>VWPU01003192.1:0-600000 GCA_013398955.1 Callaeas wilsoni
AAAGATTGAGGCAAAGAAGGCATCCAGTAATTCCACCTTCTCTGTCTTCCATTACCAGGACACCCATCTGATTGAGCAGCACCTCCACATTACCCCTAATTTTCCTTTTGCTGCTCATATACTTGTAAAAGCCCTTCTTTTTGTCCTTGATGTACTTAGCCACTCTCCATTCCACGTGGATCTTGGCCTTCCCTGTTGTATCCCTGTATACCTTGACAATGTTCCCATAGTCCTCCAACAAGGCCTGTCCCTTTTTCCATACCCCACAGATTTTTTTCTTGCCTTTGAGATATACTAGGAGCTCTCTGCTCATCCATGCAGGTCTCCTGCTCCTTTTGCCTCATTTCATTATCACGAAGATACGCTGTTCTTGACCTTAGAAAAAGTAGCTCTTAAATATTGACCATGTCTCTAAGACACCCTTCTCTTCTAGCGCCATAACCCATGGGATTCCTCTAAGCAGGTCCTTGAAAAGGCCAAAGTTAGCTCTCTGGAAGTTTAGGGTTCTAGTCCAGCTTACTGATTTGCTTCCCCTGTGCAGGATCCTAAGTTCCACCATCTCATGGTCACTACAGGTGGCCTGTAATAAAGACCCACAAGTGTCACCCATATTATCCTGTCCCTTAATTCTCATCCATAAAACCTCAATTCACATGTCTGTCCCTGGGTAGATTTCAATATATTCCAGTTGCTCTTTCACATAAACAGTTAAGTCCACCACCTTGCCTCTCTGACCTGTCCTTTCTAAAAGTACGTAGCCATCCATGACAATATTCCAGTTGTGTGAGCTGTCCCACCCTAGCTCTGTAATTGCAATGAGATCATGGCCCTGTGACAGCACACGGATTTTCAGTTCTTCTTGTATATTCTCCATGCTGTGTGCATTTGTGTACAGGCACTTTCAGAAAGGTAATCAAGCAGCCAGGTTCCCTAGAAGGGAATTTAACAACATCAGAACTTTTTCTGCTGTTTTCTTATGAAATCAAATTCTGGGGAAATTTACCTCATTCCATGAAGCTTTTGCTTCTTAACAGATTTACTTTTTATAAAAACAAGCATATGGAGTTAGACCAAAAACACCATTTACCTCAATATCCTGTCTTAGACAGTGATTGGTATGCTGAGGGAGGTATATATGAGATGGAGAATGCATAAAGGATAATATTTCCCCTGGTACTCCATCTCGGTTTTCAGCAATTAGGTAATGACTTCCTGATCTGGAGATCATATCTGGACCATCATTCTCCATCACAACTGATACAAATACCACTCAGGAAGTCATCCAGTCCATTGCTATTGAATCATGGTGGTTTTAACATACAGGAATTGGTGCTAAAGGAACACAGTTTGTGGCCTCATCCACCCTACTACCAAAGAGAATGGTTCCCAAACAAAACAATTCTTCCAGTTCATGCATTTTTTTCACAAGTTGTGAAGAAACAGACCAATGTAAAAGTAAGGAGCCTGTGAAAAGAGTGCTTGAAAGGAGCTAAGAAAGTTAAATTCTTACAGGGGATTTGCATATTGTATTGCTGTATTGCAGGTTTAAATAAGGATGAAAACAAGACAATGGGAAGGAGAGGTGTCTGCTAGAAACAGGAAAACATCTTTCAAATTGCTAAAATCATGCATGTTCTTATCAATATAACAAAGTGGTTGATAAAAATTCAGGCATATCAAATGAAAAGAAAAACAGTGCAGACTAAACCAGAATTTGAAGCTAATACTAAGAAGATAAAATGAAAACTAGTACTAAATCCTTCACGCATATTGGAAGAAACCCACAGACTTTAAGGAGGCACAGCTGATCATCAGGATATAATACTACAAATTATTTGCCTTGACATTCACTGTGGAAATAAGAGAAATTCCCGTTCTGGAACCTTCTTGTAGTGGGCTCAGCAAAGGGCCTGTCTGAAGCTGGAGTGGTTGCAGGAGGGACATGGAACAAAGCAACAAAACAAACACTAAAACATCACCAGACCTGGATCATGTGCCCCAAGAGCTCTAAGAGATCTCAAGGATGAAACAGCTAAATTGCTAACAGCACCATCTAACTTCTGTTTTAAGGTTCCCATGGCACCTTAGGACTGGAGTGTAGCATCTGTGGTATCACAGATGTGATATTTTTTTAAAAGCTCCTTTGGGATCAAGAAACCTCTAAGTCTGCCTTCTTTACTGAGGAAATTACTATGAGTACAAACCAAGTGTAGAATTAGTGGATACCTTGAGAAATATGGCCTGCCTGGGAAAAGCTAGTGTGGCTTCTGTTAGGTGAATGTCTACCAAGTCATTGAGCAATATTCATACACATCAGAACTTCATTTTGCGTTTGCATTTATCCTAAAAAACCCACAGTAGAAGAAAATAGATATAAACAAAATAAATTTGAACATCTTTTTGCTATCTAAGAGTTAGAAAAAAAAAATTTCCCCATAAAATATAGTATGCCTTTTATGTATTTGTATATATTAATAGAATAACATTTCTCAAAGCCTTTAGAAAAGTAAAGTTTCCAGTCATAGGCAAAATAATAGATCAGATTCTTTTCTGTCCAAGGATATAACCTCATGAAGTTCAACAAGGAGAAGTGCCAAGTCCTTCACCTGGGATAGAACGGCCCCAGGCACCAGGAGATGCTGGAGGCCATCCTGCTGATAAGCAGCTTTGCAGAAGAGGCCCTGGGGTTGGACACCCGCTTGACCATGAGCCAGCAATGTGTCCTTGCTGGAAAGAAGGCCATCCTGGGCTGCATTAGACAAAGTGTTGGCAGCAGTTTGGGGGAGGTGATCCTTTCCCTCTGCTCAGCACAGGTGATGTCCCTCTCTAGAGTGCTGTGTCCAGTTCTGGGCTCCTCAGTGTGTGACACACATGGACATAGTCCAGCATAGGGCCACAAAGGCAGTTAAGGGTCTCCAGCACTTTGTGTGTGAGGAAAGGCTGAGGAAGCAGGGACATTTCAGCCTGGGTAGGAGAAGACTCAAGGGGATCTTACTGATTTGTACAAACACCTCAGGAGAGGGTGCAAAGAGGATGGAACCAAACTCTTTTCAGTGGTGTTCAGTGACAGAGCCAGAGGCAATGGGCACAACCTGAAACACTGGAAGATCCCTCTGAAAATCAGGAAAGACTTCTTTACTGTGAGAGTAACTGTGCACTGGCACAGGCTTCTCAGGGAGGTTGTGGAGTCTCCTTCCCTAGAGATATTCAAAACCCCTCTAGGCAACTGGCTCTGGATGGCTGTGCTTGAGCAGGAGAGGTTGCACCAAATGGCCTTCAGAGGTCCATTCCCACCTCAGATAGTCTGTGATTCTGTGGTATCCTTAATGCAAGAAGAAAAGGAGGATGGAAAAAATGCAGAGGGATGATTGCCTTCCCAATACACAAACTTCTTCAGCACTGGATAAATTGGTACACATTCATGGCCAGTCTACTTTTTAATTGATATAAGAAACAACACCACTCTGAAGGCTGCCAGGCCAGCTTTGGACTGATGCTGCTTTCTCTCTCCCTTTTCCTTCTCTTTTGATCTTTCTCTTCCTGTCCTGGCCATCACAAGAAGAGCTATCCTGGTTTCACTTGTGCTGAGAAACCTCAGTCTCAAGATGGGCCTGCTGTAAGAGCCTTTCCAATTTTTGAGTTAAGAAATTCCTCACCCTTTTCGCCATACTTTTTCTTTCTGATTAAAACTTAAGTGTCTTATTTCACTGAGGTGGCCTGAATCTATATAGGTTGCACAGGTCACACATATTTTTTTCCTTACCTCTCTATACTCTAGTGGTTTCCTGTCAGAAAGAACTTGCAGGGGAAAATTGGCAGTGCATTACTTTAAAACATGGAAAGTTTGTGCTATTACCCAACATTTGTACCAATCTAACTCCTCTCTGATTAATCTGCCATTATACACTTTTTACTTACTTACTTATATTCATTGTTCCTTCTTTTACACAGCCAAATTTTATGCTTATCTGACATTTTAAAACAAGTTTACAGAGGAAATGCAACTCTAGGTCACAGCTTTTGGTGGGGTATTTTTCATTTTTATCCAGGAAATCTGACTTGAGCTGCTACAATTCCACCTCACAGTTTAATTACCTTGGCTTTAAGAATGCAGAATAACTATCCTGTGTTTCTGCTTTCCTGAAGCATTCAGCTGGACCGAGCTGTTGTAGCTGTGGTGCCTCCAGTCTGCAGCAGCCCTCCAGCTGAACTAGGCTGGCCAAGAGGAAATAACTTGAAAGAATTCATAACTGTTTGGCTTATAAATAAAATGTTTTGTTTCTAGTTTCTGTTAAGCTCTCTTTTCAGAAGCAGCCTTCTTGCAATTCTCTAACTATGATTTTAAACTACATTTCAGGCTTGAATCCTGTTGTGTTATTCTTAACACCCTTGTGCCTCTCTGTGCATGGGCCAGGGATAGAGCTCGGTGTACTTTGTGGCCCAAATCCCTTCCTTCTTCATAGGTGTTACCTGGATCAAGTTCCAGCAATAAAAAGGAGCAGCAAAGACCTGCAGCAGAACAGAGCTGCTCTAAGGTCCCTTCCAACTCAGCATGTTCTGTGATTCTGTGATCAGATCCCAGGACCTGACAGATACATCAGGAGGGGAGCCAGGCTGAGGGTTCTCAGATTATGGGGAAGTTAAAAAAGAGGGGAATTTCACATAGGCTTTCTGCAGCCATTCTACAAGATTTGCCCCTTACAAATAGTTGAATATTGAGGTGTACAGAGACCTGTGAAGATTTACTGATCCCTGTTCTGAAAGCTTAATAATACCATGACACTTACCATTAAGATGCCTTTTTTATATCTGCTTGTCTTGTCAATTGGTAAACATAAGCATTTTCTTTAAAGTACTGTAAGTGCAAGGAATTTTATTTCTTATACCTTTCCACTCTCCAAAATGTGGGATTTTTAAACCAAATAAACTCTATGCATGCCTAACAATAGCTGAATGCCACAGTTTAGAGAAGCCCTGTGCAAACATTTGCTTTGGCAAAGTTAGTTGCCTGCTCAGTCTGCAGGGAGTAGATTAAGCCCAGGTAATGAATACAGCAGTTCCCTGTGAGGGAAAGCAAGAAAGAGTAAAGATTTTGCATTAGGCGTTCTCATAAATTTATAGCAATAGTGTGTCTGAGAGCATTTTTCTCAATGGGTAGGAGTACATTTAGAGAGAGAGACAATCTTGGCAAAGATTTTGGCTGCTGTGCTGGACTGACTAACCTTACCAACTCACACTGAACATTACCATCTGTTACTTGCAGCAGTCAGCATGTTGCTGCTGACTCTGTATCACACATTCGTACCCAGCATACTCACCCAGGATTCACAAACACTGGGAGCTTTCTCTCAACTTTAGTAAATCAAATGTAGGCAGTATCTTTGGCCCAGTCCAGAAGGAGGCCATTAATACACTCTTTTGATCAATGATACAATAACCTCATTTCCTTTATCAATCCAGATAAAGGGAGATAGGCAGATTACACAAACAACTTCAGGAACAATTTATTGCTGCTAGAGAAAGCAGGCAGGATATTTGCTTTAAAACCAAGGTTTTAAGATTCCTTTTTGGCAATAATTTTATGTCCTTCTGAAGTCTCACACTGCCAAAAGCCCATGAAGTGCTGCATTTTATTAGCTCTGTTGATTATCACAGCACTGGAAAGCTCAAAAGGAACATGCTCTCTCACTGCTTCTGTCACCCTGAAATGTGTGGGTGGTTTCTCCCTTACCTCTGTTTCTCATAAAACACAAGCTGCTAAAACAGCTTTGTTTTGTCCTTCTGTTATCCTTCACCAGCATAACTTCATTTAACTGAAATTTCCTGTAGTGCTGGTTAAGCATTAAGGATCTTCAAAAAATAACCATGCAGATTCCAAAGGGAATCCAAAGCCATCTCAATATAATAAAAGTTCAAAACTTCTTTACTCTATGTCCAGTGAATGGTGTGCAATTATTTGAGAGTGAAAACACCAGCCTGAAGAGCAGAACCATAAAATGCAAAATCAAGAAGTGTGAGGAACTACCAGAAAGTTGCAGATTAAAACTACCAACTATATTAGAATTAGGAATGCTAATGTTTTTCTAATTAAAGGTACTTATTTGGTTAGAGGGTAAAGTGAACTGGATCATTATTTTTGATCACTAGAAGACAGCTTACAGTAATGGGATTCGATAATGGTTTTGCTGAAAGCAAGGAAAAGACACTTATAAATGATTCTCCAAAGTTGCATTTGTATGATCCTCTACTGTACAATCCACTGTGTTTGCATAATGATGTAAAGAGGCTTAGTTTTGTCCTATTATTGTTCTGCTCCAAAGCAGTTACCAGTAAATTTAAAGAAAGAACTTCTGCTGCAGACAACTTTAGTGACTTTGTCTAAGGAAAACACAAAAGTTGGCTTATTTGCCTCATTAAGTATGAACTGTTAAATAGAAGCCATAGCACAAACTTGCAACACTAATTTTTAGAATATGATCATATCTGCATCAGGTATGATCTGAACAGGACACTAATGTGAAGAAAATGACAGGTTCAGTGCCAAAGGACATGAGCAGGTATGAAGAGAGATACTCTGTTTTGATAATTATGGTGATTTGTCTGGAGATACGTCTGTTGAAGACAGCTAGACAGACAGATTTATGTATTTTAATATTATTCATCTGAGAGAACTTGTGTATGCAGACATCTGAAAAACCTTCAGTAGACGCTTTAATGTGCTTGTTATGGTTAATCTCTTTTGCAGACCTCTGAAGTCTAGGTTCACTTATATCAACCAAGATAAATTTGACCACTGAAAATAGAAATAATTTATAGATTCCAAAGTCAGTCTTCTGCAAAACCCTTAGAATGCATGAAGAATCATTGGTTCTAGAAACTTTAGTGTAAATAAATATTATGTTAGGCATAAATACTGTTTCTAGCACCAAAACTTTAGACAATGGAGCATTTCCAGGTTTTTTTTCTTTTTAAGCAGTTTTTCCTTCCTGTATTGAAGAATATTATTGAATTATCAGACTGACAACACTTCGTAGCTCAATAGGTAATTATTCATTTTAGTACTGTTTATATCTTTTTTTCTTCGAGGAAGACTTTAAGATTAACAGATGGTTTAGGAGAAAAAAAGTCTATCCTTGGGTTGCTGCTACTTACTCTACCAATGGCATTCTTATTCTTCTTAAATTACTCTATCCTCTATTCTAAACCTATAATAACACTGGAAGGGATTAAGTAGGATCAGCCTGTTGAGACAAATATTGAGAACATAAATAATTACTCACTCCCTACTGCATTTGTGAATTTTGTGGTTGTCTTTCAGTTTTGTCAACCGTACAACCTCGCCTAACAAAGCACAGTTGTCTGGTTGTTTCACCAACAGGGAGCACCAGGACTTGCCCACCACCCATACATGAGACCAGGAGATAATTCAGCTGTTCAACAGCCACTCTGACTTCATACAGGCATAACCATTTCCTTAACTTCTTTCAGCACAATAGCACTTCATAAGAGAACTTTGAAATTTTTGTTGGCCCCATGGTTTTGGCCCACACTTACTCTCTTGTCCGCATGGCATATCAAATTAGGATCCACATCACATCACATCACATCACATCACATCACATCACATCACATCACATCACATCACATCACATCACATCCAGAAGAAGCTTTGCCAAATTTCAGGGCATAAATACTTTTTAAGACTCTTTTCCCCTTCCTTGGGTTTTAGGAAGTAATGCAAGGAAAATGCATCCGTGGTCCAGGTGTAGTGCATCTTCTGCATGGTTATACCTGAGTTTTAGAGAGATTTGGAAACTTGAGGCTTGAAATATATTGTTACGTTGAAAATAAAACCCAGTCTGAGAGGTATGAGTCAGGAAAAAGTAAGTTGTTTAAATAGTTATTGATAAATTCCTTGAAAATAACTAGAAAATGTCAATAATAGACATATCTATACCTGTAAGCTATGAGAAATGGTAAAATGAAAATTTTCAAAGCTATTTTATTCCAACTAATTAGTAGGGCCAGCTTAGGAAAACATATTTTTTTTCAAAATATATATTCTTGGCTTCTAATAGTGGATAGAGCAGAAGAGTTGATGCTGCTGCTCTCTGAAATAATTCAGAAGTTCTTCCTGAAGAGATGTTAATTTTTTGGCATTATCTAAGTTATTAGTATTATATTGAGAATAATGATGTTGTTGTCATAAATGAATCCTGAATGTTTTTCTTACTTACGTTGCATAGTATGTGCCAGAGTTTCTCCTAGGATAACTAAACACCGGGTTGGATTCCTCTACATGTGAACACTAAATACAGCTTCTTTTATTTCTGAAGTCTGTAATTACACGAAACACTGCACATCTGTATGCAGTCACATGGAAAAGTTTATTCTGGAACCTTGCACTTATTACAAATAAAGCTTTATACTGTCATTACTTACTCGGAGAGATAAGACTGTAGCAGGATTCTCATCTGTCTATCTGGCAAAATCATTTCATGAGATTAAATATTTTGATTAGTGTTGCAGATGTATATCAGCAGCAATTACCAAAAGGAATGCTTTAACTAGAAGCTTAAAAAGATATTTCCTTGCAAAGCCAGAAGGAACATAAGCTTCATCAGCTTTACAAATCAACTTTTTGTTAAATTTTTATTTGGATTATACGCAAATATATGGTACACTGTTTTTCTACACTCTACTAGCATTCCGTCTAATCACAGAATCAGAGGATCACAGGATGGTTTAGGTTGAAAAGGACCTTATGGATCATCTTGTTCCAACCCTCTGCCATGGGCACAAACACCTTCCACCAGACCAGGTTGCTCAGAGCCCCATCCAGCTTGGCCTGGTCAGGTTAACAAGCATAAAGAACAAGGTTTATTGACTTTTAAGTAGGTCTTTTTAGTTATCCCGAGGGCAACGCTGACAACCCCAGGACCCTGTTTTCATACATTCTGTGTCTAACTTGTATTAGAGATTTCTTATTCTACCTTTCCGAATTCTGGAGTAGGAAATTTATGGAAGAGACTGTTCAAAGAGCAAATGACTCCTTGATAAAGAAGCTGGCATATGCATTCATTAGGAATTCTTCCAAATTTGTTTTTTTAATCCTTAGTCATACAATTTAGCATGCTATTGCTGCACTCAGTGTTGTCTTTGTACTTCTAAGTTTTCTCACACTAGCAAAGCTCATCAACACAAATGCTCACATTGAGGCTTTTATAAAAATAGAAAGGAATGACATAAAAACTGTTGAATTGTAAAATGGGACAAAGCTAGTGCACATTAGAAAAAAAATAAATCCTCGACCAAAAAAAAAAAACCAAAAAACAAAAAAAAAAAAAAAACAAAAAACAAAAAAACAAAAAAAAACAACAAAAAAAAAAAACATTGAAAACCAATCTAGAATTTTCACCAGTACTTGGAACACATTTGGTTTTGTTTGACAGTTCAGCAGGGTCCACTCCTTATTTTTGTCCTCTGGGTGTCTCTCTTTTAATTTTAATGACCCCTTACACAGTCCAGTTTTAGTCAGAGATGGATGAGGATTTATTTTTATAGTGAAAGGGGTTTATTCTGAAGGTTCTCAAACTGTACCAGGTCTTTCTGTGAAAAACTTTCTTTTTTTGAGACCTCATGATTAATATACAAAAAAGGATAATCATGTACAAATGAGAATAAATACCATAACTGTCTAAAAGACACAGAAATTTGCCATGGATTTGGCAATATTACACATTTAAATTAATAGTCTGGACAGTAGAGAAAGATGTTTTTCAAATTAAGCCTGTATAGGATCCAAGCAAGCTAGAAGACAAAATATGAGTTCAAAATGTTATTATTATATTTTTCAATAAGGAAATCACATTGCAAGAGGTCTGCTTAGTTACACAAATAGAGACACAGAAAGGAACTCAACATAAAAAAGGCCATGTGGCTCCCATGGAACACAAACTGAACAAAGATAAACTATTATATTCTTTAAAGAAAAACAGGAGTGGGAAAGCCCAAACCAGGATCTAGAAAATATATTATTATCTACAAGATTTAGGAATCTGTGCTTTCTCTTGCTTCTATAAGAGAGAAGTCTTAGTTGAAATACCACAGCTAAGGGATGGACTAGGTGATCAAAATTCCTTTTAGATCGGGTACTACTGCTATTGGTACTTTTTGAACATGGGAACTATTTTGTGTCCCACTGGAAAATCTGTCTAGCCAACGTCAGACAACTAACAAATCATACCATGCCTTCTGAAGTCTGTCTGTGCTGTATTAGATGTGGCAAAATATTTTTACATGTAGCACACATCATGTTCAATAAGCCCTTGGGAATCAGGAGGCAGGCACTTAGTAATCAAATTTGTCAGTGGTGGTGCTCTGTCACTTTTATGAACTGTTCAAACACTAAAATTGGAACAGTCAGTTGAGTCCAAGCTCAGATTTCTGGAAACACATGGTTTATTTGTATCAAAGATAGTTAATTTGATAGATGTTTACCTAAACTCACTTGTCTGATTAAAGATGTGCCAACACATTTCTTATCATACTATTTGAGTAGATGAGAATTCAGTTCCCACCATGCTTACACAGACTTGGCAATACTGGTGATTTTGGTCTCCTGAATAATTCTGTGCCTAAGGGTCATGGCAGTACTGGTGCCTGAAGTGATTTTCCTGGCAGGGACTGTGTTCTCTTATTGCCTTATCTATGCCTTGCAGAACTGCAGTTTTACCTTTTCTGCTTCCATCAGCAGTTGCCTGAGATTTCTCAGATACATCACCTATTGCTTGTACTTTTATCTCCCCTTAAGCTCTCATTGCTCAAAATATGTCTCTAAAAGATAAGACTGTGGTAGACTGATTTGTTAGACTGATTTTTAGCTTCTTGCTTTTCTCTTTCTCATTGAAAATCTGTCTCAATGCTTTGGTCCATCTTTACGGTTCCTAATGCATGTTGTACCTTCTTTGTTGTAACTTCATTGCCTGCTAACTTCATTGTGTGCAAACATCCGGTTCAGCATGATTGCTTTTTAGCATATTTTAGGTCTAATAATAATAATACCAAGTGAACTTTTTTAAAATGCAAAATACTTGAATAATATATGAAACGAGAATTTTTTCATATTATATGTCTTTTTCAATGCAAATCTTACACTGTATTTAGATTTACTGAAGAGAATTCTCTCTCTGGAAGTTATGTACTGCCACAGGAAATCTTCTGAGATAATTTTTAAACTGATAAGTATTAATATAATCTGTGTGCATCACTCAGACTCATTTTGTCTTTGCAAATATAATCAGCAACGAACTCAAGATGTGGGTTCTTTCATCTTGTCATTCATAAAGCTCTTTGCTTTCACCTTTTATCACAGTTTGGCTTTATTATCATGATTGGAGGAAGTTATTTTTTTGTTGGAAAAGGATCACTGGAATAAATTACATTTTAGAATTTAGAAAATAACAAAATATGTAGAATAAAATCTCTTCATAATGAACATGGTTCTTTGGCACTTACAGTAAACTCAGTTTTAACTCTCTTACCAGAATAAAAGGTTAACAGCTTAAGAGCAGGAATGTAACCGCACCTCCTGTTTGGAAAGTGATACTACTAAAAATGCGTCTTTGAGTAGTTACATGTAAACTTAATGCTTTGACATTTGACCTGGAACATGCTATAAATTTCATTTTAAGTTTTTCTATTTTCTCCATAGTAAAAAGATAAATTCTCAGAATCACATTTCACTGCACTTTTGTATTAATTTTAAATCACATAGTTCTGCAATTAATATTTGCTTCATTTTGTATTGCACTCTGAATCACCACTGCACTGTTTCTTCAGCATTAACTGTAAAAATGAATGTCTGGAAAATTTTACCTTTTGCCCATCTGAATAAATGCAGGGTGATATTGTGGCTCATTTCCTGACCCATCTAAACGAAATTTTGTCAACTTAGGAATCTTTGTTTCAGGTGGGAAAAATTGCTCCTTTGGGTGTACTTTTCTCATCACTGACTTGGAGAAATAGACAACATGTCCAATTAGCTTTAAACAGATATATTGGTTTAGAGTGCCAAAATAAGATAGCATAAATCCTAATATATCCTACCTGGAGAACACAGATAGCATTGCACAGATTTTGTTTTCAAATGATAGTTTCCTATTTCTGCTGATTCCACGAGCTTGAGTTAAACAAGCTTCCTTTTAACAGCACTCTGTTGAGTGTAATCACACTCTGTAAACAAACCTGGCTTAATCTTTTCTCCTTTTGCAAAGGAGAAAATGGGAAACAACTTTGGCAAAAAGATTGCCATTTTTCAACTTATTGTAAGTATGTTCCTTACTGGAAGAGTTGAACAATTAGTTAATACACCATTAATAATATTGTGCTTCATTACAAACATTATATATAATATGTTTCAGGACTTTGTTGCCTCTCCTCTTCTCTGAGACAGATCATACTTTTAATATACACCTATGTTCAGCACTGGTCTGGGTGTCTGCGCAGCTTCAGCTCCAACTTTTAACAAAGTATGTGCATTTCTGTTAGCATGTTTTTTCTCACAGAATATTCCTTTGCTTCAAAGAAGGTAGCTATCCCAAGTGATTTATTGTTTAATGCTATAAATATCACACAGACTCTTTATTTATGCTTCTATTTGATTTTTAGCTGTATTTTTAAACAATTTTTAAAAGCTCTATTCTAAGTATAAATGGTCTTATAATTGAAGGGGTATTTGGTTCAAGGACCGAAGGCCCAGAAATTGTGTTTATACTGCACTAGTAGGCATGCTCCACAGAAAATATGCATTCCTGCTTCCATGACCATTTGGATCTTGTGTGTGTGTCCATCCTCCCCAGATTGGAAAGGAGCAGGGTCTCACCCTGCCCAAATTCTGCCATCCAAACATTTAAGCAGGGTATCATAGAACCCCAGAGACACTCCCAGATGTGCTTATGTTAAAGGTAAAATTAAAACCAAATCCCATGTACCAAATGGCTGCAAGGAAACATGAACTAAATGTGTTGGGTGGCCAGAAATAACTGCAATCTACAGAAAGTTTAGTGTCAAGAATTAAATTCTTTTTAGCTCTGGAGCAGAAAACTGAACAACTTGCAACTGTAGAATTTTTCTTCTTCCTTAACTCTATTTAGCTCCATTTGGCTAGATCTAGCTCCATCACAGCTTGTGAAAAAGTACTTTGAAATATATCCAACATTGTTTTACTGAAAGAGGATCAGTCATTTCCTCACCGAAGAGGTGAAATATTTACCTGATTAAACTATTATATTATGTGCACTGTAATTAACTAAATTAATGCAATGACTTTAAAAGTACTGAATCATCTTGACTAAATTAATTAAAAGAATATAAAGATTTGACCTATGAAAATCAGGAAGATATTTTTCCCCATACCCTTAGGTAGAGTACTAAGAAAGGAAATTGTTTGAAAATTCAAATAAGACTTAAAGTTTAACATGTCCAACAAATTCTGAACAGTATGAAAATCTAAATCCAGGGAGCAAACTTATTAGAAACACTGAGGAACCAGATTAGTTCGAATTTGTTATGGACAACAATCAATTTATTACCAGAAACCAGACATTTCTTGTAAAATTTTATTACCATTAGAATATCAGTGCTTTTCATATGGCCATCACTTTCTGAAACTTGGGAAGCTTTCTGTTTGCGCTCATGTTGGGAGGAAATAAGTTGATATTTCATCTGTTTTTCAATGCATTTCAAAAACTACATTCCAAAATCTGTTTTATAATTCTGTGGAGAGGAACATTGACAACTAATTTCCAAAATGACTGAAACTGTAAACACATATGAACAGGAAAAGGAAAGAGAAACTCTCTGGTTTTTAATCTAATGAAGGATGAACCTTCATTGAAATTTTCTGCAATCAGCACCAGTTTATCAAAGAAGCTGAGTATTCAACTAAGTGATATGGGCACAAAGCTCTTGGAAATCCATCCTCAAGTGGTGATTTCTGCAAATTTTTCATTCTGGCAGTTTAAAATTCGTGCACATCTATACATTTTAGTATCAGATATCAGACTGGCACTTTGTTAGTTAAGAATCTCTACTTTTTAAATAGAAAGTTTGTAGATTGTAAAATCTTATTAAAGTTGTCTTTCCATTATCACTTCTGTAATGGAAAGGTGCTGAATTTTATTTAACTTTCCTTAAATAGTCTACAAATCTAAACTGTTTTTTACATGTATAATTTACATGGAATAGCTTTATATTGTGTGTAGAATTTTGACAAGAGTGAAAAGGCATCCAGATGATGGACAGTAATATAACTCTATTATTCAAAGCATCTCTGTGGGAAATTCCTAGCACATGCTTTTCTTCCTGACACAGTTGTTTTTTAACAGCTGTGATCATTGGCTTGATTATCTTGTTTGTTATCCATGTGTGAAGGATACATCAAACAGAAGTGATTTTGTGAACAAATCTACTTCCCAAAGTGCCTATGCTTCCTCCTGCAAGTTTGCAGAAAAATCAGAGCTTTTTCAGTTGAACATCTGTCTGCAAGAAAAGTTTTGAAAACACCCTGCCACATCAGATGGCTTTCTTCATAAAAATGCCACTGCTGTTCCACAAATGATTACACTCATTTTCTTCTCAGGACTCAGCCTCCCTTTTAAATGTTGCTAGGATATCAAGTGCTTGATCAAATTTAAAGCAGGACAGCTTAGGATCACCATTTGTTAATACATCAGCAAATTCCTTTCAGGAATGTGCTGTTCAGCATATTGTACTCTGGGATCAATTGGTTCCTGTAAATGAGGTCATGAATCACTTAATCAGGATACAGTCCTGGAAAACACTCCAGTGGTTTGGAACTCTCAACATTCTGTGTTTTTCATGTGCCTGGGTTTGCTAATGCCATATTCAAATTTAATTGATACAGACAGATATAGCTGTAAGATTTCACATGACAGTCTGCTTTTTTACAGCAGCCATAAGTAATTGCACTAAGGTGGTAAAGAGAGGCACAAATCAGAGTGACACACACACACACACAAATTAATTCTGAGATTCTGGAAATAAAAATACCTACCCTGTATGAAGTAACAGCTTATTCCACATGTTTCTCCAAAAAACCCTCAACCATGTCTTTAAACACATAGGTTGTTTAACTACCTTCTCATCCTTTATCAACAAGTGATTCCTCTGTTATGATCTTTCTAGCTATCAAAAGTTAGAACAAACACAGCATTGGGCTAAATCTGATCCTTTTGGTCAGACAACAGACCCAGGAAAAATAAAATCAAAAAGAGCTAAGCATTTATATTGGACTTAACAGAGTTAAGCCTTGGTTTGGCAGTAAACTGTAGGACATCTCCTTCCTGCTCTACTGCCCTAATTCCACATTTGCATGTTGAATTCAATGACAAAACTACTATGAACTTCAGATGTCCTGTAAATAAAATAAACTGTCACATTCAAACCAAACTGGGGATTAAAACTGAAGTATTAAATGAAGCAACAGAAAAATAGCAGTGTTGAGAATTAAGAGCTCCATTCACACTGATCTAAGGAAAAGGAAATGTCATATTCAGAATCTATTTCCCTATAAGACTTTGCCAGGCAAAGTTCTTATGATTGTTTGCATGATAGAGAGAGTATGACTCCTTCATTTTTAACTGAAAAAAATCAAAATCCCCTGTGATTGTTCTGAATCAATTCTGTTAAAGAAAACCAGCTGAGACTGCTTTAAGAATGAGCATGATAATGCTGGACAAGCCTGCGTCTCCTAGTCAGACTGAAAGGACTAAACTCTTCATTTATGCTGTTTATAGCAGATTATGTGAACATCTCCAACCCTCAGCAGATTCATTCACAGTGGATCTGTAAATATGAAGTCTCTCCTAGTGAAAAAAATACTCCCTCCCCTACATTATCTGTATGCCAGATTCCCTTTGGAGTAGGCTGCTAGAAGTCTTGTTGGTGATTTTTTGGCATTATGTTTTCCTAAAGCAATTCCCTGAGTGCTAGCGTGCTCACTCCAGCGTGCTTGCCCAAGTGTGAATAGATCTTCAGTTTAGCTCTCTGTTCCTGAGATAGGAGACATTACATTCCTGCGAGAAACATCCTTATCAATCTTCTGTACTTGACATTATCTGCACAAGGGGCAATAGAGGCCCTAAAATACCTTGTGCCTCTGGACGATCCTGTCACCAGCTGTAGAGTGAGCCTGTCCTCACTGTTTTTCCTTGCTGTAGCTCTTCAAAGGTTATTTAACCCATGCTGGACACAGACAGCTAAGCTGGACCCTACATCCAGTAACACTGCCTGCAGCCTTCTCACCAGCAGGTGTTCATCACAACCACACATTCTCCATGGGAATAAAGCATAATGAAAATCACCTTCATCGAGGAAACTGCCATTTTCTCATCTATTAACACAACAAATACCTCAAGTTATTTATTTTTCCCAAATAGTTGAAAACATATTCCTCAGCAGAAACTTTGGTTAGACTTTTATCTCACTAGCCTAAATCTATACTTATTCTATTAGCTGCACTGGTCTTACTTTTATGTATTTGAAAGAAGAACTGGGGCCTTGATATATTAAGACAGCCTTGAAACAGCTTTAAGACTCTAATTAGGAATCCAGTGAAAGGGAAAAAGTGTTTGTTATGATAAATGCTGACAGAAATGTAGTTACACAAGCCAAGCACTCCTGGTGTAATAACACTACTCACCTGTAACTCAGCCAAACAGAAGGCTAATGCCAGACAGAGAAACAAAGAGGAATCAGGAGGCCCAGACAGAACAGGAACCGAAAGGCCGTCTGTCAAGCAGTGGCCTTTTCCTTGGCCAAATATTGGCTAGGACAAGTCCTTATATGTAATGGATCCATAAAACAATTAGAGGTGAAAGACTGAATGATCTAGCTCAGCTTCATAGATCAGTTGCCGTACAGAACATTTCCTCTCTGCAGTTTCTCCTCTGACTGGAAAAACAAGACCCAAGGATTTATGCCTTAACATTGAAGTCTCATTCCTCATCTCAGATATTCACAATTACCAGAAGTTTCAAAGGAAAGTGAAAGAAGTTTAGTAGTAAATTGTTCTAGGAATAATCCCACAAAAGTTTATTTCTACTTTTTCAGTGCAATTTATTCTTCAAAATGGAGTTTATATTTGATTTAGATTAGGCTTGATTTTAACTAATTTCTTTAGAAGCAAGGTATATTGCAATAATGTCTTTTATGTGAAGCCTGCCCCCTAATCAATTTGACCTAAGTAGGCAATGTAAAGAGGTGTGATGGAAGAATGAAAATTTTAAAGACAGTTAAATTCATACAGGTTTCACAAAAACTGTCACAGGACTAGAGAAGAGAAACCCGGTTAGCAATCTTTCTGTGCAAAATTTAACTCATTATCCTTCGTGTTTTGCCTGTTCATGTGCCAGATGGTGCATGAGCTGCTGGCCAAGCTATGGCACATATCTCACAGACCACGATGGAGTAAAGAGGGCAGCTAGAATTGCTGAGAAATTCTGAGAATTCTCAGAAAAGATGCAGAAGGATGGATCTGAAGGTACTGAGGCAGATTTCTGAGGCTAAGGTATATGTACAAAGGACATGAAATGATGGGAAAGCAAGTTGATAGTTTAACTTTCTGTCATAAGAAGGCACAGGGTAATAAGCCACAGGAAAAGATCAATGTTCTGCTTCCAGTTCTGCCACAGCTCTGTTGGGTGTCCTACCAGGTCAGGCAACTAATCAGTTAGTGCACCAGACTCCCATAAAATAGGGATAAAATGCTTACTTTACAGGTCATAGAGAGGTCATTCACTTTTGCTAGAAAAAGGCTTTGCAGCATTTGAAAAATCTATACAAGTGCAAAGTGTACATGAACGGAACACAGAAGTGAACATTGGCAGACATCACATCATCTATTTAATGCAATTGACACTAGAGTTGGCCCAGGTTCATTTCTTATCAAAATGCATTCAGTGAAAATCTCCATGTTAAACCATTGAGCATCAGGCTTTCCCATTTTTTGTGTGCCTTCTTGTTCTTCATTTGTGGAACACTGTCGACCACCTCGTCTGACAAACAGGCCCTTGAGACAACCACCTGACACTGAGTCCAGCACAGGCTTCCCAGAAAGACCCTTCACCCATCCTTCTCAGGATCTTCATGCAGTTTTGAGTATTTCTGCTTTACATGTATGGCATTCACAAATCTCTAGCATCTTTTTTTTTTTAATTGAAAACCAACCACCGTCCTGAAAGTAAAAGGTTTCTTGCCCTTCCTTAAGGGAACCTTTGGCAGTACAGCAGCTATCTTCAAGAAGATCTTGTCATCTGGACCTATCCAATTGTGAAAGCTGGTCCATTTGCTTTCACTCTCCTCCTGTCCAAAGTTTTCCATGTCTGCATGAGGCTTACTTCCTGTGAAACCTTAAATCCATGCTTTACCTTTTGGCCTCTGTGCACAATGTTTGGCATGCTCAGTAGCCACAACAAACTAACTGGCCACTCTGGTTTCTGTAGGACAGGTCTATCTGATTTTCAGGATATTGTAACCACAAATTAAAATGTGATAAATTATTATAATATCTAGCCTGAGAACAAGGCAAGACATTTTTTCAGAAGCAAGTTCTATATATGGATATAGAGGCATTTAGGTGACAATAGATGTCAGAGAAGTAAATGCAGGTTAAAATAATGAATTCAACCTGCAGTTGAAAATTCTCTCATTGAGTTCACCAAAATACTGTACTTGCCTCTGTTTTCCTGGACAGTTCACTACATTTCTGATCTGATCAAATAGCCATATCCTCATTCATGTTTGGCAAAAAAGCTTTTATGTTTGAAATACTTATAGTGGTATCATAAGAATATTAACAGTAAATCAGTTCGGACAACTGGGGTACAGAGAATGAGAAATATGCTACATCCATGTAGGATCACCAAGGATCTTTAGTATGGTAACCATAGACAACTGTGTTGGCATGTGGTGTGGGGTGTAATTGAAGCTTTGTTAATAATTAGAGTAGTTTTACTGGAGTTCTTCCCTGCAGATTCTTGAGATTTTGTGGAGGTCATTCTTCATACTATTACAACTACCATAAATACCTTTGATTGTCTTTCTAACTCTCAAATTAGCAGCTGCTATTCCCTTTCTAAAATGACCTTGTCCACTCCAGAGATGCCAACACTTAAAATAGCAATATGGGTTAAAGAATTGAAATGGTTTACATTTGAATTTTTCCTTCTCAGTGACAGGGGTTTTGCATCTAGCAAATGTGGCTTTGCTATGGCTTTTAGTCCTTTCATCACACTTGCAGTATGTTGTCATTCTGTTACTTCATTCAGAAAAATTTGGTAAAAAGCTGTATTTGATGAAGATCCATTCAGAAAACTACTCTTAAAACCAACAAAGATCATTTCATGCAAGTTAGCAATGTAAATCACTTCTGGTCCCAAAGCAACCTGACTCAATTCTTTCAGAATGGTCTGACAATTATAAAATAAGATTAATTACAGTAGGAAAGAATAAAAGCTGCAAAGGCTTGTCATTACTAATTTTTTTATAGGATGGGTAAGCTAAGTTCAAAATATGGATCCTGTTAAACACCAGATCTCTTAGTACAGAATAGTAATATTGTTACATCAATTTACATTTCCATTATAGGCACTATATTTAACTGGCCTCATTTTATAGGTTACTCATATCACAACTTCTGTTGAGTTTGACATTGTTTGATTGATCTCTCCTACACTGAGAGCCATCTGCCCACACTGTTATAAGCAGCAGGACACCAGAAAATGACCATTTGTTACTATTACAAATGGAAAACATTATGCTTTCATGATGTTCTTAAACCATACATGTCTGCTTCTGTCCTCTATAAAACACAGCATATCGAACTCCAGTATTCGTTATGTTCAGATCAACTATTTCCTGGTTCTATTAGAAGCTCAGCTTTCTTTTTAGACCAGGGATGTTGAAAAGTATATTAAGCTTTATATTTCATGCTAAACTAGGTTATGCAATGGTTTCACATGTAAAGTAGGTGAACAGATGGATTTCTGCTCTTGTGATCTGAACTAGATTAAATTAGAACTAGATTTAACTAGGTTAAATTGCATGGTATTAATAAGGTCATTTAGAACAAGAAAAAACATTAAATAAAGGAATCATGAATTCCATCACAAAAAAAAAGGAATCAACATCAAGTTTTATTTGAAGAAAAATGATTAGAAATTTTTGGCAATAAATTGAATTTATTTTTCTAAGTAGTAATAAGAAAAGTTTAAGAACATAGTCCATGCTCGATAAGGTATCTTCTAATGTTGGAATTTTCTGTTACAAGATTAATTTCTTCCATTCACATCTAATATCATCTCTATGTGACAGAAGATTAGCAGCTGCTCATAAACAGATGCTTGTATCTGTCGCAGGTATTTCGGCCCACAGCCAGCAATAGCTAGACAGGTGTTTTGTGGAAAACGCATGTCCATATCACAGGAAGAGGCTGGTGTCTAATGACTGCCTAATAGCTGCTCCTCTCAGACAAAGTCAGTATTAGAGCCACATCTGCTACTCCTCTTGTGTCCCAGTAGTTGCATTTGAAAATTCAACAACTTTCTAAGCTAAAGCACTTTTTCTTGATCAAATTCTTCAGCACTTTTTCATGCATCATGTAGCTGATTTGTCACACTGCTTGATGCATGAACTAAGTTATTCTGGCTAAACTCAGGGCTAAATGAGAACAGGATTTAAATAGGTAAATTTATATTTCATTTAATAGAGGTCAAAACATACTTCTTCATTCTTGGTGTTCCGAATATGGATTTTTGTAGGAAGAATAATAAACATTGGCAGTCCATAAATAATGATTTGTATTGTCCAAAAGCTTAAAGATTAATTTTTCACACTGCAGCAAGCAATGAACAAGTTGACAAGGACATTCCTGAACAAAGCAAAATGCTTTGGCCCATGGCCAAATGTTTTTCCCATCATTTTGCTCTTTGAAGGAAGTCAGAGAGTCTTCCAAAATCAGTGCTACTATTCTCAAAATTTCTTTAGATATGTAACAAGGGTGCATAAACTAAGAACTTCAGATTACAAATGGGTATTATTATTTCTCCAAGAACCAAATTCTAACCGACTCAAACTCCATGACTAAATATGATAAAATTGATAGGAACTTAGGACACTCACAGCAAAACATGTGGGAAAGAGCAAAGTAGACAAGAATGTTCCCTCTTCTAAGGGACAAATAGTTGATGAAAGAAGCAAGTAATGCTGAAATACCTCCTAGGAGCAAAGTGAACTGTTTTGGTTGACTTAGAGGAGAGTTTAGCAAAAAACTCAAAATTCTTAAAAGGAAGTTTTTATCTCAGTTATAGACTTCTTCCAGTGGTGTTCTGGGGGATTTCTCTGTGGCAAGGAAATTCTGCTTTCACTGGGATGCTTGAAAACATCATCAAGAAGAATGACACAAAATCCTTAGAGAAGAAGTATTTCTAATTTTGATAATTTTTTTTTGATCTTATGGGGAGATAAAGGGAGTATCTCAAGTTGGAAGACTAGAAAAAAAAAGAAAGCTCTTAGGAAAAAGAGGAGAGATCATCTTTGTTTTTAATGGTTCAACTCAGTTCTTAAACCAGAATTATTTTGATCAGAAAGGTGAGATGAAAAACCCCTGTTATGCCTTGATTCATTTGCTCTTGCTTATAAAAGAACTATCTAGGCACAGTTGTTTGGGGTTTTTTTTGCCTGGCTATTATTATAAGGACCTTGAAAATCAGAGGTTTTAAAGGTGTTTTAAAGAAAATATATCTAGGAAAAAACTTTTGTTTGCCAGTGTTTCACACCTTTGCAGTCTTTTTGACCTAATCCAGAAAAGATTCAGTGAGGTAAATTTTTATCACAATATATTTATCTTTAAACAGGATCTGAATGATCCCTTTTTGCAGATAATCAGATTTGAGGGATTCTAGTCAAATTTTCTAAGCTATTTCAAATATTCAACAGGATTCCATAACTTTATTTACTTCACACTTTCGTGCATTTTTTTAATGCTTACCCTCTTACTATTTTAAGTGGTCTGTATAAAAATCTAGTCCAGAGTCAGTAAAAAAAGGCAATCCAAATTATCTGAATTCTCTCCTTTGAAGAAAACAAAAAGAGAAATTCCTTTTTTTTCCATGACTTGTTCTGCCTGGGTCTGGCAGCCTTTCTTGGAAGTTATATCCGCCAAACCTTGCTGGACTTAAAGTGGTAGGATAAGGTGGTGGGTTTTATTGCATAAGCAGAACTCATTGTGTTATGAATCTATGGTAACACTGTAGTTATCAAACAAGAAAAAATAAGTTGAATTGCACTGCCAAGTACTTTATGTGCTGGCACTATTTTCTTTTTTATCAATTTTGTGCACGAAGGAATGGGGTTTGGATACATCCTAGTAATATATGCCACTTCTGAGTTCTGGAGGAGTGTAACCAAATCTGTACGTAGTCTAGAGACTGATACACCTTCTCATCATCAAGTCTGTAATCTGCATGAATGCATCAGAGTATGAAGAAGACCAGACACAGCAACACATAACACGTAAGATCGATCGTATATCATTCCATATGTGTCTCAAATATTCCCACGGGCTTTAGTTAATATTTTTCAGGTCTGTGGCTTTTTTTCTGATTCCATTTTCAGGTAAGTTCAGAAAACCTCATGAATTTGCACTATCAAGAACAAGTGCCTTTTGGTAATGGTGGGGTTTAAAATACTGTATCAGTAATCCACCAGTTGAAAACTTGCTCATTTCCATGGCCTGTCGATGCACAGACCAGGGCCTCTGAACTGCTCATTTCTTTCCACCCTTTTCTAGATTGCCTGGAGCCCCTGGAAGAGAGTAGCAAGGAAAAAGCATTCCTACATACTGAAGAACATGATCAGTGAAAAAATCTTTGACAATTGGAGGGGAACAGTCTGTGCTAATAAATACAAGACTAGGTAGGATGTAGAAACCAAACTACGGTCCTTCCCACAGACCCTGTGCACATTCAGGTTAAGTGTGAAAAAACTGTGAGAAAATAGGTGCCCATATTCTGCAGTTGCCTTTTAGAGTTAGATTTCACATAGCATTTTGCCAATTCACATGATACCACCTTACCTCCACAGTAGTTCATTACAATATATAATAATGAGCTATGAACTCCTGCAGCCTGTTTTTGGTGTGTGATACTGTACTGAATCAGAAATAATAGCTCACAAGACTAAACAAAGAGGAATTATATATACAAATACAAGTAATTGTGAGACCATAGTCTCACAATAATAAGAATATTAATAGAAGCATAAAAAAATTTATCAGCCGTACCTGCCAAGAATTACGTGCTGAACTTTTATCATTTTGCTTCAGCAAGGTATTTGGCACAGGAATGCTTAATGATAATCAGTGTTGGTTTCTGGTTTATGTTTAACCTCTGAATGTGCTAACCAGGAATGTAGGGAATCATTCTGATTTTGAAATACTACTGAGTAGTTATGTGGGAGGGACTGTACAGAGTTGTGGTCATAAGGTAGAAGAATGAGTAGGGAGTAGATTTTGCTGTGGAACTTTCCTTTAATGCCATCCTGGAATATTATTCATGTGTGCCATCACACGCAAACCTGCCAATAATGCTCAGGCATTGGATTCTTAAGAGCAACAGCAAATACTGTATATGATGGGCACAGTTTTAACTCATCCAGGCTCAGCTTAGTTCTATTCCCTTCTGCACAAATGCTGTGCACTGGGATTGTCCTTCTGGCACTGTCAGATCAGTTGTGCAGGGCGTCGTTCAGATGCTGCCATTGAGCCACTCTGTCACTGCAGGACTAAAATCTCCCTTGGTCTTCATGTTTTAATACATGCATAGTCTTGTTTTATTTCATTCCTTTTACAAATCACAAGTTTCTCTAACTGAATAACATTACATTACTAGTCACTGTTTCATACTTCTTCTGCTTACTGAAAGTCAGCTGTCATGTAAGGTTTCAAATGAATAATACATTTGGAAGTAGCAAATTCTTCAGCTTTGCAAAACCAGCAGGGCTCCAAAATGTATAAAAGCTTTAGTTTGGTAAGATTCAACCTGGAATGCTGAAAAAAAGAGAAAGAAGATTCAAGCATAAGGTTCATTTCGGGACTTTTCAGTATTTCCCCATTTATTTACCAGAAAACCCTAACAAAGTTCCTCTTCAGAGGGACGAGGTGTTATGAGAGGTAGTTTGGCGGAAAATTTAAAGAGTGAAGGACTTTTACTTCTGTTCATTGTCTATATTATGATTGACACAGGAATATGATATTTGACTCCTAGCACATCTCTTTCAGCTGAAACATTCTTGTGGAATTCTCTGTGTTGTTTATATTTAAAATGGCATTTCAGCTTCCAGGGCATCCTATGGTCAAGCCACTATTTACCAGTGCATTCTGATAATATTGTTTCTAAAATCAGATGACACATTGTGAATACTGGTTTCAAGGACTGGTTAAAACCGTCAAGGTTACACCCTCCTCAAATCTTTGAATTCCCAAATAGGAGGATTATTAAAAGAGCATGATCAAGGTTAGTGGCCCCTAAAATTAGACCTCACAGCTGTGTTTTGACTTTGCTGTCTGTATATGAACACAAAGATCACTGGTGCATTTGGACTTCTTTACAATATAAGAACAACCTCTTTTTCTTTCCAGACTACCATACCATTCATTAGAATGCAGGAGACTCAAGGTACAGTATTTGTATTTTACATATATTCTTGTATCAGTTCATGTTGCATGCTAACTGATAACACAGGCATGTAAGGAATTCCCAAACAGTCCCCAAATTTCAGATTTAGTTGACTTTTTCCCAGTTTAATTTATGATAGATAACACTGTAAAAGGACAACACATCCTATTGATGTGATGAAATGATACTTTTAGATGAATTAGCTCTGAAAACCTAAAGAGATGAGTCATTCCTACCCCTGCTTATTTTTAATTTGAGCACTTACATATCACTCTTCTGCTTTTACAGCAGTTTCACTTTCTAGGAGGACATAACAGTTGCTCTGAATTACAGTGACTTCTAATGACCCCAAGGTTATCTAGAAACTGAAGTATTGCTATGCTGCATTTGTGGTGCCCTTTCCAAGCCAATATCCTGTATTTGGTGGTGGTGGCTGATGATCTAAGACTGGGCTGAGGTAGCATTTGCTCAGGAAAGGGGGACAGCGTGCCCTCCACCGAGAGCTGGGCACCTGCCCCGGTAGCAGAGTCTAGTTGAACCACCTCACACACTTTGATATCCAGAAGGGCACTGTGATCAGTAAAAGTGAGTTAAAAATTTCAATTTTAAGCAAATAAAGTCAACAAATGCAACATTTTATAAACTTGTGGGAAGAGGACAACCAAGTGATAGAGTTTTTACTTCCACAAAGTAAAGAGACACTTTCTTCACTATATGCTTATCTGAAACTGAGGCAGCTGAGACCACTGTTCAGCTTTGGAAATGCTCTCCTCTCAAGGATGGTTAGCTTGAAGACTGCAGTAGAGAGCAATCTAGACCATGCCTCTGAAACCCCTGTAAGATCTAAACCATTGTTGTTCTCTTAGCACTTTGCTACTTCACTTTTCCTAGAAGCCACCCAGCAACTGTCCCTAGATTCCTTTATTCTGTGCCAAAGGGAAATAATGTGGTGAAACAGGATTTACCAGGCTGGTCATATCTCTATTTAAGTGTTAGGAGAAATCAAATTTCAATTTCAGTATGTGCTTTCCCTTGGATAGACTGGGCTTTGCTGAGACCTTTGGACTGCGGGGGTTTTAAAGATGTTTCAAAAGCAGGAATCCTGTGTTCAAATATGAGCATATATAAATATCTAGTTGGGGGTTGTTGTTTTCTTCCAAAGGTCAGTAACGTAAATAGTCATGTGAGAGAAGGAAGTGGTAAAAGGCACTAGACTGGAACTCCAGGCCGGGTTGAGCTCCTGGCTCTGCTTCAGCTTGTGACTGCAGGCAATTCTTATAGGTATAGTATTTCACTGCCTCAGCAGGCTGCTATTAATTAATGTCTGTGTCTGAGGTCTGTGTTAAGAGGGATGAGAGCAGGAAGTCCCCTCTGTGAAGCAGCAACAGGGATGCTTTCTGTGCCCAAGGCACCTCTTTCAAAGTTGACACGGGTGTCTCAGCACAGCTCTCCACAGGTAGTCCAGGCAGTTACCTGCTTCCTGGGGCTGAGCTTCACTTCTTCTGTGCTCGCTGCAGTCATAAAATTATCATTTCAGACTATGAGAATCAGTTACAGGACTATGAAAATCAGTCATGGGGGGAAAGAAAAAGACCTCATAGTTCAAGAATGAGGGGATGGGGTTTTTTCCTCCAGAACATATGAATTCAGTTTCGGAGAGAAATTAATCGCAGACTGTAAGCACATGATGAAACATATGAAAAGTCAGAACAAAGGCCCTCTTAAATGATAATCAGTCATTCTGTAAACCGATGACTGTAGCAAAATGTTGTTGTTGTAAAACAGTTGTCTGACATATGCTTGTAAACCTGCCAAAAAGGATATTCCACCTAAACAAAACAGAAAAAAGAGGGGTTCCATTCAATATACTCCTGATTTTTCATAACTTTTGTTTAGTTCATGCAAATACCTAGACAGTACCGTTAAAGTAAACAAGAGCACCACTAAAGTCCCTCTGTTTAAACAGAAATTGTTATACCACTGACACCACTGGTCACAGAGGCCACTGCAAACCCTTTCAATTTGTAGCTTGGCACAGCAAAGGAGGGAGCAGCGCAGCTACAAGCCCTCAAATGGGGATCCTGATGAGGGGTTCCCCCTCCTCGGGCACTGCTGCTTAAGTTGGGCTCATTAGCCATGATTTGCAGGGCTGCAAAAGTGTCTGGTTAACTCAGCGCTAGTGGAGTCCCAGAGCCTGACTGTGAGTGTGGAAGCTATGGGAAAGGAACTGAAAGGTCACTCACTACACGGTGGGAGGGACCTGGCAGCAACAGGAATGGAATCAGCCCAGGCAGCCCTTCAGCTCAGGAAAGACAAGTGTTGAGTAGGTACTTTGCAAGCACCAGTGAAGTTACTAAGAAAAATTAAATTATTCAGGTGTAAACTTAAGGTATGCTTATAGCTATGCAAGTGGAATAGGAGTTGGCAAGCTGGGACTTCCAGAACGTTACAGGGAAAAAAAAATGAAAACCAAACCCTAGAAATTATTTTTAAAATAAAATTAAAGCTAATCCATCATAAGATATAGGATTGCTTTCAATACTATGACCTCATATGAATCCAAATGCTCTTGTTCCATCTATATGTATATCAAATTTACATATTGAATGGCATTTTGGAAAGTGAAATAAAGAGGTTAATATGGGGTTAAATACAATAGAATTATTAAGTCTTTATTATTTTTCCATTCTTTGTAGAGGAAATACAAAACAAACTGTTCTCACTAGCAATCATTCTTCAAAGTCAAAGAGGAAAGAATATATTCTGTTAGGTATATAGTGTAATTGGTTGGTATCATTTCATTTAATCAAACCAATGTCCATGAGCATTAGTAGGTAAGAGGAGAAAGAGAATGAGAACCTTTGAACACATTCAAAATACTATGTTTTATGTGAAGTTCACTATCTTACATTGGGATCCTTGTATAAAACAACAAAGATACATAATTTAAGGTCAATCATCAAAAATGTTACATGGCAGAGATAGGATGAAATGGGGATCCAGTAACTTTTGAAAACTGTTTTAAGAATTTATCGAAAGCTATTTAAAAGAGCTCTCTGTTAGGGGGATAACATCTCAAAATACTTGGACTATATTGAAGCAAAACAATTCAACCTTAACTAACTTGTCAGAATTCTTTGAAGATATTACTGCCATGATAGATAAAGGGAATTCTAATTTAATTAGGTTTTCAGAGGATACTTAGCATTGCTCCACATCAAAGATTACAGGATAAAAGGTATAGAACAAAGACTAAGAGCCAGAGTGGAATAAAAATTGTGTCCTAAAGAACAAAAAAGAATGATGTATAGCTATTTTTAGGAAAGAAAAGAGATTATTACATATGGCAGGGTTAGTTGAAGTATAAGCTTTAAACATTCTGAAATTTTGGGGCACGTGTAGTTTGAATGGGATTTTTATAAATCAATGGGCACAGTTTCTGAAGGAGTATATCTACTTTGTCCCTCACAACTATCACAAATTTACCTGCCTCATGCAATATGAGAGATGTTTCCAAGTTGATTAAAAACTAATGGACTAGGGGAAGTTACAGATTTCTTCCAATATTCCCTTGTCCTGACAACGATTAAATGGGAAAAGAAAGACTGATGCGACATCTCGATGCCAAACTAGTCAAAAAGCATGGCCACAGTAACTGTGGTTATCTAAGAGTTTATGAGAGCAGTTTTCAGGCTAATCTAAATTGGCACAAGAATTTTAAAACTCAGCAAAGTTGTAAAGCATACACAGCTATCAGACGAAAGCTGTGTGCTCACTGTCTGCACTGGCCTTTAAAACCACAGGCAAAGAGATTAGAGATTCCCCAAGTTCAAAACTTAGAAGAAAGTGGGAAATGTTGCCATCACAACTACTTTATGCCAAGACTTTACGTACTGGTAATGGAAAAACTGCTGGAAATTAAAGACAAGTTCGGAGTGAGTTAGAGGAACAGACTGAAAAACGAAGGGAAGTGAGTTTCAGATAAACAAGGGCAGAAAGAAAATACTGGGCATACTGAGTCGGACAGGCTTTTCCTGTCCTTGTGCTGAACATTTCTTACGCTGCCTTCTCTGTTTTCTAGTTGCACAGTTCAGGTGAAAGGGCATGCTTTGCTCTTGTGGAGTTTTTTTTCATAAATAACTCTTACTACTCTAGCCCTTTCCTAATAAGTATGTTAGTAGTATTGGACTAGAAAACCGTAACACAAAATTCATGATTCACAGCAGTCAGAGAGCCAAAGCTGGGGACTATACCAGTTTTGGGAACTGTGCCTCCCTCTTTGCACCTTTGTTGCACAGTGAAGCAGAACACTATAAAGCCCTTTAGGGGATTACTTGCAATTTAAAATGGCACATATGTATCATAATTACACTGTATTCCAACAGAATCAGCACACCATTTGCAGTAAGAAATCTCTTTGATCCTCTCCACAAAGGCAGGTGAGTAGGCTTCTCTGACAGAAAGTCATTTGATTGAGTGATTTGATGGATACAATCTCTCTTGGCTGGTGCAGTAATTGCAAAGGAAGAAAATCTCAGTAGCTATTCAGAATCACAAAAATATTTTTAAAATTATGTTCCTTATCCTTAAGATAAAGAATGTAATTTTCAACTTACTTTCAGCACATAGGCTGCAATAATTTTGCAGTCTAAATGAGGATACAGTTCTCAGACCAACAGTGGGAATAGAAGTCAGGTTGATTAGTAAAAGGCAAATTATCAAAGGATCTGCAGCACCAAGGGTTGCTGCCACTGCAGAGAGAGCCCAGTGTGTGTCACAGAGCAGACCACTTTTGTTTGGTTGCCCTTCTAGCTGCTGCAACCAAAAATACGCATTTTCATCAGCTTATGAAGGAAAAGTTGGCTCCCATAGACACCCGTTACTAGAGCGCGTGCTGCAGCACAGGACATGCAGTCATGTTAAAGCCTTTTCCTCTGTTTAAGTCCACATGTTCAGTGCCCTGTATTGTTTGCTGTATACTCACTACCAACTGTAAACACTTTGATGTTCTTTGGGGGTCCCCAAACTGGCCTTTTCCTATTCGCCTGAAGAGAATCATCCTGAACGAAATTCACCACAGAGATAAAATTAAGAACCAAAACAATGCACAGAGAGAAAATTAAGAACTAAAATGACAGAAGCAATCTGCAGCTTTGCCTATGGGGCTCAAAGAATCACTGGAGAGATGGCAGAGGGTCAAGGAGCTAGGAGGGTGGTCTAACAAAGGACCAAAACTACAGCAGAAGTTTAGGGTAAGAAAGTTTTGTGCAAATGAGCTTTTTCCTTGGCAGTGCAGAACCTCAGAGTCACAGCTCCTAGCGCTCATCCTGATGCAGCCTTTACAATCTGGAGCAGTTGCTTTGATCCACCATTTGTGCTAACATTGTTTGCAATGGCATAAATAAGGAGTACTTCTATTTTGGTCAGAGAAGTTTAGCCCAGAATAAAACTGCAGTGACATCAATATGAGACCACAAGGATCACAGTCGGCCAGTTTATGGAATAGTTATGATCCCACATAGACAATGTTTCCCGGGAACAGGAGTTTTCTATAATTCAGTACTAAACTTTTAAATCCTCAGAAGAGTGACAGTAAATCCATTCTATTTATTGTTAGCTCAAGGTCAGCTTTGCTGAGTGTTTATCCTCTAGAATATTCTCACAGACCAGGTTGGGCAAAACAGCTGGTAAATATACCAGAAAAACATCATGTGCACCTTCAGTTTCTGAAAACACACAGTTTCATGGTTGTATTTGCAACAGCCCCAGCATGATGCAGCTTTTCTGACTTTCTCTTTCTATCCATCTACCATCAATGAAGCGCCTAAGATTAAGCTGATGGCTCTGCTGGTGGTTTTCTCTGGAAGAGGAACAACTGTTTGCCATAGACTGACATCAAGGCATGAGGGATTCCCAAGCAGACAGGTTCCAGGCTGCCTAAATGGGCAACACAAGGCCCGGGTGGACACCAGAGCTCAGGTCCAGCACAGGTTTCAGCAGTCAGGTGAACACCAAAAGCTTTGCATTGCACCAAGATCTGCTAACACAGAGGGCATCCAGGAAACCATTGCTGACATAAATGCAGATTTGGGAATTTTTCATTAGCAGGATGGTGATTGCAAGTATTAGGGCTGTATTGCTAATGATAATAGCGGGAGGAAGTCACTGTAATGTGTTATAAACAAGTCTTCATATTGCAGCAATTCTCCCATGAACTGAAACTCTTTTTAAGGAACATTATTGTTCCATATCATTCCTGGTGCTTTCTAAAAGTGTTCAGAGGAAACAACTGGCTTTCTGAGTGCCAGATCCCAGGGTATAGAAACAATGGGGAGCCATATTAAAATAAAAATTTAAAATAAAAAAAGAAGTAACACTTTTCAGGCAGCCTTCTGACTTGCTACAAAAACCCCTTCAACCCTCCTCATGTTCCTTGCTAGGGACTGGGATTTGTAATAACACCAATAAAGTCAGAGGTTTTAAGACATAAGTTCTTTGCTGTTTTCAAACAAAATACTCACTGTATTCAGATCAGCCTTCTCATTTAGTTTTCTGCACTCTCTCCTCCTTGTTTCAAGCACATTTCTAGGTAGAGCCCTTTCCTGACCTTTCAGGTTATTCCTAGATTTTTCTTTCAAGGAGTGGGTGGCATTTCAGTAGGCTGGGCTCACTTACCCAGTCACAACAAAGGAAAATAAAAATAACCAGCAGAAAAACTGAAGTTGCTGGAATGTGTAATACTCAGCATTAAAGTGGCACAAAGTGCCTGACTATTTATAGCTCTTGTTTTGAGAAAGCATGAGACACACTTCGGGCACAAGATACAATGGATCACCCAGGAAAACATGTGGCCTTGCATTCTGCATGTGAAAGACTTTTTGTTTGTTGCAATACCAGTAATTTCCCAGGAAAATGAGGTTTATTCAGCATTTTGTTTATCTCTTTTATGCAAGCAAATGCCAGATTTGACGTGCCAGTTTGGTTGCTGAGTAAAGACTTGGATGACTAAATAAAACTCTGTGTTTGCTGTAATTCAGATTTATCCACATATCTTCATTATTGCTGAGACATGCATGCTTAGCATGATCATATAAGAAATGTGCTTTCGTGTATTAAAAGACCTGTAGTATCTCATTCATCAAATGATAAGTCTTTGAGGAGGACAAAACACTCCCAATTTACCAGTATTTTTTTGTGTTCTTCGTTGTCCTTATTTGAATCACATTGAACTATATTTAATAAATTATGAGTTTCTCTCTTTCTTTCAAAGTTTCACCTGATTTTTTGTTTTGTTTTCTAGTTCAGTAGAAGGTAGGAAAGAATGAAATGTCAGAGAGCAAAACAACCAGAGAGAAATTACAAAACTGCTGTTAGCAAGAAATAGAAGAAAGCTACACTGCACATAACATGCAGAAGACATAAACAAAAAGACAGCACTCTTAGTAGCAGCCCAAAGATTTTTGATGCTGTGTTTAAAAGTAAGCCAAGCCTTACTGTGCACCATATGGACTGACAGCAGACGAGTAAATCGCAAGAGTACTTTAAACAATAAGAAAATAAGAGTTAATAAAAACTCATTCTGTGAACTGAGGACCACAAGAAACTCCCTGTAAGGTCAGAAGGTCAGTTCTGTGGTCCATCGAGCTCAATCCTCTGTCTCCAACAGCAGCAGGAGATGCTGGTTAGGAAGAGCACATGAGCTGAGCCATTCTCTGCAAGCTCTTCTCGTACTTCACAATACCCCCAGTTCCTGGAGCACAGGCCAGGAGGGCACATTTCTGTCTATTCCCTTCAGCATGTCTCCATGTGGTACTCACTTTGGAAAAAGAGCTACAGACTGTCCATGCTTTTTGAGTCTGAAACCTGTAATCATGACAACAAAGGCAGGATCAAAAGTGGGGGAAAGGTGCAGTAGAAAAATGAAAGGGAAAAGATTCTGAAGATTCTGAAGTCATTCAGCAGAGCACAGCTACTGAAAAAAAAAAAATTCTGAACTGAAGCCAAACAATAAATGCAGTCCTGTGGATCCATTAAGGTATTAAGGTACATTAATGCTGCCACTTTCCCATCTGTTCCCTGAAGTTCCAAACCAAAAACAAGTCATCTGCGGTCTTGGCTCCCTTATTGTGTGAAACATTCATCTATTAAATTAATCTGGAGAAAATGTATCTATTTCATCCCTGGTGGGACTTTGTTTTGTTTTAATAGGGTTGCATACCAGAGATTGTAGCCCATTGAGGCCACAGATAAAAAACATGTGAATAAAAAAAACAACAAATGAAACAAATAAATAATGGCTACAGACTATTTTTTTCCTCTAGCAGAAATGCCTTTGGAACAGTTGCAACTTTTTTCTGTTGTGTTGAGAAGGCTAGCCATTTACACTAACAAAATTGGCACAATAAGCCTAGGAATCCTTATTTTTCCATGAACAATGTACAATGACAAAATTTATTGGGAAATTGCCATGTCCTTAAACTCTGATATATCTTTCAACTATGAAACAAAATTCCTTGTGCCAGTATCACAGAGGGAAAAGATCATACTTGACCTTGTTAAGTGAAAAAATCTAAAATGTTCTTTGCAATCTCCTGAGGCAGTAATTCCTGGATCCTTTGTATTGCAAAATTCCCTTCTGTCCCCCCACAATTATGACAGCTCATTTAGCTCACTAAGGTGATGCAAACACTCCCTTGCAGCAGTGACAAAATTTATTTCTAGAGCTTCTAAAACGTATTTAAGTTCATAGTGTTCAATACATAAAAGTACCCTAGAAATCTGACTGTTGATGTGTTTAGCAAAGTTGTGTTCATTTACATGCTTCCACTTAGGGCTAATCTGTATGATTTAATAACCATTAGGTGGAAAGTCCTCTAGTCTCCCTAGATACTCCAGCAAAATTGGCACACATCCCCTGCAGAGAATAAATCTCTAACTAGCCACTTCCAGGGAAGATGTGCCATTTCTGTAGCTCACATGGTATGCTCTCCCTATCTTCTGTTGTGGTTCTCTTTCTGTGGCTGATTAAATGCATTATTTTTTTACCCATTCCTTTACAAAAGCACTTCCCAAACTGTTGATCAATTAAGCTGTAACCTCACATGTGATTAGGGCACAGGACTGTGAGTCAGGCAGTTCCCTCTATAGTTATGTCTGGCATCCAGCATTTTCCTGCAAAAGACCGGAACAGCATCACAGACTGAATTAGGCTGGAAAAGACCTCTGAGATCATTGAGTCCAACCTGTGACGGAGCACCACCGTGTCAACTGGACCATGGCACTGAGTGCAGTCTTTTCTTAAACACCTCTGTGGACAGTGACCCCGTCACCTCCCTGGGCAGCCCATTCCAAAGTCTAATCATCCTTTCTGTGAAGAATTTCTTCCTAATGTCAAACCTAAACCTCCCCTAGCACAGCTCAGGACTACGCCCTCTTGTCCCATCCCTAGTCTCCTGGTAAAAGAACCTGATCCCCACTTGGCTACAACCTACTTTCAGATAGTTGTGTCGCGAATGAGTGTTTTAAGATCACTTAAAGAATGACTGGAAAAGTTAGCAAAAAAAACCAAGTTTAATATAAAAGCAACAGCACAACAAAGTTTGTTGGTGAGGTTCACTCTACCACTTACTCTACTATGCTCTTTATAGGGCTATGAGAGAGTGGACTTTAGTCATAATAATGTTTCATCCTGGCCACACTTCAGGTTGGAAAGCTTCTCTGGAAGTTTGAAAACTCTTTCCAGGCCTTCTTGTGGATGGGCATCATACTGGCCAACTTTCAGTCATCCAGGACCTCCCAATTTAGCCAGGACTGATGATAAATCAGGGAAAGCAGTTTACTGAGCTCTTCCACCACCCTAGGATGAATCCCACCTGATCCCATAGACCTGTGAGCATCTAGGTGGCACAGCAGGTCACTGACTACCTACTCCTGGATTCAGGGGGTCCGTTCTGCTCCCCATCCCTGCCTACCAGCTCAGGAGGCCAGTTGCCCTGAGAATAACCAGTCTTACTGTAGAAGAGTGAGGCAAAGAAGGCATTAAGTACCTCAGTCTTTTCCTCATCTGTGGTAACTATATTCCCCCCACATCCAATAGAGAATGGAGATTTTTGTTGCACTTCCTTTTTGTTATTAATGTATTTATAAAAACACTATTATCCTTTACAGAAGTGGTCAGATTCAATTCCAACTGAGATTTTGCCTCTAATTTTCTTTCTGCATGTCCTAGTGACATCCTTAAACATTTCCTGAGTCGCCTGCCCCTTTTTCCAAACGTGATACACCCTCCTTTTTTTCCGTGAGTTCCTGTGAAAAGCTCCCTGCTCCACCAGGCCAGTCTTCTTGCCTGCCAGCTAATGTTTCAATGTCTCTATTCCTAAAACACAGTGTTCATACAGGGGTTTATGAAACATGCCTTTCCCACAAGTGTCTTTAAGTTGGTAATGCTATAAAGTGAATGCATACCTCTGATAATATGATTTCAAAATGAAAATATACTTATATTAATAATGGTGCCATACAGTGCTTTTCTGTTGCATAAAAATTTATTTAGATATATTCAGTCTATTTTAAAATATTCTCTTCCTACTGTTCATAAATTATATGATTAGGATTTAAATTTGTAATAAAATTTCATGTAAATTATAGCATTAAATTCACTTAGAGAGATTTTAATTGAGTTTATTTGTGCTTCCTCTTACTGAAAATCTTCAGAGCTGCTGTAAATCAAGAGACATCAATTTACTTTTGCAGCAGATCTAAATTTGAAGTTACTAACTTATAAAAACATCTCTATTAAAACAGCAAAGTCCCTTTTGAATCTAACTCACTTCATTCTGCAATGACTTTCCTAACACAGGTATTGCAGGGAACTTCTGAGATATCACGCCTGCATGACCAATATGAGAATAAGATTTCCTCTGACAACCTTAATAACTGTTTCTGTGGTGACATGGCAGTACTATGAAGAAATTAGCAGATAAGAAGAGTACTTTCTTCACTTTTGCATAGCAAAGGCAAAAGTAAATTTAGTAACTTCAGGAATTCAAGTCATCCAGCCACAGAATGTGAAAGCAGGATGAAGATGTACTATGCTTTCTTGAAATACACCCCTCTTCTCTAGACGGGAAGGAGAATTTGAGGTTTCACCCCTTGGATGCAGATGTGGCAAATCCAGTTAACAGTGCTATTAGACTCTGTAATTTTAAAAAGCACAGCTCTTGATTTTAAAAAGGAGTGGAATGCAATCAAAATAAGGTATTTTGACATGTCTAGTTATGTGCCTGATGAACATTAGTGGTTCCTGTTAACACCCTTCTACCTCGCTTCATCAAGTTTTACACATATCTCTCAGAACATAGCTCAAAGAATGGTTTAATTAACAGACAAGTCCTCTGGTGAATATCTAGCTCACTACAGCTTTCAAATACACCAGCAGAGCTGTGATCTGCTGCTACTGCCTGGAAGACAGGCTCAGTTATGAAATGGCAAAATGGAAGAAATCACTGGCATGGTTATGGGGAAACACCCACTGTACCTTACATAAAGTCATCCCTAGAAAATGTTGTTGTTTCAAGGTTAAAAATGTAACAAAAATGCTGAATGTGAAGTCATTTATGACTGTAAAAAGAAAGGGGCAACAGTCGTTTTCTTGTGTTTGGATATACTACCAAAGTGCTGCTGTAAGGGCAAAGGTAGAGTCACGAATTATTACTAACTTCAGAAACTGCATTTGCTGTTCACAGCCTATAAAAAAAGGAATACCTTTCTCAAATGTTAAAACACTGGTTAAAGGTGGAGGGTGGGGAGGTGTAATGTGGGTATATACATGTATCCTAAACAAATACATATACATACAGCTGCTTAGGAGTTTGACTGGCCCCTGGAAAACAGTACTTTTTAAAAGAATAAAGTTATAAATGTCTGGTTGGCTTTTTATACAAAAACCTATCTTCCTATTTCATTTTTCACTACTACCCTATTTGTACAATGTGGAATATATAAATATTTATAAATATGAATATGAGGACTCAATTTCCCTGTACCAAATTCAAATACCTAACCCAATTCTGCTGTTTCAGAGGTATCAGGACATAGACACATGTACTGAAAATGCTCATTGCTGTCTATCCTCAATGATTTTTCCCCTTCCATGCTGCAGAAGCCAATTCCCCTTTTCAGCTTGTGCTTAGAGGAACATTTCAAAGAAACAACCAGCCTCTCCCACTGCTGCTTTTCTTAACTTAACCACATTACCACTCCTCCATGTAATTTTAACTTACTGCCTCAGAACAAAAAAAAACAGACCACAGCGTTCAGCCGTGGATGTCAGCTGTCCCAGATGAAGTGGTTAGATCAACATGTCATAAAGGAGCATAAACCTCATGGATGAATGAAAGGATATGAGCTTTTTCTCAATGTAAACCTCCAGAAAGCCCTATTGTAGCAGACAGATTAAGGAAGTTTCCTTTTCTGTACATAATTAGCATGGGAATAATATATGGATAGTTTCATCTGGGCTAAGGAGAAACAATTTTAGAACTCCCAGAAAATAAATGAGGCTCATTGCTAAGCAAGAAGCTACACAAAGTTGCCTAAAGAATTCTTTTCTATGCTTTACTATCTTTTTTAGGATGAAAGAATCCATAGTAAATCAGTTTAAAAAAGACCATGTTAAACTTCACCAAAATGTGATGTGTACTTAAATTGAGCCTGGAACTGAAAAATGTGAGGCTATATTTAACAAAGATGAATGTTTTGTTTCATACTTGAATTACAAACCTTTGCAAAACCACCAGTTGCCACAATACCTGATTTCTATTCTCTTTGCTTAAATAGCCTTGCTAATTAACCTGTTTTTAAAGGACAAGCAACAGTTTTCTCTATGTTGTTTCTGTTCTCAGTTTGAAAAGACAAAGCAGAATAACAAAGATTTTTCTAGATTTTTTTTTATTTTTTGAGTTATGACTTTTTCAGTGTTATAAAAGCAGTGGGTCTAACCCATGCCCTCACACTTCCAGCTGCCCACATCAAGGCACACAAACACGTCTCTTTTATAGTACAAAAAAAGAACTCTAATCCTTCCAGCATCACCGGAATATAAAGTTCAGAGGCTAAACCAAGATTAAAAACTATCCTTCATGATATATAAAATTATCTGAAAGGAAAAAGACCTCAAGCCACACTGAAAATTCTTCTGACACAAAGTCAGCCCCTTCTCAGACACTTTTTTCATGTGAATTGGTACTGAGCAGTAGAAGATGCACACACCACTGTCCTTGGCTTTTATGCAGTGTTGTGTCACTCCTCGTTGTCACCCTGTCCAGGTGCTTTTAGCTGACATTAACTCTTTGGTGTGATGGGGCTTTCTGCTCCTCACCCACCCAAAAGTCTTTCCATCCAAATGACAAATTAGAGAGAAGTAAGACACACCTATTTTTTTCCCCAAAAAAGATGAAGAAATATAGTGGTTCTGGTTTTGGTTACTTTCACACAGACAGATACAAAATTTATTGCAAGAGGGATGAGGAAATTTAGACACAGTGCTAGCATGACATTTTTCTATGTATTACTCCACTCATTTTCCCTTGATTTAATCAGTGAAAAATGCTGTGCTTTACACAGCTTCCTTATAAAACTTAATCTAACCCAAGCTGAAATTAAACTGGTCCAAAATTAACTTCAGAGTTTTGCTAATTTTGTCTAGCTTTGTCCTGGGTAATTTAAGCTGGAAACGAGTAATGAAATTCAATACTCAGATTTTTGTGTGATTTGTAATTCAAAGGGCAATCTTCCACTTTCCAGGGCTCTGTGGGTCTACTCTTACAATATAATGGCGAACGCTCCCACCATGTCGGGACAAGAACCCTTAGCTGATAAATTCCATTCTGTTAAGTAACAACACCCCCTTGAACTTGACCAGAAAAGGCTGCTTAAAATCTGTTCGAAAATATTATAGTTCCTTCCCAAGCAATAGACATTAAATGTGCTGTGCAAAGGTTGCCCAACATCTTGCTGCCAAAATGATTATTAATTCAATGTAAATACAAAATCGGTATTAGTAACAAGGACAGTTTCTTTTTCATTTCAGTATACTTGAACTAGTGACTTTCTGTGTGTTTATATTTCTTGTATATGGCTCTCACAGATATTCTTCAACAGATGAGCTGAAGGCTTGATCATACAAGTATACGGCCACTAACATTTCTGAAGCAACAGGTTAGTAAAGATTTCTCACTCCTAGTTCTCCAAGTTCAGGCCCACTAATCCTTATGCAATTATTTTTTATTAATTGTTGTGCCAAATGTGTGAAAGTGCAAAGCACTCCCCTTGACACAAGCAGAACATAAAATTTGAAACCACAAGCTCCTTGCCTATGAAACCCAAGGCAGCTGCTCATGGGATCATGGGCCACAGACTCCCCACAGACTCTTCTCTTGCTGCACCTTCACTTTACTGCTTGTCACCAAAAGCATCCTCACAGTATTTTTTTCTCACTAAAATGGCATTTCCGTAGTATTTGAAAGGTCTAGGAAGCTATTAGCTATCTGAAAAAACAATTAGAACTGGCACAGTCCTGAGTACTTCACAATCTCGTATTCAAGGCAATCGTGTAGAAACAGAAACATATTGAATTAAAATACTTTTATACTTGCTTCTTTATAAACCAGGAGAATAATTTCTCCATTGGGAACAGAATTACACAGATAGAACTGAAGGAGGAGTCCAGCTCATGTTGTCTTGTACACTTTTCCTATGGCTGTATCACTAGCCCAGTTAAAACTCCGTTTAAAGGCTGATGTGTATGTCTAGTTGATTTAGCATATTTTTGGGGTTTCGATAATATGCAGATGTCTAACCCCAAGAGCCATTAGGCATATAAACATTTTTAGCTCTTGGTTTGATATATGTCTTTTGGCTGATTAGTTTTCAAAATATCTATTTGTACTTGTGCCAAATAGTCTGCCATTTCCATACAAGCCCCCAGTTTGTGCACCAGCACTTTATAAATCTCCAAATAAAATCTTCCATGTTTATTTTTCTTAGAGAGAAAATCCCATTTAATAAGTGTGGGCCTCCTTTCTCTATACATATTTTTCTATTGAGATGGTATCTGTATACTTTCTAAATAATTTCAGTGTTTGAGGTTTTTTATTATGGAAAGAGAAAATAAAAATAATACTAAAAATATATTGCATTTCTACTGTGGGCTTTATCTACACATAGCTTAAAGCACATAATCAACACTTTTTGGCTGATGGCACTGTGAAAAGACTAGTGTTATGATAGAAAGGAGAGAAAAAAAGGCTTTCCTGGAGTTAAGCCAATTTTTTGTCAGCGCCCTGATCTCCTAAAGGACACCCACTCCCTTTTTGATAATGTTTGGTGCCTTCCACTATGTGTGCTTTTTCAGCTGTTTAATTTCTTGAAGTAAATTGTGAAGAATGTCCTTAAAGGGTGTCAGCAAATATTTTATAACATATATTTATCTTTTTTTTGCTCTCATATCTGTTTGATATATGCATTTTGGTTGATTAATATTCAAAATATCTATTTGCATTTGTGCCAAATATAATTTTCCATTAACGATTTACTCCTCCTTATCAGAGAAGGGGATTTCTCACCTTCTGGTCTAGGATGGAGAATATAAAACCAGGACAGGAAGGGAAAAGAACGACACTGGCAGCAGCACCCCTGATCATCCAGCAGCCAGGTAGCAGCAGCCTGGTGTTCAGTCAGTGCTGCACAGAGCTGAGATATGAGATCTATGATGGGCTTGATCCTAATTTTTCATGCCCTATCCCTTTCCTGAATACCCCAGTAATCAGAGAACACTGGTCATTGCACTCTTCCCAGTCATCACTGGTGGCACCATGGCATATGGTCCCAGTGCCGTGGGCAGTGAGTGGTGCTTGCAGAGACAGCTTAGAGCCTTCTCCTTCATTTCTGTCATCTGTACATGGCTGCACAGAGGCTCCCAGAAGGCCTCCATGCTGCCATGTAAGCAGCCGTGATTTTATCCTGGGCAACCTGGCCTTAAAATATTTAATCCAGGATATCTTAACAGCATAGCAAGAGCAGGCTTAGAGGCTCTGTACGTTCAAATATTTATGCTTCCTGGGTGAGTCTGGCAAGAAGTGCTGCCAAGCGTGCCTTTATCAGTGTCCTATGCTGGCTAATTTAAAATTAACTTGGGCACTGCCCACATGAGTCGCAGCAAAGCGTTTGACTGAAACCACTGTGTCCCTCCAGGCAGGATATGCAGTTCAGGGGGAAGGTGGAGGTGAGAAGATAATTTTATGATTCAAAATCTGAGCTACTTCACCAGCTGTAGAGAACACCTTCACTCAAGGGAGATGCAAAAGAGGAGATCAACAAGCCTTTTGTAGAGAACCTGTCCTCAGGATGCCGCTAGCACTGTGACAAAGGTGCACGGAGGCTGGTCTTTCACACTTGTGCTCACAATGTGCTCAGAGATCTGTGGCCCAATGAGTAAAATTAGGGACATCCTTCACATGATCTCATAGGCAGGACAGTAGTTTTCAGGAACTGGCATTTATCAGAAACATTTCTTTAAAAAAAAAAAAAAAAACAAACAAAATACCAAACACTGAAGAAGTGGGAGAGGAAACTAAAGGGATGTGCAAATTTTCTCACTTTGTTCTACAGAGTTTTCTCTGAGTATTATTCCAAAACTGGACCTTGACTTTTTTCTTTATTGTCTCTTTTTGAGTGAAAAGCACTTAACTGATGTACAGAGATCAAGTTATATCATGAAAAAATATCAAGCATCTTGGTGTGTATTTATGTACAGGATTGCTCCAGATGAACACACACTGTTTTAAAAATAATTCATTCATTTCCCAGTGCCTTTCTAATTAAGTACACAGCCATATCAGGCAAAATGAAAGCTTAATCTGTTTTCAGGAGACAGCAAGTGCAGTTCCCTGCCATAGAAATGATCCGGCAGGTAGGAAATCACAGCTCCTGCTCCTTGGTGATTTAACCGGAGCAGAGCCCACTCGGTTTCTGCATCCCTTGTAAGACTCCCTGCTCCACCAAGCCGTGTGTTGTGTTTGAGTAGCTCTCTCCACTCGGCATACCCAGCAAATAGTTTCACTAACACAAAACTAATTCAGAAGCAGGAGGAGTAGTACAAATTTGCTGCTAAAAGGAAACAAAAAAAAAAAAAAAGAAAAAAAAAAAGAAAAAAAAGGAAGTAGAGAAGTGTTCGGGGAAGAAGTGTTAGGGGAGGAAGCGTTCCGTGCAGGACTGCAGGACTATCTCAGGTTTCTCGTTTCCTAGGAACGTAGTAACTTCCCCGTGGGTTGTTTTGTGGGCGGTGATTTTGAATATATGCTAATCGAGCTTTGCTGACAGGGCGAGGAGCCGTGTGTCGGTGGCACAGCTCTCCTGACAGCCGGCAGTGGCGAGCGGCTGCCGCCGAGCCGGGCCATGGGCCGGCGCCTCTGACAGGGTCACTCGCCCTGGCGTCGGGCCCCAGCACACCCCGGCCACCAGCTTCTGCCACCAGCAGCGGGGCCGGCATGTGCCTATGAGCATGGAGATGAAGGACTCGGGCAGCGTGGTCCTGACAGCCTACCATCCCCACAGCCCGGCCAGGATCCCGGGCATGGAGCAGAGCTTTGTACAGGATATGCCCCCCAGCCATTCGCCCACCAGCAGGTAAAGCCCGAGGGGTGGGGACCGGTGCCAGGCCCTGATGCCTTGCCTGTGTTGGCCGTGTGTTTTGCTGACCGTGTGTCAGCCTGGGGGCATTTGCCGAGCGCTCGGACACTTCCCAGACTTTGCTCTCGCACATTCCTTGCCTCCGCCGGGGGAAGTGATTCAGCCCAGGGGTGCGGGTTAGGGTTCGAGGGGGGAAGCACGAGTGCTTATTTCAAATCGTGTCAGTCGACAGATCAGACCAGTTTCCTGCCCAGGGTACTCAACAAGACAATCCCCCACGAAAAAAGGCACGTGAGTCAGGCTTCTGCTCAGGTCGTTTAGGACTCTATTGCCAAAAGTGAGGTGGCGGGACTGGCTGAGCTTGGCGCTCAGAAAGTTGATTCTGGCTTTGGTTTAGAGGATTATTTAATTCCTACTCCGTTCACTCACCAGGTCAGAACCAATCCTTGTGCTTTTTTTCTGTGAAGTTGAGGTTGCTGCTTTGCACACCCACATACACACAATGGGGAGACTGCATCATTAGAGGCTTAGCCTAAATATGAAAATTCCTTTGTGTTTCAGGAAACTAAGTATTGTTTTAATTAATGCAGACGTGTGTATGTTTACCTTCCTGCCTTGTAAGAATGCATGTATTTGCACAGTTCAAAAACAAGTGGTTTGAGCAGTTTTACTGTTTTAGAAAATCTGATCTTTCTCCTAAAGATACGTTTGAGTTTTGCAATTTTCTCCAAAAGAAGTGGTATAAAAGTTCAACTGTAAAAAGTTGAAGAAAGTAGGAAATCTTGCATTATGGCTTTGCTGAAAATGTAAGAACTAAAGTCTTAAGGAAACAGCATTATCCCCGCCTATTAAGTCTGTGTCTTCTCTTAACAAAAATAATGATATTTACTTCATATTGTTTATTTATAGCCCAATAGCTATTTTGTTTTCAATGTCATTATTTAGATTAGCTGCATCTTCCTGTTCTTTGTGTGTTTCCCTGGCTGTCTCATAAAGATAACTCCTTTGTTCTGTTAAACTGCTGTTTGAGAGCAGTACCAAAATACACAATTACATGTTGAGAAAAGAAATGGAGTCTGGTCTTTTAGATGCAGTAAGAATGGCATTTGCTACTCAAAACAGAGAGCAGTGGTTTGGCATTGAGTTACAGGGAAGCATGTAGCTTTTTCCTTGTGCTCTTCCCTTAGGAAGAGGACTAAACTCAATCTCCCTTTAAGTTTGTAAGCAACAGAAATGTGATGTTTTGCTGTTTTTCTTGTAGGTGTGCTAATTGTTTTAAAATGTGCTTGAAACTTAAGCTCAGAGTGTATGAGGGTTTAAATCACACACATAAATCACATGCATATCACCTACAAAAAGCAGAAGTGCCCATTACAGTTCCTGAAAGAAAAAACTAAAGCGGATCCTGACATTTTGATGAGGAACATATTTTGGAAGCTCCTGCCATGTGGCAAAGCTCTATTTCTACATATCCATGAGATTTTGGTGCTGTCTCCCTTTCTTGTCCTCAACTTCCTGCAGCTGTCTAATAGCAATAGCCAAATTCTGCCATATGGGCAGTCAATGGCTGTCTGAGTTTCCAAAGCCTGTTCAAGAGAGGGATTTTATTAACCCAGCATGAAGTCCTCTGGAATGCAGAACCCATGAAGGCAAATGCACTGAGTGTTTTAGCAAATGGTAAAGTAGGCTCTGGCTTAATCTCTACTTCATCTTCTAAGAACTCTTTCCTGGACTGCATTTTCTGTATAGTTTCCTCTGCCGCCATCCTAATGCAAGAAGTTTTATTATAGAGTCTGTCTGGTGTTCCTTGATCCCTAGGGCAGCTACCCACACTATGGCATGTTAACTCCTTAACTCTTCAGGAAAATTATTCTAAAAAGCATGAGAAGAACAGAGGTGTCACCCGTTTCTTGTTTGATAACAAAAACAGTTGGGACCCAGAGCCTAATTTTCCTCTGAAGTCAGCTGCTTAAGTTACATGTAGTTCTAATGAAGTCTGTACTTGAGATGTATATCTATGAGAATAGAATCTGTCTTGGATATTAGCGTTTGATTTGATAAACTGCTGACCAGTTCTCTCTCTGGAATCAAGCTTAGGAATCAAGATACTTAATTTTCCTTCCTCTCCTCATAACATTTCGCTTGCTTTAGAGTGATGCACTCTTTATATCAGAGTAGCTCCACTAACCGGAGTCAGGCTTGGAGGTATCTTTCTGCCATTTTCTCTTGCAAAAACTTTCACTTTGGAAACCTTCTAATCAGAGTTTTCTCACAGAAAGTGGAACCTAATGCAACCTCAGGCGGCATTTAACTGCACCACTCCCCACCATTTAAAAAGACACTGATAAAAAAAGAAGGAAATATTTAAGTAACCATCATGAGCCCCTAGACAAATGAGTAATCTTAAACACTCTTGGCAATCCAGACACACTGCTGAGAAGCTCATGTACAGGAAAGGTTACACTAACAGATGCATCAGACCACTTGGATTCACATCCATGCACAACTCTCTCAGGGCCAACCAGGCTGGCATCTGTGTGCATTTCTGAAACACACTGACAGCATCCTGGTCAGCATGAAGTATAGCAGCTGCAAGTATTTCCATTCATAAGCCCAGTGGGTATATACCCCATCATAAGTTAGGGGATAGTAGCTGGTGGGCTGTAAGGAGACCAGGAGAAAATTTGCTTTAATTGCTTTGAATGGAGGATGCATCAGTGTGCAGTGAAGGATGGAGAACTCATAGAAGTAATGAAGAGGAGAGTGGGATGAAAGTTTGGCTGCATAGTGATGCTGTCACCAGTTTGCAAAAGAGAGTTCTATCTTCCAAACGTAGTGTTGGATAACATCAATAAAATGGTTAAGAAAAGGGACCACAAATTCCACCCATCCTCCAGAACAAGAGTTCATCAGGGGGACTAAAGACTTAAATATCTTTGCTTCAGTTCTCCATATAGTTCAGTTCTATCTTTCTCTGTTTGCTGCATCTTGCAGACTTATTTAACCAGTTCTATACATGGGCTGGGGTGAGCCCTGAAAACTGCACTGTTGAGTTTCCTAGAGCTCCAGGAGAATTCTCCAGGCTAACCTTCCTTTAATTCTGCTAAAGTAATTAGCAAGTTCATTTTCCATTTTTCTCATGGGATAGTAAGGTCTCTTTCCTTAGCTTGCCGTCTGCTTTTATGTGCATTCTATAAGCGTTTATATTACTCATATCTTTTTTATTTATTGCTGGTGAGAACGAGGTGTTGGGGAAATCTGTGTTTTGTTTGCTTGGCAGTCAGGCTAGCTCTACAGCATACAAGTATAGTGGGAAAGATTCTTGTTCTTGTGGCAACCCCATTACTCTTTTTTAATCCAGTTTATTAGAATACAGATGCCACAAGTAATGGCACCAAAGAACCCAGAATATCACACTATCCCTGTCAATACAGATCCTGTCTCAGTGCAGAGGTGAAAGTGCTGATTTATGTTACATAATGTTCAGCTGTGGCATCCTCATTTCACAGAATGAAGGACTTTGTAGTTGTGCACAAATACTGCTCCTGGATTATATAGAGGAAAAGTGGGGTCATGGCCATATGTCTTTCTCACATCCCCTTTTTATCCTGTTAGGAGTAGCTAGGAGGAGTTATTCCTGTGCTCAAAGGAAACAGGCATGACCTCTATGCCAAATGGCCAGTGAGCTCTCTAAGGTAATTATGCAATTAGGGGAAGACAAAGCATTCCTAAGTGAGTCATGCTCCAGCTTTCCTTCACTCCAGTATGATAATTAGTGTGTTCCACAGCCTGTTTGCTACTAGCACATCTACCAGCAAAGAACTCATCCTGCACTGCAAATCATAGCATTTTCACTGCAGTGAGTGGCTGTCACTTATGTGTGCATGAAATAAGAATAAGGAGAAAGAAAAAGCACATTCATGGGGTTTGTTCCTGTAGAGTGGGGCAAGAGCAGCTTTTAAAGAGCACATCGAGCTTTTTATACATGGAATAACCTTTTCAATCAATAATCATGCAAAGAGCAGCATATATACTACCAAATTTAGGAGCTTGCTACATAGGTGAAGGACGAAGTAAAAGTCAGCACCATTGATCAACACAGCCAGGAGCCCTTCTTACCTTCTTCCCTAGTCAGCTGCAAGTCTGGTACTTCCAGTTGTTTCAGATAAATACCTTCCCAGTCTCTTTGCATTCAGCATATCTCCCGCCTCCTGCTGTCAGGGGGGTGACTTCCAGGCAGACATCACTAAACTGTAGTCAAAAAGGAACAGGAATATTTTCTATATTGGTTGAAAAATACTGTGTGGATTGAGTTACCTGCTGGCAACTTCCAGGACCCCTGCTCTCCAAGTCTAAGAGTTGCAGATTTGGACCTGATAGTCAAGTCATTACACTGGGCAAGCATGACACCAGATTGTTTTGTAGGATTCATTCCTCCTTGCAAGCCCCAAGATACTACAGATATATGTCAAGATGAGGTAAAGTGTCCTGAAATAATTCCCTGGAAGGAATACAACTGCAGGAGGCATCTTCATGCACCAAAATTTGTCTTGTGGCAGGAGGAGCTATGTGAACAGTTCAGGTTTTATCCTAACAGAAGCAGATCTTATCACCCTGAGGTAAGGTCTGTATGCCCTGAGGCCGGGTGATCCGGGTTGGATTTCTGTCAGTGCTGATGGAGCAGCTCCCCTGCTCAGTTGCATACAAGTGATGTCAAGAATGTCTTCTTGGTGACGCAGGATAAACAACCTTAACTATTTTGGATGTTTATCTCACTCTATCATAAACTTCCCCAGAAGACAAAAATAAAAATCTGGCCACTTTTGCACAGTAAATCTTGATGTGACTTGGGCCTTTTGCAGCAACTTGGACTCCAAAGCTATGAATTTAAAATTTTAAAATGTACTAAAAGTGGTAAAGAAAATCCCACAAATCAGTAGCCTAGGAAAAGTCAGGATTGGCACCAGCTGGGCAAAAAATAAATTTTGTGGAAAATAACCCTTTTTATAACTTAGAGAAGATTTCTGAAATATTATTTTTAAAGTATATTTTTATAGATGCTAAGAATGATAATTCTTAATAAAATATTTACCACGAGGATGCATATAAATAAGCCAGACAATAGTAGACACGCTTTTCCTGTAGGTTTTAGAAATACTTACAGCACATCCTCTGGGAGCCACACTGAGGAATGTAGTATTTATAGCCAGCTCCTCATGTTATGGTTGAAACTAGAGTTGGCTTCTCTGGTTTCTTTTTAGTTTGGTGCTCCTGCTGCTCTCCCTGGTACCTCCATATGTAGAGCTAATGAAAAACATCTGGCACTGTCCCTTTGATCGTTTTGTTTGGTTGAGCATTTAGCCAGCTGCCCCATTCATTTTTAACTAAGTCACTTATCTCTGATTACATGAGGGTTGGAGCTGCCTGCAAAAAAAGAATAGGACCTGAGAGCCCTGCGTGCCCTACACAGACATGTTCAGATTGCATCTGGCAGCCTGACAGCACTGGCATAACGAACTGCCAGGAATCCACAACCTTAGTGTCACTTTTGCACAGGAGTTCATAATAATTCAGTGCAAATGGGTGGAAAATAGTTCAGTGCAGAGGTGGCAACTGCAAGACACGACTGTGGAGTACTAGTAAAAGTACTTAGCTAGAACAGTATCTGAAAAGCATCTGGTTAGTGCTGTACAAATATAGAATCACATCCTGAGATAGTGTGGGGTATCCACAGCAAACAGTCAAGCTAACATCCTGGATTTCGGCTAACCACAGTAGAGCAGCCATTTGGCCCACTGCGATGCTTAGCTCCAGCTGGCCAGGCAGCACAGCAGAGCCAGCCCAGCTGGCAGCACATCTGCCAGAAGGGCAGGACCATGCTCTGTGCAGCCTTCAGGTGCCACCATGGTGGGTGCATTCAAAAAGCGCTGGAGAGGTACTCAGAGAATAGTGCCCAGAGTCATATCCCAAGGTGGTGACTGATGTCCCCCTTTTCCTGTCTCCTGCTTTCTCTCTCAGTGGAAATCGACTCACGCCACCCTGGTCTTCCAAGTCCTGTCTGAGTGCTAAGGACTCAGAGCAGGGGGACAAAAAAGAATACGAGGGGATGGGAAGAAGAGGGGAGCAAAGGAGGACAGGAGAAGGACTGCATTCCTAGGTATATTACCTGGTTCTCATCCTTGTGTGCAAATAAAAGGATCTGAAGTCAGAAAAGAAATAACTCACAAATGTTGTTTTGTGGTGGGGCAATTTACAGCTGGGCCTCAAGTCCCACCAGACATAGGGGATTTGGAATGGCATTTAAGTAGTGATTTTGAAGTCAAAACATGAAATGGTTTAAAAGACAGGTTGTTTGAAAAAGTGCCCTATTACCCTGAAGGACTATTTCAGCAGAGATCAGCAGAAGTGCTTGAATTGACATCCTTTGTAATTAATGCAAGGAAAAGATTGATGATCTGTGAGGGATTCCTCATTTCTGTAATTCATTTTTTCCCCGGCCATATCTTAACTTTCCAGACACTGTCAGAGTCTCTGAGGAGAGTGGAATAAACACTGGAGCAGGGAGCCTTTTATCAGCTTGTTTGTTTAAAGACAGTTATGTCGTCTTATTTAGGATGCAATGTGTAATCATCGGCTACTGTAAGTCTGGGATTTTCAGATGGGTAAAGTCATCCAGTTTTGGATGTCCATAAGCTGGATGTTTAGGCAGAAGGCAGCCGAACAAAGGAAAGATGAATCTCTGCTACTAAATGCTGTTGCTGTTAATGAGTTTCCAACTGAGGACTACACAAGCCTTTTTTAAAATCTCTTGGTGCAGAAGGTCCTCTGGGCAGATAATGAGCAAGATAATGACGATAAGGCTTTTTGTGGAGGGTAGAAGAGTCCTACCAGAAAGAGATAAAGAAGAAAAAATATGTATGGAGAACAAGTATGAGATGTAGAAGTCCAGCTGTGTTGACATCATTTACCAGATGAAAGACAAGTAAAGCAAGAGACAAGCCAGGGAACTGTGTTTTAAACACCTGTGGATAAAATCTCAGGACGTCAGATATCAGGTCACTCTCACGGTTTGCTACCAGAGATGGAAGAAGGTCTAGAGCTGTAAGTCTTCATATTTTACTAGAGCTAGTAGAAAAATCCCTAGCTTCCAAATGGTCAGACTTGGGAAGGGCACAATAAACATATAAAGGCCTGAATTTGACTCATGGAGTAGTAGGTTCCTTGCTAACTACACCCCTGCAGAGTCACAGATAGCCAGATTCTGAGTTAGTCAACGCAAAATATAGGTATGGCAGTGGAGAGCTTCCTCTCCATCAGTTTCTCTTTCTCTGGCTAGTGAAAACTCTGAACAAAATATCATCCAACCTTGTTTTCTGACCCAGTCATGATCATACCTAGTGGTCAAGAGAGAATGTAGAAGTGAGAATGACAGATCCTTTTTAAGGTTAACCTTAGTATAAGAGCAAGAACTGGATGGTTGTAGCATTCAAGCTAACATGAATTAGTCTTTTTTAAATTCTAATTTAATAAAACATTGATATTAAATCATGCAGTGAAACATCAAGTGTGATATGAGTCTTGTTGGTACATATGGAATGAATTAATGGACACTTAGGTGTAGTAATGGAGGTTTTACCTCTGAATTTAGTGGAAATGGAATCAAGTCATCAGAACTCACATCTTTTGTCAATAACTTTGCTTACGGGGCATGATCTGATTATGCTGTCTCCTGTCCCAAGTCAGGCTGACTTCTTTAATAGTATTCTTGCAGAATAGGACATCAGTCTGAAGTTTTAGATAATTAAAACATAAAAGTGACTAGATCTGTCTTCTTTTTGCAATATTTCTCTCCATTACTCAAATATTTTGAAAACTTGAGTTCTAAATATTTGTCTGGATGTATCAGAGATGATTATAAAATCTTTGCTGTAAATACAGGTGAAACATGGAGCACAGGAGCCTAGGGCATTCTCTGAAGACGTTTTTCAGGCTTGGCTGTCCTTGGCCATTTCTGGGCCAGATGGTGCCCATGTCCTGCATGCGCGAGGAAGTGAAAGGAAACAGTGAGTTTATCCTGATGAAGAGAGACAAGGGAAGCCTTTGTACTCAAGCTGCAGCAGGATTTCACATTGCAAGTGCTCACTTTTGGAGAGAGGGTAGGAAGAAGGAAGCCAGGATAGCCTTCCAAGCAAAGGAAAGAGGTATTTTAAGTACATGGGAATCTTTTGTTACCTGCTGAAACAATAGCGTCTGCCTCATATAAGGTCCTTCTTACATTTTCCTCTCAGAGGATGCATTTCACTGCAAGACCCCGTGATCTGCTGCAGTCCTTTGATGCTGCCTTGCTTGCTTGCTTTCTTCCTTCCGTCTTTGTTTCAATTAGCAAAAGCAATTAACCCGTGCAAATTTAACATTACTGGTAATGTGAATTTTCTGGAAGCATTCATTTATTCTAATTTACCTGTGTGTGTAGAATACGTGCAAGCCCATAGATGGAGCATGAAGTTTACGGTTACCCACATGTCGTTGACAATTCACAGAATATATGGCAAACGTTAGAATTATTTGTCCCACAAGTCAAATATTAACTGGAATTTTCTTCAAGCATATTTGTTCAAACCATCTGTTGCCTCTGAGAAAGAGTAGCAATTAAAAATAAACAAACAAGAGAACCTACTACGTCAATTTTTGAAAAGCCTTCTTCATCATACAGGACCTCCATGCTCTGTATTTAGGAGGCACACCACATATTTTTGGGAGAGACATTGATTCTGCCGCTATTTTGTGTGGTTAAAATGCATTTCATCCTTAATGGACTCCATCTCTTATGCCTTTTTTTAACTACTAAGTTTGTTTTATAAGATTTAGCTAACCCTGGCCTGGAGTTAACTGTGCCACACTCAGTAATGCAGTAAGATCATGCAAACCAAACCAGCTTGCTTCAGTCTACACTGAACACAAGTAAATCTGCAGTTAATTGCCTTACATGTCATGCAACAATGAGTCACTAGTTTTAAGTAATCACCCATTTGTACATGGAGTTTATTGTCATAGGATGTCCTTGGAGGCTCATTTTCTCTTTCCAGATTCAAACATGGGGTATGATACTCACGCGGATAACAAGGATGTCTATAACACTTAGTGCTATCAGGAATTCTAAAAGATACAGTTAAGTTGCAATTTTCAGAGGTAACCTTCTCCTCCTTACATGAAACTTACTGAGGTAAGAAAGATGTGTATTGGTTTTTTATTTCACAGTATTTTTTTTGCTCTCAGACACAGGACACTGGAATTTGTGTACTATCAGTATTTAAGGCCCAGCTGTGATGTCTGTATTCTACTGAAAATCTGCATTACGGGCAAAAAAAGAACCAAATAAAGCAATGAAAAAAAAATGTTAAACCAAAGAGATTCAGTCTGACATCAGATGGTTTAACAGCAAGGCTTTAATGGATATCAAGATTACCACGTAATGATTGCACACAGGAATTCAGAACATACTTTCATGGGGTGGCTGCAAGCACATCTGACCTCCCTCTGCCTGTGTCCAGGAGCTGTACGGCCACGTTAGCACAGAGTTTTGCCCAAGCCAAAAAACAGCCGTGGTGACGCACTACCTCAGCTGCGGAGCCTGTGTCCAGCCCACTGACACGACTGTAGGAAACTTGAAGGCTGGAATTCAAAGTGTTTAAACTAATGCTTCAGGACTGATAAGGGGAAAAAAAAAGGGTATGTGTTTTTCTGAACTGGTCACTCTGCTGATTAATAGGTTAGGCTGGGTATTTTCAGGTTTAGGTATAAAGTTACACCGCATTTTTCTCAAATATGTTGCAGCCTGGAGGGGAAGCTTTACCCAACTTACTTGAACCATAGCAGAATAGCTTGTTCTTTTTTTTTTTGTGCAAATCAGATTCCTACAAGGGAAAAGTGCATGAAAAAGGAGTGCTGCTTGTGATATTCACTTAGAAAAGCTTATTGACAACAATATGAAAGTATTCATCATCTGAATCCCTGTAGACTCCAGCAGAACAATCAAGGGTACAGCAGGGATCCAGAGCTAGTTCTGACGAATAAATTTAAAGAAGATTTTACATTTTTATTAGGTTAGATTTTTTCCCTTTAATTTAGGTAATCCATCTGAAGAGTAGAGTTCTGATTTTCTGGGAGAATAGAGCATAAAAAAATCTTTTATTTCTTAAACAAGACTGGGGCCAGTCAGCATCTGAATATCCATTAGAATCTCCTTTCTAATTAAATTTCATCAGCTGGATCAGAAATATGATGATGTTCAGAAACTGCGTTGTACCACATTCAAACACTGTAAATAAGGTTTATAATCTTTATTCTTGAGCTGTCAGTTCAGCCTTTGGTTTCTGAATCGTTTCATGGCATTGATCCAGTGCTTCAGTTAGGCTGAAAAAGACATTGACCACTGCAAAAGTGGGTGGAAAAAACATCATTCAGTGGTCAGCTGGGTATATCTGCTGAAAGTATGTCTGTAATTTTGTGAAGGAGATGGTGTTACTAAGAACAGATTGGTTTCTGAGACTGCCTTGAACCCAGCCAGCTGTAGTTAAACCCTCAAAGGCTGACAAAGAGCATTCCTAATTATATCAGTGGAGTGGATGGCTAGATTAAGTTACCTCCTTTGAGACTATTGGTGATGAGTTTCCATCACTGGGATAGATTTTATATTTCATACAAACCAAGGGGACCTTAGGCTGTGCAAAAATAGGAAAGACCCAAATGCTGACATGATACACATCTGCAGGGCTACCCTAAATCCCACCAATAGCCATATCCCGTTAATTCACTGGACATAGCGATAACGTTTGATAGGCAACTTTTGAAGACTTTGAATAAATTTAAACTTAGCATGGGATTAATCTTTGAAATTAAGTACAGCAGTTTGCACCAGGTACCAGAAAAAACAGGAAAATCATAGACAATGGGAGGAGTTTTTCTGGTATCTTTAGAGAAAACACATATTTGTGGCTTTGGCCATCTTCACAGGGTCTTAAAACATTCACTGACGTCAGTATACTTAAGCAACTGGTATAGCTGAAGATAATAAGCTCAGTATTTATTTTTCTGTACTTTTCTATGATCTGTATTTAGTTAAAAACTTCACTTAATACCACTTTTCCATCATTTTTAATGATGGAAATCCTTACCTATAAAATGAGTAATGCCCTATAATGTGGTTACAGCAGACCAAACTTATGATCTCCTGATGAAGATCACTTGAAAGTGATGAGCAGATCTCAGGGATAAACAATGAACGACACATCCTTACGTACAGTGAGAGGAGTGCCATATTCTTACAGAAGGAGAGGAGACCTCTTAATCTTCGATATCAATTTCATATTTGATGAAAAGAGTTTGCTCACTTTACAAGACTGCTGCTGTGCATTTTATGTTTGGGAGACATAGGGAAAATTCCTGTTTGCTTGAGCTGACATTTCTGCCCTTTCTCACACTTAAACCATGATATCTAAAGCCAGAGAGACAACACAGTGCTCTGTACATGACACCTGGAAAATCCTGTTTAGAGTTAGGTGCTGTGATGGGCTGATCAGATAAGTCACTCTGAAGAAGAGTACATGTTTGTTTTAACTGTTGAACTGTGGAGGCTATAAAGAGTTGAATCTTTGGATTACAAATATAATTGACATCTCACCACACTGAAAGTCAGACCTAGAACTCCTCCTGGTGACAGTAGGCTTTGGGCTTGCCTCTGAAGATCTAGATGTCCTGTGTCAGCATTCTGTGACTGACTCTGTAGCTTCGATACATGTTGCAGTTCTTATTTTTTGTCATTTATCCTATTCCCTCCATTCTCTTATTTAGAAACTCCTAAATTCTACACAGGGATGAATCAGTTACTGAATTTGTCTCTAATTACATTTCTGTTGCATCCACTTTGTGCATTTATTGGACTTTGATAAAAAACAATAAACTTAGCCAAAAGCTACTGAGCTACACAGGAAAGATAATTGAGTGGGGCAATTCTGTAATGGTCACTCATGATGGAAAAACTTAGCAAGTTCAATGGGATATTTTTCCTTTTAGATTCATCACAGTCACTTTTTTGGATTGCTCTCAGAGAAATATACTTACAAATGGAAATATTATCACAAGTTAGCACTGGACCCCAAAATCCAAACAAAACAATGAAACAACACAGACTTTCCTTCCTATTCTGATTGCATCACTGGAACCACTGCCTAATAAAGGGATTTTATTTGAAAAAACTTCCTTCTGTGTTTTTTTACAGTGCTGTGTGTCTGCATTCCTGTTCATTTGTATGCTTGATTAGCTGAAATCAAATACAGTGATGCAGATCTCTAGGCAGCTATAAAAACTCAAAGTGAGCAATACTAACAGAAAAAAAAATCCTGCATTGCGATCTTCATGGGAATTGCTGTGCGGAAAGCAAAAGAGCTGATGCAAAATCATGTATGTGTTTTTCCTTCATCTTATTTTGTCATTCTGTAAGAAAAGTTTGCTTTTTAGTGGACTTCAAATAGTCTTGTAAACAGGTAACAAAGGATGTACTGTTTGTGCCTCTCTCTCATGCACAGCTGTCATCTGGCCAGAAGCTTGAAAGACACAGCTAGATTTTAAGAAATTCTGTAAGTATTAATTGTGGGATTTTTTTCCTCTACCTATGATATTCTGTGTGCTTTTGGTATTACTTTTGACTTCTGCTGAATTAGTCTTTTGTGGTTTTGGAATCAGTCCTGTAGATTTTAAGAACGGGAAAGGTATTTTGGTTTTTGCAGGTGATGTTGTACCTTCTAGAAATGAATCATTGAATTGATTCTGATTATAGACATCAATTAAAATGAATAGAAATATATAGATATATAATTTTTAGGTGCCTAAGATAAGAAGATTGGTGGAGATTTATGTCATCCTATCTGTGTATTCAGAATGTATAGCTTAAAGCTAAAAGAAAATAATACAGCACACATCCGAACCCTAAGGAAGAAAACTTCCAATCATTAAAAGAATCTAAAGGAACTTAGAAGAAAACTCAAAAGTTAAGGGTAAAGTGGCAGTTACTTAACAAAATAAGAAGTACATAAGTGAAAAAGAAAACATACCTAAGGTCTACTTTAATGACTATCACACAAATGCCTTTTGCTAAGTAGCTGAGGGATTTTTTTGCATTTGCCTTGTTGTTGACAAAATCTTGGCTAGTCTTTCTTTAAAAATGGGTAATATCTGACAGCACTGGAAGAGATCTTGCTGAGTAGATACACTTTTCCATTACTAAGTAGTAAAGTGAAGGATAGACTAAAACCATGATGAAAGTAGATGAAAGATCATCAAAATTCTTTAGCTGAGGCTTATTCTTGAATTCAGTGTTTTGTTTTGATGTGGTGCTTTACTTAAATTACTGATTTAATCATGCACTTGTTGAAATTAAAGCTGTTGAAAAGTTCTGTGATTGGATTATGTGGAAAAGAACGTTTGTGACTAGAATATTGAATAGGGATTGTAGAAATTGTTACTCAGAAGTCTGAACAAGTAACTGAAACACACGTTACTGGACGTTTTCACAAAGAAAGGATATGAAAATACATGTTCATAGCAGATGTGATGGCAGAAGTTTTTTGAAAGGTCAGGTCTGACATTTCTTTGATGCAACTCTTGAAATGCCTATGGTCAAATGATTTACTACACTGTATTTTTTGACTGCTATCCTATACAATATGTAGATAAGAAAGTCTTGCTTCCTTGGAAATATTATAATAAGAGAGTAGCTTCTTGGTTAGCTGTGATTGACCTCATGCTGCTATCCAGTGTTTGCCTAACAAAAATGAAATTATGGTTTTTTGCATGAAAAAAGCAATCAGATCATATCTTGAGTGGAAAGCCTTGACTTAGACACGTGTACTGTCTGTACCGTAGAAAATTTTATGATTTACTGTATTTTCTGTTTTACTGTATTTCTAGGTACTTGAACATTTTTTGATGGGTGGGCTGGTTTAATCCTATTGACAAGATAAATAATGAGAGCAGCTCTGTGGCTCCTCTGGGTTGCTGTGGTTGTCTAATTTTCATTGGACACAAACTTCATCGTAAACTTATTCTGAGTAGCACTTGCGCTGTGTTTCCTGTAAGGTTTACTGGGCTTGATTGACACATTATATTAGTCATATTCTGGTACATATAGAAATGTTCTATACAAAATTGTTGGGTTTTACTTTTTTCACAAGTGGACACCTGGGGCAATTAATTGCATTGTCCAGTTGCTCATGAAGGACAAACTCAGGTGACTTCTAAGCTTGACTGTGGGATGTGCCAGGGCGGTGCTCTGGGGTTCTCCTGACCATTTTCCCAGCTCATATCATTGCCTCAAAATGTTACAGTGAAGCCAGAAAACCTTCCCTGACAGTTTTCAGAACTGCAGCTCTGTGGCGAATCTATGGACAGAAAGTGTAGGAGAACCAAGGAAAAACCTGCCCATAGACTTGTGCACCTCCTGGAGCTGTGACAAATGCATCTGTGGGAGCATTTTCTGGAGGATGCTCTAGAGGACTAGGCAGTTCACAAAAGCAAAATGGCTTAGTTTCACTTTGTTCCTTGTTTGATCAAAAGTTATTGTCAAATTCCCACTAAACTCTCAGGTACTGTCTGGTAGTCAGCTGTCCCCAAACTACTTTCATTCTTTCCTAGTCTATTAGGGCTCAGAATCACAACCAAGTTGTGATGACTAAACAAGCTGTCACACTGTGAGCTTTTATAACCATTTAGGGATTTGCTCTTACTGCATGGCTAATAAAAAGTAACTTAACTAGGCTTTTACTTCTTTCATGATAGAATTATTCTGAATTATGCCACATTTGCCATGGACTAAACTTTGACATGACAGTTAATATAGCTCAGTTGCTAATTAGGAACTTTTCCAGCAGTAGCAATAACATTATTTAACTCTTATAATTATATTCAACTGAAACTCCTTTCCCTGGACCAAAAGAACTCTATAACTATACCTAAGAAAATAATTTTCGTGAGTGATACATAGATATAACATAAAGGGGCATTACTGCTTTTTCCAGTCTCCACCACCAGCTTTTGAGATAGGAAAATCTATGTTTCTCAAAAGTTCCAGGCCATGGTAGTCAAGTGTCAGCTTCTTACATAACAACACAGCAGCAGGAATTGTCACTAAAATTACTGTCCAGTAAAGTTTAATTTATATTGGCTAATTCACTGACATTATCATTCATCAGTTCAGGATCCATAGCACAAATAACTTTGAGAATGAAAGCTCTGAGAACACGTGTTAAGTTAATCTAAAATTTCTCTCCAAGGCCAGAAGAAGATTAATGCAGTCATGAAAGCAAAGGCCTGGCGCCTCCATCAGCTCCTTTTTCAGTTGCCTGAATGCTAAAATGATCACAGAAATTTCCTCTAAAGTCTAACTGTACAACCCACACACATGCACAGCTCCAACAAAGTGATGACTTGCAGCCTGCGCAAACATACCCCTACCCTGCCTGGCAGCCAGCTGGCTTGCCCTAATCCAAGCTCTGAGGCTCGGACTTGAGCCCAGATGGCTCTGTCTTGAGAGTCAGCAGTGCCAGCAGTGCAGAGAAAGAGGCATATGTCCCACCTCGGCTGGAGCCCATGTCCTCCGTGCAGCAAAGTGGCTCCATCTAGGACAGCTTCCAGTCAGGCAGTGCTCAATTTCAAAAACATCCATGTAAAAACTGGCGTCTGCACAAATCACAAGTCTGAGGAAGTTCTGGAGATAGTCGTAACCGTGCTGGAAAGGAAAAAGTGGAAAGCCATGAGCTTGTTTAAAAAAACAAAGCAGCAACTAGAATTTGATTTTTTTCCTTCTGCCTCTGGCAGGTGACCTCAGTGGAAGCATGAGTGCTGAGCACTGCCTGGCAGGATTCTTACTTCAGTTCAGTTTGAATCCAGTTTATAAACAGGCAGAAAGCTGCCTTCCATTGTTCCTGCTCAGCCATCCTACCTGCCCCCATCCCCAAAAAACCCCAAGGCATTAAAATAACCTCTGATGCAGGCACTGATTCTCTCAAGTGCAATAGCACATTCAACACGTTTGGAGAGCTCATTAGAGGACAGTCAGCATTTTCCTTCCTACAGCAGCTCCAAACTCCTGATGGTCCTTTTCCAAGCACTGCTGATTTAAGTTTAAGTTAAAAACAAGGAGCTGCTTTCCCAGCTCTTGCTTTAACTCCATACTTGCAGAAAGGTTATAAGGGGCAATTTCAGTGCATTGCCCTCTTCTGCTAGTACACATGAATTGTTTTATAGAAAAGGCAAAGCAAAAAGAGGAGAAAAAGGGAGAGAGAGATTAAAATGCAAACTAAATAACTTATTAATATGGCAAAGCTGACATGATGCCATCTGGTTTATGTCTGGTCTCAATTTGGAGCTCGATCCTGCCTGGTACTTAGTGCTCAGGCTGTTCCCTACGGCACTCTCCAGAGCACACTTAATGTTTAAGTGCTTTACTGGATCGTGGCCAGTGTGCTGAGCACCTCAAAGGAATCAGACCTTGCTTAATTTTTCTGGTTTTTTAGAAAAAACTCTTTCCAACTCTGAGTCCTGGCACTTCTAAGTGAGATTTTTCCTTCTCCACTCCACTCCAACATCCATGTGTTTTATTCTGAATAGTCAGTTCCAAGCAGGATTAGACCACTGGTTGCCCACAGTGGAAACTCCAGAATAGACCACTGGCCTCTGAGGAGACTCCAGGGGAGAATATTTTCGCTTGAGCTGAGGTCCTACCTAGAGTTATTCCAAACTCCTTGTGCTCAGTCTGTGAAAAACTTCAGCTTTATAGCAGAAAGGAGAGTGTGTAATAAATTCTCGGGCATAGTCAGCATATACTCCAAAGGGGCAATAAGCTGTTAAATCAAATCAAAGAAATCCCTAGTAAACCAGAATTCGTGGTGTGTCTGACAGCATACACTACATTAAGTATTTCAAGTCGATAACTCCAAACGTGGCTGTCAACATGATATGCAACCTCCGTGCATTCAACTTCCATCTCTTTCCAGTAATAGTGAATCTTTGTGAAGAGCTACTGTAAATTACAATTATCAAGCAAATTTTCAAATCTTACAGCCAGATTTGTAACTAGTTTGAAGACCATAGTGAGAAAGGAATGATGAAACAAGCAGAGACACTTTTTGCTGTTATGGCAAATCTGCTCACGGTTTTAGTTTCGGGGTCAGGCTGTGTAATTCCTCTATCAGCTGATCCTTAATGCTTTAAAAATCCTCGAGGTCTACACACTCACTGTGGCGTGGTCTCTCCTGTGCTCTGCATGCATTTGCGCATCCATGCATGCGTGTATGTGTGTGTGTGTATGTGTCAGGGGTGTGTTTGTCACCTGCAGTGCATCAGCTGTGGTGCTGAAGTGCAGACACCCAGCATTTTAGCCATGTGGAAAAACACTCTCCAGGAACACCACTTCTGCTCACCTGCCCCCTGCTCACTCTCTGCTTCCACTACAACAGCTTTTTACCAGCATTGAAAACATCCGTCTGTCTTCAAATGGCTGATATATTCTCTAAACAGCCAGCCAGAAAGAGAAACAAAAATAAAGGAAATATTTACCTCTTTTCCTCAGTTATAAGATTAGCCTGGGGCCTGAAAAAGACAAAAGTGTAGTCCTGGATCATTGATTGGATTGAGTCCACATATGTCCATATCCTCTGAGGCTAGAAATCATTCTTCACTGAACCAGAGCACTATGCCTCATAGGGCCCAAGACAGCAGCTTTAAAATTGCCATGTAATTGAGTATGGGGAAGTCTCTGACTTTTCATTGTTATTGCTATGCTTTTCTGATACTCATAACTTTCTGAGTGTATCTAGTGAGAAAGAATCAATTCCATCACTGAAATGTAGCTATCTTACGGATATAAAATAATGTTTCCTGCCTGAACTGCAATCAGAACATGGCTTTGGAGCACAGCACTCTGCATGGGCACAGGTGGGCTGCAGGCTATTGATGGTAAACAGTAATTTTCAGGGTAGCTGGTACAAAGGACAGCAAGCAGGAGGTTATTGCATCTGACTGACACCTCCAGTGAAGAAGAATAATAATAATAATAATAATAATAATAATAATACACAGCAACATTTTCACAGCACACAGAAATAGACACAGTAAGCACAGGTGGCGAAAGCAGCAGACTGAAATTTCATGAGCACTGTAAACAGAGCTGGGTGTATGCTGGAATTTGTCCAGAATACTGGACACAGCACTGCAGCACTATCAAGAAATGGATTCTCATGGGAATTCCTGGCAGGTCTTTTGCACCCAACCCCCCAACCAGATGTTGGTGGGGCAGGAAGTAAGGGGCATCTTCATCCGTTAGTGCTTGTATGTATCCTGTGTGGATAATATTGCCAGATTTCACTGCCTCCCCTTTACAACAGGCTTCTCCCCATCAGCCATAACCCACGACCAAATAAGTTACCAACTCACGTCCTGTAAGACATAAGTTGCTCTCTCAGCTCTTATGAGGCCATGTGAAACACTTGTCCATTGGACCATCTGAAGAGCACTACCTGCAATTGCATCTGCTGGCAATGGAGACTTACTGCAGTGTTGGCAGTGTTGCCTCAAAAGCCTTTTTGAAACACCATCTTTTATCAGATATCTTGAATTTTCTGTCTCTCTGATCCAGAACTTTCTATTAGTCTTAATCAACAATTTTCTTCTGTCTTCCCAATGCCAAGAAAACTCTGCCAGTGAAACCATTGGTGCTGGGATCAATACCAGCTGTTAAATGAACAACAGGGAGCTGAAGAGCTTTGCTGCAACAGAGTGCTGCAAGAGGAAATAACTGTCAGATAACCATCTTGCAGGACTCCATGAAACCTGTGACATTGTCACATGGCTGGTGTCCTCCTCAAGCCTCTCAGATGGGTTTGTGCAAGAGTGAGAGGGACTGGGAAAAAAAGGTGTTCCTGAAGTAGTCTCTTCTATCTATCTATCTATCTATCTATCTATCTATCTATCTATCTATCTATCTCTGTTCATGAAAACCATGGGTCCAGGTATATCTTGTTTGGACGGTGCTGTTGAAGCCAGAGATTTCTCAATGTTGAGGAAAGCCTTGGTCTTGAAAGCATACTGGAATCTGATTCAGGCTTTTGAAGGCATTTGCATTTGACAAAGAGCATGCCCATTTCCCAGTGCCTTTGCCACCCTGAGTCTCCAGTACCTTCAGCCATTCAGACCTGCACACTTAAAGGAAAAACACCACTTTCAGCAGTTCTAGTGATGGTCTTGGTTCCTTAGGTGGCACTGACATGTCTTAGGTGGCACTGGATGTGCCAATTGCTGATCATGGTGGGCTCTAGATCTCTGTGTTGAAGCCAGGAAAAGGGCTCTGTGGCCTCAGCTACAGTTCATGCCTTATGGCAGTGGTAAATAGTATTGTATCTACTTTTGTTTTTTAAATCTCATGCTAATATTTTCAAATGTCTTATATTTTTGGTTTTTATGTTGAAATGTCTGCAGTGGAATATGTAACGTAGTTTCCTTCTTTTTAAACTTGGTAATAGAAGTTTGTTTTCTCCTATCCTCTATTTCACCACATTGTACAAGACAGGCGTCCTAAATTCTGCCTGACTGCCAGGCCCAGTTCCACTTTCATGTCAGTAATTAGCAAAATCTTGGACTAACCTAGTATTTATGGTATATAAATTGTAAGTAGATACGTCTTTTGCTTATGTATATCTCTGTTTAGGGGAATGGACTTTGGGGATGGGCAATTTGTAATGGATTGAGCATATTTAGAGTCATAATTGGGTACAGAAAGTAAAAAATTTCTTCCTTTGTCTGTTTGTGTCCAACAGAATTTTCAGATGTGATGGGAATTTTTAAAGTCCTTTTACTGGAACACATTTCATGATTTACAGTCCTGCTCAAGTAATACTGCTGATTAAATTAACATTACCTAATAAGTGAAACTAGTAAGGTGTTTTGTCCAAATTAAATCTGCACCTTTAAGGAGAAGCAAATTGGTCATTAGAAACTCAGCAGAAACTCACCCCAGTTCTTAAAATACAAGTTACTGGCCAAATGTGAATCTGGCAGTTACTTTTGAAGTTACATTCGTGAAGAACATCTGTTAATATAAAAATATCTTGATACATTACAGTGGTTTAGCTATAGTTATTTCAGAAGTACTTGGTTAACATCTAAGGGAGGAAGGAGAATAAATGTCTTACATTTGGCAATCAGTAAGCCAGGGCTTTTACCCATTGCTTGGCTTTGTTTGGGTTTAAACAATGTTCCTCTGTTTTTGCTCAAGCTGCAGTAATCCTTCAGTCCTTGATGTCATGCATCCTGGGTTTTCTATACTCTTTAGAATAATCTTTGAACCCTCAGCCCACATCATATGTTATGAATATTCTTGTTTTGGAGTAGAGAGTCAGGCAGTCATTTTAGACAGCAGGAACCCTACTCCTAACATTTCCCTGTGCGTCAAAGACATGGAGCAACATCAACCAGAAGAAGTAAAAGAAAAACAAGTTTGAAAGATGGTTTCAGATGAGAAAAAGCAAAATGGGGAAGGAACAGCAAAAAGGATTGCTTTTAAGGGTCAGAATTTCACTTATTTTTAGGAGTAATCCAAACTTTACCTAGAAAAGCCTCTTTGAGGCAATAGTTTGTTCAGGGTGTAAGCATGGTTGGACTCATGGTTGAGGATTAGTACATGGTTGAGGGTTGGAACTAGATGATCTTAAAGGTCTCTTCCAAGGCAAAGTATTGTAACAATCTGTGGTTCTATGATTCTGTTGTCAAGCTGTTGCCAGAAATTGGTTGTGAAGAATATAGAAAATGGAAGCATTACAGACAATCAGCTCAGGTCCTTCTTTCCAAGTGAAAATGGCTTCAGCAATATCATCAATACTATAGCATATAACAATGCATCAGCGACATCAGCAGTACTAGCAAGTAATTATTTTCTTCTTGTTCTTCTTGTCATGTGACTTAGAGTGTTTGTTATTCATGTTCGCCTCGGTCAATAACTCTTCTTCCAGGATGTCATCTTTTTATTTTTGGCCTTCTTTGTTTAGCTTTTAAAGAAATTATGGCTCTAAGGGACACTTAAGTGACTTCCTTAGGGAACTGTTCTGTAAATCTTTGGAATTAGGATAAATAACAGCTTGTCTATGGTACCATTTAATGCAAGAAGCAATACAGGCTTTTCTTGGAGGACCTAATAGGAGAATATTGTCAGAAGTCACCTTTGACAGTTTGACTAAAAACTAAGGAGGGAAATAGTGTTTGTCCAAAGATCGAGGAGCCACCTGAGAAAAACTGTGTTTGTGAATTCAGCACAAAACCCGGCTCCCCCCGACACGACACAGCTCTAGACACTGTTTCCAGTGTACATATGGCCCTGGCTTACGGCTGTCGCAATGGGCCCTGCAAAACAAGCTCAGTCCCTTCTTGGCAATTTACTAGTGGAGGAGGTTTTTTCTGCCAGGCAAGTTCATTTGTCAAGGTGACCTTCACAGCCTGCACCGAGCGCTCCTGCAGATAAAGAAAGCCGCCTCAGCATGTTTGTGAAACCTCGGCGGCCCAAGGGCCTCCTGCGAGGAGGCACAGGGGTGTCGCCAAACTAAACCCTTCCTACTGGCACTCCAAGGATTTCTCGGTTCCACAGTTTTCGTAGATCAACACTGTACATTTTGCAATCTTTTTATCATGCTCTGTAAACCCTCTCCTCTTGCCTGACTGGTTTTATTGTCTAAATGGTCTTGAGGTTAAGTATTCTCTTTTGAAAAATCCCTATTCTGTAAATTAGTGGTCTCCTAGGCAGAGGTAAGGCCACAATTAAATCTTAATCAATCATGTATATAGGTAGGACATTTCACAGATCCTCTGCCAAAGCCCAGACAGAAGAAGCAGATCTTCAGAGATCTCCTAAGAGAAGGTTTACTCTTCTGTGGCATCTGAGGAGCTGATGTCAAATCTGGACTGCTTGGCCATGAAATACTATTTTCTTTCTATCTACATAGTTGCTTTCAAATACATTACTTATTAAATTTTAGCATATTGCCATTTTTATACCACAATAAACAAGCGAGATTTGGAGCATGTGTGCTTAATGTATCCCAGTGTTAATGTAAAATCTAGTTTGGAGAAGAGCCTCTGGTTTTTTACTCACTACAGCTGGAATGGATCAATATATAGAGACTCTGGAAAGAGCAATCATGTTTCAGAAGAAACCACCACATGGTTATAATCATACCATTTGAATTTCTGTGGAATAATTAATCCAATGATAATTATTCCAGTTCCTTCCTTGTAGTTTTATTTTCATGCGTGCCATATGACATCAGTTAGACAAATCCTTAAAGCTATTCCCCAGCAGCCGTGACCTGTTAAAACAGGAGACTATATTCAGAAGTGGAACCAAAATAAAAGGAACATTTCTTTTTCAAGGAGAAAAAAAAGTTTGGGTTGATGAGAATAATCTACAAGAGCATGTTTTGAGCCAAGGGAAAAAAACTGGCAAAAATCAGAAAAAGCTGAAACATTTCATTGCAACATCTAAATGAACTGCTTTCTTTCTAATTTATGTGGATTTAACTTTCAACAGAAAAGTAAAACAAATCTCTGAGATCAAACTGTTTATTGATCTTCTGAAGTTCTACAGGAAAAGAAAATGGCTTTGTTTCAGATTAACTTTAAATGAAGACTTTGTTCAATTAATTGTTTGGCCAAAGCCCTGAAAAAAATCAGTTATTTACATAGCTAATTGTTTATGACTGGTATAACATTTAAATTTAGAAAAAGAATAGCATGAAACTGTGTGTCAGTATTTATCAGATGTATGGCATTCAGTATACCTGCTGAAATATTCCATCGTTATCTCCCATATATGGAATTGGTTCAGAATTACTCTTCTGCAAACCATAAGACAGAAAACTCAAATAGGAATAACGATGCCAGGGTGGGTGGATCCTAGGAGGGACACCTGTGTATGTGAGTTCACTACTCTTTATTTTTCATAGGACAGATATGATTGGGGCTCACCACTGTGCTGATCCTAAAAGAGTGAGGCCAAAAAATTATGTTTAGACATATTTACACACTTCTATGGCAAGACTTTAAACCTAAATGTTTGTTTTAAAGTTAGCAAAAGAAAATGCTGTAATTTTATAGGTAAAATATTTTAAGTGCAAGGACACTGTAGCTAGAGGGTCAAACTTGCCTTAGTTTTAAATGTACAAATGCCCAGTGAGCAGTTATCCACTTGCAGCATTTAATAGCTCTCTAGTGAGTCCCTCACTGTTCTCTCCCTTTATGGACAGCAAGAGAGACCACTCAGCCCTGGGTGAACTGAATTGCTCTTTGGAGGTGACTTTCTGCTGGCTGTGGCAAGCAGCACCCTAACTCACACATCCCGGTTCAACGTGTAACGTGAAATGAGAGGATGCAGCACTTCTTGAAGCACAGGGAGTGTTTTAATTACCAACAGCAGCTGGAGGAAAGACACACTCATTGTGAATTGCCGCATGTGAGCTGACCTCCGTTTCCTCATCTCCCTTCCCAACATTTTTCTCTACCACACAGGCAGTCAGCTACAAGGAAAAGGGGTTGAAAATTTCCTATTTACAAAATGCAACCAAACATCAACTTAGTTTCTAGGAAAACGTGTTACTGATGATTGTATAAATTTCATCAGAGAGTGACCTGGGGAAAAAGCAATCCTAAAACTATACGACACAAGGAGAGTAATAGTGGGAACAGTATATCACTTCACTAAGAAGAGGGAGATGGCATCCTTGAAGGAAGCAGAGAGGGCAGTCTCATGACTGTTCAGCCTAGAGGTTGCCTTTGAATGCCTGTAGAAAGTAACACTGCAGAGGTATTTAGTTGGGACAATATGTACTAGCATAGTTTCATAATTCTAGGCAAAGCAGCAGTAGCTTCCAAGCAGTTTCTGGTTACCACCACCATCAGCTGGATTTGTAGCATGAACAGCCCCACAGTCCACTACCAAATTCCTTTGCTACATTCACTCTTCCTTGCAGCTTGTCCTTTAAAGCATGACCTAGTAGTCCCTCAACAGACCTACAGATAATGGTAAATGACTAGAAGTTTTCATAATTTCCAACAATTTATGCAATCGTAAAAGTTTCCCAGAAGAAAGAAAGATGACATTAAGGCCAGTTTAAAACAGCGAGCAAATTTAACTTCAAGATGAACTGTAAAACCAAATCACTTCTGGTTTTGCTCTTTTCTGCCCCTTAGGAAATCTGTGTCTGGTTCAGGAAGTCCTTTCCCTTCTCTCTCCTTTGTTTCAGTCTTTTTTTTTTTCTTTCTCTGATTAAAGAACAGGCTTTCTTTTTCCTTTATTCTGCTGTAGCATTTTAGCCATGTCTTTGGAGGAAGTGTAGGATATCAAAAAGCTTAAAACCAGATAGTTAGCTTTTCCTCTTGTATTTCAGACTGGAGGAATGATGACAGGAATGCTGTAAATTTGACAGACTCATTTAAGCATTTCAATGCATAAACAAAAGTTTGGTGGAGGGAGTAAAGTTTGACCAACTCATGTGTTTTCCATGCTCAAGAGTTATTTCTTAGGGCTCCTTTGACAGCATTAACTGCCTATGGCAGGGAACATAGTGTTTCCGTATGGCACAGAGTGTTTCCGTATGCCCCAGCTGCAGCTCAAAGCCATCCCTGAATCTCCAGAGTTTACTGATCTTGTGGCCACAGCCCAGTTCTGGGCCACTGTTCATATAAACCTGGTGTTTTCAGTATTCACCTGGGCCCCCCACTGATCGTCCCACTGTAAGAAAAGCAAGAAAGGCTTCCCCATAAATATTTGATTTCTTAACAGCTGTACTCTCCCTCCCTTCTCTTTCCTCTCTGGCTTTGCACGATAGGCTTCTCCTCCGGGTGGAGCAGCCATCTCTATGCAGAAAGAGCTCCTCATTAATTTGCATCTGGCCATTTATGGGTTCCTGCGTTACGCTAATGGCAGCGTCTCATATCCCTTTAGAAGAAAGCACATAGGCTGGCTCTGTCTCTCTGAGCCACCCCATAGGGACTCTCCTGAATTACAGAGCAGCTTAGTGCTGATTACTTTTTTATTTCTCCTCTTAGGAAACGGATAAAAGGTTTAAGTTCTGACACAAACAGGAAAACATACTAAGAGGATTTATCCTGAAGGCATCTGCTCTTTAAATAGTGATGGAGCAGTGTCAGTCCGTTTCCCAGAAGGGCCAGAAGCTCCACCACTCTTTGTTCTCACAGCCCTTGTGTGACTAGAGGCAGAATATCCTGTCACAGGCTGTCAGATAGCTTCCAGAATATGCAGCTTGATGATTGTAGGCTGAGGAGGGACTCACTGCCACTAGGAGCATGAAGAAGTAGTTCTAAGAAAGACTTTGCTCTGCTCCTATAAGGATAACACCAAGGCTCTATTCTGCTCTGAGGTAAGACTTTGTAGAATTTACTAAATCAGTAATTTCACAGCCTTTCAGACCATGTTCCCTCCCTCTTGTTTTCTTAAACAAGGAGTGACAGGAGGGGGAGTGAGCTGTCAAAGTTATCATTCGTGGAATTTTCCAGCTTTACCAGGCAGGAAAGAGAGGACAAAAAAAAATGCTCCACTGTAGAAAAACAACAGGACAGAGTGCAAGTGTAAGCAAGTTCAGGAGGGGCATATGCATGGTTTGATTGACTCAAGCTGTATGAAAATATGCCTCGAGAATCTATTAACATAAACCCTTTCAAGGTTTTATTAGTAAAGTGTGCATCTGGAAAGTTATACTCAGTTGTAATATTTTATTTTTCTCTGTAATAAAATGTGTTCCACTGGAATAATATTCCAGAGGGAGAGGAATCTTCACTTCAAATTGGATTGTTCACAATTTTTCCCGTTTTTGCTCTCATTTGGTTTGAGGTCAGACATTTGCCTTTTTCAACTTTTGCCTTCTGATGTCATAGAGATGTTTATGGCAATTATGTGGATTTCAGCTCAATGTCATGGCCAAACTCTTAACTTGCACAAGAAGAGCTTTATGCAAACCTAGCTATAAGGAAAGAAGAAGCTTATGACATGTTCCATGGGAGGAAAGCCAGGTCTGACAATTTAAGTGATGCATTCATAGAGATTACATGGCTAAATGAGCTAAAGGGCTTCTACATTCATAAATACGTTATCGTAATCCTCATTTTTCAAATTGTGCTCAAATCCGGCTTGGTCCTGTACACTTGGCAGACAAGGATTTGCAGATAGTGCAGTCTCTTTCTAATGGCTACTTTCAGTTTGAAAGTGCTTCTAAATGATAACCAGGTGAAAATCCAGCATGGCAGGAGACTGGTGGGGAAGAGCAGTTAAAACTGTTTACCTAGTAATGAAAACTGAAGAAATTCAAGGGAGCTGGAAACTAGGACTTGTCCACATAGTTTTAAGTAAACTGGAAGCTTTTTTATGTAGTCTAAAGAAATGGAAACAATAGACCATCAGCCCAACACTCACCAACAGGCTCTCTCATCTGTTGCACAGGGATTCCAGGGGATTTCTCTCCCACTGGCTGGCTGACATGATGCTTACAGCTCTGCACTTCCAGAGTAAATATCAGGAGTGCTTGAGGAGTTTCTTTTAGCAGTTCTTGCTCTGTGACAGTTTGCACACACTGAAATGGCCAGTGCAACCTTTCTGGTTCCAAAGTCCCCCTGCAGCAAAATATCATGAGCCAGGGTCATGACCATCAGCAGAAATAATACTCCTTGCCTTGGGGAAAATTTTTCAAGGATTTCTTACCCTGTTATTCCCTCCATAGGGGCAGCATGAGGCCTATACTGGGGATCAAAGGGAAGTCTGAAATGGCATCAGATGCTGTAGAGCAGCACAAAATTATGGTCATGGTCAAAATTATAAGTACATAATTAATTTTAATTGACTTTGGTCAGGATGAAAGAGGAATTTTATTCTTCCCTTGTTAAATATCAAGTCTCACTGAAAGGAAATCCAGGCAGCTAATTTCTCTGGAGATTGGACTTTTGCTCTCTAGATTCTTGATTGATTTGTTTGAAAAAGATAATCAAATCAGGGAGGTTATTGAGAAATTTCTACTGAAGAATTACACTCCTTGCATCGATAGAGTTTCTTGAGTAAATACAGTATCATTACAAGTCCCAGCAGTGTTCTGTCAGGATGGGAGATAGAGTTTACTGGCATAAATGATTGTCCAAGCTCCTTTTTCTGATTTTATGATTCATTTTTCATATGAGTGGAAGAAATCTGGAGGATCTCCCATCACTGAGTTTTCACCTGTTTGTTCCCAATGAAGGTGATCATGTATATGCCATGAAAAGGCAGCTCACTCTTAGATGTTAGGGTTTTTTACGGCAGGGCTTTACAGGAAAATTGCAAAGTGATTCCTGATTCAGAAAGTCTCTGTGAGGCACAGAAATATAGATGCTTCTAGATAGCTACAAATTCTCCACTGTTGAGGTTTTAGGATGATGATCAAATTCTGATGAAAATTAAACTAGCAACTCTAAGCAATATTGTATTTTCTTCAACGCTTTTAATTACTTCTTACTAGAAAGTCTCTTCAAATGCATTATTTTGGAAAACCTTACATGGTGAGCAGTGTGTAAGTTATCATAATGATACAGCAGTCTCCTAATTTGACAGATCTTTCTCCCACCCAAATGATTCCGACTTCTTTGAAGAAAATGTGTTCCATTTCTTATCTTAAATTACGCTTTCATTAAGCAACTGATTAATGGTGATCCCCTGCTTCATGTTGTATAAAACATTCCATTTTATGTGTTATCTAGACTTTTTCAACAATGGCTTTTAGGAGATTACTAAAATGTTCCCTCCCTTTGTTGCCATCTTTGTTGTGTATTCATACATTTATTTATATGTGAGTATGAATCCGTATAAATGTATAGTAATCTTCCCCTTAGGATACTGTGAATGTATGTCATGAAGGAAAAAGAGATTAACAGTCGAATACAATACAAACAGGCTGACTTTATGGCAGTCTTGCAGAAACTCCTGCCAAGCTAAAGAATAAATAACAGCTGTGTTAATCAAACCCAAATTTAAAAGATAAGGCTTGAATTTAGGTGATCAAAGTCCCAGAAAACTGAGCAAGATTAATGCCCACAGAAAAAAGAACTCCAAGGACGAAGAGTGTAATAATACACAGTTAAGCTGAAGGCAAATTTTCAAAAGTTCTTCTGTGACTTAAAGGTCTAAGTCAAAACTGACTTTGAGAGCAGGAGCATTTACTTTCACTGTAATTCCATTGGGTTTGTGCTCTGGAATCATTCAGTCTTTCCTGAAAATAAGAGTTAGGTGACTGCCTGCCTTAGTCCCTTTTTGGAAGCATAATCTGTAGTCACCTGAAAGTCCAAAAAGTGTGCTGGTCCAAGCAGTATCTGAGTATCAAACCAGGCTACCAACTCAAACCGAAGAACTAGAGGTAGGAGCACGATTATTCCCTGTTTTACTGGAAAGCCGTATGTCATCTGGTTTGGATTAAACTCACAAAGATGTGTTAGCCTGTTCAAGGTCCTGTGGAAGCATTTTGAATCAATTGTAACTGACGTAAATATAGCCCTTGACTGGAAATCATCCAGAGAGAGAGAGAGAGAGAGTTGCAGCAGTTCAGCCAAGATGCATTATATCAAAAGCATGGATAAGTAATTTGATGTCCTCATGGGAAGGATAGCATTACAGTTTCACAACATTCATAAAGTGTCTGCACAGTGAAAGATCTAACACAACCATTAAAAGATGGATGAGTGCCCGATGAATATTCACCTCCTATCGTGGATCATGGCTCTTGTCTAGGCAGGTGTGGGAAGAGGAGCATGAACCCACAATGACGGAGGGCACAACAACAGCTTAGTCGTACTCCTTTGACATGAGCATGTGAGCTTCCAGACATGATTTACTATGTTTGCATAGCAATACTAATTACTTTTTAGTGGTTATCTGGCCAAGAATATGTACAGGATTGCAAAGCTCAGATAGAAACTTCAGCCAAGCTCTGTAGGACTTAGAGAAGCAGTCCTTTTACTCACAGTATACCATAGCTTTAAGTCGCAAACTAGCGCTTTTATTTTTAACCCTCTTCTGTAACAAAATATCTGTGTTATTTTGGAGATCTCATTTCACCTCCCTCCATAATTTTTATTTGATGTCTTTGGAGTTGTGATATGATGAATTAGCTCTTGCCTGTATAATTAATGAAGTGCTACAGGGAATGGTTGGGTGTTTTGATAATTACCAAATTCTGCTATTATCTACTGCATGATGATTTGGTATCTGGGTTCAGACTCTGGGCTGTGACTGCCTGAGAAGTACTCAACACAGCTTAAAGAGACAATTCTCCAAAGTCCTCTTTCCATTGTCCCAGCCCAACCTGGTGCAAACCCCAAAGAGCTTTAAAAAAGCCAGTACGAAAGAGTAAATGTCAAAAGAACCAAGAGTAATCCCTTCTCGTAATACATGATGTCTACAAAAGGTGTTGAGGAAATTTCTAGTGCCGTTCTGGGCCATCTAAGGTTTCTACTTCCCAGGAGAACGTGAATGGGCATTTTGTGCCTATGTTAAGATGCTTCAAACAAAGATACTACCATCCCTCTGTGTCTTCTAAGTCTTGAACTCTTCCTCCCAACAAGAGCTTTTTTGTCTGAGAGATTTCCAAGAGCTACATCTTACTCCCACAGCATCAATATTAAAAAAGTTAAGAAAGTCAAACCCTATGCACAGGAGTCATTTTGGCTGACTTCAACAGGGCTGCTTGTCAGATTCAGAATTACTCACATCACTGAGGTACTAAAGACAGAGGCACCATATTTTGTAAATATTGATGGTCTCTGTAGCTCTAAGAGCTTCAGGAGCACAGTATATTTTCAAACGTAGCTTTGAAATAACTGGCATGCTATAGCTTTCCTCAGAGTCCTCAGGGATGAAATATTTAAGACAAACCTCAAAAATCATATAATCAAGAGAACAAAATGGTAGTGGAAGGAAACCAGAAAGCTGCTGTGCATCATGTACTAGTTTTCCCATTTAAAAGGTGATTTTTCTTGTTCTGGTATTTGCCTTTTTTATGGGTATTGTGAAGAAGTGTATCTCAGTCCAACATTTCCAGCTCTCACTGGAGTCCTAGTGGTTTGGAAGCATCACTCATTCATTTGACTGCTTACATAGAAAGGTCATGTTTTTCACAGGCATGGAGTACAAACATTTGGACACAAATAGAAAACTAACACTAAAGATCTAGGGTGTTGCCTTGACAATTTAAGTGAAGGTGTTCTTTCCATCTCTTTACCATAAACCTAGAAATCACTTTAAGATCACAGAAAACCTTTTATACTCCACTGATTGGAACTGTACAGCCAAAGTATAAGAAAATGCATTGTTTTTTTTTTTTCTCTTGACTTCTTCATTCCTCTATTGAAGACCTGAGAATATAACAAACTAAATTTGATTTTGTGGTCCATTGTTTCCTCTTAAACTGGGAATTTCTGCTGTTTAGAGGCCTGTGATGACCTGTTTGGTGTTCCCGATCTGTTGTGTTTGTCTTCACCAAATTTTAGCCTCCACTCTTCATTTTCAGCTCTTTTCTGTCATTTCTTATGACATTTGCCATCATCTCACCGTGACCTTTCATAGTACTGGTAATGCTACTAACTCATCTGGTAACTCAAGAGGTTCTTGCCAGCACAGTTTTGTACCTACATTTTAAATGAAAACTCTCTAGACCAATCTCCAATATGAGTCTTCTACCAGCTTTTGATTTAAAATCAGCTTTATGTTTACATAGTTATGTTTGTAGAGTTACTGCTGTCCTGAATAGGAGAGGTTATCAAATAATACACTGCAATTTAATTTTAAAGCGAGCGAAACAGCCTAAAATTTTAACCAAAATTAGATGAGTGAATTAGCAAAAAATACATCGTTCATTGTTCCCCACAAAAATGTAGGTCATAAGCCTATTCTGATACCATTTTCTTCTTAAAGCTTGAAGGTGAAATGTGCATCACATTAGCAAAACTTCCATTAGTTCAGCAGAGCCAAGAGGACTTACTTCTGTTAATATTGCCTGGCTGTTTGGGATTTTTTAGTCATTAATTTTTGTAGAATGTAAAGTGCCCTCATTGCTTTGACTGAGCTTTTCACAAATATTTGGAATTGAGTGGAAAGAAGGGCTGGTGTGTGACTTCTGCTGATAAGGAAATATGACAGTCAAATGCTGTTGGAGAAATGTGGGAATACATCCACCAGATGCAATGCTCATACCGTGCCCTGTGTGTTTTGGCATTGTGGCATCTCCCCCCTGCACAGAGAGCCTTTCTCAACTTCTCTGCTTGCTACACTTCTACACGAGTCTCTCACCCAGCCCAGCAGCACTTGATTTCTGGAAAATGGAAAGGGAAGGGAAAGAAGCAGGGTTCAGGGACATCTGCAGACAGAGGGACAGAAAGGGAGACAGAATTAGAGATGAGGCCTCACGTTGCCTCAAGTCATCAACAATAAAGTCACAGACTGTTCAGAGCATTGACAAGAGTTTCCGTGTTGATGTACTTTCCATCAGTTTCCAGCTGATGTATAACCATTTTTTTCAGGTAAAAATAGAAACCCAGTGCTTTGAGATATTCTCCAGGACCCATCTACATTTCTTTATTCATTGCACATTCTTTATCTACACTGCTTTTTAATCAGTCTCATTAACAAAAGAACGGACTATTCAGCAAGTGCGAGACACCTTTCCAAAGTAACTCATACAATCTTTATCAATGTATTTGAGTGGCAAAAAATGGAATTAAGCTCACATCTTGATTTTTATTTGGCTACAGAATTTTTCAGCAAATTTTTTGTTCCTTCTGACTGATTCAGAATAGCCCAAAGTACAATACAGCACAGAAAATACAAGCTGAGGGTCCAGAATTGCCAGACAGCTAACCCAGAACTTCCAAGAAAAATTTAAATGGTGTACATTTGCTCATGAAGTTTTTGTGATTTGTAGTAACTTCAACATTAGCAGTACCACAAAGAAGGATGTTCTGAATTTAAGCATAAGGGATAAATTAAGCCAGCAGGGTTGTAACAGTTTATTGCAATTGGAGAATCTGATCCAGGATTTTCATGACAGTGTGAAGTTGTTCATCACTCTGTCAAAAGATTCAAGAGTATCTTCAATGAATATGCATTTTTTTCAATAAAATAACTCTAAAGGTTGTGGTTTGCTTAGATTTAAAAGTTGTGTGTTGCTTTACATTACTTCAGTCCAGTCCTGTGAATACTATTAACACAATGTTCAAAACATTTTGTCATGAATACCATTCATGATGAAAATGTAAATGAATACATTAGAGTTTACTTATTCATATTTTGCAGCTCAGCTGTGGCCTTCAATATACATTAAAAACATCTAAAGGAAAAACCAATAACTCAAGTAATGCTTGTTTGCTTAGGTCCTGAAGCCTTTGAAAAAAGTGTAATGGGTGGAGTGGTGACATTTACTTAAAAGCATTCATTAATTATAGGAAGGAAGAAAGTAACAGCTGGACTTCACTTAAAACTAAGCACAAAGAAAACTTCAAAGACATATTGCATGACTGCAAGCTCCTGTTTAGTTTACATGTTCACTCTCTAGATGTATCTGCCTCCCTTCATTGCTTATATGAGGGACTTAAAGTGCTTACACTTGCAATGTATGTAGTTTGATTAGATGCCTTCCAATAGCCAGTATAGTCCAGTTATTTATGCTATTGCCTTAATTCAAATGACTGACTTTGTATTTTGAAGTGTTTCAGAAAGTCGTACAAATGCTGTGAGTTTCTTAATGATAATAATCATGCTGGTCAAAAGCATAGGTCCTTTAGAATGATAGAAAAATAAAAATGTATATTCTTTCACATTTTCATCATAAATGCAGGCAATGTTAGAAGATGTATTGAAAGCTGTAGAAAGTTTGACCCCTTAGTTTCAGTGCATCATTGTGTCTGCTGAGTATTTTAATATTTATTTTTCTTTAAAAACTCTAATTGGTGGTTCTAGAGCCAAAACTCTTCTAACATTGTCAAGTTTACATCCCCTATGGATTTTACTTTGTTTGCTTCTTTGCTTTGTGAATAATTTAAGCCCCATTGGAGCGCTTGAACCTGTGCATTTCCTGCAGTTTTAACTGTATCCTGTTGTGTTATAAATAATGAATCTGGCTAAATGTGAGTTGCTGGCAGAGGCTTATCAATTTTATTGTGAAAAAATATTCTGGATTAGTCTGCACATTACTCTCCTCTTTCTAACTCCTTGGTATTTGTAGTTGCACGCACATGTGTGCACAGTGGCCTGATGTGCTCCAGCTGACATGAGACCATGCTGTGCCCAGGGAGTGTTTACAGGGCCTTTGGTTACCTTAGAAGTGACACTACCAGAGCAGTAGGAAGCAAAAGAGAATGACAGATTTTCCATTGCCTTTTATGAGATCTTCCTCACTGCTGCAGATAGCTCTCTGAGGAGAGACTGAGTGCATGCAGTGAACAGCATCGCACTTTGTGCAGTACCAGGTTTTAGATGGAATCTAATATATTTGTGCTTCCTGCTCTCCTTTTCCTTCATGTGACTCTAAACCATCTTTGCTTACTACTTTGGTTAAGACACTGCTTACCCTAAACTGTGGAATGAAGCACTCTACCTCATGCTATTTGTGTGCCTCCACTGAGTAATTCATGCCAAGGACTGGTAATGTTATGGTAGTAAACCCAGGGCTGCCACATATTTTCAGATTCAGTCCAGGTGGAATCTGAAGGGTTTGCCTTGGATTTCGGGGTGCTCAGCTAACTAGGATCTCTCTGGGTGAGTACCAGATGGAATTTCTGGAGGCATCTACTCAACAGGAGTGGATAAATTGTACAGTGCATGCACAGTGAGTGTGGTGCTACTGGAGCCTTTCATCAGCTCTAACTGATAATGTGACATCCAGTGGGTTCAGTGCTGAGACACGAGTAATTTGTACTGTAAAGGCACAATAGAGCAAACATTTTCTGGAAGCACAGGATTTTCTAAATCCACAGTACATGGCCCACGTGCCTAAGTTTCGTCCTGGAAAATTTTGGCCTGCCCTAGATACGTGGATTTGTTTCTCATATAAAAGAAATTGGTCTTAAGCGAGCATCAACACGACAAATGAGTTTGTCACTTCTAACAATAAGTATGTATTGGAAATGTTTAAGATGTTTGAACCAGCTGCTCATGACCAGCTTTTGCCTCCTGTAGGCCATGTCCAGATGTTTCTTATCTTGCCCATACCCACTGAAAATTACGTGTAACATACTCTGCCATGATCTGTTCGCATTCTTAAGTCATCAGCATTGAAAACTGTCTTATACTGCTTCCTCTTAATGTATATGAAAAGAATTCTTTCCAATTAACTTGAAAAAAAATGGTTAACAGAACATACTCTTGTTAATCATTTGGGAACCCCTTCTGCCCTTTAGTAATAGCTTTGTTAGGAGAAAGAAGATGAAATAAGAGTCCCTTTTAGATTTTGACAGACACACTGCAGCCATGTAGTGCACTATCTCTGTTGCATCGGGCCAATGCTGAAGTGGTGCAATTGCCAGTGTGAAGGAGAGGTCTGGGTTATGTCCCCAAAGGTCACTGTTGCCAGCAGGCAATACCTAGAGAGTATATTCCCTGAACTCCCCTAGCTTAAAGGGTTCGATTGTGAAAGCCTTCACACTGAAATGCAGAAACAGAGAGAGATTCTTCTGCAATCTCCATGCTCGGCTGAAGAGGGGCCACAATATGGCCTTTGTTACAGCAGGGAACTTCCCTGCCACTTAGAAAGAAGTTGCGTAAGAGACAGCTGAAGAACCCAAGGTGAAACGCATTTTTAAATGTTGGCAGGTAACACTGGCATGCAAACTCCGCAACTCAGTCTCCTAACATCTGTTAGTACCTTGGGGAATTGCAGACAGAGTATAATTAAATAAATTAAACTTTTAATTCCTGTAAATCTTACAAATCTTTTCTCTTTTAAGTCTTTAAGTCTTAAGATTCATTAGACAACCCTTTTTGGTCCAGAAAATCATAGAAGCGTAGAACATCCTGAGTCAGAAGGGACCACAAGGATCATCAAAGTCCATGTGCTGGCCCTGCGCATGACAGCCCCAAGAGTCACACCATGTGCCTAAGAGCATTGTCCAAACTCTTCTCGAACTCTGTCAGGCTGGTGCTGTGACCACTTCCCTGGGGAGCCTGTTCCAGTGCCCAACCACCCTCTGGGTGTAAAAACTTTTACCTAATATCCAACCCAAACCTCACCTAACTCAACTTCATGCCATTCCCTCATGTCCCATTGCTGGTCACCAGAGAGAAGAGATCAGTGCCTGCTGCTCCTCTTCCCCTCATGAGGAAGCTGTTGACTGCTGTGAAGTCTCCCTTCAGTGTCCTCTTTTCCAGGCTGAAAAAACCAAGGGATCTCAGTCACTTCTCATACAGCTTTCCCTCTAGACCTTTCACCATCTTTGTAGACTTCCTTTGTATATTCTCTAATAGTTTCTTATCTTTCTTGTATTGTGGCTCCCAAAACTGCCCCCAGCACTCGAGGTGAGGCCGTCCCAGTGCAGAGCAGAGCGGGACAATCCCCTCCCTTGCCCGGCTGGCGATGCTGTGCCTGATGCCCCCCAGAACAGGGTTGGCCCTCCTCAAGGCACCACTGACTCAGATTCAACTTGCCATCAACAGGACCCCCAGGACGCTTTTTTACTCTGCTGCTCTCCAGCATCTTGTTCCTCAATCAATGCATGTGTTCAGGGTTGACCCACCCCAGGTGCAGAATCTGGAGTAAAATTAAAGTTGACAGAAACATATTTGAAGAATCTTTTGTAGAATATAAAGACAGGCAAAACAGAGAATTCCTGTGTTTTGAAATCTAACCAATACAGTAAGGTGATAGCTTATTTTCAAACCCATCTTTGTTAAGAAAGAGCGACGAGATTCACATGTTTTTCGAGTTCTGCTGGACCACAGGATGAGAAAATTTATAATGAAATAAAACCCTCCCCTGCCTCTCACTCAAATACTCTGTTACTAAGCGGGGCAGCGTGACAGCAAGAGTGAGCATGATAGTTTAAATATTTGTTATGCCAGATGCTAGAGAGAGGACAAGGAAGCTTTAGCATCCACTGTCTACAACTTGCCTAACATCTGCAAGATAATCAGAAACAGAGGAGTTGGGGGATATTGTCTGATATATGCCCTTCTCTGTGATCAGAAGCCATGAAGCATGGGGAGAAGGAAATAAGCAGACCACAAACAGTGCAGGAACAAGGTCACCAGGAAGGAACCTGAAGATGAGAGTTTTGGGTCAAAAGTGAACTGTGCACAAAAATACTATTTCCCCTTGCTGGGCTCTTCCTTTGCCTGGAATTTGTATACATTTTATTTGGAAGAAAGAGAACTAATGGTACATGACTGAGTGCTAGCAATTCAGAACAGTTCTTAATAAAGAGGAATAAATGAATTTTCCCTGTTAATGCAAGCTACCATCCCCTTTTTTACATTTGGGAAGAGCTGAGCAAGTGGTTATACTGATAGAGTGATTGCAGTCTGAAAAGGTGGATCTTCATCCTACAGTGACCAGGACAATTTTCTTCCTTCACCTTTACCATTCTTAAAAATGTGACTAATTGTGGTGAAGCAGGTTCAGGACCCACCAAATGAAATGAAGGATAACAGCCCACATGAATAAGATGTCTGGTCCCTCTGTGTAAACAACGATTAAGTGCTGTTTTTAACTACAAGATGGCTTTATTACTTCTATTTGTTTTATGGATTCTTTACTATCCATTACTTAATTAAACTCAAAATAGAAGCCTGGCTTTATCGTTACTGAGCCTATAAGCAATCATTAAGTGTCACTGAGACAGCTCTTCCTGTGGTTTTACAAACCTTTACTTTGAGGATAGGGTAAGACTAGCATATTGAATCTGTCTTGGCTATCCTGAAATCAATAGGTAGTATCAGATCCTGAACAGCACACTACTGCAGTACATATGGAAGATAAAATACAGGGTCAGGAAACCTGTTTAGCTGTTGCATTTCATCAGCATTATAAACATACACCAGGCCAAAACTAGTCTCGCATAGCTGAATCAGCTTTCTAGTGCCTCGTGGAAATACCCTCCTTCCCTGCAATAATCTTTCCACAGAAAGCTTTCTAAATAATATCATCATATTTCTCCTTCCTGACACTCTAACTCTTTCTCCTGTGAATATCCAGTAAGAGAGGAGTGCTTTGATAACATTAGTTCTTATATACTTTTCCCTTTGTTTTCTTTCCTTTTTAAGGAAATAATGTTTTATGTGGCTTTCTTTTTTATTTTATTCTACCCTGAAAAACGTTTCAGCTCATCCAGTGGAGTTGCTATAATTTTCGCTCAGTGCTTTTAGGTTCATACTCCTCTCCCAACTTTTTCCATCGAGGAAGCCAGGATCTAAGATCCCTCCTGTGTTTAATTTAATCAGCATTTCAGATTAGCTCACCACTGCCCATGTGTGTGAGGGAACAAAAGAAACTTAGCATGAACTTTGTGATCGCTGCTTACTTAACAGGGCTGTTTTTCAACTTTTCTGTAGGAACAACAGAATCAGCTTAGTGAAAACTTTTTATTGTTTTAAACTTCTCTTCAGACACTGAGAAAAAAAGACCAAAAAAAAGGACAGCTTGAGGATGAAAAAGGTGTCAGGAACACAGGTTTTCTGCTGCAAGAGTTCCCAGGGAACAGGCAACCTGGGCTTCTTGAGCTGTTTCTGAGACAGGCAGGCAGATTGCTGAGTCAGTGCTCTCACAATGTCCTTCAAGAATTAATTAAAAAGCAGTGAAGAATATGTTTTGCTTCCTCAGTAAGATTTTTTTTTTTTCCTGAAACTGTTTTGAGCAGCTTTGGCTGGAGGAAATGGGAGACAACTGCCATTATCACATAAAGGCAAAACCACTTCCTCCAGGACAAAAGTCACAGGTATATGGGTCAAAACGGCAGCTGGAAGTCTTTCAAACACATGAGCTTTTAATAGGCAGACTCAGAATAATTGGAGAACGTTTGTAGCAGCCCACCTGGATGCAAGCTTCAGATGTTTACCAATAAGGATAAAGCACCTCAGCCTAACCTTTCTTGTTACAGGAATTTTACACAGCTTGATTTAATCCGGGTTGAGATAAAAAGCCTCATATATGAAGTTCTCAGGAGACTTTGTTCAGCTGATTTTCCACATAAGCTCTGTATTTGTAATATTGTTGTAAATGCACATTAATTACGCAGGAACTGTAGACATATTTGGCAAAGCTGGTTGCCACAGCAGTTGTTGCCGTGCTACATGCTCTATTTTGCATTTAACTTTTTGGTATGGTAATATTACAAAATAAGCACACTCACTGTGGGGAGAAAAGCAGCAACCCACCAAGCCTCTTTCTTCCTAATATGGTGAAATAAAAAGCCTCGGTCGGAGCCAGCTGAAGTGCTGATGGAGTTGAAGCCCAAGGATCAGTGTGGTGTGGCGCCTGAAGAGCACAAAGGTCGTGGTCAAGATTCACACTGGGAGGGCAGGAAATGTTTAAATTCCCTGACAATGACTAAATGATGGGAGCCAGTGATGCTATCAGGGGTGCCCTCTTCTTGTCCCAGCTCGTGTTTGATTCCAGAATGGTGAGAGCATTCCTTCCTGCAGTTGCTGGCTCCGGAGCTCTGTGCTGTGCTATATAGCATGTGTAGGGACTTAATTTTCAGAAAGGCTTATGTTAAGCAGGGACATGAATTTCTCAGTGAGCAGCAGTGTGGGGGTCTCAGGCCCCGAGCTGAAGAGAAGGCTGATGAGGGACAAGCTGTGGCAGGAGGACAGACACCAGGCCTCGGTGTCTCCTCCGCTTGCACAATGTCCAGTGAACAGGGGCCCCAAACACCATTAGAGTACCAGGAAATTTTGCCTTTTTCCTTATTTGTGTTTGCTATCACCTTTTAAATGAAGGAGCTCAGGTTTTCAAATCAACAAGCAATTGGTTGGTGGGTGCTGTTTCCCCCATCCCACCTAGCTCCCAGCGGAAGAAATGGGGTCTTTTGGCTCCTTCTCAGGGATTCTGCCTCTCCTGGTCAAAACCTCTGCTCAGGGATGCTTGGTACAGTATTAACTGATTATGTTTAAGTCCAGTGAGCCTTGCTTTTTTCTTACTTGCTTATGTGGGGAAGAGACATAGGTGAATCCATAAAAGAAAGGGAAATCCATTAAAAAAAAAAAACCCAGAGGCTGACATGTCCAGATGCATAATTCCAGTGATTATAATTTATCAGGTACCCTAGCCATGTGAGGCTTTGCGAACAAAAGCCAACTGAAACTCTCAATCTCCCCAGAGGGAGAGCTACACGAAAGCACTTTAACCACACTTGTGTCACAAATTCCTCTGGCATTTGGTGACTGTGGCTTGTTGTAATTAAAACAATAACAGTTTCAGCACTGTGTTTTAAAGCAAACAATCTGTTTATGAGGGGAGAAATGGAGACAAACTCTGAAGACAGTACTTCTCTTCCCAGAGAACATGTCTCCGCCACCCCATAGCATGGTCTCTCCTGCTGCAATGTTGTCACCCACCAGAAAGCTTTGCTTCCCAGCTTTGCTTCCAAGAGCACAGCGGCTGATTTGGCAGATGAATCATCCACATTACACCTATGAGTGTTCAAAAACAGGCAAAGGACTGAGCTTTGCCTTTTATAAAGCTGATCGTGTCCAAAGCTGGATTTGTTGTGCTCCGTTGTTTCCACCACAGCTTCCCAGCCTGGGGCTCAGACCTAGCCCAGAAGGACCTGCCCAGATAAAGTGAGGAGGCTCTGCAAGCCCCAGGGAAGTAACCAGCCCTTCATCAGCAAGGAACGATGAAGCAGAGGCAGCAGCACAGTGAGGGAGAAGCATGCTCAGTCAGCCTTATTAAATAATACATTGTTTATACATCCATTAGGAAAATTTTGATAAGGAGGGAAACACTGAAAAGGAAATACCTTTTTTTTAGTGGAGTAAAAGTGATGCCTGTGGTTTTAAACAAAGGCATGTTGGCAGGACCATGCCATACAGAAAAGGAAGAGAAAGGGAAACCGCATTTGAATTAATTCAGATAAGTGAAGGTCAGAAGACCTTATGTCAGAATTTTCCGTTAATTCCAATAGTCTAGCTCTCTGCCAAAATTGTGTTACCTAACTCATTTGTGCAAATACTGTTGTGGTTATTACTACTGATTACTGTATCTACTGCAATTACACGTACAAAAGCTGTTTACAGTACCACAGCCATAATAGTGCAAAAGAGCAAGGTCAGACAATTTTCATGGTGGGTGTTACAAGAAATTTTGAATGAATTTGTATAACTGTCTTCAGCTGCAAGTACTTAGAGTAGGGAAAAGACAAGAACAAAAGAGTAAGTAACAAAATTTGTTTTAATTCAATCACTGTATTGAATCTTAAGTTGAAACTTGATTTTTAGTGAATCATAATTTTTTGAACCTGTGATCAAAACCTTCTGTTTGACCTAGAACATACTATTTTAATTCAAAGTCAAGTTTTGTTAAAATTACTTTAACTTAAGCAAAAAGCCCAAATGTTTTTTAAATCTTTTAAATCTTTTCAAATAAAAGGTAATTATTCTTCCAAATTAAAATCTTTCAAGTTTTTAATTCTTTTCTGGAGTGAAGATGAGTTTGTAAACATTTCAGTGTTCCCAAATCTCACTATTTTTCCCCAGAGAAGGTTTTGCTGAAGCATTTCAGCCAGTAAGCAAAACAGGAAGAGGTAGAAAGAGAAACTGAGGCACAAAGAAGTGAAAAGAGTTTTCCAGTGTCTCATTGGATGGATATCAGTATTAGAAATAGAAATTGCATTTCCTGAGTTCCTTATAGAGCGGGAAATACTGAAGGACATTAAAGAGATAAATTATTAGATGTAAAATACATGTCCAGCCATAATTGTTATGAGCAACAGAGACTGTGACAATTACCAGAACTGTGTACTTGGCCTCTGGAATCTTGTTCCCTACTTCCTAATACAGTCACAGGTCAAGCCCTGGTTGCCTGCTCCATTTGCATGGCACAAGTTAGCATGATAGAAAGATAATTTTATTTGTATCACTCTCTCATTTCAGAAAGTCTCTCTCTCGTTGTCGAAGAATTAACAGGATGCTTTCCAATGAGTCAGCACCTCCTGCATTCAGTCGCTCCAATTCACAGGCCTCCGTGGACAGCACTTCCATGGAGGACTTCTGGTGTGAAGTAGAGAGCATCAAGGAGAGCAGAGAAGATGGATCTGAAGAAGCAATGCTCTTGGAGTTCAAACCTGCTGATGGTGAGCACATGAACAGCACTTATTCCTCATACCCTGGCTTTGCCTCCTCTCTAAAGAGTCGTACCCTGATCTTCCTTGTGTCACTCAGTCTGAGCAGAAGTACTAGGCTGGGTCTATGATCATTGTAGCTCCACTGCTCAACATCATAGTCAGTCATTGGCAAGAAACAGTAAATTGTCTGATTTATGCATTGGAGTCAGTAATTAACTTCTGAAGTAAGTTTCTTTGCATTGATTTTATTTGTGCTTCGAGAGGACAGGTACGGTATAATTCAGAAAAGAAAGGCACTCAATGACAACTAAATCTCCAGCATTATATAGACTAAACCAAAATATTTAATGTAGCAAAATGTTAATTTAGTATGCTGGAATTTTAAATTTTCTGGCTTTTGGTAGGATATGATTCCAAAATTATCAAAGTCTTGAAGCAGTTTTTGGTTAGATGTAATTTAGTGCTATCAGGAATTTGATATCTGCCTGTTTCTCTGAGATTGCCCAATTAAGATATCATTCAAGGCCAGTTTAGAGATAAGTCTGAATGTATGGATGCCTACATCGTTCAGACTCCCCACTTGGCCAGGTTCATTCATCACATATACAATGTATCCTGAAGGTATTACTGCCTCATTCTGTTACCTTAATGTTTTCCCCTCTTTTGTTAGGTACTGTATTTGGAAAAACAAGCAATAGTCTGTGCTAGCTTGTTGCAATGCAGCTTTGTGTTAGATGGACTGATAACATCCAGAACAGCGGTTCTCTTTTTTTTTTCCCAGTTAGGACCCCACTCAGAAATGCATTATATTGTGTAACACAAAATACCAGGTGTTACTATACAATGAAACCAAATTTCTTCTGAGGTCATGACCTGCTGGTAACTGCTGCAACCCTTGTGTGGCTCCTGGCCACTCCTCTGGTAACTACTGATCTAGGGATAGATTTTGAAATGGCAACATCTTTCCATACAATTATTAACACGAGTGATGATGCATTTTTCTTACCTTGACCTGCAATGGGATGTCATTAATTCTGCTTCCAGGAAGAATGTTGGAAAGGGGGGGAAAAGTACTACTTTATTAAGCAATCAAATACGCAACCAGTCATGGTAATTAACCCACACAGAGATGTCTAGCTCCAACCATGTACTGTTTCCATGGGAAACACCTCCCATTCACTAAGTTTCCAGCTAGACTCTCCTGGAAGCAAAGGGAGAAGACCAGTTCACCAGAAATCTTGGTCTGCTGTGAGGGTTATGGTCAGTCAGCTTAAATCCAAGCTGCACTCCTCTGTTCCTTATGGGGAAAATTCCTGTCCGATCATACTCTTTAGCTCAGAGACTCCATAAAGAGATTGTGAGCCTCCCGGTGCCTCCTCCATGCAATTGTCAGCATGAACTAACAGGTGTCTCTGACTTGTCTGCAGAGTCAGGGGAGTGACACAAATCTGTGAGCTGCCAAGCTGGATAACTTAGTAGGACAAGACAATACCGGAGCTCATTTTCCAGAAACTTTTCCATCAGTTTCATCCCTGTTGAACTAAATCTCCTCAACAGCCTGAACTCTGCTGCAGTCCCATGTTACCCTTTGTCTGAGTACACCTCATTACATCGCATTGATTTTTTCCCCTCTGCCCTGAATTAAAAATGAGACTGCAAGTCAGAATGCAATACATCTCCACACTTCATTTACCTTCATATTGTTGTCTTAAACATATATATATGTATTGCATACACCCACACACAATCAGGCAGTGTTTGTCCTGGTTATTAACATCAGGAATGTATACAGTCTGGGATTATAAATCTTGGAAATAATAGTGAGCTCTATTAAGATCCTAATAGGATAATACTCCCTGCCAATGATCAAAACACTAAAAATCAATGTGGAAACCCTCAGGGCAAAATAAAAGCAAATATTCATCACCCTTTTGAGATGTCTTTGAGAGGAGGAGATGAAGATCCTTAAGAAGGAGGCCAAAGGGTGATAGAAGCCAGGCAGGCATGACTGTCAAAACACCAATGTGATTTGCCAGACGTCATGTGCAAAGGGCAGACAACAGCACACTTATTCTGTTGATGTTAGCAAATGTAGTCAAAAAAGAACAGAAGATCATGACAAGTGACACAAGAGATGAAAATGGAGGGGAGGAGAAAGTCATGGTGTATTTAAGATATCCATGCTGTGCAGAATTGCTTTACAACTTTTGTTACAAGGCTTGAATGCTGTGAGTTATTTAAGGTTATATCTGTGGGCTGTTTCAGGTTATATCTGAAATTCAAAGCAAGACATGCCTCTTTCCTAGAAAACTCTGTGAGAAAAAGAGAATTACCCTCTCGATTATGTCTTCTGGTGAAGCAGAATCAAACACAGTGTCAAGACTGCTCTGTATAAGTAGCTAACACTATAAAAATAATGCTTTCTAAAACATGGGGAGGGTGTTAACCTTAATTTAATACCATTGTGTCATAAAATTTTAAGCATGTTTTAATGCATAAATTTCTCTTCTTTAGTAGTTCTACTCCTCTGATTGCTGTTGTTATGTCTTAGTCTATTGTTTGTGAGTGGTTGGAACAGGAAAAGAGGAAAGCCAGAGAAAACAAGTCACAGGGTGACTAGTAAGCAGGGAGAATTTCATGTCTGCCCTGCTATTTTTCATAGAGAGTTTGATTACAAGCTCAATTCTTGGAAAGAATTTGTCAGGACAAAAGCCAAAATTAAAGTAATTTAAAAACTGAAACACGAGCAGATGTGGCTCCAACAGTGGCACACAAGAAAGAGAAGAGATCTTCGAAAGAAGAGTGAAAATGGCAGAACCACTGATTCAAAGCTTACAGAGAAGGAAAAGGAACAGTCTGTCATCCTGTCTGGATATAGAAAGGATAAGAGCAAAGACAAGCTATTTTGTGGGATACAGGGCTGGTCACACCCCTAGCTAACACAGAGCAGAGGGTTTAGAAGCAGCTATTTTTGTAGTGCTTTGTAGAGAGGCAGGGCAGTTAACAATGAAGTCAGTGATGGCACATGCATAAGATGCTTTTGCTTGTCCCTGCAGCCCAGTCCTGTAATTTTCTCTTTTGTGTATCTAACTGCCAAAGTGCAGCAAACTGGTGTCCATCAATCAGCCTGCATTCTGGTGTCAAGAAGAGGCAATAAAGGGAGAGTGGAAATACCAACCTGCCATTAAGACTGGCGCTGGGACAAGAACAATAAGTGCATTGATGAGTTGTTTTATAGAACATGCTGCAAATTAATCCGTTTCCTGTTTGACATGTTTATTTGTAGTACCTCTTCTTCAGTCAGGGCTGGAATGAAATTACTGTCTTGTGTCAAGCAGCTTACTGCTGAGCTAGGATTGCTCACAAAACTGAAATGAAGGACCTCAGAATCTCCTACGTGAAGAGAGATTTTAAAAGACTATGACTGTTTACTTTAAAAAGAAAACAAATCAAAAAGCAATGACAGCAAAATTTTAAATTACTGAAAGATTTGGAGAAGGTAGATGGGGACCTTCTCCCAGTCAGATAATGACAGGGCATACTCATTTAATGTAACAGGTAGCAGGCTGAAAACCTATGTTGTCTTCACATGGACAGGTTTTATAGTGAGGGGACTGCAGGTATGGCTCTGTGAAAAAGATGCCAGAAGCTTCTGCCATGTTCAGTAGAGCCAGGATTGAAAACAATTCTTCCCACAATGCGTAACCTCACTATGGAACCAATTGTAGTATTGAACCAGTTGGGAAGCAGGTACTGAACAGGATTAAAGAAGATACTAGTCACTAATTGAGATACCAAGAAACACTGGGGTGTACAGTACTAGCGAATCTTTAATCACTAGAAGTTAGGATGATACCTAGCATGCAAGGATGGCTATTTCTGCATCTTCCTTCCCTACATGACCTCTTAGACACCTACCCCCTTCTGACCCTTGTTCTTTAATGAGCAGCTCTGATTCTTAATCATCTTGTTCAAAACAAGCAATTGGAGTAGGTGGACATCACCCTTCTCTCATTGTGGCATCTTCACTAGCTGTCTGACTACCAGCCAACCCTCTGAAATCTCAGACTGCATCATTAGTGTGCAAATACATTATTCTCTAGTGTACACATCTTCAGTATTTCTATTCATTTGAATCGGAATACCAATTTAATTTCCATCAGCCAAATGGCTTCTCCAGTACAGCATGCTACAAATGGTGAATGTGGCATAAATGGTAGCTGAGAGGATTTATGCTCTTAAATTAGGGATTAATTTTTAGGGACCTTGCTTTGTCAGGCTGGTTACTCTGCTGCCTTCTTCACACGCATATGCTGATGAAATGCCTCCTCTGTTCCCCTCATAAACCGCTCCTGTGCAGACACTGACAAACTGAAAGTTGACAATATGTTTACAAAACTAACTTAACTTGCACTTGTGCCCTAAGAAAGGTTGGAATTAGAGTATTCTCAAGGTGAAGGCTATGGTAGCAGCCCGTCATGCCAACTCCTTTCACTCAGCCCACTCTCCCTTCCTTGCCAGGCTTATTAACACACTCTCTTCCTCCACAGAAGGGGAGCTGGAGGCAGAATGGCTGCAAGACGTAGGGTTATCCACACTGATCTCAGGAGCTGAAGAGGAGGATGGCCAGGCCCTGCTGTCCACTCTGACCAGAACACAAGCTGCTGCCGTACAGAAGAGGTACAACACCTATACTCAGACCCTAAGGAAGAAGAACAAGCACACAGTCCGGGATGTGCGAGACATCTTCGGCACCAGTGACTCTTCTGTAAGTATCCCGGTGAATGCCTTTGATCTTAATTTTTATGCAATTTGCAAGTAGCTCACCAAAGTTTCTGCCAGACAGGAACCCTTTCCTGCTGACAATGCACAGACAGCCATTAGCAGTTTCTGACCCTAAGACCAGACCTTTAGTGCTCTATACACTCATTTGAGAGGAAAGGAAGAAACCAAATACAATAGATGGTACACAGTTTTGTAACTAACCTGTAACATAATGTTGTATCTGCTGCCAGCCTTCCTCCTGCAGCCTTCTATCAAGACTAACATTTACTCCTTTATTTTTTGGAAATTGGTGAGTTACTCTTGGCAGCTATTCAAATTTTTGATGGCTTCTGGGGACACTTGCTATTTACTCAGCAGTCTCAGTGGTGAAGTAAAACTTGTCTAATGAAGCAACTGGGGTTCAAATATGCATAAGCAATTAAACACCTGCCAGCATGATTGTAACTTGTACACTGGCAGTTACATTTCACTTACATAGCAAACGAAAACCTATTAACTGTTCATTTGCTTCATGGCTTCAGAAATCAGCAGTACTCTGGAGGTTTTATCCACTTTTCCCTGAGGATAGCTCTGAACGCACCAGTTGCTGCCACTATATGTTTTGATTCTGGTGAACGCAGTCAACCATGTGAGTTTAGTCCACTGCTCAAAGCAACACACGTGATTTTACGTTTATCACTCATGATATCTTAAATGAGAGTCACCAATAAGATCACAAACTTACCTTTGAAATTAATATTAAAATTTTTGCCATTACAAAACTCTAAGAAACTATTTTTCATTATGATACCGCTTTGTCCTTTCTTGTTTGTTCTACCTTCTCAAGGCTTGATATCCTGGATTAATTTAAAACAAAAAAAAAAAAGGAAAACAAGATTGTAGCTGCATAGTTACATTAAAATGACAAAGATCTAATGTCCAGGTAGTTAACCTATTTGTTTCCAAATTAAGTATTTGGATTCTTTTGAACCTCTTGCACATATCCCACAAATACATCCAGAAGCATCCAGTAGTTTCCTGACGGCAGACTTTCTTTCCTGAGAGATTATCAGGCTTGTTTGCATGAACATTAAAAAGCTGGTGGTACTTCTAATTAGATTAGTTCTCCCTATTCAAGTATCTGTAAACCGTAAGGTGTTTAAATTTTTTTACAAAAGCTTAAGTTTCCTAATAAATTTCAGTCAGCCAAATAAACGTTGTACATTTCCTCTGAAGTGGGCATATTATTGATCTATTTTTGATCTGCTTATTTTTCCCCTTCTCACTTGATAAAGTTTCTCAACTGCAAAAGGAATTTGGATGTTCAGAGCCATTGCCCTTCAAATCAGTGTTTTACGTCCTCCAAAATTCAGTTAGCTTACTAGTTCTGCATTGTGAATGTCTAAAAGATAAGATCAAATAAGTAACTAAGTCTTCTAATTCTTCTTCCCACAAAAATATGCAGTTCTGCAGGTGCTTACTTCGATGTTAAACACAGATGCCCAAACACAACTGCAGAACACAAAATCACCTCTCTCCAACGGACTGTGAAACATTGTATTTCTAAAAACTTGCAAGACCCCAACACTCTTTAATTTTCCTATTCACCAGTGCTCCTATCTCTTCTGCTTGTTATAGGATTTAGAAACTTTGTCCTAATTATCAGCCCTTCAGGGATAAACACACTTCAGGAGGGCTTGTGTCCCTGACCTAAGGGTTTCTCGAGTAGTCTTTTTAAGGGGGTATCAGCAGTCCCTGGAGCTTTACTGCCTCTTTGGGCATGGCCCTGCAGCTGCCACTGAATCTTTGTGATGAATCAGTTTAGAGAAGCACATTAAAAACAACCCAGACAAAAGAAAAGAGTGACAGGGGATGGAGAGGGGCAAATATTTTCAGCACAGCTGCAGAAGAGAGGCTGGTGAGGAGACTGCTTGAAATGATGTGCAGTTTTGCTTTCCGATCCTACCTTTTAGTTGGGAAGGGAAGAGGTAAACATACTGCGAATAGCAAACTGACTCTAATTGTTTCACATAACTCTGTAATCCTCCCCATTAGGAGGATGGATTTACACCCTGTTCCCAACAACCTAAGAATCACAAGAGCCTAGAGGGATGGGTCACAGGATGGATTACTCTCTTCCTTGGCTAATGATGAAAGAAAAGGTGATTAGCTCACAAGGATCACCTGAGATGAGATTTAGGGGACCACTAAAGAGGCATAAATTAGTTGTCATCTGGAGTGTGAAAAAAAAAAAATAGATTTGCCCTAGTTTTTTTCTCTCTGTTCTGAAATAACCCTGCCTGCTATATGTTTTGCTACTACTGCCTAGTGGCTGGGCTCTGCATGGGTCAACACAGACAAAACGGTGCTTTTCCAGCGATCCTGCCTTAAGGTCCATGCCCTCATGGCAGGAGTGTCCCCTAAACAGACAAAATGGACTGAAATAAAAGGAAATGCAGCTATTCCTCTTCTTGTTTGGTAGTTTTGGTTGGCTGGTTTTTGGGTTTTTTTTCTGTTGCCTGTCCTGGAAAGGTGCCATGATCCCTAGAGGCAAAATTGTGGTACATCACCCTTCCAAGAGCCAGGCCTTGGCAGGTAGAGCAGCCTGTCCCAGCTGAGGTGCTATTGCTCTGCTTCAGACAGGTCTACAGCCAGCAGACTCGACTGACAGCCACACTACCAAGTTTTAAATTGGATGGTTTATTAATCACAGTGGCCTGATTTTCCTTACTGCTGGTACCCTGCTGCTTCCATCAGAAGCTGTCGGCTCTGCTAGTGCTCAGAGCCTAGAAAAATCAACAGCAGAATACAAATGGGGGGCACACATACGTTGATTCTGTTATTGGAGAGAGGAAATGAAGCACTGTGCTCATTAACAGCCCAACCCTGTACGTTGCAATTAACTAAAACTCCTGAAGAGTTTTTACAAGCATTTTACTTCAGCAATGCATGACAAAATCATGTCCTAGTTAAAGAAAAATCACTACTAACCCAGAGCTATTTGCATGAAAAGGTGTTTGTGATGGCACTACTTGAAAATATGAATATAATCAAAGCATAGACAAATTGCATCCTGGCCAGAGCTGTAAGGTTATCCTCTTTTGCCTTATTTCCTTTAACAGCAGGGCTGAAAATAAATTTGGTCTCTTTGGTGCTCCAATGATTTGGTTTTATGCCTTCTACAATGAGGGTAGCTACTAAAGAACTGTCTGTCTACCTCATGTCCATCCTCTTCTTGCTCTTTTGATTTCCTCTTCCCATTGGAAATTCCTGTGTATATTGTGGAGTAAACAGTGCGCTCATTTACTTTCAGTCGGAAATCAGGATATGGAAAGCCTCACCTTTGCTGGAGCCCCAGGCAAATTAATAAAGCTGTTCCAGTTTAGTTAAGGACACAATTTGATCTTTGAGATCAAGACACTTGGTCTTTCACATTCATTGAGAGAAGGTCTTCAAAAGTTTTGTAATTATCTTTTATACTACAGAAATATTGTGGATCTTTAAATTCATGCATTAGAAAGGTTTTATTCCCAGTCTTCCCTTTCTTCTTAAATATTATCCTAAGATTAAAAAAATTAAAGGTGAGGAGAAGGAAGACAATTTCATAAAAGAGACATAGATTTGGTTTCTTTATATACTCTCACTGTGCAGGCTGGGAAATACGACATTTTTAGGTACCCCTGTCATGGTGCACAGTTCACGTTACCCAGTTGCCCCAGGCTAGAGCAGCCTGCTGCCAGCCCCGCTGGGTGCCAGGCAGAGGTGTGCAGTCCACTCCATCTTCCACAGCCGTGTCGGCCAGCTCTGCCCTGCTTATCAGAACCAGGTTACTGCAGGTGCTTCACGACTCATTTCACCCATGTAGCAAGGCTGGATGTGGGTTTTTTCTTAATAAACTTGACTGACTGTAAATCTATTCTCAATATTGTTCACAGGGTCAGACATTTTGAGCACTGAAAGTAGATGAGCCAGTTGCTAATGTTTACCATTAATTTCTCCATCCGGATGTTAAGCAGAAGCATAGCTACTTTTATGGTTGATTTTCCCAAATTGCTGAGGCAAGTTTCGCCATCCTCTCCACTTCTGTACTCTCACCTGAAATGTATAGTGCTTTTTTATGTCCTGAAGCTGTTTGTGAAAATGTGGTGGGTTTTTATCATAAAAGTATCCAGTTCTCTTTTTTAAAAAATCAATGGTCCTTACAGTCTTCTGGCAAAGGAAGTCCATGTAACTCAGATTCTGTTTGCTGTCAAGTTCACAAGCCATTGAATGGACTCTTTCAGAAGAGATTTTATTCATGTTACATTTGACTTTGTTACATGAATAGCTCAGAGGATAAGATTGAGTAAAACAACTGCAACGTTATTTCAGGCTTCCAGTTGGAAGAGCTGCCTGTCTGTTAAATATCTGACATTTTTTAACAGCCTGAGTGCTTCTCCCACACATTGACTACAACTGGTGAAAACAGAATTTCTGCCCTGAGGCATTGCTGCTTGTTGATAAACAGCCGACTTAGCAATTTAAAGAGCAATTTAAAGAGCTGGTATTGAGGGCTCATGGGGGCCCACAGCTGCAGGTTCATCACTAAACTGGGTCTGTTCCATCAGGCTCAGGGTGTGTGAGGCAGCAGGTTTGAGGAGGGCTGGGGGCTTCAGGGGCTCCCACAAGGATGCAAATAACAGCAGAAAAGATATAAGACAGGATTGGAACATTGTAGTTATTTTCACTGAGTAACCTCCAGAGCACTTTTTTAATTCCTGACCTTGTTTTTGTTTGTTTGTTTGGTTTTTTTTACTCAAGAACAAACAGTTGAGCTGCTACTGCCCATGGAACACAAGCACTCAGATTTGTCTTTATGAGCCTCAAAACTGCTGAGGACAAGGCCAAAACTCCACTGTTAAGAAGAAGTGACTTGAAAGTCACCCCCTGGGCTGCCAAGCCACTTCTCTGCAGTGCAGAATAATTTCTGGAGTGGAAAGAAATGAATTTGACTATAGAAAATGCTTATTTTTTCCCTCAAATTGTTTTTTGCAGTTCACTAATAAAAGTATTAGTGTATAACCTGTGGGAGGACATCCATCCTTTCATAACTTTCTGGTGCCCAAATCACAAGAGGTAGCAGGCAGACCGATTTCTGACAGGTCCCTGGGAACAGCAGGTACTCAACATGTGCCAGAGAGTCTTCAAAAAGATTTGTGGCCAAAATGATTAAAGCCAGGATGAATTACAATTTGAGGAGGACCTTTCGGTTAGTCTAATCCTGTACAGCAATTTACTTAGCTAATTTCAGTCATTTTATAGGACAGGACTCATTAGGTACAGCAAGCTGCAATATTACTGACCTCCACATGGTCCAAATCTGTGCAGTCTGGGGAAGATTGATTCGCAGGCTTGTTTATGAAAAATATACTCTGGAGAATCTCAACAGGTTGTTTAATCTTGTCAGAAGAGTGTAAGCTGAGAATGATACACCGTTGGTTGAACTGTAGCAGTTTCTGTCCATAGACGTTTACCTTCACTGCAGTCTGATCATTTTTCCTTGCCTATCAGCCCACATTTGAGACAGTTCCAGTGTCACCAGTATCTTCTAATGGTATCCAGCTTCCTGGGCAGAAGCCAGTTTGGAAATCAGTTAGCTGTGAGTATGACAACATGTAACCAGTGTTCACTTCCTCCTAGTAAAATGACAGACAGAAAGACCCTTTTGTGGTTCAGAGGTTAGTCCCCTCTTTCATGTTGGGGCAGTGCTGCATATATTTCCTTAAAATCGTTGTCAGCTTATTGTCATGCAGGAACCAAAGCTTCCCATTTAAGACCAGTGTTGTACAGACACAGACTGCTGCCCTTGAGGCATCAGCATCTAAAAAATGCTGATCATTGCAAGGCTGGAAATGTAAAAATAATCTGTAAACAATATCGTGCAGAATTTGTCCAAAGTATGTCATCAGTGTATTTTCTTGTTGCAAATCAAAGAGGCATATTTCCTCCACATTTCTTCTCCAGTACTGCAGAAACTGTAGTATTAGAAATTTATCATTTTCCTGGTTCTGCCCTATTATTCTGATCTCTGAATATTGTTATCCCTTAAATGCTTTACCCTGACAGTGATTGGCAGTGCTAATGAAACTAATAGCTCTTCTCTACTCAGTGTCTGAATAATTATCAGCAACCTTCCACGAGAATGTCCACCTTTTAGTTTGGAATCTCTTCCCAACGCCATTGTTCAGGGCTTAACTAAAGGGATATTAATACCCAGATTTCTAAACTAGTCCCTTGGATGTTTACCTCTGGATACAGTGCCACAGACATTTTCCTTGGTGGCAAAAGCAGCTTCATTGATACTTCTGCTCTGCAAGCAGTTTTTCTGAAACAGATGGGTAACCAAATGCCCAGGGGTACCTCGAGCCATCTGTGGTCCCAGGTCCAAGGGTGGAAGGAGATGGAAAACATCTTGAATGGCTTGGACATAAGACAACAACTGAAGCCACAGTTCAGAAAACAGAAGCCACTTAATAACACACTTAACGTTTTTCATATCGGACTTGTAAAATAAATGGTGTTGTAAAAAAGTCCCTGTAACTGTAAATGCAATGATTCAGAGAACATGGGGCATACACAGGTTTATAAGACATGTAATGTTTTTTAATTCACTTTCTGATGGCTATGGCTTTTGAATACGCTTGTGTCATGTTAGTAAATTCTTCTCTGCAGTCCTGGGAGCTGAAATTTTACTTCACTTTCAATTAAATTTATTATTCCATCCCAACTGGGTTTAGGAGCTGAACCTTACAGGAAAACTAAAAATTGACCTGAGATACTAGAGATCCATCAGGAAAGCTGGCAACCCTGGAACTCATTTTTGTTATCACACTTTGGCCTCCATGACAATAGCATATTTCTGGACTTGATTGTACTGATTTCAAAAAATTTCCTCTGACATCCAATAATTTAAGGAGGTGACTAAATTTTAGAGAAGAGCAATAAGTCATTTCACAATATCTACTAGAAATGCCAGTAGATATAGCATTTTTCAAACTGGAATATTGTACATTTTGTCCTGTTTTGGTGCTACACACCTAAACTATCAACAATGAGAAATATGTGTATGTGACCACATAAAATATAATGCGCAATGTCTTGTGATTGTAAACAAGTTGTCAGTAACCTGAGAAACTGTGTCAACGGCATTTTTCTGTCAAGATCTTTTATTTTTAATTGTTCATTTGACAAGTGCCACCACAGTTTGCTAGCCTGGGTAGACAAGGATGGAGTACAAAAACTTGGTAATTCCTGATAAACAGGAAGTTCCAGCTTGACTGTCTTTCTCACAGAAAGCAGCAAGTTAAATAATCTAAAATGAAAATAGAGATTTTATTTCTAAGGGGTTATTTCCTTGAGACAAAACAGGAACATGCTGTGGTTTGCACTGAAATTCCTCTTCAAAGCACTTCCTTTATTACTTTCTCAAGAATTTTGTCATCTAGGTTCAATTTTTTAATGTCTCTGTACTGAATGCAAGCATATATTCATCATTCATATATAATTTTCCTTATTTTCAGCTAAGAGCTGTCTAGACTGTGGAATAGATAAAGGCAGCCCATCCATAACAGAAGAGCTCTCCTATGAGGTCTCTTTCTCAGAATCCATTACAGTCCTTCCAAAAACCCAAGAGTGGCCAAAAAACCAGAGGTTCAAAAAGGAAGACTCGGCTTTGCCAGTAAGTTTCTTCTCCATGTATTTCCTCAATTCTTTTCTTTCACACAGCAGTTTCCTGCTTTGTATCCCCAGCATACTGGAGTCTGTTAAGACACATGATCTGTCCTTTGCAGTGTGTGCTTTGTAAAGACTTCTCGCTGTGCCTGCTTTCTGCCTGTGACTGATTCCCAGAGAGGCACCAAAGTTAAGATATCCAAGCCAGGTTTTTACCTGTACCCGTCATGAACATGTGCACCCAGATGAGTACGTATAACTCAGTCCACAAATATTGCATCATGCATAATTTTTTCACACAGAAATAAAAACTGCTTACTGGCATTAAAATAATAATAATTTTGATTACTGGTCTGCTTTCCTACTTTTTCCCCCACAGATTATCTGCCTTTGTTAACACATGGATTTAAAATTGCTTTGCAGATGAAGGGAGGAAAGCAAACCTTAGTCCTGCAGTAGTACTGGCTGTCTTCAGTCAGTAGTCAGTGCAATCATACTATAGGAGATGCTACATGAACTGTTCAAGAAAAGTTAGCTGTATCACCCAGCCAGACATACACTGAGCAGTGTTGTGTCACTATCTGGAATTATTTCATGGACTCATGGAAGTCAGTATTCTACTTCCATCAGCCCTCACAACTTCCATCACTGAAAACTGGAGCATTAATTTCGTGCTTCCAATATCACCTCTTTAGTAACATGTATGAAATGGCTGTAAAGTATTTGGAAGAATTTCTGAATGTTATGATGTCCTGAGCTCTCAAACCAATCTGAAATTGTTACAATCCGCACAGACATTGAATTATCTGAGAATTATTCAGTTGTCTATCTCAGATTCCACCAAGGAAGAGGAAGCTGAGATGCAGAAGTAAGCTTCCATGTTGAATGATAAGACAGCAAGTAGATTACATAACTTATGTGAAATCCCTGTGCACTTTTTGTGTCTTTGGTTGTTTGGAAGGGTTTTTTGTGGGGATAACTTGGTGTCCTGTGGAGAGTAAGGTTATCTTTGCACTCATCATGATTTTGGCCTTTACTGCAACACATGCACACTCAGAAATTGTCCTCTGCAACAGCACAGACAATTCCCAGTTGACAGAGCAGAGAAACTGATGACAAAGAGGGAAGAGAAGATGCCACATTGAATATCATGGATCTGTGGATTCATAATCGATCCGTTTTAGGAAGTGCCAGTATTGTGCTGGAGTTGAACTGCTCTGCGTGCAGGACATAATGTTGTGAGCTCAGAAGACCACACCAGAAACATGCCAGGTCATTGCAGAGAGTTTCTGAATAAAGTCAACAATCATAGCTGTTGATGTTGGTCTTTCCCTTACTTCATCTGCTGCCACTTGTGGTATTTGGTTTTTTCCCATAATGACTCAGACCGTAATGGGCCTCAGCACAAAAATCACCTCTCACTCTGCTACACAGAGCAACCAGTCACCTACACTCAGAAGGACTGTCCCTCCTTGCCTGTGGTGGGACAATGGGGCTACACTGGAGGCTGTGCAACATCACACTTTCTCCAGGGCAGCTCTTACAACATAGCCAACTTTATTGATGGTGTGTACAGAGCTGCACAGAGAGATATTACATATCATAAAACAGCATGTCCCCTGCAGCAGGGAGTCCCCTGACTCCTAGAAGAGTCAACTTGACATCCTCAGGAGCATAGCTGTTTCCCCAAAGTACATGTGATTTCTGCGATGCGGGACCATGATCCATGTGACTTAGCTGAAGAGCTACAAGTCTGAGTACACTGCACGGTTCCACATAGAAACAGCTTCGCAAAATATCAGACACGATCCTTAGCCAAAATGTTAGTAATCTAATTTCAGGATAGCACAGCCTCCTTCAAACCTGCATATTACACCACTTTAAGAAAAACAACTGGAAAATTGTGACACAAGACAGAGATAGACAGCCAACCCCAAAATTTGTTTTAACCACAGCATCACATCATAGTGACCCTAGGAGTCAAACAGCCACTGTGGAAAATCTTTGTAGTACCCTTTTTAATCAGTTTTGCAGTGCTTAGAATTTTTTTCTCTTTCCCTCCAGAAAATATGTGTATACAGTCTGGGTTTTTTTCCTTTTTTTCAATGTGATCTATTGCATTTTGACTACTTTTGCACTTTTTGCATCACTGGAACCAAAATGTGTAGATATTCTTTAGTATTTTATGCGTCTTTAGAAGAAGGCTGTCCTCCGTGAAGCTTTTGTTACATTAAGTCTCAGAATAAGGGTAGCAGTGGAATTGCTGCATTCTAAGGAGGGAATATTCTGGGCTAAAAATGCCCCAGGCAGCATGTAAATAAGTTATTCCATTCCCTACACTCTTTCTCTCCCAATTATTATTAACCCCTATTGAACAACCATATGCAATGTAGTTTATAAAGTCCTGAGCTATATGATCTAGGTGTCCTTTGAACTCTCTTCCTTTTGAAACCTGGTGTAATTTTAATTTTTGTTTTGATTAGGTTTAGGGGGGTTTTTTTGTTTACCTTTTTCTTAATCAGTTTGACTGGCTTAATTTAAAGATGGATTAAACCTTTTGAGTCCAAGTTTGTTAAAAAAAATGAAAGACTGAGCTGAAATCTCCAGAAGCAAAACATTACTAGAGGCTGAGTTTCCACTCTGTTCCCTAAAGGAAGGAGATGATTTGTAATACTATTTATTTATACCTCTGACTAACAATTCCTGGTTTAAATTACAATAAAATAAAAAAAAACATACAATACCAAAGATCCACAGTTCTTTGAAAAGCGTGTTTTTTACTATGACACTGTTATTATGTCTAACAATTATGTCAGAAACTGATGGGTATTTGTTCCTTTTCACATTTGTACAAATGCATCTGTTGTGATGCAACATTCCTGGCTCTGGTCCATGACACTGCAGTTTCTAAAATATGTAGACATCTTCGCATGCCCCCAAATTACTCAGTATAGTTTAGTTCAAGTCTACTTGAATAAACTGTTTCTTAGCTGCTGTGAGTCCTGTTTCTAAACCTTCTTGAGTTATAAAAAATACCACTAAGTTGGCAGGTTGGCTTCTGGACTAAGCAATTCTGCTTCTGGGCTTTTCCTCAGATCTTTAGTTTGAGCTCCCCTGTAAGACCTCGTAAATTAACAGCATTATGCAAAGCAGGCATGGATTCCTTACACAACGCACAATTGATATACAGCTATATCCCTGATTAACTGTGTCAACTACTTCAACAGCATTCAAAGACATTCTGGGGAAGGCAGAAGCAGAGCAAAATGCTACATCCTCCTGAAACTGGGCAAAAGTTTAAAAGAAGCACGTAACTCATTTGTCCCAGCTGGAGTGCAGGCACTGAGGTGCTCCAGCACCACTTCCCAGTCAAACTGCAAGAAGCTCGATTTTATGTTCAGGTGGATGCAAGCTATGTTACTGATGCCTTAGGATTTTAGCTTTTATATTTTCATATATTTGTAATCCTGCAATTCTTTAGTGTATAACCGAACTCCATATAGAGTGTTAGCAACTGCTTTTCCCATTTTGGTCAGACACAACAATTCCTCTCTAGGCCTGAGAATCAAGGACACCTCACTGTCTCAGGCCCTGAGAAATGTAAACAAAAGTGAGTTGGGGGGAGCAAACTAAGAGAACGAAACTCCACTACCTGAAGCTGTAATTGGACAATTAACCTCTGATATGCAAATGGACAAAACTTATACCTGTCCGAAAAACGTGTGACTGTGTCCATCCTGGGTGTAGTCTCTGCGAGACTCCTGCACGGCCCAAGGTGTGCCCTGTGAAGGCCTTTCAATAAATCCCTACCCTTTATCCTTTCACTCTGTTTAGCCTCTGTTCCAGGTCAGCCTCTACAAGGCATCATTACCATACCAGGCCAATATACAGGGCTATAGTTCATCTCTTTGTTGTTATCCATCTACCTGAACATGACCTCTAATCCCATACTGGCATCTCTTTTAAAACAAAAATTCACTTCCTGTAATTTTTGTGCAAATAAAGATGCAACCCATCTCTACTGTAGAAATTCATTGTCCGGAAAAGCCGGTTTGGACTGACAGAGGTTGGGGACCTCTCTCCCGAAGACATGAAGAAGATCCGCTACCTCTCCCTGATCGAGCTCACGGCCTTCTATGACGCGCTGGGCGTGGAACTGAAGAGGAACCGCGTGGAGAGGGTGCGGGGACGAGGTACCGTGTGTGGCATCCCCTTTGCAGTCACCTTCATGTCAGTCAGCTTTGAAAGAAGATGCTTACAAGGCTGTGTTTCTTTGTTTTCACATTTGTTGTTATTATTTTTAAGAGAATGGTCTTTTCGGAGTCCCTCTTACCGTATTGCTGGAGAATGATCAAAAGAAGGTTCCTGGAATAAAAGTGCCCCTTATCTTCCAAAAAGTGAGTATCACTTGGCCTGCTTGGTCACTGAGATTTGCTTTTCCACCCTTTGCATTAACACTCAAAAGAGTCATCAGATAATAGAAGTTTCTGACAGGCTTTGCAGAGTGGCAGGTGTCTAAAGATTATCTGACTGAATACTGTGGTTTGAAAACTTTGTGACAAGGAGAGAAAATCTGCTCCTTTTGTGATATTTTATCTATCGTGAGGACCTTTCTTGATTTTTCTAATTATGTGATACCACACAGGAAACTTTGGGAAACAAATATCTTTCTATTTCTCTTTTTCATTAAATTAGAGAGCCATGCAAAATTATTTGTGTGCAGAAGTGGCAGAGATGAGTTGTCTCAGGAGTTTTAATTTCACATTAATGCGAACCATAGGTATTACTTAGCTACTGTTTCCAGAATGGAAGTGATATCTTCTCATTGAGGTTTGTATGACAAAACAAAGGTACTTACATGAGACATTTGGCTGTACAGGGATACCCAGTGGATGTCTTGGAGGCACGTACACAGACAAAAGTACGTGTGCAGTTACACAGATTTACACAAACTCGAAATGGCATCAGATTTCCCTGTAAATACTGACAAAAGGAGAAGTGTTGGGGAGTGTCAGGGAAAAGATTGACACAACTGGAATATTTACACGACTTTGCGATCAGCTCCACTGCTCCCCTGTCAAGATACCATGGGAAATTAGAAGAATCCAAGTTAGGGCAGGAAGCAGATCTGGTGGTGAAAATCCAGAGCTGTGTGATTAAATGCTGGGAAATTATGTTCAAAATGTTCAAAATTATATAAAATCAAAACTTTTTTTTTTTAATAATGAATTAGAGTGGAAAGTTTAGTCCTCTATTCACAGAAATTCCAAAATAAAATATCCTGGGATCATTTTCTAATCTGAGTTCTCACTTCCCAAAACCTATGTTATCTATAGACCTTTCTATTGTTCTCCTTGGGGCACACTTAAACATTTCTCAGACATTATTTTTCCTTCAAAACACCATTGTGTTTAAGTATATCTGCTCTTTCTTTAATACATTTATGTGTTAATTGTTCTATAGCAGTGCCAACTCTCAAGTCAAGGACAGAGGGGCCTATTGCATTAGCAATTTTCTATATTCTGCATGCTCCTTACTTCAGGATCAGGACTATGGAGACAAATTAGGCAGGTTTATTTGCATGAGCTGGCTTGATTTCATTAGCTGATTCCATAGAAATGTATCTTTTTCAGATTTGTATCAGTTTCAAGGATACCTAGATTGGAAAAAAATTCAGTGGTATTCTTAAGCGCTTCTGAATATTTTCCTGGATTTTTTTGTCTCTTCTTTCAGCTGCTGCTCAAGCTTGAGGAAACAGGTTTGGAAACTGAAGGAATTCTGCGGGTTCCTGGATCTGCCTCCAGAGTCAAGGTATACACTTAAGCCAGTTTTCCATCTTCTGGACCACAGACTGTGTGAAATAATATAGCATACACACAAATTCACACTGCACATAAATACTGATCTGTGTAGTTCAGCGTTCCTACTCCTGCCAGTGAAAGGTCAGATTAGTTCCTGGGAACCAATAAATCACAGACCATTTGGTCTATTACTTTGCTTTAGTTAATGTTCTATATAAAGCACAGACTTGATGTTGAATGGAATTTTTCTCAGCAAAACTTTGAGACATCCTTTCAGTTTATCACTGTCATCCAAAATTGCTGTGATCTTATCTCTATTTTAATTTATTTCAGAAATTCGGAGTTGCTAAACTGAGTGAACATCAGATAAAGATCTTATACTATGTCATTTTAACCTCTGTGTCATTTTATTTTTCATTTATCATCTGTGATCTTGCAATTTCATGTTCCAAGTGAGAGAAATTTGGCCTCTGTTCACTGTTGGCAACCTGAAGTACTGCGTTTTCACAGGCTATTTGTGGGCTATGAACACAGGATAATTGGAACTCAATAACCTGACACTGTGGGCCAGTAATATTTGCAATTCTTTCTCCAGACCAACTTCACTCCGGGAGCTGGAGGAGGCAAATTAGTAAAACAATGCAGTTTTTTGTTTGTTTGGGTTTTTTTCTGATCTTAGTAGTGTCTACGTCTTTCCCAGATTTTTTCTCTTTTTTTTCCCCTTGGGCTTTTTTTGATCTGGTTTAAGCAACACCTTACAGTGCATCCTACTCCCACTTTCTCACCCTCAGAGAAGCTAGTTTTGTGTTCTGAGGCAGGAAATCTCAAAATTGTGGCAGCCACACAAATGTGGGGATTGCTAAACAGTTGGGTGGGCTGGGGATCATAAAAAATGGCTGAATAAGAAAAAGCAGCATTACATGAAACACACCAAAGATAGGCAGCAGCGTCCCAGCTCCTTTGACTCTGTGCATTGATAAAAGTACCCAGGGCCTTGAAAAGGGCCACATCTTGCAGAGGGGAGCTCCTGACTTGTCCTGTACTTTTCAGCTTCCTCATTTTTTCATACAAATGCTTGAATGTTATTTCACACAATCTCAAATTTTTCCAACCTCACCTTGGAGATTACACAGCGGGGCTGTGCTCTAATTCGATTATTTTCATATTCTTTGCATGCACTGTACTGTGTCTTGTTCACTTCTTTTTCACAACCTGTATCCTGGGAGCTGCTATGAGATATGACTTTATATGCAACTCTCCTATACTGGGTGGTAAGTTAAACTGCCCATTTGAAAGTTTTAAATTATTTGAGTTTTGACTTCGTTTAAGTCTGTCCAACAAGCCAGTGAGCAAGAGAGATTTTTTTCAAAGCAGATCCAGATTTCATCCTTCAAAAGCCTTCATACATTATTATGACATTAGGACTTGAGGTCATTCCAATTTTATTTCAGTCTTGTTTGGAGAAAGAAAAGGCATATGGAAATGATTAAACATTACTGTTCTATAAAACAAAGAATAGAAGAAATGAATACAAGTTTTCCTCTGTAACAAAAGCTCCAGTGAACCAAAACTGTATGATAGTCTAGTGGAGGATCAGTCATGTTAAAAAAAAAATGCAGCACATATTTTTAAAGTATTAGATGCATACATAGATACATGTATACATGGCGAGGGAGGAAGGGAATTGAGTGTATAAAACATACACTTACCTATGTGGAGAGAGATATATGTATAAAAGTGTGTGTGTGTATATATATATATATATGTATATGTATATATATATGTATGTGTGTGTGTATGTATGTATGTGTATATATATATATATATATATATATAAAAAACGTTTGTGTTTCCAAAATCTTGCTTTCTATTTTTGTGGCTTTTTCCCAGTTCTCAGCAGAAAAATGTGGAGTAGAATTCTCTCCTCTTGTGCTTTTGATGAGGTGAGGATTTCTGTTCCACGTTTCCAGTCAGTTACAGGAGAGAATTCAATCTAGGTGTTTGTATTGATTATGTGCAAAGGATGTGAATACAAAGGAAGCTGAGATAGCCCAGATTAAAACCAGTAAAATGTACTAGTAAAAATGGGACTGTAGCATTTTCTGCCAAATCCTGAAAGACTTTCTACTTCAGTTTGTGCAACCATTCTACTTCATTATGTGTGACTGTACTTGATATGTAATTTCCTTCCATTCATGTGAGACATGGCAAACAGAATTCATTTTTAAAAGCTTTTCTGCCTGAATGGATTGAACTTTTTGCATATATTAAAGTGCATCTGACAAATCATGATCTGAAACCAAATATTTGCTACAGATATATTTTGTCATAAATGGTCTCATAAAAAGCAGCAACAAACTTCCTATGGATAGGACAGTGTTTGGCCAGTAATAATTGTGAAAGCTGCGTTATTTATGGGTATCTTTATATTGCAATACTGGTCTTCAATTTTTTTAACTTAACAAGTTTTTGAGGAGCTTGCATTTTTTGAACAGTGATCTGGGTTTGAAGCCAGATTCTGTTCCTATTAGGGACCTTGCTGGATATTTCCCATTCACATATGTGTGTTGCATACTTGTCAGTGACCCTCCAGAACTAAATAGACGTCTGTTATGGAGCAGGATGCTGCCATTGGAAAACAAGGGGATTAAATGGGAACCCAAAATGGTATCATCAATTCTACCTTAAACCTCTCCTGTGTTTTTAGAAGTTTGAGGTTTTTTTCATGCGGTAAGGTTTTTCTGACAGTAATGGTTTCATCTCTTTATTCTTCTACAATTTGACCAAATCTAACTATAATTATCCTAACATAAAACTTCCTTTTAAAGATGGAAAGACATGAATTTTAAGCCATTTGCTTGAGGCCCATGGATTCAGACTATCTAGCAAGTTCACTGATAGTGAGGAAGAAACACCACTCCTTTGTGACTTAGGGGTCAAAACCCCTGGAGAGTGTTTTAAACAAAAACCAGCTGTGTTAACTGAGTTTTTTGCTTCTAGTTCTAAGACATTGCACAAAATTGCCTTGCTTTAAGATGGTTCAAATTGTTCACTGGCAGAAATCTAGCTATAGCAAATCAAATTTAGCCAAATATCTGCAGGAACTTGATTTGTTAACCTGCTCTGAACTCCAAATAGCAGTACCTAGGCTGTCGCTGGTTTAGGGCTGCTTTAGTTTAAGTGCTGTACAAACCTGCCCACTGCTTTTAGTGGGATTCTTGAAATGATCACAAACTGCTGGATCAGCAGCAATGATTAAAGGCCAAACATTTCTTTTGTCTTTCAGAATCTCCATCAAGAACTTGAGGCAAAGTTTTATGAAGACACTTTTGACTGGGACCAAGTACGAAATAACGATGCAGCAGGACTGCTGAAAATGTTCATAAGAGAACTCCCAAGCCCACTCTTCACAGTAGAATATCTGCCTGCATTCATCACACTAATAGAAAGTATGTGGAAATGGAGTTAGTATGGACTGATAATATGATAAAATGCAAGAGTAGACATTACATTTCTTTTCTCTCTCTGAAGTATACAGAGAAAAGTCATGTGATTGTTTTTCTCTGTCTGAAGTAGAGAAAAAAACAGGCCCAGGGCTTTGCCTAAACATTTTAATTTTCTGCAAGGTTGTGTTCTCAAATGAGAAAAGGTGTCTGCATTTAGCTAATAGCACAGGCTTGTCGTGTGAATAACACAACTGTTTAATGTGAAATTTGGAACCTGTGAGTAAACAATGGCTGAGCAATGACTTTCATAAATAGACTCTCATTCATATTAACTGTAAGTTTCACAAATAAAAATTTCTGCAAGGTAAACTCAAATCACTGTCCTTTATCTACTGGATCTACTGGATCTATTTGATCTATTTTATTTCTGTTAAGGTTTGTGTAGAGATCAGACCATTGATACGGAGATATGTGTAAGCACAGATAGGCTCAGGCAGCTGGGCTTTGTTTTCAGTGTACATACACCCTCTCAATCTCAGTACATTTTGTTCATTTCTCTTCCCGGAGGAATGCAATTGTACCTTGCCATAGCTATGACTTCACTTTACAGTCACTTGAGCTAGGACAGACTGAAAGTCTCAGGATGGTGAATTTATTAGCAAATTGGTACAGAAAGCTGAGGATCTTTACGTAAGGTTGCAGTGACACTTTCAGTGTCTCCATGAGTGGTTTAAAGGGCAGAAGGAGGTGACCTCTTCCCATAAACTTCACATACCTGAGTGTGCTCCTTCTGAGTCCCAGGCTGCATGCAGTTAAAATGGCTGAGCAGTTTGGAGAAGAAGACTGAACAGGAGATGTCTGTGCAGAATAAAGTGACTTTATTCTCTACAACAAATATACAGATATCTAAGAGAAACTAGCTAGTACTAAAAAATACTGGATTGTTACTATGTAGATAGAATTTTATAGAGCCTTGTGTCTTCATTCGACAAAGATCCAAGATGATGAGGAAAAACCCATGCGTTAAGGTGATTCTATATTTAGGAAAAAGTGTATGGTTAATCAACACGTAAGCATGCTAGTCTCAACCAGGCACTAGCTGGTATTTCTAAAACTGCTGACACACAAGGTTTTTAGAACAAACCAATTGCAATTGGGATTTCAAAAATATTAAATATTCATGTCCTTAGAAATCTCCAAGATCAAGTTACAACTACAAGCTTTGCATCTGTTGATCATGCTGATGCCTGAAGCCAACAGAGACACAGCCAAGGTAAGTCCTTCATTTGCTATCACCTGCCATCTGTGGTGCTTTTGATTTTTAAATGAGAGACTCATTTTTTTCAGATGCTGCACCAGGAAAGTAATCATCTGTGTTTTTGATGATTTCCTTGAAAAGATGTTCAAATTTCCTGGCTGTCATTTCTTTTACAAGCAATTGAGAAGTAGTTGCTGGGGGTATCCAACTGCTGTATCTCAGGCATCATTATTATGGAGCACTCATTTCAAAGAGTGCTTAGTTTGGACAAAGAAGGTCCAGTTTCTGGGTTTCCTGTATAACTGAAATTCTCCAGGATGAATTTAAATGAGAACCTGCCCTCTAGGAGCTTGCCTAGTGCACTCCTGGTACTGGAAGTGCTTCCAGGGCATTGGACCAGACTGCAGGAAGTAGTCCGAAGGAAAAACATACATCTGTAGCACAGATGTCAGGAGCTCACCCTCAGCTGGCTTGCCTTACAGACCCATGCCCATCCCCATATACTACTTCCTAATACAAACACAGTGGCTACAAGCATTTTGGGTGCTTGGGAGCTCCCAGAGCTGACTGCAGCTATGTCCTCACCCTGAGAGATACTGGTTGCATATTTGGGCTTGTTTTTACATCAAGGAAACCTGGGTGAACAAGCTTCCTGGGAACCCCCAGACATTTCATCAGATCCCCTGCTCATCAGGACCATGCAGGTCCCCCACCCCTGAAAGCCTTTCACTAGTCAGTTTAGATACAACTTCATGAGTTCAGGTGCCTTCTTTACCTGTATTTATGTATACAGTAACAAGGGACAAGAGCAACAACTGTATTCAAAGCACCTGGAGGTCTACTAGTGCTCTGTAAAGACTGGGGATTGTTTCTCCTACCAAAGTTCATTTTGGTATAGAGCTGCATATGTAAAACACATACTAGAGGAGTAGTCTTAATTATTACTAGGCTTTTGTACAAAAATAGAAGTGATGACAAAACTCTCTACCCAGCTCCACTCTCTGTCTATAATGAGATTTTAGAAACTTCTCCAACACAGTTTCTATTGTGTAATTCTTAGGTTTGTAAAAATGTTTTAATTGCAATGTCAGGGTACAAAGACAGTGGTTTTAATGATATGATTTTCATGGTTTAACCAAGAGGCAGATAATACCTGTCATGGTTTAACCCTAACCAGCAGCCAAGCCCATGCAGCTTCTCACTCACTCTCTCATCAGTGGGATCAGGGAGAGAATAAAAAGGGTAAAATCTGGAAAATTCATGAGTTGAGATAAATGCAATTTAATAGGAAAACAAAAGCTTTTCAGGCAAGCAGAGCAAAACAAGGAGCTCACCACTTCCCATAGGCAGGCAGGTGTTCAGCCATCACCAGGGGAATAGGGCTTCATCACGTGTAACAGTTACTTGGGAAGACAAATGGCATCACTCCAACAGTCCCCCCCTTCCTTCATTTTCCCCCCACCTTTTTATACTGAGCATGGTGTCACATGGTCTGGAATATTCCTTTGGTCACCTGTCCTGGCTCTGTTTCCTCCCAATTTCTCATGTACCTCACCGGTGTGGCAATACAAAAAGCAGAAAAGGCCTTAACTCTGAGCAAGTCCTGCTCAGTAATAGAAAAAAAAATCTATATTATTAACACTGTGTTCAGCACAAGTCCCAAACATAATCCCATACCAGTCACTGTGAAGAAAATTAACTCTACCCCAGCTAAAGCCAGCACACCACCACACAGCCATTCCTTCACTCCTCCTCCCGCCCAGTGAGATGGGTGAGAAAATTTGAAAAAGTAAAATTCATGGGTTGAGACAATAACAATTTAATAGGGCAGAAAATAAAGGGAAAACAATAATGATAAACTATTAGAACACTCCAAACAAGTGGTGCACAGTGCAATTGTTCACTACTCACTGACTGATGCCCAGCTGGTTCTTGAGTAGTGGGCCCAGACCAGTTTTCCCCACAGTTTAGATACTGGGCACAATGCCATATGGTATGGAATATCCATTGGAAGTCAGATCTCCAGGCTATGTCTCCTCTCAACTCCTTGTGCAGCCCCAGCCCCCTTGCTGGCAGGGCAGCATGAGAAGCTAAAGATTACACTTGACAAAGTGTAAACACTTTAGCAACAACTGAAACATCAGTGTGTTATCAACATTATTCTTATCCTAAATCCAAAACACAGCCCTGTACCAGTAAAAGGAGGAAAATTAACTCTATGCCAGCTGAAATCAGAACAATGTTGCAGAAGGACTCATTGGTAGACCCGAACTCTAACCATAGCTGCAGTCTGTGCTATTCAGTCATTCAAGTAGAATTCTTAATAGAATTAACTTATCCAAAAGGGGAAATTAATTTCCTTTGACTCTGCCAAGCATGTGCAGAAGTAACATCAATGAACAACCACTTAGCTCCTCTTGCTTTTGTTGTCCCAGAATAAAAGTTTGGGAGTTGCTGGCAGAAACTTGTATATATGTGGGACTGGTGCAGATTTGAAGAGNAACAATGTTGCAGAAGGACTCATTGGTAGACCCCAACTCTAACCATAGCTGCAGTCTGTGCTATTCAGTCATTCAAGTAGAATTCTTAATAGAATTAACTTATCCAAAAGGGGAAATTAATTTCCTTTGACTCTGCCAAGCATGTGCAGAAGTAACATCAATGAACAACCACTTAGCTCGTCTTGCTTTTGTTGTCCCAGAATAAAAGTTTGGCAGTTGCTGGCAGAAACTTCAGGTTGTATTACATTTGGGACTGGTGCAGATTTGAAGAGAGACTAATCACCGCAGTGACTGTAATATAAAAAGCATTGGCCAGATACATCAAAATGGACACTTGGTAATCTATGAAGAAAGTAACTATTTCCTTGCAATACATGTACATCTTACCTCTACTGTAGGATTCAGAGCCTTAGTGTAGACACCATATTTCCCTAATAAATTTGAGATTATGATATAAGTGATAGATAATTTATTAATGTGTATTTTGATAACATTAAGTATTCCTCTGCAGTTGACACAGGTTGTTGTAACAACAAATACCAGAGTAATCCAAATACAATGAAAAAACCACTAGATTTCACCTCTCAGTTCAAATATAGAAGCCAGACATGTGCACTTAAAAATGCTGCATTTGAAAAGTAAATTATTTCCAGAGACTAAACAAGTTTGGTTTTTTTTCCAGGCCTTTCTTCAGTTCTTGAAGAAGGTGGTTGCTAATGAAGGGAAAAACAAGATGAATTTGTGGAATGTGTCTATGATTGTTGCACCAAACCTCTTCATCTACAAAGGGAAACGTGCAAACCAACAAGAAATGCAAGCAGCCGCCACCACCGCGCACATTGTGCGGCTTTTAATTCGGTACCAGGACATCCTGTGGACAGTGAGTAGTGCTGGTTCCCCCTCTATGGTTCCATTACAGTGCAATATTTTGCTATATGCAGGAGATCTGCAGAAATTAGAATAAACTGACCTTCCAAGGAGAAACAGTTTCTTTGGAAACTGACTGGAATCTTCCATGTCTCAAATGAGACACCCTGGCAGATAGTTCTGGATTGAGAGTTATTTACCTTACCTAAGACATCTATTTTAGCATCAACTGCCCTCTGGAAGTACCTTTCCCACACCATTGTTTATACAGAGTAATGCAAAGAAGAATGATTTAGTCTGGATTTCTGGGTGATATGTCTAAACTTGTATGAGATTAAATGTATGTTTAAAGTCTAGCCCACAGTAAAATGGGCCAAAAGCGTGTACAGCTTTTTGGACTTCTGAAGGTTGGCATGAAGATACTGAAAGTCTCAGCTTGTTTCTTCATAACAGAGGGAGGGTGTATTGGGGATTGCAAAGACTACCTCCTAATGAAGTTCCTGCAGCTGCAAACATCACTTTGAAGTTTCATATGGTGTGAAAGATGATCTACAGTTTCACCAAAGGAATAACTGTAGGTTGTTAGAGGAAGCTACTGATTGCATGTATCTTCTAGGAAAAGACAGTTTCTGCTGCCTAAAATTTGGTGCCTTTCTAAAGACCCAACACACTGGGGAAAAATTACTGTATATTCTCAGCTCTGGTTTCCTCTCTTTAGGTCCCATCCTTCCTGATTTCCCAAGTGAGAAAAATGAATGAGGCAGCAATGAACAACAGCAAGAGACAGCTGATGTTTGACAAAGGAGTGAGAAAACTTCTGAGGAGAAAGACCATGGAACGGGAGAGACCTGAAAGACCAGAGGTGTGATAAAAAGATACAGGTTTCAAGGGCAGCTTTAAACAGCCTCCCTCCTTTATCTCATGAAAGATTCTGGCTGTGGGGAGGAAATTTTGCCATACAAAATAAGCTGATTTGAGAGTTATCTTGAAAGGTGTGCTTCCCAGTCCAACACTTTGTCTTTGATAAGACAAAGTTTTGGGAATTGATTGAGAAAAGGTGAAGAAGGCAGAATGATTTCCAGCAGCCAAAGCTGCAAGCTGTTTAGAAACACATGCTGGGTTTTAACCTGTTTCCTAAGAAATTATTATATGTGGACTGTTCCTGACAGCAATGATTTGTAGATACTCAACAAAGGCATGGATCTGTAGCTGAGTAGTAGGATGGCGCATATTAGGATTAATTGCATTTATCCATGTCCTTGTACAGGCCACTTGATATTCTCTTTGCAAGCTTTAGTCTTAGAGCTTTGCACTAACTTCCTAAGCAGAGAGAAAATTCAGTTTGCCTACCATAGACACCTAAACTGGGTCTAAATGTTAAGTGCCCAGTGAAGTGCATTGTGTTGTTATTCCTTGTATAGTCAGTGGAGAGAGGTGGATAGTTCTGAGGATTTCCAGGGCTCCAGAAGCAGTTTGGACTTAAGAAAATCTGGTAGAAAAACCTTTCTTTGAAGGTGTTAAAGCCACCAACTTTTCTCCACTACCTAGAAATAGAGATTAGGAACTAACTTGGGGTATGCTGCTTTGATAGACAACTAAAATTATCTCACATATTAGGTGCAACATACAATTTGTGCGACAAGGCATGTCATGTCTCTGTGCTCAACATACACAGTCCCTTTAGCAATTTACATGTATTTCCATGTAGCAACTACCTTAAATAACCTGGAGAGGAAGTATTTAGAGTCTTCCATGAATGTTGAAAAATGAAGAATGATGAATCGTAAGAGAAGGAAATGGTAAAGGACTCTATAGTTGTTGAAGAATAGTCTTGAAGAACAAAAGAAAAGACAAATTAGGAAGGAATGATATCACAAGGTTACAAGAAATAGAGAATGAATAATACAGGCAGCAGAGAAAATGAGGAAGGTAGTGGATGGGGAAAAAGGTAGAAAGATAAATTTTATGTATGAATGGTGAATCCATTTTAATTCACCTTTCTCAAGAATTTGCCAGCACAAACGGAAATATTTTAGGTAGGGTAGGACATATATTGGTGCTGCAGATGGAAACAGATGTTTGTTTGAAATGGCAGTGTAGACTACCATGTTGCAAAGTTAAATTCAGCCTGGGATGAATATGGATAGACTCCTTCTCTGAGGAGAGTCAATTACTGCAGTCATTGCACCTTCGGGAAGACAAGTCCATTGATCGGAGTAATTGACTTTACATTTAATAAAAATGAGAGTAGTCATGGCAAGGAGCTGAAATATAAAGGGTAAATTGGAGGCAAACTCTGTTTGGATAACTAAGTTTAATGTTGAGAGCACTTAACACAATCCCCAGGTCTCAGATGTTCTAAATTACACAGAGACAGAGACTGGAGAGACTATTGTGTTCTGGTCAGCGTGGTATTAACTGGATTAGAACTGGAATGCAAACCTTGCTAATTGATTTATCCACCATTAATCATGGAAGAGTGCATAAACTTCATAGATGATCATTTGAACCCTACACAAGGTCAAATTTCAAATTAACAGAAACCATATGGTACTTGATGTTTTGCTGTACACACACTTCAATCTCGTTGAAGATATAGGAAGCAGAAACAGAGAACTGGATCTTTATGCCTCAGGAGAATTTCATCTTTAGAAGGAAGAACAGATATCCTTAATAATTTTTAAGTTTTTAAATAAGCAGTTGGTTCACTGACCAATGTTAACAGAAATAAGTTAAAGTTACAATTCAAGGGCTTTGCCCTGTGTGCATTTAAGTGATACTTACTAGAGAGTTTGTGTCTTTGTGTTGTAGCTGATTTGTGTCTACAAATTTGCATTTCTATGGCTATAAATGTCTTTTGAATAGCCAAGTGAATGCAGGACCATGATTTTTTGGAGCAACCTCAAATGAGGTTGCAGAACTGCTTCTGAATGGAGCTAGAGCAATATTTGCCTTAGACTTACTCTATTGAATATTGATTTTAGGGAGCTGTCACTTTTCCTCCATACTTGCAGTCTGACATACCCGAGGGGGTGATAAGAGTTTATGCTCCACTGCATTCAAAAGTCTCTATGGCAATTCAACTCAACAGCCAAACAAAAGCCAAAGACATCCTGGCTCGATTCCACTGTGAAAACAGGTGGGTAAAGCGGAACATTTTGTTTTTCCTGAACAACAGTGTCAGAACTATAAATTAATAGATTGTTCCCTCTTCAAAGATTCGTTGTGTTACAGGAACTCTTTTTCTAATCTAAAAATTGGTAATTCATGGTTATGTTGATCAAAGAAATTTTAACCACTGATCTTACTCTTTTTATTTTACTTAATAATTGCCTCCTATACAGAATCAATCTCCCCTCCCTTACACCACTACTAAAAACGTACATTAAACATATATTTTATAGACTTGCCACTTAGAGAACCCAAAGTGATTGTTTTATATCTGTCCATAAGTCTAAAATGTTTTTATTTCTGTAAGGTAATAATTATTAACAGTTATGGGAAGTGGTAAATTGTGTCTGAAGGTCTTTTCTACAAAGTCTTCCCATGTTACCACATAATTCTGTTCTTTGAATAAATAATTTAAAATCAATAATATAAGAGTTTTAGTTGACTGTGATGCAGTAATCTACCTCTCTAGCAGATTCATTATTCTGCAGTGGTCCATTTGATAGAAGTTGTTGCTTTTGATAAGGCAGTTCACAGGGGGAAAAAAACCCCAAACTTTAGCTTACCGTAGATGGTGGGTGATAAGGCAGTGGTTATAACAGAAAGACAAACTGAAAGGTTTTTTTCCATCCTAGCCGTGGATCATCACAGAACATGAGAGGCCAGATCCAAAGTTTACATGAAATTGGAGGAAATATAGGTAGGTCTCAATTTTGAAAATTAATCTGAATGTCCTTAACCTCTTAAAACACCTCAGGGCAGCACTGTTTTTGCACAGCTGAATCTCTCCTACCCTCCAGTCCATTTGGAGGAAAGGAGCCTGACCCAAAAGCTGTTAAAATCAATGTCATTATTTATTCCAACTCTAGCATGACTGGAGGGGCACCCCACAGGAGAGAATGAACCCAGCAGCTGGATCTCAGCAGCACTTCTTACAGTCTTGCCAAATTTATCTGACTTTTTGCTTACCTCTCTCACTCTCATAACTGAGCATTTTTCCATGGTTAAGTGATCCTTAGTCTTCCTCTTGCAAGCACATTACACCTTGCTGTCAAGCCTTTTTTCCAAGATCTCTTTCTTTCTTACTCTATGTAAGTGTTAACCTCCCACAAATAAAAACTCATAGAATTGTGAATTCAGCCCCTGCACGTATGGGTGTTCTATACTCACATTAATCTGTGTGCTTTATTTAGATTGCAAATTCCTTGCAATAGGGCTTTTGTCTACTTCTATTTCATGCAGTGACACTTCTTATAATAACAACAGTGGCTTGCCCCACAGGTTTCTGGCCTAAAGGTCAAAAAACAGATTTTAATTTGATATCACACAATCCTGGCTCTCTCCTTTCTCTGTTCATACAAAAATTCCGGATGCTCTGTTGGAGTCAGTTGTGAATTATCTGATTAGATTATTCCTTATTTCTTCTAGATTCAGCTCTAAAGAGTTTCTGTAAAGTTATTACAAAACATCACAGACTTAGTTCAGCAGCAATCAGGAGCCAGTCTTTATTACTGATGATAACACAAAACTAAATTGGATTAGTGATTTGTTTTGCCTGTCTAAACAGGATGACAACTGATGCTAAAACAGAAAAAAGATCCTAAAGGCCTTGTGAAACAATCTCAAATATTCCCACCATGGTCTTTCAAAAAATTGGGACATTTAATTTGCATCTTCACTTAAAATTATTTTTATAGTCCTAGATCCTTCAGGGTACCTTAGTCCACTGATTACGCATTAATTCATTTATATTGCTTTCACTTGAATAAAATCATTAGGACCCCAGTGACCTTATAAGTAACCGTACAAAAATTTTACCATAATCTTGTGTCACAGCTAAGTAACCTCACCAGTTAAATGACTTCATTACCCCATGTAAATGCACTATAGTCCAACAAAACAACTTAGCTCTAGAATTTATTGCCTTATTACTCAACTGAGAGGCACAAAATGCCTCGTTCTGGCAAAGGCAGCCATAACTTCCCAATCACCAGCTAATGAAACAGCTGGAGTTCAGAGGATTTTTTTTTTTTTTTTTAACCAGCAAATTGGCAACTGCCAAAAACCTTGATACAGTCTCTGCATTTCTTTACAAGATCCTACTGGATGGGAACACATTGTTTACAGCGCTACTTTTTCAGCATTTAAAAACAGTGTAGAAGAGAAGTCAGAGAGTTGTATTTCCAACTCAGTAAAGCCAAAGAAATAAAACCCCCCATACTGTGGCACTTACACTAACAGTGTTGTTGATGCTTCTAAAGAAAACATATTCACTGTCTGACTAAATGTCTTGTCCATAACTCAATGTAAGGCAGGACATCCTGCCTGGAAGTGAAAGTGAGTTCATGACTCTCACAGAGCAAAATCACTGGCAAATTTACCAAATGCCCTCTCTGTATCCAGGCAAGATGTTAGCTGGATGGACACACCAAACTAGGCTTGCTGTGTGCAAGTCAGAGAAACGTTCAAGGACATTTTAACACAGCTCTGTCCCTATGTGCTCAGAACATCCTGTGATTCATGGCTGACATTTTCTTTTTCAGGTCAGCACTGTTTGGATCCAGATGCGTTCATGTTAGATGTCTACCGTGCAAATCCTCAGGCAGAATGGGTGATAAAACCAAAAGCCAGCTGAAGCAGAAGGCAGCAGTATACTGGACAAAATCCAAATGGACAAGAGTGATGCCTGTCATTTTAAGCAGCTCTTGCAGAGACAAAACAAAATGGTAGCTACAGGACATCATTCCTTCCTACTGTACTGTCCAACTGATGGTCAGCACATAGTACTTTTGGTATTCCAGCTTCCAAACCATCAGGAAAATAGTACATTAGTTATGCTTTCATATGGATTACACTAGTGCCAGTTGGCCCAGGAGGTGAGGAGGGCAGACCAAGGTACGGTGCACAGAAAACAACCTGTTGCATATGAGTTGTTCGTTTCCTGACCTGGCGTTAGAACATAGATTCTTGGAAATAATGCAGTGGCATCAGATGAATGAAACACTACTGACCACGGCATAACACAGAAGCACGACAGAGACGCTGGAGAAGGGAAGGTGTCTGTCAGGCATGGAAGGTGGGAGCTCAACATGCAGCAGTGCCAAGACAGCTGTGTGAAAACAAAACCTTTCTCCTGAAAGTAAACCCCTACTGTGTGTGTTACTGCAATACCTGTGTCTCTCAGTCACTCCTCATGAGCACCTGGCACTGGGGGAGGGAGGCAGGAGGAGGAGCTACAGACAGCTGTACTGCTCAATGTACGTACCACTGTATGTCTCACTACTAGTCTTCCAAAATTGTCTGTCTGGATCCCTTAGCTGTGTGCAATTGTAATGCCACAAGCCATGCTCTCCTCCCTTCCCCTATCACACAAGTTTCAGGAGACAAAGGCTAGGTGAAAAGGGGCAGATGCCCCTAACTCTGCCTTTTACTTGATACTCTAAGAATTAAATCTGTGTAATGCCAGACTATGAGATGTGTTAATGGTGCCACTTACAGTCATCATCTTTTTTGTTAAACATTATATAGTTTCTCATTTGTAACCTAATTCTTTTTATTTTGTTTATTTTAGCTTTAATATGTAAGCAATTTTTATACTCTTCAGCTGCATCAAGAGAGATCTTTGTCCAGGTCTTGTATAATACAGCATGGAGAAGAAAAAGGGCTTCCAATGAGAAAAGGGATTTAATAATTTACACATTAGGTCTTTAAAACTGTAGCCAAACTAGGCCCAGTTCTGCTGGGGGTTTTACAAATACATAGCACATTGCAGCTGGCATGCAGTCTAAGAAAACACACAGGCTGACAAGAGAATAGTGGGCTGCAACTGCGTTGGGAATGTCAGATAAGATGTCTGGTTCGGAGCTAGTCACAAGAGAAAGCAATGTTCTTCACTTAGTCATCTGACTTTGGGCTATGCTGAACTAAAGGAGGATTGTTGAGAGTAGGGAAATCACAAATCTCTGGAAAAGAGCAAGTATTTTTTTCATCTGTGTCATATGCAATAAGTGGGAACCAATGCCTTCAACTGCACTGCAATGTCCCCATCATTAGATGACCATGTTGCACAGTGAAACCACCCCCATCCTGAGCAATGATTTTTGTTCCTGATCTGGACACAGGGATGAGGCAGAAGCTCTGCTTATTACATAGTGATATAAAAGCACTCTGAACCAAGTCCTCCAGGTGAACACAAAGCCTGCTGTCCTGCAGAGAAAGCCTGTAACTTGTGATGCTCTGCTGAAGCTGTGCAATGAAGCTCTGAACCAGAAGCAGAGCTTCTAAAATGTGTCAAGTTAATCGTGTTCTCCAGTAAACTTTCATTGTTAGTGGTCAGTGAAAGAAATCAACATTGAATCAGTAACTTTACCAGCAACAATAATGTCTACAGAGGACAGATCCTGTCTTTTCTTACTTTCTTGATAAAAAACGATAAAAATTTAGCAACATGTTCTTTAAAACATCTTTCTGGTTGGTTTGGGGTTTTTTGTCTTGATTTGGGGGGTTTTTTTTGTTTCTTTGTGGTTTTTTGTTTTGTTTTGGTTTTGTTTTTCCTTTTTCTTCTTAACACTAAAGGAGACATAGCTCCAGCCAAGAAAAAAATGGGACAGTTGTATTATAAAATACACTCCTTATTTTGACAACTATTTATTTTAAGTATACAAGAGATAGTAGACCTGTGGCTTGTTTATAGGACTGAGCATAAATGTTTTGTCATGTGCTTTGCTCCCGATACCCTTTAGTTCCCTCTGTGGCAATGGACAGCTCTTTCTGCTTATGCTGCCCTTGTCTGTCAGCTGTAAAGCAGGACTAGTACTTTCCATATAAAGGCAACATGAGAATTAGCTGAGTTAAATTCTACTCTCAGATGCAGCCAAGCAATTCCCCGAGCAGATCAGGAGTTATAAACATCCATCTGGGAAGAAAAACTCAGCAAAGGCTTTTTATGTTGAAAGTGCTTTGAATACAAAGAGAATCATATAAATGCTAAGCATCATTGTATCTATAGCAGTCAACTAAAAGGAGTTCTGTGACTATACAGAAAGCCTAAACATTAAGAAAATAATTTGAAATGTCATAGCAAATGAGCTAACTTTCTACAATACTGTCAGACAAATACATTGACCTCCTCCATCTTGCCCACTTACTTCACTCTGTGTTCTCAATGGCTGTGCAATGGAAAGGACAGAGCAGCCCTGTGTTCACACTGCAACTTGCTCAGCGTGTTCTGGACCTCATCAATGTTATTTCTGAAATAGATCTCCCTGCATTCCGTACAGAATACAGCAGGGGTTTGGAAGACTTCTATCACTTTGCAACTTAGGAAAGTCAAATACCATATAATAAAATGCACCCTGTGAGCTCTTATTTTATGTTAAAACTGGCTATTACATTATAAGACATGTATATTAGCAGATGAACCGGATTCTACATAGAGTGCCCAGAATACTACAGCATGGCCAAATACCTCCTGTCTCTGAAACACTATGTCAGAATTCTCTTTTGATACAAACAGCGCTAATGACTCATGTGTAGTGGTTAATACTGTTCCACATTAAGTTGTTTTGTATTGTTTTGGTACACTAACTTGATTTAATATGCAGCAGACAAATGGAACAAGCAAAATGGCATTTTGAAATATGAGGTCTCAACTTTAGGTCTTATATTTCAAGATGCTGGTGGAGGCATGAGGAATTTTGTTCCTCCTAACAGAAGTTGAAGTCAAAACTAAGTTACAAGAGGATTGTCACCTAACGAAAAATAACATATGTGGAAAGTTATTAATAAGAAAGTGGTAGCAAATAGAGAGACATTTACTGAAATTCCAAAGATGCCTCAAGCATTTATGTACTCCACGGTTCTACAAGGACAGCATTTTGCATATCAACATGGAGAGAGTATTGTAAAAAGCACGTGTTGGAAAACAGACTGGAATGCTTTAACCTGTATATGCGGCTAATGTCATTAGAAAGTGTGCTTGTGTGCAAATGTGTCTGTGTCCATGTATGATACTAACTACCTCACTCTGCATTTTCCAGGAAAAATATTTTGGCTTAGACGTTTACTACCTAATCTATTATCAATTTCACAATAACGCTGACAAAGTATTTCTTTTTGTATGAGGCAAGATTTGAAATGACAAAAAAAAGATCTAGTAAAATACATATTTTGGGATATGGATGAAATTTTATCCAAACCACGTTGCCTAAACTATGCTTGTAATGTGAACCTTGGGAGGTCAGATGTTTGGGTTAACAGACAATGAATACAAATGCACGGTGTTTCATTTTTATTTTTCAATGGGTTTCTATTAATGTGTGTCTTCTCTGGAAAATAATACAATGCCACTAATCAAAGCAAAGTGTTTGTATGTATGTTTCCCTTACAATCCTCATTATGTTACGTGTTTTGGTGAAGTACGCCAACGTGTAAGTGTATTTGTACAGCAGAGTGTGTCCACTGTATTGTATCCATGTCAAAAATAAAAACAATACAACAAAGCCAGCTCTTCAAATCTAAACACGTGTATTTTGTATAGAAGCAGGGGGCAGAAATTGCAAAAAGCAGTGGTGTATCTGTTTTAAAGCCAACTGTGTTGTTACAGCACCTGAACAGCTGAACAGAGGACTATGTTCTGCCACCCTTGCTGAAGTGGAGGAGCTCTTTGCTCCAGGAGCTCTTCTCTTGAACTACCTCGATGCAATGTACAAAACACACTGCTTGGAATCCTGCCTCATTGAAAGCAATGGCAAACTGCTTTGGAGTTTCATTTCACCTAGTATTTTTTAAACTGGTACAAAATACATAGAGAAAAACTAACTGTAGAACAAACTGTACAAATGCATAGTAAAAGCCAAATAAAATTGGAAGGAGCAAACAATACTGCTAGTTCAAAGAGAAAAAAAAAGGAGATGGAAGTGACTTGCAAAGAACTGTGTTTATTACAGATGCCTACTAAAGTATGAGACATATTTGTCACTGCTCAATGATCGAGCCAGTTCATGAATGGATGTCCTTACTTGAATCGGATTGAGCACATGTTCCCCAAACCTGGCTCAAAAGCAACTCTTGGAAGATTCATTTTAGAAACAGAGGCAGGCATGGTAAGAAAAGACAAAGCTACAACTGCAGGCTGGCCTCAAAAGTGCCTCCCTGTGTCCTGTAAGAAATACTGTTTTCCAAAGAATGATGCATTAGTTTTCACTGCCAAAATACATAGTTTTTTCCAAATAAGACGCAAATTGTTTCTTCAGCTGCACATCACTTCATAGGCATCTCTGTGCCATAGAGATGCTGCTTGCCCTGAGGCTTATTCTATGAAAGCATAAACAGGAACATAATCCTTCTAGCCAATGTATGTATAATGTGCATCAGAAGCACTGGATATTGAGGCAGAAGGAAAAGAAAGTGGAGCTACCCTATGAAGTGTAACTAGGAAAATTCTATTCATTAAACTCCGAATCCAAGACCTTCAAAATGATGCTTTTAGTCAGTCTCCTGCTCCCTCTGCTGGACTTTGTCCACTTACATTTCATAGAATCTGAGTCATATAATGGCCCAGACTGGAAGAATCATTAAAGATTATCTAGTTTCAGCTTCCCTGCAGTGGGCATACTTGTAAGTTCTCAGCCTTCCAGCTCTTTTTCTTCCAACTAAAATACATGGACAACTGAACTACATGAAATAATGCAATTTATTGTAGTTTTATTATGTGGTCCAAAATTATTACCTTCTTACAAAACTGCCAACACATAATAAAATGAAATACTGTCAAGTAATCAAAAGAAAACATACTGTAAACACTGATTAATAAAAATTCCCAAAAGAAAAATACCCAATTAATGCCATTAAAATTGTTGTAGAGGTATTTGTTGCTTAAAATCATTTAGTTAAAATGCAGACATAGAGCTTCTGATTAAAAAAAATAAATGACCTGAGTTGGAAAACAACCAGAAAAATCAAATAGATGCAGGTTCTTAGCAGTTCTTCGTTTCATTACAAAATGAGAATGCAAAATAACAGATCAACGAAAAAAGAAAAACCCTTTCTCAGTCCAGACGGGCTTTGCTACAGTTCAGTGCTCAGCCCCAGGGCAGGAATGAGGAAACACTCCACGCAGGTCAAAGGCTCTGCTGAAGTCAAACGATTCTGTATGTTGGCCCTTGGTCAAAACAAGGTTCCTCAAACAGCCACGGAATGAGCTCTTGCTTGTGAGGCAGTTTTGCTTCACATCAGCTGAAAAACAAACATGAAATCTGTAAAATCTGTTTCCACCGAACTGAAAAAATACAAAGATCCAGGTTATTAAACTTCTCCTCCCTCTGAAATGAGACATAAAACCAACACCTGAGGAGCATCAAGTTCCATTCATGTTTGGATGAACTGCGACATCACGGACAGTCACTGCTCTTTTCAAGCATAAGCCATGCATGACAACAACTTGGCAGAGTTTGCAGAAATAGTTCTTCCCAGGGGACAATGGAAGATGAGAGGGAACAACAGAGGAGAAAGCCACTCTGCATGGATGTTTTTGAAGTTAAAATAAAAACTAGCAGAATATGAAGCAACAGCTGAGCTGTACACAGTCACAATTCCCATGGCAAACCAAAAGAGAGCACATGTTTAGAGTCACTCTTGTGAGGGTGAATGCAGGAGAGACAGAAGGGAAGGGAAATATTATTGTACCTACCAGGATAACCTCCAACATAAATGGGATTGTTGGTATCTGCAGATGTTGACTGGGTGTAGGGATTATCAGTGTGAACCAAATTCCCATCAATCATCAGTGAAATGCGGTGTTTGCTTTTGTGTGCTTGAAGCTTGTGCCATTTCCCATCACACAAGGTGTTTGTGCCTCTTGGTTCATATGTAGCCGTTATTCTGCCAGCTCCGTTGTTGACATGGAATAAAACCTGTACAAACAGCCAGATGCCAATGAAGATACAAAGTAAGAAGACATGAATTAATCTGCCTAGATAAAAGCACAATCACATTGGTGCAGAGATTTCCATTTTAAATGTTTGGCAATGTGCAAGGTTAATGTTTACTTTGATGGATAGAGTAGATCCTTATTAAAGTGTTTTTTAAAATCTAGAAGAATTAGATCTATCTATGCAATGGTCCATTGATATATTTCACTAGGGATTTCAATGTTTCTTACAAATACAAATCAAGATGTTTTTCACAGAACCTGAGACTTCAGATCTGAAAGAAGATGCATTGTATCTAACTGAAGAGAAAGAAGAATGGCCTGAAAGCACTTGTCATTGCCAATAAATGTATTGATTTTTTTCATGTATTTATTTTTCAAAGCAGCAGACATTGCCTCAACTTTGTGGTGAGGATTAATATGTAAGTATTAACTGGGAAAGTATGTCTCACAGAAACAGTGATATTTAACACTGTCTCTAGCTAGGAAGCTTTGAATAAAAAATGAGCTATTTCTGCAAAAACAAATACTTAAGAGCAATCAAGTGCATATTTTTTATGCAAGAGATAACTGGAGAACTATGTATATTGATTGTTAAAAGGTTTATGGAGCATAATGGCCAGTAGAAGTAGAGAATTAGTTAATTGCTCATGAATATTGAAGAAGAGGTTATAAAACAGTGTGCATTGTATATGCAATATTTTTCTCAAGGACAAGGATAGCTTTATGGCAGAAAAAGTATTAAGCTATAAAAAAGATAGATATTTGGTCTAACATACAAGGTATGTAGTACAGGAGGTCAGAGTGGCTGTACACTAACATAAATTACAGTAATTAAAAATCCAAAAAGTTCCAGTGACTTCTGCTAATCACCCATTTTATCATGTGATGGCAATGAGAAACCTTGAGACAAAGACTGTCTCATATTTGTTCTATGTAAAGCTGCCTCCATCACACTTTACTGGTGTGTATTTCATGCATTCCAAGAGTTCTAGCCCCCCAGTTTTAAACAAGACTTGTGAAGTCAGTGTGCTTGCACAGGGCAGCCTACCTTGCCATGTACAATCTCCAGTCCAATGGCATCAACCTTGGCACTGCTGACCCCGAGAAGAACCCCGTGCACCGCTGTCGTACGGAACTCCAGGGTGATGTTCACATCGGACCGCACTTTGTAGCCTTCTCTGACTGAAAAGAAGTTAGAAGCTTCTAGCAGAAGACTTGCAACCCACAGTATGAAGTAAAATATATACATTACCATTAAAAGGTCTAAAAAGCTTGTTAATTATGCTGCTGGAATATGACCTTGCAGAACCTCTGGAAAATAAGTTTTCCAAAGTTGTAATTCCCATTTTTTACTGGAAAAGATAAATTCCCAAATAAGTCTTTTTTCATTAGTTCAGATTTAATCTATTCTATCTCATTTGTAAGAAACAGTAGAGAACACAAATGTAATCCTTCATATTACTTCACAAGTCTTTCGTCTTCTGATTCTTTAACAGACCTTAACATCATGAACATGGATATTCTTAGCTGAAGAAAGATGTAGTTCATTTCTTTGCCAGTGCTAAAATCATTAGCTCTTTTATTTGTGCAAGACAGCCCTTTGTGGAAATGGCCACTTTTGGAAGTATGGAGTAAAGGGGCTCAGTTAGAAATCCATATGCAGGGCATGCACTCACTGTGTGAGGAGTCAGTTAATTACGCACAGTTCCAGTAAGACCTAAAAGGAGAATGTTTTCATTAACATTAATTCAGTAAGGTACTGTTTTCATTTAATGACACTTACCAAGAGCAGCAAAGCCATTTCCGTCAAAGAAAGTACCATCCTGCACAGTTTCATAGCATTTATTCACAGCAAAGATGGAGACAGGACTCTCGTCGTCCAGTTGTTTGCTATTAATTGTCATGCTACCAATGCAGGCAGGAATACTGTGAGTAACCTAAGCATATGGAAACATAAGAGATAATGTTTAGTATAAACTGCTGTGATGCTCCCTTAGTGATTCACCTGATGTTATTGCAGATAAAATATTATCTGAACAAAACACAGCAGAATCTAAAATATTTACATAACTAAATTTCTATTATTACAAACAATTATGTACGGTACATAATGTCTTAGAGTCACAATCAAATAGTTTAGAAGCAAAGTATACACTGTCTATAATATACAGATACACCCAACAGTAAAAACATTCCAAACATGCTTCAGCAAATTAATGAGTAATCAAGATTTTTGTATGACATTTGGCAAGTTCTCTTCATCAAAAAGATTCATGTGAATCACTCCAGAGGGTGGTCGAGCACTGAACAGGCTCCCCAGGGAAGTGTGCACAGCACCAGTCTAACAGAGTTAAGAAGCATTTGGACAGTGCTCTCAGGCACACGGTGTGACTCTTGGGGTGTCCTGTGCAGGGCCAGGAGTTGGACTCGATGATTCTTGAGGATCCCTTCCAACTCAGGATATTTTACAATTCTAGGAGAAACATTACCATGATCACCAGAATCCTTGCTGATATAATGGGCTGCACAAGCAAGAAGGTGACAAAAAACCTACCCCCTAAAAGTATGTAATAAAAATATGCTTTAATCAAAAGACAGCTAAACCCCGTCTTTTAGAGATATTTAAGGCACCTAATTTCTGTTTGAATGCTGTAATTACAGACTCAGGTTCCAAATGTCATGGATTGTAGGTTATGTTTGTACCTTATACTGTGAAAGACAGGAATTTATATTCTTTATCCATTTTTAACAGAGAAACAGAATGAAAAAATGTTCTGTTAAGGGCTATTACTAACTCGCAAGGATACAAGCTGTAGCTGGAGTCATTAAGCCATAGAAAGCTAGAAAGATTTATCTGGTAAAGGGTCATTACTTTCCTTGTTGCTTCTTTCCCTAAGTACTTCTTTTTAGCCTGTCAGAAACAGGATGCTGAATTAGATGGGTTTGCTGCACTATGCTCATTGTAGTCTTGCAAAATGCCAGAGACACCCCCCCACCCCAAACATTCTTACATTCCCAAGATTCTTTGGCACGTAGTCTAAGGGGAGTCCTCCCACATAGAGCTTCCCTTCCACGTCCAAGGTGCTACCATCTCCCAGAGCATTCACTGCTACCAATTCCAGTCCATCCACAATGATTGTGCCTTTTCTTTTAACATATTCTGTCTTTACCTGGAAAAAAGGACAGCATGCAAATATAAATGAGTAAGCTAAATTGGTTACGTAGTCATCATTTGCCATAGAAATAAGCAAGACAATTGTTTAGTGGTTCAATTGCTTTAACATTCTGTTCTGAGGCACCCTCTTGAAATTCTTCCTGAGGCTGAGACCATTTCCGAATGCAACTGAGCAGTTAAACAGATTTCTTGGCTTCCCAAGGGCTCACAATGATTTCATACTGTCCTGCCTAAGGTTTTCAGTGTTTTATCATTTCTTTAAATCACCAGTTTATGCCTTAGGATATGAGTACATCACTGAGTTTGGAGAAAGGTGTTCTGTCCTGGTCTCCTGCAATTATTGTGCTGCCCAACAGCTGAGCTGTCTCAGCTCTCTGAAGTGCACATTCCTATGCTGTCATTTTATGATAGGCAGTGCTACATTCACTATGACCAAAAAGCTTTCCAGTTCTGCCCATCTTGTTCACTCATGTCCCTGTGCCCTCCTTGACCTAAAACAATTACTCGCATGTGGCTGAGGGCTAGCCATTTATTCTTCTCTATTTACTTTTAGCCCGACTCAGAATCACGACTAGGTTCAACATGAAGTTTCATGAACATTTGGGCTGGTAAGGGGATAAAGGGGTAAAGCAGAGTGGTATGAGCAGAGGGCAGAGAATGAAAAGAAGTGGTGCTTCTTTCAGTAGCAATGCATATTAGTATACACTGATTGCAGAGGGACTGCAATGATCACCCCCAGCTGGGAAGTGGTGTGACTCAGCCTTAATCTCTGAAGAAGGCTGAAGCTCCTGCTTTTATGTCCTGGGTAGTAAAGACAGGTCAGCTCTTGTATGGAATCTGTTCATCTCTTAAAATGTGGATAGTGTCAGTATGAGTTTTATGTGAGAAGATGTAATTTTAAACATGCAGCTGTAAGTCCTGGAGCGTTCTTCCTTTCAGGGTAGGCAGCAGAGCTTAACTGTGAAATCTCTGACAGAAGTTCACATTTCCTTTCTTCATGTTAATTTTTTGCAGTTTTTTCTTCTGCTGATTATTTATGTAAGGCAAAAAGAACTCTGCTGATTCCCAAGGCACCTAGGAAAGCTGACAGCTTTATGTCATCAATCACTTTGTCCCAAAGAAGCCACTTCCTAGAGTTAAGGCTTCACATATGGATAAGGGAGGGGAAGCTTAGCAGGATGAATACTGTCATCCTCACCTGCCTTCAGGAAAAGTGATGTCCTCAGAGTTACTTCTAAAACTCCTGCAAACATCACAGTCATTTCTCACAAGGAAAGCCAGAGCCAGTAGCAGGTGGGTTTCTCGGAGGAACTGGGCCAATAGAGACTGACACAATCTTTGTGCAGAAGGCCCTGAGTGCTGTGTGACACCTCCAAGCTGTAGACATAGTTTCTCCTCCTACTCTACTTAAGACAAGTCCTCCATTCATTCCAAATGTCCCCCTTTCTCATGTTGCCTCAACCAAGGAAAGGAAAGACAGTGGTTCTCTGTTCTCACCAGCTGCTGTGACATGCTCAGGTAATAAGCAGTAAGTGGGAGAAAAAAGAAACTGTGCACCCACAAATCTCTGTCAACCTGCCACACACTGAAGTGCAGGTCTTTGGTGACATAATGCATTGAAAGCTCTCTGTGGAAAAGGTCAGATTTTTTACACCTTTCTGTTAGGTCCTTCTGTGTTGAAGATGACCATCACTACACAGTTGGTGAACTATTTAATTCCTAAATAGTTTGAGATACTTGACAGTAGCTGGAAGATGGATTTGATGCACAATTAATGACAATTTTAAAAGGAAATAGTTATCAAATAAAACTTCTCTGAATGACTTCATGATTGGGTTAAAACCAGTTTGCTTTTGCAACACAGAAAGCACACAGAAAAGGCAGACAAAATCCATAACAGTACTTCCAGGGAAGAGAAAATGGAGCACAAGATTGGCGACCACCTACCGTATGCCATTTTCCATCACTGACAACAGCAGGGTGAAGAGCTACCGCTTTTCCTTTGCCTAAATCAAATGAGAAATGGAGCTGTCCCCCATAAAGCTGTAGGGCTGCATAATCAACCTGGTTTTGGTGAGCCATGTAGTAAATCAGGCCACTGGAGGCAAAGGTTCTGAGATTCAGTTGGACGGAAAGTCTAGGCAATAAAAATCCAGCGTTACTGAAAGGTATTTCTTCTGCAGTAATGAAAAGCTTTTCTGGACACAGAGAACAGCCTGAACCAATTTATTATTATGAAAGGAGATTTATTATTACAAAGGCCAGAGAAGTAGAATTTGCATTGATTCTAAGAAAGCATGACTTATAATGTATTTCATAATGGAAATCAGTGCTGTACCTGTCAGAAACAGAAAAAGTGTTTGTCAAAGAGTGAGATGAACTTTAGGAGGAACCAGCTCAGCTGTTTGTGACCGCACGCTTGCCTATTGCCCCAAGAAAGGAACCCATTCCAGGATAACTTTATGGCATCCATTACTATTAGCCAGGCTTGCTGGGATATAATGGGCAGACTGAGAACAGAGAGAGGCGTAAAAGGTAGAGGAGATGAATGAGCCATTTATTATAGAGACCCCAGGTTCAGACTACATGGCATCAATCCTCTGCAATGTCCTTTGCTCAGCAGCTGTAACAGAAGGGCTAGAAGGAAAAACCACTTTTCTCAATGCCTCTGGAAACTTTCTGAGTTGAAAGAAGCAAATATAAGTGACTTGTGGGCTGTGTGTTGGCAATCTAGTTGGGAGCCTCTCAAACAAGTAAGAGGCAGAGAGGCTATCACACATTAAGTCTCAACAAAATGATTCTCGCCCGTAGTCTTGTCTCCTTCAAGTAACCTTCAAACATGTAAGGTGCACTTGCAGAAAAGAGAGAGAAGAGGGTGAGATGTTATCTGCATCAGACAAAGGAATAGGGACCAAATGTGAGCTCTGTATGTGGAAAAAAGAAATCAAAGTACTTACAGAAGGTACAGTGAGACTCTTAAGCCTGAGAGGAAAAAAAAATGCAGAACTCCGACCATGAGTTACTGAACTCATGATCACTAACCTGGGATATGATACTTTCTTCCATGAGGATCCCACAAAAACCTGAAGTGAGGGTCATGTTCAAAGCTGGCAATGCACTCATCAATCATGAAAACCATCACTGCACTTCTTGTAGCTCAATACAAAATAACACTGTGTGTACATGTAATTCAAGATATACTCACTTCTTCCTGACAGAAGACTGATTGAAGAGCAGGGTCAAGTGGCTGCCTTTGGCAAGTCCAAACTGATGGGCACCTTGAACATGATCAGGCAGCTCATCTTTTGCACAAACTACCTGTTAATGAAAAGACTTTGTTAAGTAGGATAGCATCAGGTGCTGCCCAGAAACTGTTGAATGACCATGTGCCTGCATAGAGCTTTGTAGGAAGCGAAACTGAGCCACAAGATAACCACAAAGTATACAGCAAAGCATCAACTAACTAAACTCACAATCATTCCAACCTATCTTCAGGTTCAAAAAGAACTAGTTCTAATGATTAAGCTATGTCTCATAGACAGCACCGGCCTTTTCTACTGAGAAATGTTTGTAGTTTGAAATACATTCAATTCACTATTTGTCTTAATTGATAGCCCTTTTGATAACTAATGCTGGAAGTACAATTTCAGTGTGAAAATCTTACAGATTTGGTAGAAATATTTTCCCATTTTATGAGGACACACGGTTTAGTTATGATTTGGTGTATGGAGAGCTGAACAACAGAGTATGAGCCAAAGCTATACTTTAATTCTAAAAAGGACAACTTATTTATTTTTATAGTCACAGTTGTACGTATGAAAACCTGCTTTTTTATAAAATAAAATGTATAAAATCTTGCTTTCTGTTGCCACAGGAAAATGGTTTCAGGATGCTTTGGAAACCCTTCATTATAAAGATGTGCAGCTGCAGGAGGAGAGAAGTAATGCTGCCTTCTCTCTTGGGAACAGCGACTTGTGTGAGAGGAAACAGGTGCCATGCAAGCTGCATTCAGATACTGTGTGTCTCTCAAGTGGTTTGTGCCTCCTCTTTGACACAGAGCAGAGACTGCATGTGTGTGACCAGGAAAATGTGAATGCAGAACTGCTCAGCTAATGCAAATTTCAGCACAGAGTCCCTTTGGCAGGAATACACTAGAGATAATAGTTACTGTCAAGTCCTTCTGTTGAGAGATTATCATTCCACTTTTTTTTTGGTTTTTTTTTGTTATTGCTGCCTGAAGAGTGATAAACCTAACTACATTTCCATTCCAAACAGCCAACAGGCTGCTACAAAGGTTGGTTTCTATAGGAAACAATAATTTCAAATCCACATCCATTGAACCATTCCATGGAGGAGGAAGCACATATGCACAGCCTATAATTTGATAATTCTCCACAAAGAAAGGACAAAAGAGGCAGCAATAGAGCTTTGCTGCAATACATACTTTGTTTGTATTTGTGAGAGGTCTCAGGGGAACTGGGAAAGCCTGAAGTTCAGGTTGAATCGCAGTGTCTGATGGCTGTACAGCTGGTTTAGGCTTCTCTGACAGAAAGCAGCTGTCTATATCCACATGTTCATACTTCATGGAAGTGGTGAAATATAAAGGCCTGTATTTTTTTAAAAATAATACATTTTAAGAGGTGTATTTCTGCTTATTTCCCAACCAGAAGGAGAGTATTTTACAACGTCTTTCAGTAGTAGTAACAGGAGAAAAAGAAAGAAGTGGCATCTGTGACAAACAGATTGAGAAGTGGCAAATAATCTGTCCATAGAACAATATGAATCTACAGTATTTTTGGAAAATCATTCTGTCTGTCACTGCAGATGAAATTGTAGTAGAGAAAGCTCTGTTTTGTGCAGCATCTCTAAAAAAATACAGACATTTTTAATTCTATTTAGAAATATAGCTGGTAATATCCATTTTCTGGCTGTTACAATACCCAGATCATGAGTATCATGCATATCTTATGTTAAAAACCAGGCAAGCAGAAGTGTCATGCAAAAGATCACAAACTACATTTAACAATTACTAAACACGGTTATCCAAAACAAGGCAGTTAGCCCTCTGACTTACTCCTTGTTAAAAATAAGGTTGCTAATACAGCCATGAAAGGAGCCAGCCATTTTTAGCCCTAAGATGCCCTCTCCTGCTGGAATGCCACCAGCGTAGAAGTTGGAAATATTAATGGGGCTCATTTCTGCTGCTGAACCAAGCCTCAGTTCTGCAGGTTTACTTTCATCCACCTGTACAGTTATGATCCTGAAAAAGAAAAAGTAGGGAAAACATTCAATAAGGTCTTAGAGAGTCACTTTCAGATGAAAATCATTCCTATCAGCCTCAAAAACATCCTCTTCTAATACATAAAGATTCCATCACTTTGATAATCCTTTCAATGTCTTAGAGCTGGAAGTCCTTCTTTAGATGATTTTTAACATGTAAAGTTTTGCCAACTATCTTTCTAAATTATTTTGATAGCTGTATATATCTTTTTTCCAATACTACTTAGTATGCTTGTACTCAAGTGCCGCAAGCCGTCTAGAGATTTTGAGAGCTTTTTAGCTACACCTCTATCAGTGGCTGTGTGCTGTATACAATTACCATGTAAATCAGAACATCTGCATTGACAGCAGAAAAACACAGCCCTGATTATCCCACCTAATAAGCTAGCAAAGGCAACTCCTCAGAGAGTGCAGTGAACTAACAACATACAACAATTAAACAGGTAGTACTCTTCGCAGTCACGTGTACCTCTTATTCCGAATTAGGATGACAGAGTGTTCTTGTCCATCACTGTATGTTCCATTAGCAGACTGAAGAACTACTTTCCTGGTACTTGCTCTGTCTCCAGCATTAACATGCACTGCAAGATGACCGTCAGTCAGCATGATGGAAAAGAAGGGCTGTAGATTTAATCAGAGGATTAATTTTTAACTATAGCTCAATTTTCACACAGTCATTTAGTGTTTAAATAGAACATACATGGGAAAAATTTACCTCCAACCTTGTTGTAAACTTTTTAATGAAACTCAAAGTCTAGTAGGACCTTTTGGTCCTATTGGTACCTCTCAGAGTGCAAAGCCTTCTAACAGCAAACACAAAAGCTGGACATTTCGCTGGTCAAAATAACTCCAGGTAAAGTGCAGGAGATTTTTTTATACACATCCCCACACACACTCCTTCTCTTACAGCAGGAAATAGTAAGATTTTGTCTTTAGATTCTAGAAGCTCCAACTGTCCGCCAGATATACAGTAGCAACCTGACTTGATTTTACAAAATAAAAATGGCAAAATTAATCCCCAAAACCTCTTTGTTTTCAGTACTTGCCAAGTGTGCTTGTCTTCGTCGTTGCTTTTCCAGCCCCCTGCTGAGTCCAGCAAGGATGATGCCACTGCTGTTCTTTGTAGCAAAAGTTGCCATCAGTTCTGACTCTGGGCTTAAGGATTTAGGTACCAACTCAATATATCCATTGTTCATGATGCTCACACTGCGGATAGGCTATTTTATGAAGAACAGAAATAATTACTGAATTTATCCCAACATAGTGTCAGGTAAGAAAAAAAAATCAAATATAGATTAGATTATCTTAGAATTTTTAAAGAGAAAACTGTTTCAACTCACTGTAAATACCACTTTTCACTATTCCATAAAAATAAAGATCAGATCACAAAACTTTAAAGTCTCCTACCTCCAATACACAGCCTTTTCTTACTCCATATGAATTTCTAAGCAAGTCAAAGGTGGAACGAGATATTTCCAGATTCTTGATGCATCCCACATACATTCTACTATTAAGACCTTTCCTGAAACACAAAACAAGGCTTTCTTTCTAAGGAGTAGTACTTGGAATCTCCTGGGAGAAAAGATTAATTTCTCTTCAATAAAAGAAACAGAGATCTGTTTTAAAGACTGCAGTTGGTCTGGTCTAAGTGAAAAGAGATATAGTTTAAGTTTTACTCTCAAATACTAAATCTGGTCTTAAAAAGTGTCAAGATAATGTTGTGCCCAAATTAAAACATATAAATGTGTAATGCTGTGTTGTCAGGTTTGGCCGTTTTCCAAACCTTTAAGGTGAATCTTCAGCTGAAATAAAATGGATTGTGTGAAAGGGTAACTGTAGCTGTCTACTACGCAGTATTTATTTTTCATTTTTCAAGTCTGGAGGATGCCTAATTTGGTTCTCAGTTTAAGTCTGAGAACTCAAGGTTGTCCTGCCATAATCCCTTACAGGCTGGTATGCCAGCTAAGATTAACAAGTCTGCACTCTGTAATAACTGTGCAGAGACCAATAATGTACTAGAATTTACCTTATTGTCAAGAGCATGCAGAAAGTTTAATTAGATTTTCTCTTGCCATATTTATCCTTTCACAGTGAAGCCAGTGGAAGAAATGTGACTTTGCAAGTTCAGTACAGATGTATGATACAAGGAAACCCTATCGACTGGAGACATGCTATAAAGTATGTATTTGCAATGTTTTCTGTTGATCTGTTCACAGTTGTTTTTCCTCTGTTTCAAGTTACTGAATTACAGGAATTCTGAAGTACAACTTTTACCCTTGAGCTCAGTTTTGCCCATAAATGCTATCTGGAAAATGCAAGGCTCGCACAGCATCGCTGCAGACAGCACTGCTGAATGCTTGCCCCAAAGAGCAGGGGGGGCTGTTGTGGTAGCTGCTGTGGTGGAAATCACCCGTGGAGGGGGAAAACAAAATTATTTCTGATTTGAACTGCAGCGTCAGACCCACCAGTGGAAAGCGCCATGTCAGAGTTTGAAGTCAAAGGACAGATAATTCTGTGGTATACATGGCCATAAACTAGGCTTCAGAATTCACTGATTTTCTCTAATTTCAGTGGAGATAACAGTGAGTAAAAGTTTTTCCCTCACCTTACCTTACAAGAGTCTTAGCAAAGGTGCAAAAGTAAGGCATTTTACCTCAGAGCCCTCGATCTTGGCAGCCCACCAATGAAGATTGGGTCCTTATCAGAGCGGTTCAGGTCTGAGGCAACCCCAGGAGATTCTCCTTGCTTGGTTTCTTTATAATTAAGGTTATATGCATCCATGACTGTCAAAATTCCTGCAAAGAAAAGAGAGTAAACACCTGAAGAAGGACATGAATACACATTCTTCCCTTTTGGCAATCTTGTCCATGATAAAGTAAAATGTATTCATTGACTCAGACACGTATGGACAATCTTCTTATTTTTAGAATGAGCAATTTATTGTACTTCCAGCTATTCTGTTAATCTCATTCATTCCTCTCTGCCAAAACCAAATCTGGAGAAGTCTACAGGAAAATAGACACATATGAGAATATGTTATAACTATTAGCCCATAAGCATTACTGCCCAAACACAGGCCCCCACGAAACAGTTGTACTAAGTAATATTAAAATGCAGAAGAGAAAATGTGATCCCTCATCTACAGACTTGGATAAAAATCTTTCAGTATTTAAAGACTGTTGGTATGTTTTTGTGCAGCAGTTTCTACACTACCTGCTCTTTGTGAGATGTGCTAAACCAAGCACAAGATTTACATCGCAGTCCTTCTAAGAGCAAAGTACCACAGGTGTGGCTGCTAAAGACACTGCACTGGAAGCAATCAGATTTGGTTGCAGTGATGTTCCCTGCAGCTATCTTAGATATCTGTATTTGTAAATGTGCAGACACCTGGATCTTTCAATCTGTAGCCTACCTTGCTTCTTATTCCGATTGAATGAGATTTTATACCACGTTCCATTGTTGTAACGATTGTCTGTTGTAAGAGCAAGAGGTCCTGAACCAAGATCAACAGTCACCCTCACTTTGCCATCAACAAGCTCAAGGGACAAGAAATCTCTCTGAGAGGAAATAAAAAACCCCCAAAACAAAAACAGATTACAAACAAACAACAGATTACATTCCTGGAAATAAAATCTTCCTAAAGAAGGCAACCCTGGCAGGTTTGGCCTACTGTGTGAAAAAGATTTAGTAACTCTTGTACCTGGACTATTTGCTAGGCCCAAGATGCTCATCTTCATTATATTTAGGAAAATTAAGTTACAAGTACCTCACAAGGATGTATTTTTGTTTTGTTATCATTCTTACTCAAATGCATTGTGAGATTTGATTACTCAGCAGAAGAAGACTTAAATAACAAGGTCACATTTTCCTGGTTTTGGACAAAGCTGAAAGTAATTTGATTTGACAGTTATGATCAAACACTACGATGTTCTTTCTGCAAGAAGCAAAGACCTTCCTCATTCAGTAAAATAAACTTTCTGAATTGCATTAAAGGTGTCCCCTCTGAACTGTAAAGCTTAAATCAGATATTATTGTGCAATGTATTCAGGCAGTGAGTACATAAAGCAAATGAATAATGCAGTGACTCTGAAAGAATCTGTATCCAAACAAAGCTTTTCCTTCCTTCAGGAGCAGAAAAACACCATCTAAGTATGCAGTAAACTGCATGACATGACAATGAAGGTCTGGTGATGGGTTTGGGTTATACTGCTTTTGCAAGAGTTTTATTTAATTTGTTTCAGTTTACTGAATTCCCATCTTACGGATTTAATTCAATATGTGTTTTCATTATTATGTTGCCCTTCTGCAAGCTCAGTTCCAAAACATTTTTACATTCTGAAAAGGTTCCTCCAACTGAAAACAACTAGCTTGTTGTCCTTAATGTTTCCTTTTCAATCCTTTATTTAAGTAATCATTAATTTTAGTCTAAAATAATTTATTTTTATTGTTTCATTTTGCCCTTAGTTTAGGTGAATATTTGCTCTAATGAGTTGTCTCTAGGGTTCTTGTCTTTATTCCTTTGGCTTATGATGCCAATCACAGGTGATGAACTACACAAAAGTAGTAATATGGTCTAATATATGTGAGCTGAAAAATAAAGAAAGCAAGAAACCACCAAATGATCTAAGCACAGTTTATGACAGTTTAGGAATCTGATCCATTTTCTTACAGTGCCATTTGAAGCAAGATACAGAAGAAGCCCATTCGGTGAAAAGGTACTGAAAAATATTATTATCTGAGTCACTGTTGAGCGGAGTGCCTTCTCCACAACTGAGTATCCACTGCCATCAAAATGGAATGAAGTGTCCTCATCCTGTGGGCTACAGAAGTAGAAAACCAATATAAAAATGTTAACTGAACATTTGAGTTTTCCCAGTAATTTTTATACAAAATATAAGGAAAGTTAAATCACAGAATCACAGAATGGTTTGGGTTGGGAGGGACCTTAAAGCCCATCCCACTCCACCCCCTGCCTTGAGCAGGGACACCTTCCACTAGACCGGGTTGCTCATAGCTCCATCCAAACTGGCCTGGAATACTTCCAGGGATGGGGCATCCACAGCTTCTCTGGGCAACCTCTTCCAGCGTCTCAGCACCCTCACAGTAAAGAGTTTCCTCCTAATATCTAATCTAAACCTACTCTCTTTCAGTTTGAATCCATTCCCCCTTGTCCTGTCACTCCAAGCCCCTGTAAATAGTCTCTCTTCATCTTTCTGGTCAGCTCCCTTCAGGTACTGCTCAGTCCATGCTGCCTCCAGGCAGTCATTTAGGAAGTATGGGAAAACTCTTGAACCTTGATGTAATGAATAACTGAAGGATCCCAGCCACAGGCCACTTTCACTACAGAACCTCACAACACATGATTTAGCCATGGGGAAGGATGCACGCGAGTGTTCTTCCCCTTTGTATGAAAATAAAAGCCAAACCCAATGATTTCCTAAGGGAAAAAATAATTTTTACAGCATAGACCCTCTAGATTAGAACATGTCATCTATTTATCAAAATCCTTTGCAAAATTGCACTTACAATACATGTTCTATTCGCCCCTTTCCCTGCAGTACAAGACTTGTAAAAAATATCTCATACAATCAAGCAGCACCCTCTGCTGTTTCTGCATGAAATATTCTGCAAAGGGAATATGGACAAGCATATTTCTTTTCAATTCCTTAAACATAAAAATAGTACAGTCTGAAAAAGGTACCAAGCTCAGTGGCTACAGTTTTGCTATCAGTTTTTTTTGCAAGACTGCTTTACACTGTTTCTTACCCTAGGAAAGAATAAATTTGTCTTACGGAAGGAAAACTACTGGAAAGCAAAGATTCCAAAGTATTTTGTTTCACTGATAGTCCCTACTTCCAATGCACAAAATAGAGAGCAACAATAAAACTCCTCTGAGAAAGTGGTTAGAAAATTGAAATTCCATACAAAGAAGTTATTTGGCATCAATGACACATTAAGATTAATGTGCTCAGAACAGTAAGTTAATGATCAGTGAAATGCTGCAATGTATGAGATCCTCATTTTTAGTTAACACAAAAATATAATATTACATATGTAAATTATTCTAAACCTGTTTAAAAAAAAAAAAAAAAGAGAGAGAATGAGACAAAATACCTTCCAAAACAGCCATTGCACTTGCCCTCTCTTTCTATGTAGTTCCAAAGACCAACAGATTTGCCATTCAGGGATGCCTCTCCTAGGCACCCTTTAAAATGGGTCACCTTAACAGCAGGTGATTTCTATAAGACAAGAAATACTTCATGAATACAATTAATGTTAAGTATGCTGAAAATTATGCAGCAAATTTTTTGCTTGGTTGTTTTCCTTGAACTTTAACTTTGTTAGATATAAATCATAATGCGAGAACAACATGTTTTAGCATAACTATTAACAATTATAATTCAAATAATAATAGATTAGTACATTAAAAAAGTTAAATAACTATGTCCTTGACCTACTTACACACCTCATGGCATGAATAACAATTGTAAACTAAAGGAAGCCATGGAAGAAGCAAACAAAACCCAAATTCATTTTATAATGTCTCTACATGGTGCATGCACACATAGCCTGTCCTGGTTAAAATGTTATGCAAAAATTTCCAGGGAAAATTACCTTCAGGATACTAGAAGACCCTTATATCATCTCTGCTTTATGCTCAGAATACCTGGCATTTCTTGATGAAGTAACCAAATCATGCAATTATTTCTAACGGAAAAGTATTTCTCAAACATGCTCAAAACAATTAACAGAAGGCTGATCTCAGAATTTAACCTTGATTTGCCCTCCAAGTCCTCCAATAAACATTAGGGTTGACTTGTTAACATCCAATATGCTGGCTGTCCCTGGAGAGGTTCCAGATTTAGGCGAAGGCTTCTCATTGGAGTTCATTTCCTCTATGCTGAGTGTACCTGTTCTTCCAAACCTGCCAAATACAAACACTAATAAACAGTCTCAGAAATCACCAGGCTTAATCAACACATACTATAGGCTTCTCTTGCTAAGGACAAGAAAAATCTCATGACTGAAAGCTCAGTGGATGGTTTGTGTACAACACTTATGACATTCTTGTTTTAATTACCTGGTGGCATGTATTCTGTGCCATTTGTTGTTGTCAATTTGATAATCAGGGTATTCCACTCTTGTTGATCCAGAGCCCAAATCCCAAAGAAGAGCTACCTTACCACGTCGCATCTCCACTGCCAGGAAGTCTGTCTGAAAAACAGCAGAGCCTATTCTAATTCATGGCATCAAATGTGTATTTTCACCACTAACATGGAGAAAGTCTTTCCAGATTCATGTCCCTACGTTCCATATTACAGGAGTTGACTTTTAGCAAAATCAGGCTTTTCGCTCACTTCTAATGAAACAAAACTCCCTCAGGTTATATGCAAGTAGGAGAATGTTTTCTTTATATATTTATGTAAAAACACGAGATGTACAGATACATAGACGGACAGAAATACACACTCCTGAGTGCATGTGAGGTGACTCACCAGTCTGTCAAAAACTACTATCCCACGGCAGCGTGCCACAAGGAGCTAACAGCTGTGCATCTATTGGGATTACAGAGGGAATGAACAGGAGAGCAATGTGAGAGCCATCACGCTCCTTTTCAAGTGGGTGGATGCACCGTGCTCATGAGGGCCAGCTTCGAGAAGATTTGCTTGTTACCAAGCAAATTACTTGATGCACTCCAGCATGCCATATGAAAGTCTCACAGAGGGTGTTACACTCCGTGTGGTTACTGTGCAACACAGGAAAAGGAAGGGACAGTTTCATCACAGGGCCAGGAGGCAATGGCTAAGGAATCTGGTGCTTTTATCCTCTACCTCTGAAAATCTCTGGAATCATCAAAGGCACAAAAATATTTCCACCCCTAGTGAACACATCTGTCTGCAAGGGGCCTCACTTGGTTACTTAGTTTGAAATCAAGTAAGAAAAAGCATATTTAAAACTTTTAAAAGCCACTTAAAACTTCTGACTACCATCACCTTCAGTAAATGTACACCAGAAACTTACCTTTCCATTGCTACCCAAGTAGAAAAGGAGGTTATCTGGTTCAGCAGTTTTCACATTGAGTGTTAAGGTGTTGTAATTTGTAGATGAAATTTGGGGTTGATAGGCACGAATGCAATCTCTGTCTGCTGATACTGCAACTTTAATCTGAGGGGAAAAGAAGAAAATGGAATCTGAACAAGTCTCGGTGTACACTGCACTCATTTGTGGAGTATGTACTTAGCTTCTGACCAACAAATGCAAGCTTTTTGCTGCGATACTTTCATGCAATCTAAATATTGCTAACTGGGTTAGATTTTTGCAATCTTCTAGGTATCACTTGATAAAGAGATTCACAGTAGAAAAGAATTAAATCTGTCTTAATACACTCACTCAATTGGGAGGTTTGAATCAGTAAGTAAACTATTCAAATATCTCAGAAAATAGCGATAAATCTTGGGTCAGAAGGCCATATAGCAGTAAAAAGCCATGTCATAATATCAGAAAATAAAGATACAGAAATTCAAAATGTTTTAAAATAAAGGAAACCATTTCTAGTCTATGTTAAGAAATTTTTTTTTTAAACAAATTAAGAAGGCAGGCATTCTGGTTATTTCAGAATTGTAACAGTTTACACAATATTAAAAAATACATTTGTGAATAGATTGCAAGTTCAACTTTTTAAAGATTTAATAAATCATGTAACAGCTGTCATATCCCTAACTCCATTGATCACTGTTTGGTAAACTGATAAAACATTGATCCATGCTAAATGCAGCCAAACTTCCAGCAGCTTGGTAGTATAATGACAGAAAATCCATTTTAGCGAAAGAAAAGCCTTAATTCCGTTAACTTCATGGAATATACCTGTACCTACTAAATGCATATAGCACACGTGTGTGTACACATGCATCTGGACACAGATGCATAAAGATCCTCTTGCGTAGTAAAAAATTACAAAAAACCCCAACAAACAAAAAAACCAACCAAGCAAAAATTCAAACAAACAAACAATAACCCCAAACCAAAAAAACCAACCAAACAAAAAGCCAGATCCCCCCAAACTGGAATAAGGGACTTTGCGAATAATTCTTATCACCTTGCCAGGAACCTCTGTGGCTTATGACACCACAGAAAATACCATTGCCTTTTTTTCTGCAGTGGATTCATTAAGCTTCAGTAGACTGTGACAGAGAAGCAATAACCATATAATTAAGAAAATCTGCAGAAGAACTGAGCACCTTCTTCTTTTTAAACAAAACCTCCCTAAACCTTACAATAACACACCCACACTAAAGTCAAAGGCATACCAAAAATTACTCATTGCAAAGTCATTTTCATATTTCTCTCACAGTCTAATGAGATCCACAGTACAGTTTATTCACTTTTGCTGTCTTTAAGGGAGAAGCAGAGATTTGAAAACAAGTATCCTGTCCTAAAGTACACTGGATGCTGAGCTGCTTCTTGCAAAGAACACATAGACATGACAGGCCACAGATGGCAAATTTATTGATAGAATCAACACTCTGGACTGAAAGTTTGTAATGGTACTTGATGGGCATCCCACATCAATCTCTAAATAATCTCAAAAATTAACATGTTGTACCAAAGAGAAGTGCAGTACCATCCCCTGACTTGTCTCTTTCTCATCAAAATCTCTCATGACTGCTTTCTGACATACTGTGTTTCATTATTTTTATAGGAAACAGGAGGAAATAGTAGATAAATTACTAGCTAGCTGTTCTGACAAACTCACAAATGCAATAAGAACCTTGATGCTAAAACCTTAAAATGTACCACCAGCCCTGCCAGTATGATTTTAGCATCAGTCAGTGCTACTTGGACTTCACTGAGACTCCACAACAACAAGCAGGTACCTTGAAAGTAAATTTTAGGCTCCTTATCTCAAAGAACCTCTCTGCAAAAAGTAAAAATTCATTTAAGTCTGGGATGACAGAACTTACAGATGCTGCCTGCTTGCGGGCCTGGCTGATAAGTTCTTTAATTTCAGACAGGTTTCTGTTCAGGTTCTCCTCTAGCATTTTCAAAGGTTTGAGTCTATCCAATAAAAGGCTTGCTTGTGCTTCAACTTCTTTAACTTGTTTTTCAGCTGTGAATGCTGTGGAAACATAAAAGAAATGTTGAGGCAGAGTGAAAGCAAAATGTACTGTTCATTGCTAAAATACTTAGCCAAGGTAGCCAGTTTCTGATCATTCTGGTTTCAGTAACTTTAAACATCGGTAAGGGATATACATCTCATGTGAATCCTCTAGAGGTCTTTTTTAAAAAGTTAGCATATTTCTACTGAATTAGGAATAAACTCTGTGTGTCACTCATATTTAATGCCTTTTAAAATTGAGTATTAATACTGCTTCTGCAAGCAGTGACATTTCCACAGAGCAAACTTACCAGCTTTTGATGAATCAGTTATAAGCTCACTTATTTTCCTCAAAGTGTCATTAACTTGGGACAATGCAGAAGACGTATTCATTAGCTTTTGACTGAAATCCCCAAAGTGACTTAAATCCACCACAGCACTGGTGTTTGCAGACACAGCCAGCTCTTTCACTTCAAGCATGTATTTCCTGGTATCTGAAACACAGTTCCCAGGTTAAAAAACACTCAAAACTTTCATACATACCTGTGACTAACAAATGCCTGGCATTGTAACAGCAGCTACAAACAGTCAAAATACTAGGAATGCTGTCAGTTACATTCGTATCATAGTAAGAATTGTATTTTTGTTTGCTTGGGGAATTTGATTCCGCCTATCTCAACAGGAAGTTTGTATGAATGCACCAGGCTCGGAGTGTTTAAGTTCCCTAAATGAGTGTTGGCATCCAGAGACACTCATCTGAGACTTCAGTTTTGAATCCTATGAGGCAGAAGGTCTATTACACCCTCTGGTTTTGGCTACAATCACCTGAATACTGAGTGCACCACTGCCAGTCTCAGCCTGCCCTTACACTCTCTGCCCACAATAGTGGGAAGATGCTGCAGCTGGCAAAAAAGGCCTGAGTTAGTCCTCCAAGGATCCTTCTTCACCACTCCCTACAAAGACAGCAATGCCACCATGAATCTCTGACCAGAGGGAAAAAGAAAGAGACAACTTCAAGAAATGCAACAACAACGCTGAAATCAAACTATGTTAAGTTGTGAGCTAAGGAGAACACTCCTGTGATTTTAATGACTTAATGTTCGATGTGGAGCTTTCTGTTAGATAGCATCCTGCAATTCATATCCACTGTAACTTCATCACTACTGTTACCCTCTAGCGTGAATTAGGTCTCTGAATTGCAAAATGGGTATTTGAAGGCTTTCAACTTAGCATTCCAATCCAGATTCACAGTAGAATCAAACAACCCTAACAAGAGATCTTCATCACTGTTTTTCTAACTTAAAATGCCTTATTAAGATTGGCAAAGTATTTCGGACCCTCTTATTCACAACTTCAAAGTAATTTTCTCTATCAGTTTCCATGAACTCTTGGTCTTGCCTTTATTCAAAATAATGTCTGAAAAAGGAGGAATTCTTTCATTTTGGAAAAGCACAGACAATAGATTTTAATCAATTAAACGAAGTCAGCATTTACAAGAAAACATTTACATGCAGACTGTAAAATTCACAGATTAGTATAAAAAATTTTGAAACAAGCCAGAAGAGAAAGTGAAATCTTTTTCACAGTTGCATACATAAGTTTCTCTGCATGTGGGATTAAATATTCTATAACTTCACTCTCCTTTCACATCAGTGCAATTATATTTCTATCAGAGCCCCTCCTGATTTACAGCAATGTGAAATGTGAATCAGACTACAGACCTTATATTATAACCCAATTATGTTTAATGGGTTTACTGAAAAGAATGTAAAATATTTAGGAGCTAAATGAAGTCTCCAGTATAGTTTATTGCTAGATCTCTGCAATCAGATAATGAACAGGGTTTTATTACAATTGTACTAGAGAGTTCTGTAATAAGGAGAATGTCAATATAAATTTCACTTACTGTTGGGCAATACTCTAAGTGTCAACATAGAATCATTAAGTTGGTTGCTAATTTTATTAGTACTTTCCTGAATCTTTTCTACCTTTTTGTTCAACCCATTCAATCCAAGTAGAAGTCCTGTTGGAAGAAATAACATATGCATAAGCAAATACCATACAACCCACACAAAACCAAATTATTCATTTATCTCATCAATGGAACTTTTTTTTCCAACAGAAAGAGCACTTTACAAACAGGAATGAAAAATGAATGAAGTATAAATAGATAAGCTCCTGTGGGCACTGTTCTGTTCAAAGCTGCCCTTTTTGGCCAATTCCATGAGACTGAATAGCTACAAACATCGTGAGGAAAAGGCTGTAAATTAAAAATATTCCATGACTGTGAAGTCTAATAATTTTTAGGGTGTTCTTCACATTTTATGCTATCTAACAGGACCCAAAGAAGTGGCTTTTTTCTATATATTCGTGATCTGGTTGCAGAATCCTCTCATTAGAAATTAAAATATGTAGAATAGAAGGAAGAAAAAATGGTAATTCTGTCCATCTGAATTACATAAAATTTATACATATTTGTAAACCATTGGTATTGCAAGACAGCACCATTTTACAGTTACAGTTTATCTCTGTGAAACATTCCCTTTCTTGTCCAATTCTGTCAAAAATTTCACTTAGGGTCTGCTTCTGCTCCTACACAAAGCCTTTGTTCAAAATGCTTTTGAATTTTCATGGTGCAGACTTCAATGCCTTGCTGGTATCTTTGGAGTAATAAAAAAACAGAAGTATTTTTGAATTTATGGAGACAAAGAAGTTCAGCTGGTTTTTGTATTTCAGCTGTGCAGCAGGAACAAGTAAAAAGGATTAGGATTTAAATGTCATCTTACATACCTGTGTCATCCCTAATTCATTTAAAAAAACCAAATGAATGGAATTTTCAAGAATTATGCTTTTCCTTTGTCTACTGCACAATCTCTAATGATTTCATTCATAAAGCTTGGAAAAACAGCCATTGCAAGCATGTGGTATAATGAAGGCAAAATTTTTAAATATTTACAGAGAAAAATTATATTCCTGCCCAAAAAATGAAAATACTATGTGAATCCATAAAATGTTTGCATGAAAATATGTACATAGTCATAGATATATATTTATTTTAGCTTATGCTCATTAAAAAAAAATTAAACTACACAAAAAAGCAGCACAAAACAGAAAATAGAGAAAATAAATAGAGGAAGAAATGTGAATTCTATAGAACTGACCATCACTTTTTTTCTTCAGATTTTTAGCTTCATTCTGAAATTTGGAGCTAAGTAGTAGAGTTTCTTTTCCCAGAAGACTGAAAGACTCCTCTGGCTAAAATACACAGACATCAAGTTGCCACATATGAAAAACAGAAATTCAACTGAAAACATTTGAGTACCTGCAGACACCGACTCAAAGTTATTGAACATTCTTGTTATTTATGAGATAGTCTATTCATTACCTTACTAAGTAAGCAAGAATTAAAAATAATACAAGTTGCTATCATTTATTCAAGAATGTGACAGTGAATCTCTTTGTGATTTAATAAAGAAAAAAAAATGACTATGGAACAAAACCTCCAAAATTTTAGTTTCAATACTGCTAGTGATTCAGTGTTGTATTTTGGAAATTCTAATTCCAGGCCTAATTCAATATTTCCAGCACTGAGCAATTTAAAGTGAGATACTTCAAAATCACACTCTTAGAAGCATTCTTTTAATTTCTCCAACTAAACAATCTGAAAAAACACCTTGAAGGATTCATGCTATACAAAGCTTTAATAAGACAGAGTGCTATATAATAACATACAAGCTTACAAAACAATGTCAACTATTTTGTCACGTAAATGCATTATCACACATTTGTTTCTGCAGGTATAATGTGCATGACGAAGAGATGTGAGGGCGGAAATAAAATCACAGGAAACTGCTAAGATAAGACTGGGAACTGGTCTGGTCCTTTTAATCTACTGTTTCTGTAAGAATCTGATAATCTTTGAAGGCAGGAGGGTGGTAGATGAGACACAAACATACATTTGTTATGAAATGTCCTCTGCTAAGCGAAGTAGCTGTGGTTGGGAATACCTAGATAGAAATGGAGGAGGTATAGATCAAATAGGGAGATCATTGAATAATTCCAAAGGTGCAAAGGAGCACTAGAGGCCTGGTCAGACCTCGATATTTTTATATGTTTATTTTGATATGTTTATATCAGTCGATATAAACACTCACAGAATCAAGTCCAGTCCAGCTAAACATGCATTAGACATTAAAAAGCAAACAAAACAAAGGGAAAATGGTACTGTGGCAGAGAGAAAAGCAAGGCAAGCAGAACCTGAAATGTGGTGTCATTACTGCCGTGGAGTATGGATTCAGGATATAGTTACAACCAGCACCACTAGTACATCTTAGTTGGTAGGACAGGCTGCTGTCAAGGACATGCCTCCATCAAGAAGACTCAAGCTTTCAGCAAGTCCAGAAAGAATTAGAACAAATATTCCTAAATGGGAAAGGTGAAGACGTAAATTAAAATACTAATATTGATACTTACTAAATCCAAGGGGCCATTCACAACTCTGGATGCATCATCTGCCAAACTCTCTGTTCTTTCAATCACACTTTTAACACTGGAGTGAGCGTAGATAGCAGCAGTTGTGTTCAGAGTCACATTTCTTACTCTAGAGAGGCCACTAAATAGACAATTAACAAGAAATTCTGTTTTCAGTCAAGCACTGAGTTCCATGTCTTCAATTACAACATGCACACCTTTCCAGAACACATGATGCACTCTGAAAAAAACATGAGCACACCTTGCCCAGTGTTGCATAAGGGGCTTTAAATTCATTATTTTGAACTAAGAAAATCAGTTACAAGGTTTTCAACAATGGAGTTTTTTCTGTTTTGTTCCATTCCATCTCTTTTTTTTTTTTCCTATTTTGTTCCCTTTTGTTTATGTTCATTTTTTCAATTTATAAAGACCCTTAGAACAAGCAAATCATATCACCTAAATAGAACAGAAACAAGTCCCTATCTAGAGCTCAAAAATTAAGTACAGATACAGGATCTAGGAGGAAATTATAAGCATCTGAAATCTAATCTATATTAAATTTTGCTTTATTGAATTTATCTGGCTGTGGTGAAGTCAAGAATTGCTTAATGTTACTCCAAGCAAAATTTTCCGTTTTCATACTTTAAAAATAGATGTCAGTTTTCCAATCTCTTACGGTTTAACTTTTAACATATATCTGCTGACTTGAAAAGATAAAACAACAAGCATCCTAGAAGGATTCCTGGGATAGAAGAATAATTTCCATTGAATTAACTGGAATGACTTAGCAACTTCCAAATTCTAAGAGTGCATTTAAATGGATTTGAAATTGCAACCCACTCATTTCTGCAAAATGCTTTGAAAGCAACAATAATAGACGCATAGTGAGAATAGCTTCTTGATTAGATTCCAAGATTTATTGCCAAGAATACATATACCAGAAGCTTTTCAAGCTATACCATGATATACTCACTGGGCATTTAATAATTTACCACTTACTGTGTAAGTCAGCCACATGAAATGCAAGACTAATCAACTCTCCTCCACGTCATTTAGCAACGTTCCAGTGCATTAAGAGTAAAGAGCACTTGAAATGAAATGGGGGATAAAAATTGATCATGGAATCATTGGGGTTGGAAGAAACCTTTAAAGATCATCTAGTACAACTTCCATGCCATGGGCAGGGAATTTGTTTAGTGAATTAAGCCTCTATCTATTTATATTAAATCTGACAATAATGTAAATCTCATTATTTTGTAGTCCTTGAGTTTATCACCTCTCTAGTGCATCTGCAAGTCTTTGGAACTGGGTGGCATGTTCCTCAGCTCTGTATACCAAGTCAAGCACTCCTCTCACAGACATCTGCATCACCAGCTCATCCACGTGATGTCGCAGTTTGGTACTCCACAGGACTAACCCATCCTGGTGGACTTCCACGTTCTGCAAAACAACATGTTTCCTTTTTTTTTTTTTTTTCACTAGCAAAATACTCTTGAGAGTCTCAAAGAGGATGTTAAAACTTGAGGACTTACAGATGTGGAGTTCTTTACGTCTTGGGCAAGAGCAGCAGCAGCATTCACTAGGACTTTCCCTTCTTTAATGAGCACGGTCAAGACTTCTTCACCTTCCTTTATTTTTAGCTTTTTGTCCTATAGCATAAATCAAGTGATTTATAGTAGGTTGATAAGCCAGCTATACTGATGAGTTCACATAACACATAATCTTATGGTTTTCAAACAGGGGTCTGGTTTCCTTTAAATTTAAGGTGTCATATACATTAAAGCATTTAAATATGTTTACAAACATAAAATACCAGCTTTTAAACACAATCACATATTTGATATTTCTTAATGCAGCCACCCTGACTGTCCAGCCTTACATTTAACTCTGCCAGGTTGCTGGAGATAAGAGGAAACAAGCGATGGGTCTCATTGATGTCAGCGAGCGCCTCGTTCACCAGGTCCTGGGCATCCTGCAGTCTGCTGTTGTGTTTTGATAAGAACTGGCTTGCATCTTTTTTCAGTTCAGCAAGTTCCTGCTGTGGTTTGAGATACTCTTTCTGAACCTGGGTCAACAACTCTTCCGCAGCTCTGAAAAAGGAGAGGAATCAGAAATTTAAGAAACAGCGAAGGAGAAACTTAGGCATGGATTTCTTAAGGAGCAAATGGAAATTAATGTGAAATTAATTTATATGCATCTTACGAAAGTCTGTCATATTTTTCTAGAATAGCATACATACACGTGCTACTTTAGTTATTCATCTTGCCACACAAAATGATGTCTGCCTGGGGAGAGGACAGTAATACAGTTCATAAACTTTGTACATAATGACTAGAGGGGAAAGGGGTAAGTATGGATCCCATTTGTTTGGACTTAATTTGGGACATCTCCCCACATCAAAATCTATGGGAAACATTCCTCTGGGAGTACTCTATATCCTAATTGTAGTGATTCATATTTTGAATGCAGGATCAAAACATCATTTACGAGGACTGGCACTTGAAAGAAACAAGTAACCAGAACTGAAAGACATACCCAAGAGTCCAGAAAAGCTTAAATATCGAAAAAATAGTCTCGTTAAAATGAACATTGAAATGAACAATCTCTGCACTTATATTTTTAATCAGCAACAGAGATTATCTGGCAAATATTAAATTCTCCCAAATCTGTCAGTTGTTAATTGCTTCAGCTGTTCTATTTGAGAATATTTGCATCTCCATTTGAACACTTTCCAGAACTGAAGGAAGAGAACCAAGAATTATCCTGAAAGTCTATTCCTTTGTTTCTCTTCATTTCAGCACATATGCTGAACATTGCAACTCCAGTAATGGTATTTTTACATAAATGTTTGTCCTTGTTAATCTGACTGCATATCACATGGATCTTTAGCCAAAGCGAAAGAAACTCAGTTTATTTCACAGTTATATACTGAAAAATGCATTCCATCTTTCTTACTGAACAGCAGATGTGCATTTGCATGTATTTCCTAAAACTAAAAATTCAGAGTCCTTACAATCAAAAGTCACAGCCTTAAAAGAATTACAAGATCTAAAGTATTTTACAAGTCAATAATGGCTTCTCTTCAGCATGGAGGAAAATGGTTATATTCCAAATTGCCTGGGGACTTTGCCTTTCACTGAAGTGAAACAGACCTCAATTACAAATGTTGCCTAAAATACATTATCAGAAACTCAGTCCACTGTGAGTCATGTGGCAACATCTACTCCCTAAAATACAGACTAGCAAGATGCTTATTTAAATAATTTTTGAATTTACAGCTGCATTGCATAAGAAATTCTGCAGAGCAAACAACCTTATAGAACTTAACTCTCCTCTTCGATCTGTCAAAGGACCCTTATCACAGAGCTTTCAGAAATTTCAACAGAGACTAAAATTGAAAAATTTAATTTACAAACACCTTCTGTAACAGCTCAAAAGCTGTTGATGTTGAAAGTCAGAACATTCTTTTACTATGGAACAAAACATTTTGAGACATATTTTTAAGTGCAAAAAAATCTATTTGAAGTTCCTAATAAGAATAAATGGTACATTTCTGGTCCATTTTCGTGTCTATATAGCTTTTAGACAGTTCTATATTCAGCAGAAGAGTCTGCTGAACAAAATGAGACATGCTACCAACACAAACACTCTATCCTGCTTAATCCAAAGCACTTAATAATAAAAAAAGTCAAGTTTTCAGAAATATTCTACTCTGGTCTAAATCCTTGTTGCTTGAAGTCAGTATTAACATTCCTACAGGTTTTGGTGTGCTATGGCATTAGTTAGTATTCCTGAAAGTGGAACAAAAAATCTGCTGAGTTCAGTAACTTGTTTTTCTTGCCAAGCCTGGCAATAAGCACTAATAATGACTATAAAAGCCATTTCAAAACAGCCTTTAACTGGGGACAAATCATGACAACAGAATACAATCCTAAGCAATGGCTCAGAATGCTTTAAAAAATGCCTTGGTTTTATCTGCAGAACTTTGTGTTACATATTCCAGTGACAATCAATTGTCACGTCCTTCAGCAGGCCTGACATATCCCGGGCTTGCAATTGACTGAGACAGTTTTATGCCATCTCCCAGCCAAAATCAACACAGAGACGTGTATCAGGGTCAGATCTGAAAGAATCGGAAAGCAGTGAGTCTTTTCACTTACTGCAAGGGAATTTTGTATCACATCCAAGTTAACAGGCTTTACTATTGATTTTACAGACTTCTAAAAGACTCTATTATTGATTTCTATCACATGGGATGACCGAGTATCATCAAATCATGTAACTCCGAAACAAAGTTCACATAGCTCCACCTGGGCTAACTATCTATCACACTGACACTTATTATGACAAAACATTTCTCCAGCTATCTCTTCAAAAAAGCAGTGATGCATGGCAGAGACATAAGTGAAATAAAGTTTTTGGTACGACAGGCTTACTTTAGGACTGTGGTGGCATTATGGTTCTGTTGAAAAAAATCCTTCTTGCGCAATGCATCCACGAGGGCAGAAATATCGTCCTGCAGGCTCTGAGATGTAGCGTTTGAGAGTGGCAGATCCAGGCCCAGTGTTTCATTTAGTGACATAGCGACTTCAGCAAGTACTGAGTAGGAGAGTAAACAATTTAGTCATACCATTAAAAAGAAAGAGCATATTTGAATCCCCTGTGCAAACTGCAGCATCTTCCATGTAAATAGGGCTTTAAGAGTTGCAAAGGACATACCCTTACTAAATTTTGTAAAGCAATGGAAATATCTTAAAAACGGGATACCTTTGATGGTTGTATGTACTGTGTCAATAAAGCCAGTCAGTTCTTGACTTTTATTCCTGGTTTTCTCAGTCATTGTGCCAAGTTGCTCAGCTTTTTTCAAAAATCTAGTTGTCTAGAATAAAATCAGAGATGATATTTGACAGCTCTCCTAAAACACTGATTAATTCCTGACACTCATCTATGGGTTTTATGCTTATATTCTTAATATTGAGAATATTTTAGTTTAAGGAAACAATGCTTTTTGATAAGGTAGATCTAACTGGTTCATACATCTCTGACGCTTCCATGCTTGCAGAGGCCTTAATTGTGTTTAAAGTTCCAGACTCTCAGATCAGAGTTATCAATTATTCCCATAATCAGTAAGCTCATAATTATCTAAGCTATTTCTTTAAATAAGCAAGTATTATATAAATTTTTAGGTCCACCTAATGTTTGTTAAGAAAATCATTGTTCTGGATACATCAATATTAACAATAACAACACTCAGTGGAGGGACCTGGTTAGATTCTGCATGCATTGTCAGAAAATTATAAGAACATATGGTCAGCAAATGAGATCTAATGCCTGAAGTACTATTGTCTATTTCCTACCTGTAATTATTCTTCTGTTAAAACTGGATAAAGAATACAAATGTTGTCTACTCTTCCTGTGAGATTTCAGATTTATTTCTCCTGAGATCATTTAAAACACAATACTACAGGTATCAAGGACGTTTTGGTGAATACTCAGCAATGACATAATTTTTAATAAGCTCCACGTGTTAAAACCAATGGGAAGAAAGTAACTCTCTCTCTCCAGTTTTAGGATATTAAATGATCACAGTACAAAAAAACTTAACTCTAACAGAAACCATGTAAATGTCCTGTACAATATCATAAATCACTGTAGTTTGCAGAAGAATTCCACAGAGCAATTAATTCTCCCCTTTTCAGGAAGACTACAGCACGGACTGAATTCTTGCATTGAACTCTATAGATTTTGAATAATTTCTGAACAAGTCTCTGGCATGAACGTGTATGCTATGAAAACTCAATCTCCCCAGATAGGCTAAGAATAAAGAAGCCAGCACCTACCTCTTCATGCAAGTGATCAATTCCTCCTGATAAATTCAGAAGACTTTCTTTTGCTGTATTTAACAAGTACGTTGGATCTTCTCTAGGAGCTATAGACATCTATAAGAAATGAGAAGTAACAGCTCACTGTAATTTGGAGACTTCGTTATGGGTCCAGAAAAGTGTTGGGAAGAAAATAACTATGCACACAATTTAGATTATTGATATGTTTGAATAGACTGTTTTTCAAAGCACACAAGATGACATAAAGTAATTACACACATACAGCTCATTCAACTGTGTACCATTTCCTTAAGTAAGCAAGAATCCAGCCATGTTGTATTTTCAATTAAGTAAAAAGGAAGGAAGAAGCATTTCTGCATTCCTGATTCTCGGTTTCGCCACAGTCTGAGCTGCCCAAATCAACTACTTTGAGGAGTTCCAAGGCCCTTCAAATTAAATATTTCATCCAGTCCCATAGCTGCTACCGTTTCAGCAGCTGGTCCTGTCAGAACAGCTGCGCTAGGGTGTATCTGTGAGGATGACCCTGGAGATCAGCAGTCCTGGGCGTCCCTTTGTCAATGAGAAAGAATAATAGGCTGTATTCGCTTTCAAGGTCACCTCAAACCTGCTCTATATGGCAATAAATAGGTCCTTGTACCCAAGTCCATAATATTTGATACAGTCAAGGCCTGCTACAGAATACCACTTCTCTAAAGATGCAAAGAAATTTAAGGCATCTTTTACAGAGAGAGCAAGTCTAGGAAAGGTTATTTTTAGATTTCAGATGTTTCAGAGCCAATTGTAAATACCATAATAAGTTATATCTATATATAAAAATATATATAAACACACAGACATATAAGTAAAATCCAAATTTTTTGAAAACTAATACACAAGAGTATCCAACAGCCTGGTGTCAAATGGAAATCTCAAAGTCTTTTCCACAGCACAAAAAACAAGTGAAAGTTAAAGCTCTTTAGCCTTAAAGCCCAGCAGGTTTCTATAAAAGCCTAGTTCAGAAAAGGAGAATGGGACAGCAACCAAGTTTAGGTACATCAGGAGGAGTAAAGCAGGAGGCTTTAACTAAAAAACAGAACTGCTGAAGTCTTCCAATGGACTGGAGATGCAGAAGCAATGAGAAGTGGACAATTTGACAACTTTTTCATTACCAAAGGACCCACAGAAAGGTACAGAAAAGAGGAAGCATTCGAGTTCCTGAGCTACCAGCAGGCAGACGCAGCACACTGCAAGGGACAGCCCTTCACGGAAGATCTGTAATTCACAGAAATAACCTTGGGGATTTTCTGGCCTCCAGCCACAGTCACTTTGGGACAAGGCAAAAGGCAAGGTAATCTTAAACTATTCAGAAAAAGGGGAATACCTGCTTCCAGACAGAGAAAAATTATAAGACTATCAACTTGCCCCCAATATTAAGTTGTTTAAAAAACACTGTGGCCCAATATAAACGAAATTACATGAGCCACAAGAAGTTTTATACCACTTTGGGCACCCCACTTCCAAGAAAGTGACAGCTGGCTTTGATTTAATTTTAATATTGAAAAAATGTATATACTAAAACTTAAAAAGTAAGAAGTAAGTAGAAGCTTACTTAAGTAGCTAAGGTAAACTTACTATAACTATAGTTAAGAAAGTTAAACTTACTTAAGAAGTAAGTAGAAACTTAAACTGCCTTTATTTTTACATAAGATTTGAATTTTCTTTGCAATAAAGTGCTCAATAAAAACTACATATGAATAATGTTTCCAAGTGAAAGATGATGGTGCTCCTATACAAACACAAACTAATTATAGAAAGCAAGTGAATTGTATCCTTAAAGTATTACAATAATTCAGTACACTTATGCCTTAGGATATAAAGGAAGGGAAGCATAACTGAAGCTTTCAAATGAAACGGTTAAAGGATAAGAGTATCTCTGCTGAAGCATAAACATGTAATTTAATCAAGTTTGCCATTAAATACTGTAATTATTAACATTTTGAAGTACACTTATTGTAACTCCTTCTGCCTTATATCTTAAATAGAAGAAATTATAATTCAAAATTTTAATTTGCTGAATTTGGCAGCACAGAAAGGCTCACATTATTTTGATTTTCTAGTGATATGGTGAAATACAAAAAGATAGACTTGTTTCTGACTCAGAGCTTGTCTGCTTGACTCTTGCTGAGAAGACTCTTACCAATAAATGCGCCTATTTTTAGTAGTCATGAAGCAGGGAGGATCCTGTTTATTATCCATTTTTGTGCAGAGGCCACAGGAACTTATTCCTCAGCAAAAATAAATGACCTTCTAGAATCACAAAATATCAGTGTCCAACCCTGAAACATTCCACCTGAGTTTAGTGTCCTGAGATGGAGGATAGAGTAAAGCACTTGGACTGCCATACAGCCAAAAAGAAAGCAAACTGCTGCACCCCAAGCACCCTTGCTAATGGAGAAGCAGCCTCTCACTCCAGGGAAGGACTCAGGGGACCCTGGGGAAACAGCCTCTAGATCTATGCCTTGGCAGCTCTTTAGAAAAGGCACCAAAAAGGGAGAAGATCTGGCCTGCTGTTTCTATTTCACCACTGAAAGTCAATCCCCTTGCTGGCCAGACTTAAGAGCGCACACATCTAGGTGAAGCCCATACATACAGCACATTCAGAAATCCTACTGCTGATTGAAAAATACACTAATCCATTTATTTAAATGCCAGTGCAACAAATGAAAACAAACTAATACAGACAAATAACCTAAGGTATACTTCCACAGCAAACATAATGGTCTTAATCTGTTTTCACTTACACATATTCAAGCCATGAACTTCCGGAGGCCTTCTGTCAAATTATCAGCACCTGTGAGCGGCTGCAAGTTTTGCTTTAAAGGTGTGACTGAGTATTTCTACTATTTGTGTGTTCATTTTACCTTCAGATGTTGTGTTGCATTCTCCAATTCTGACAATATCCCGTAGGGCACACGGTCAATGCCAGTGAGGTTCACTGAAAGTATGGCCTCGTTGAGATCATCCAAACTGTTTAACAAAACTCCTGTGCAGTTGTCATCACAAGCTATACAAACAAGTTTAAGGTAGCAGTATTAGTATTAAAATGAAGACAAAAAATACTGCAATTTTGATTTAGACAGTATGTGCCGTCATCATTTCAGAGTGATAAAGTATAATAACTCTGAATATACAGATTTGTAGTCTTGCCTTTCCCTTCCTGCCCAAGAATGAACTTATTCCAAACACATTCTCCTTAGGTTAGCACACATTAGAGCCCTACTGGTCCTGCTAACTATTGAGCTGCTTGCTGTATTATAAGCTTATTGAGCCTATTTAGCTATTTTGCAATAAATCTATATTGAAGCCACTCAGTCAAACAGGTTCGGCAGATAGGAAATTCAAGCGTACAATCCTGTAATTCCATTTTTTTCCCCAGATTTTTTTTTATTTATTTATACAAAATAAAACCAGAGTTCTAAATCCCAATTCATTATAGAAGCAGATTGCTGTACTAGATGTGTCTTTCTGCTACCTACACTCTCATAAAGAATTACAAGACTAATTATTGGGGGAATATGACTTATTATTGGTGGAGAATGCCTATAAACCTGGGATAATTCTAGAAGTATCATTATAGCAACCTCACATCCAAAGGGTCAATGACATAGGAATTCAAGATTTTGCAATAAATAAGGTATCATACAGTCAGCAAAAGTCTTAAAAGTATCTTTCCTTAAACTTGTTTGTAACACTAAATAAGCCATTATAAGGATTAACTGCTTGGCTGATGTTCTGATCGCTACTGTAGTTTCCTCTGTGTTCACAGAATCGTTGAGGCTGGACGAGACCTCCAGAGAATACCTCCTCCAAACCTCTCTGCTTTACAGAAATAATACATTGTTAGGATTTCATTCCTTCACAGAAAGAACGGGGCCTAACATCATAAACCCATCCAAGGATGTGCATCCATGTGCACATAAATGTCACTGGAGTGGACCACAGCCCCTTGGGAAAGTAAACAATATAAAAACCACCTACAAACACACTCATCTTCCAGCAGAAGGTGCCTCGGCTCACACTCCTCACAGAGCTGTCCCGTCACCCCCGGCTTACAGAGGCACTGCCCAGTGGCACCATCACAATTCCCGTGAACAGAACCACCTGGATTGCACTGGCACGGATGGCAGCTGCCACCAGGGAGCTGAGGGTCACCATAATAGCCAGGGGAGCACCTACACAGGGAGGAATGGCACACTGAACATCAGGGGATATTCATCATTACATCAGATGTTACATTTACTGATAGCTTGGCTTTTTTATTAATAGTTCAACAGTAACTAGCAAATCACTCTAAGTCCTTGAGCAGTCATTTATACACTTATTTATGAACACTGAATAATCTGAGTACACATCCGGCTTATATTAACCAAACTGTCCTTGGGAGTTGGGAATAAATGGCAACATCATGTGCAACTCACCTTTCACAGTACTGTCCTTCATATCCTGGGAGACAAGCATCACAGTGGTAATCCTGAACACCTTTCAGGACACAAGTAGGACTAAAACTGGAGGAAGGATAAACAAACACCTGCTATCATATAAATAAAAGACCATACAAAGACAGGTAACACCTTCAGCCACAGGTCAAATAGTGCAAGCAATAGCATCTTCTGTTTAATCTGATGCACTGCCCTAGAATTTGTACTTTAAATTAGTTGTGTTGAGTTTGCTTTCCCAATGGCTCCATTATAGTGTGACATGCTAGAGCACATGATGGTCTTCCTTCGAAAAGGTAAGGCAATGTAAAATGGATGCTGTATGAGATGGTTACAGTATGTATTTAACTGCGACTCACATGAGGACACCAGAATTGTCTCATTCTGACTCAATTATACAAAAGCAAACAACAAATATGCTTTTTAAGCTTCTGAAAAAAAAAAAAAACCACCCCGCACAGCATTTTGTTTTTCAAAACACAAAGTTAACTGTTCCTCTACCAAGCAAGTAGATGTATAAATTTCAGACAAAAGAGTACTTGTTCTTCCCCTTGGATTGATCTCATGAAAAGTTCCTGCATTGAGTGGGGATGGCCTGAATCTTTGTAAATACAAAAGTACCGTTCTCTGAATGAAAAAAGAGACCCACATTTGAAACTAAACGTCACAGCAACTTAGTCAACTATCTATAATACAGTCTATGGGTCTGTTCTAGTCTTAGAGAAAAAATTTACTCATCTATCACCTAATCATTTTATTTTAAAATTTCGTAGAGTTACTAGTACAGCTCGGAATGCAAGCTCCATTTACTAAATGAAAATAAGCAGCATTCAAACGTCTAAAAATTAAGGACACACAATGACAACCAACCCCTACTGTCATAGTGTAGGAGGAGCAGAAGCAGTAGGAGGTTAGACACAACACATGAAATACAGAATGGTAAAATATACATGGAGTTAGTAAGTTCTGATTACCTGATGGGGTTGGCCCTGGGACAGGCACAAAGAGAGCAGTCATCGGCAGATCCAGTTACTTTCCCGTAGTAGCCTGGGGCACAAGCACTGCAGTAATCACCAACTGTGTTATCTCTGCAGTTCTGAGACACAAAAAGGAATTCAGACCGTTTAAAACAACAACAAACAACAGCTGTAACTTTATCTACCCCCCAATCAATACACGTGTACCGTTTCCAACAATCATCTCTACATGTCACTACCCACTGGTCAGCATTCTCTAAGTGAAAAAACCTTTTGTGCAAATAGAGTGTATTTTCTCTTATGTGAATGCCCCTTCAGGCAGGCTGACCTAATTTCTTTTCCAAATTTCCATTAAAGTTTACGTATTTCTGCTGCTATTAATCCGATTCAGGCTAGGACACCACAGTACAAAACAAAAAATCCTAAAAAAACCCCCAAAACAAACAAAAAAGCCAAACAAAACAAACAAACAAAGCCTGATGGAAAAATTAAACAGAATAGCTGGGTTTTCTGTTTCAGTTTCAGCAAATGCTGAGGACTACCCACAGTTAGGATTCACAGACACTACATATAATTTGCCAAGAGCACTGATCAATACCCAGTGCTATTAACATTAAAACACTAAATTGGTATTATAAGCACAATTTAACTGACTAGTCCCACAGATAAACAGAACTAATTTTTTGCTTCCTCCCTCATCTTTTTTCTTTTTACCTTTCTTTTTTCTTTTTATTTCATATACTTGCTAGTGTGTATTTTAGGTTAGTTGATGAGAGTAAACAGTAGCAATGCAACCTCCTATTGTATGAGAGCAGAAGTAAGAGGTGAAAACCAGCTCTTGCCTACACCGCTCATCTAGAAATGTCTAAGTTGTAATCTCAAGGCACAGACGACTTGCTAACCCTCAATAAGAAACTAAGAGGAAGAATGATGAATATTCACCTGTGTGAAAGACCTATGCATTTTGGCCTTGTAAAATAGAGAACCTTAGTTCTAACTCATGAGACACATACTTTTGGACAAACCTGAAAGCACAAGAATGGCTTAGAAATACCTGAAGGACTAAGGAAACACACTTTAAAACTGACTTCAAGAATTAAGAAGTTGACTTTAAACTAATCAACTCAACACTGGAAAAACAAAGCAACTGAAAAAAAAAAATTAGGAAAAAGTATTGAGCAGTAACAGGGAACAGACTTAATGTGCCTTAGTTGGGCAGCTGAGAATTTGCTGTCCACAGGCTGTCAGACCACAAGAGAGAGGAAATGTTTTAGTCATATGTGACCCCTCTTTGCAACCTTTGGGATAAAATGAGAAAAGTGGCCAAATTAACTTAGCTGAGGCATATCCCTACAATACTGTAGTCTCTGGGCATTAAAAAAGCCTCATTTAAAGCTGCCCAGAGGATTCTCTTCCTGAGACAGAATTTACCTTTGATTTAAGTCTGTGGTGTGGTATGGCTTACTGCACCATTTATTTCTTTTTTCGTGTGCCTAAGCAGACCTTGTCCAGAGCCCAAAAAGTCTTAAAGAAAAACAGACAAACTCAACCAATACACAAGTAATATTAAAAGTAAAATTAAAACTAAAATGATTTTGAGTATGTTAGTGCCCCAAAACCTTGCTAATTTTACTGAATGGACCACAAGGGAAACTATTCAGATTTGCCATTTTTCAGAGTTGGGGGGGGGGGGAAATCACATTTTATCCAAGTAGTACAGCCATATACTTCTCCCAAAAACTCCTTTGATAGGTTACTGCCATTGTATGCTCAGGTGAAACCAACAGAAGAATGTATAAGATGTACATACCAAGCACTTTCCAGTGTCAGGATCACAGGTTTCACTGTGGTTGTTGCACTGGCATGGCACACAAGGTATCATCAGAGTGTGAGGCTCTCTTCCGCTGAGTTCTGTATGCTTTCCCCTGTAGTATCCTGGAGCACAGCTCTAGTTGTAAGGGGAGTAAAATAAAATTTTACAAAAATTATCACAGCTATCAACAGCTACAAACAACTTTAAAAGCCATTTCAGAAATTTTTTTTTTTTTAACTTTCACAATATTAGACAGAAAGGATTCAAGGGTTCAGTACCTGGCAGGACAATCCAGTGTAACCAGCAGGACACCTACATTGCTCTACAAGATGAGCTAGAGGTCTGCCTAGATGCATTTCTTCAAACTTTACTGCAATTTCCATTGAGATATTTGCAATTCTACAAGATATATGCAGAAGAGAGCGTGAACATCTTAAGAAGGACTAATGCCAAAAACAAGATCCAAAAACATTTTCATGCTTCAAGGTCAGGACTACAATACATAATCTTCCATAATTCCCAATGCAAGTATCTCAAAAACTGAAGATTTTTTAAATTATTTGTGGGATTTAAGAACCTACAACTAAACACATCAGAATTTATTAAAAGTAACAAAGCTTGATCCCTCTTGGTCTGGAAAACTTCCCAAACCCACCATGCAAGAGTATGTAATTCTTCCTCAGAAATATTAGACAATCACATTTGTCTGGTGCCACAACTCTGGACAGAGCTAACAAAAAGATAGTTGAGGGGATGTAAATAAAAAATAACACAAAATCTGGAGGTGGAATAAGACTTCTTCAGAGCTGTGAAGATGTACACATATTGGGTTTTCATTGGATGCATCTTTGCTTGTCTTGTTAGTTTCCAGACTGACAGATGCGATGATGATATCCCATCCCCTCTCTCTCATTAGTAACTTAGTTCTGGACAAAATGGCAAGAAAATCATACTATTCTGAGGTAAGACTATCTTATTACCACTGCCCAGAGTGTTTCAAGATACAGGAGATACTTAGATTGATACAAACCCAAGAACTCAGGGGACCATGTGCTTCAATGGAAAAAAAAAAGAAACAAAATATTCAATATCCATAAAAATAAGATGGGAAAGAAATAATTTAGAAAATATAAAATATTTAACTGTATCATCAGTCCTGCAGAACACGGCATCAGCCTGTACTTCTTTGTGTGTTTTGCTATCAAAGTAAGCAGCAGAGTCATTTAATGTTTCCCAAAAAGAATTAAAGAGGGATTCTGCTGCAATTAAAAATCATAAATGTTTTCTTGTCAGAGGAAGAGCATAAGTCATAAATAGGAAACTGCAGATTTCTCTGAGCTAAGTCTTTACTGTATAGCTCAGTTTGGATTATTTGTAGGTTAAATTACAGTAAATGCAATACCATAAGTAAATGCAATACCATAAATAAATGCAATCAGAGGTTGCTTTACCTGCTTTGCTGTAATCCTTGCCCATAAGCTGCCTTGATAAGGATGTATTCAACGTTGCTTAGCACAGATATGAAGTCAGAACGTAAGACAGGCTCATCAGACACAGAGTTAAAATACTTCCAAGAATCCTAGGGAAACATAACACTACTATTATTATTATTATTATTATATTTATATTTATTATTAAAACCATGAACATTCAAGTTTACTTCAAGGTAACGCTGTGTTGCTCCTGTGTTTTGGCTTACCTCCTTCATTTCTACTTCCTTGTCAGTTCTTACTCCATTTTCTGGAGGAGGAATGTCTACATAGATGACCAACTTGCTGGTGTGACCTCCTTTCATTAGAATCTGTGGCTCAAAATTTGAGGTTCCAAAGCCATCCAAAGCATAAAAAGCAACAGTATATCTCAGCTTCCCTCCATAGGCCATGAGCTGTTTGGATTAAAAATGATTACTATTATTTATTCTAAGGTTCGAGCTACTAGTTGAAAATATCTTAACATCATCTGTAAACTGCAAAACTGGCAATCCTTTGAAGAACTGGCAATAAACATGAAAATTGACTAAAACTCAGTGGCTTTTCAACCGAGGTTAAATACATATTTTTATAAAGCAATCTTAGTTTCCTTACCTAGACCCTTTTAAGCTGCACACTCAATTTTCATTCAATTTCTAAGCAACAGAGATTCCATGATCTATATACTGATTCTAGCATCCATGTTAAAAATTCTTTCAGGTTCTACAATCAAACCAAATATATCACTGTTCCCCCTCACACAGAATCTCTGAAGTAGATAAATATGGGTGTTACTAATTCACAGGGTCAAGATAAATCTTGTTAGGAAAGGGTAATGTAAATATATTGATTGTGCTTGCTATAAATAAGTTCTATCACTGAATAGTTATAATGTTATGACCTACAAGAATAGAACAAATGTAGAAAAATATTGTGAAGACAAAGTTACTATTCTAGAGTAAAGGAGTGTCTATTAGACAACAAAGTTATCTACAAAGCATTCCAGTTCTTTAATGTTCTTACCTGGTCTCCCTGAAACTGCTCTGGCAACTTCCAGTAAAATGTTTCTGTATTTAAGTATTTTCTGACTATGGCAGCATCCAATAAAACATCAGGAAATTGTGGAAATACTCCTTCCAGTGTTCCAGTCAGGTTACTTTGAGCTACTACATGCAGAATGGCCTGATCTGGAGTTAATGTTATCTGCAACACAAACAGCAAAAGATTCATTCAACAAAATATCCTGTTTACAATTTTAGCTCCTTTGAAACAGGCAATAGTCCATCTTAGAGTAATAAATACCCAACCCAAAAAACTGGAAAACACCTTTGATATTTACTTTTTTAAGAAGTCCAGAGTGAAACGCAAGGTTTCAGAAACAAGAGTATGACCATTTACCATTTGCTTTCCTTTCTGTTCTGACCTACGCCACTGGCCCTGGAAGCCAGTCAGGACACTCAGCCTGATTCATTAAATGCGCACACCAGTGTGGCAGCTAACACGAGGATAACAACAAACTATGTCTGTGTGGTTATATTGCTTTACTTACAGGAATTCTCACATGGTCTTCTAGTTCTGAACAAGAGGTGGACATCCCAAAACAGAAGCATGGAGTACATCCTAGTGCATTGTTAGCAGACAGACCAAAAGTTCCAGGTTTACACTCACTGCATTGTAGACCAAATACATTTTCCTGGAGGAAATTTAAAAAAAAAAAAAGTAACATCACACTCACAGTACTTCACTATCTAAATGAAAGATAAGTATTTTTGGAAGAAAAACTAGTTGCTATGTAAAATGCATAGCAGAATATCATTTATTGTATGTATTCTGTTTTACTGTGCAGTACATTACTTTTTTCATTACTTTCCAATGCTGTTCTGCCTTCTTAAAAAAAAAAAAAAAAGAAAAAAAACCACCACACACACAAAACCCTCCACAAACAACCACAGAACATTTAAGTTAAACTCATGTATCTGACTGTCTATCAAAAATTAGCAACTAGGTATTTGATTCAAGACAGAATTTCCTCCCAAACCTGCATTTGGAAAATGAGCTCCAAAAGCCAAATAAACTGCTCACTATGAGCAGGAATCAGGGGACTTATTCCCAAGTGTCTCTTTTTGCACTCAATTCCCAACTGTAAGATGAACTTCAAGAAACACACAAAACTACAGTCAATGCCCACTGGTACCTTTAACCAGAGATTGGACAGACACCTATGAAGGCATAAATTTGTTGTCTTGAAGTAAGTTTTCTATCACTCAGTCTTTCAAGAACAGATTTCCATCTTTTCAGAAAAATCTATACTATCTGTGTTTTTAATGTTTCCTTTTTTATATAGAAGAATATCAGACTTCACAATTAGCAATGTATCTGAGTTATTCTTATGCACTGCCTTTGGATCCAGCATAAGAAATTAATTCGAACTTGCAACATAAACATACTTCAAAAAACACTTAGATTCTCCATTTAGTATTTATTGGTTTCTTCCTATCATTACGATTTGAATTTTCAAAAAAGCAGGCTATATCAACCGAACTAATGTGTTGTTCCCAAACCTAATAAAACCAAATGTGTGTGAGCAGAAAAACTTCACTGTTTTTAATTTTTCTCCTGACTAATAGTAGGACCTGTCACAGAAAATCCCTTAGCAGTGACTTAGGTGTACTCATAAATGATGCAGATTGGCTTTTGAAGTTTTTTCAGCCATATATCTTCCTTGACTTTAATGCAATCAATGTCTAGAAAACACTAATGTTTCCCCAGAAGGGGCTGAATAGCTCAGTACCTTGCAGGTACAGATGCCAGTTTCTTCTTCACAACCACAAACTCCTTCGGTGTCATTGCACGTCTCTGCTTTGGTTCCACTCAAATCACAGTCACAGGCAACACAGTCTGGGTAGTCCCTGTAGCCTAAGGCACACCTGGAACAGTCTCGTCCTCCAAATTCAATTTTACACTGGCATTGACCTGTCAATACATCACACTGGAGATTGGCTGAACCAGAGCTGCTGCAGTTGCAAGCCTTAGGTGAAGAGAAGAAATGTTCATAAATAGCAGATCCTTAAAAAAAATTTTTTTACAACAGAAACAGCACAGTATATTTAAGAGTAATCCTTAAAACTCAGTGTTTGTCAATAATTACTATACAATTACAAAAGGGAAGAAATTCCACACAGAAATGAGGTTGTTTGGTTTGTATTTTAGCAAAGAATTGCATTTCCAGTAAACAGTGGATGGCAAAAAGTTAGAACCAAATATGGGTTGGGAACCAAGGAGTTGAAGGAATCTGTTTCAGAAAACAAAAATATATCCAAAATACTTTATTTACAGTACTATGTATTGAGTGCAGCAAGTAAATTAAATAATATTATATAAAAGCTCAACGAAAGAAATCTGTATTATCATTTTATAAATATGACAGAAAGGAAAATCTTAAAACTAACATTCTTTTAAGATTTCAAGAAGCATTAATAGCTTCTGCATCTTGCTCAAGCTTTTTACTATTTGATGAGGAACCAAGAAGCTCATTGCATCCAAAGGTGGGAAGCTCAGCATGCAGTGCAGCTCAGTATCAAAGGAAAACTGTTTCCTGGCAGAGTGCATCCTTCATTATGCAATCAGTAATATGAGCCTTTTATTACAAACATGCAAAGTGGGTGTACTTTATTTGTCATTCTTTTTTTAAGCAGTCTGGATTAGCCTTCACTCTTAATTTCTTATCTGTTGTTACTTAACAAGCCCAATTTTGGTCTGTGGTTATTTCTAACTGAACAGGCAAAAAGTACATTCCATCTATCATCATCTACTGTGAGCATTTTCCCTGAGTCATTTTCCTTATCAGCTCTCTTTGAGATGAAAAGCCTTTACCTTGCTAAGTCTTGCATGCCAAGACTCACAAGTTCTAGTAGCATTACTATCTATCTTTAGCATTCTTCACAATTTTGCTGGTTACCCACAGCAATCTTTGTATTAAGCAGCTTTTACTCTAGCACCAGCTACTATAATGCCTAGTTCAATACACTTTGTGGCCACAGAGGTTGACAACTTTGGCTCAGGTATCAGTGAAGGTCCACAGCTCTGAACATCAAACTCTAAGATAGTAATAATGTACATGTATTCAATCTCTATCTACTTGTGATAAACGTAAATAAAGACTCTAAGTTACAACGCACTGTGCTGCAGCACACATGAAAAAGATTGTAATCTAAACAAGACTACAGCTCTGCTATGCTATTGCACCCAGAAATGGATGCTAAATATCAAGAAAACCACTAGAAACAGAGCCAGATGAAGTAACCACTCATGCATTCTGTGTTGCAAAACCAGTCAGTCTGGGCTTCTCAGCATTTCCCCCATTTCATCCATGTAGAGAGCATGCAAAGAGTCTCTCCTGGGTTTGCCAGAAGACATTGATCCTGATCTTAACCTACCACATCTGACTATTCAGCATAGGGAATATCCCTCTGTTGGGACTATTACCTGGAGATCACATTACTGCGTGTTGCATCAAGAAAGGATCTAAAATACCTTAGAGTAATTCACGTTCATTACTGTGAGGCTGCAACCAAAAGGGATAATAGACAACTTAGCAAAAGTGAGCAACTGCATTTATAATTAGACCTGATCATTGGCAAGTGCTGTGGAATCACCTTATGAAAGGAAGATGTCAAAGGAAATGCACAAGGACCAGCACGTTTTATTTGCAGTACGTTAGGTAAGAATGACAGTAAGCTGACAGTTAACAAAGCTGTGGTTTAAAGACCAGTTGCCAACTATGTTACTGTAAATCACTAAGATGGTCAACTCTGAAGACTTATTAGGACTACTTTATCATCCTTACTCTAAAAAATTAAAGAGAGATAAAAGACTCCAATTTGGCTGACACTTAAATACTTACTGCATGTAATGACAGACCTTGTCAAGTTGATAATATTTGTGGTTTCTCCACTGAAATTACTCATTACATTCATGTAATTCTGAGGCTTTTTAAAATCTCAACATTTATAAAACAGTTTGGACCAATGCCATATCTGACAAGAATTTACTGCATGAACCTAAAGGCATAAATGGTTGCTATTCCTTGGATCTGCACTGACTTGGCATTTTATTGCTCAATCATAAGCATTGAGCTGAGATAAGGGAGCTACCATTGTTCCATCCATGAAACATTAACTACATTATACCATTTTAATTATAAATTTTCAGAAAAAATGCCTGCAGTAACTTTCAAGACAAGCTAGATTTCAATGTTCTTAAATCTGTATATTATCAGTTATTGATTTTCACAGAAACTATGTTCCCAGTTGCCTGTTGCTGCTATAAATCTGGTTTAGAGCCACTATTCAGACACCTAAATGTTAGAATGCACACCTCACAATTTTAATGTGAACTATGTACCTATCTAGAATAAGCACTCTGATAGTATTTCAAAGACAGACCTCCTAGAAGGCTCCTTGATAAACACTGTGCAGTCTGTTGTTTTGCTGGTTTTTGTTTTAATGTGAGCATTTTGCATTAACACTTTGAGACAAAGAATAAAGATCACGGTTCTCAAAACAGGAGTCCAATTCTGACATTTGTATAAGGCTGATTGATTTTAACAGCCATGGCTTTTCAGCCAGCCTACCATACCTTGCAACCAAGTTTAGGAGAGAGTCCCCAGTAATTTTCTTCACAGAGTTCACACTTTTGTCCCTGAGTGTGAGGGGGACAAATGCATTGGCCAGAATCAGCATTACAGTTGTCCCGAGTATGGGCACAGTCACAGGCTGCAAGAGAAACACGACCGAATAAGCAACTTTATCCATGCTTTACTACAGAGAAGAAACTCCAAGACCACTGATAGTCCTACTTTCCTTATGCAGTACATTTGTCCATTCCACTAGGAACTCCTTGCCATCCCTAACCACTGAGAAACAAATCAGGACCACAGTGACATTTCATCTTCTTATTGGAAGCCCATTATTGTTTCTTGACTTAGCCTATTAGGTGTTTTAAAAAGCAGTGCTTCATCTCCACAGGGGATCAACAAAACCGAACAAAACTACTTTAAAGTAGAGTACATTTGAAAGAAAACATTTCTATCATAGCGGACACAAAACTTACCATGAGATATGCTAATAATCTCAAGGAGGTGAAAGGATTAATCACAAGAATTGCTTATTGAATAACAGGGATGGATAACTATTTTTATAACTAACTACTGCAGGATGCACTTGGCTATTTACAAAACAAAATACTGTTCCAGTTAAAAAGCAGAATTTCAGGGAACTGGTTTTATTAATTGTTTTAGTAACGTTTAAGAAATTTCCAGTACTGAAATGGTTAAAGGTACCCAAGGGATCTTCGATTCTTAGTAAAGACAAAGTATATTTATTTTAAAACATAATGCTATCACATAATCTCACTGCATATTTCATTTTAATGTACCATTTGAGGCATGAAAAAAAGCATTTTTGTCTGGCTGGAGAAAAGGTAGGCATTCCTTTAACTATACTGTATTGAAAAGGGCATCTTATTAACATGACAAATTAGGTTTCGATGGCATGTTCTTCTTCTGGATGAACAATTTCTTCCCTATAATGACTAAAAATGGTACACATCCAGGTGATGATGGGAAGATGAAACATATATTCAAGAGTTAAAGAAACAAGGTAAAAATCTTTAGGAATAGAAGCTCTTCACTTTCGTAACTGTAGAAAAAAAGAAAGTTTTCTTCTCTTTGAAGGACTGAAGGGTTTTGTAATAAAGAGACAAAGGAGCTATTGAGGATGTAATATTTCTTTCATGCACCCTTTATGAGTTATTTCATAGTCACCACCTTTTACAAGGAACCACACAATAAGCAAAGAAACGTTTTGTTCCCCAGCTTAATCAAAGTATTAGCAGACCTTCCTACAGATTCTTCAGTATCGTCATCAAAACAACTGACCTTTGCCAGAGTTCAACATACAATATATTGCTGAAAGAAATTCCTGACAAACTCTGGAAGGATTGTGGACTAGAGCTTACGTGTGCAGCCACCATCCTGGAATGCGTAAAAGCCATGAGCACAACGATCACACTTCTCTCCAGCCACTCCTGGTACACAGTGACACTGCCCCTGATGATTGCAGTCCTCGGAGACCGAGCCAAACTGACTGCAGTTGCAGGGAATGCAGCCAAGCCCAGTAAGCAGGCCATAATACCCATTCTGTTGGAGAAGAAATAAATAGATTTGAGCTATGTTTCATAAATTTTTGAAAACACTACAATATACGCTCTTGTTTTCTCCCCCTGATGTCTGACATGCATGAATCTTGGCCAGCATTGTGTGACTGCTGTGAAAAGACTCCCTGGCCTCATCTCTTCACTGTTGCCAGCTATAAAGCAATATGCACTCAGGTGAAAAACTCAACCCTGAAATGCTCTCATGGTCCTCTAATCTCAGAAGCAAGACACTACACTTTGAAGTCTGATGTTACTCAAATGGAAGACTTGCATGAGGTGAGGGTGGGCTGTGCTGATCATGCACAGATACCTGTGACTATGAATGAAAGCCTAGAATGGAGCAGGTCAGTGACCTAGTGTACAAATGTATTCAAAGTCATTCAGCTGGGCTGGCACAAAGGCAGTAACTGGGCACAGATTTCCTGCTCTGGTCTCTGATGCAGTTCTACACTTAGCATAGACTGGAAACTGCTGGTTTGTATCACCAGTGAATATCTACTTGTTCTTATAACAGGCCTGCCTTTCAGCTGAATCCCTTGTTGGCATTCAGCCATGATGTATTTATTATCACCAACCACATTTCTTCAGATATTCCCTACTCAGACTTCATTTTACAGAAGCACAGCTCTAAGATCCCTTCAGGTTTGTTAACAGAGTTTGGTTTTTTGACTGCACATTGTTAGCACCAGCCTGAACAGCCCTGTGCTGGAGGGTGCTGATTCAATTACATAGCTTCACATGTGCAAGGAGCACATGCAGAGCAATTTTCAACCACAAAAGCCTCTGCAGACAAACTTTGGTCTCCACTCCAGCAACAGGCCCCTCTTCCCTGAACATATTTGCTGCTATTCTCTGTATCTGCTCAAATCGATATCTATAGATATAGAGGAAGACAAAAAAATTTGTATATTAGCAACAGGTAATGTATTTGCTTACCAAGCACTTATCACATCTTTCCCCAATCACATTTGATTTGCAGGAACAGACACCTGTCTCATGTTGACAAGTACTTGAAAGGGAACCATTGACATGGCAGGCACAGGCTTGTGTTCAGACAAAAAGAAACCAAATAAAAAAATTATTCATATGTATCTATATGCATTCATTATTATACAGAATTCAAAATCTGGTATATAACGTGTTTCATCTGTTTATATCCCACAGATGATAATATCCTACAGTAATGCCTGTGCATTTGGACTAAAATTTAAAAAAAAAAAAAACAGCTCTGAATAGCTATATTTGAGAAGTTTGTTTCTTCCAGCCCTATATGTGACATTCAGAAGTAGAAAATGTGTACAGCACATCACTGGAGCAACAGTGTTAACCAAACCAGTAAGTTTCAGGGATACCAAGTGTCAAACCCTAACATAATACATTCCACTCCCTCAGCCTAACCCAACCCCAGAGTTTTCAACCTGCACTTGCCAACTCACAACTTGAAGAATAACTCTTTAAGCAAAGGTGCACATGTCCCCATCCATTTTGTACATGAACACACATTTTTGTGTTCTTTAAATGCTGAGAGTAATAATAGTAACAGCTTACCACGACAGTTTTTGTCAATCACTGCATCCCCATAATACCCATCAGCACACTTTTCACAGTGGTGACCTGCTGTGTTCCCCAGACATTTCAGGCACTGTCCTGTGAAGGGATCACAGTGGCCCTCTTCTTGAGGGTTTACATTGCCATGGCATTCACAAGGAGCACATGATTGTCCAGGCACAAGAGGATTCCCATAGTAACCATTAGCACACCTGCATTAGAGTTTAAAAACCTTATCAGCCGGAATGTGGTCATGTCATACACTCTCCCCACTGAAGGGAGTACTTCCTATTAAATTTTAATCTAAAGTGTCTCTGTATTACAGTGAAAGACAAAATAAGAAGGAAAGTTTTATTAGGAATGTTCTGTACATGTGGTATGAACAATACAAGGAAGACAGAATGATGAACAGCTTGTGATGGCAATGATATAGATATTTTACCCAAAATTAGTGTACATACCTTTCACACTGAGAACCAGTATAGCCTGGAAGACATTTGTCACAGACAATTCCACCTTCTTCACTCAGATGGCAAGTAGGACTGAAACTATTAACAATATTTATGGCAGTTGGTATCAATGCACAGAACCACAAGACTTCTACAAACATTCAATATCCACCCTTCCTTGCGCCTATGTATATAACCACACAATTGCAATTTTTTCTAGTTTATCAATGCTTTTAACATGACAATGTGTCAAAATAAATGGGTAATTTTTAAAAACTCTTGGGTTTTTTTTACTTTAAAAGGAAGATTTTAAAACTTCCTAAAAACATGGCTTTCTTTCTAGCAAAGCAGAACAACTGCTGTACCAAGTTTTTTTTTCAGATAAAACACTTCTGTCCTTCTGCTGTTTTCTGAAAAAACATGGAAGATAACCATCATTTTGGTGCAAAGTTCAAGGCCAGGTTGAATTATTATTTTCAACCACCATGCAAAATCGCACCATTTCACTCAGACTCTCTTAGCCTAGTCTATATATTTGTCTACCTCGAAAAATAATGTTTCTATGAGATATACTCAAATGAAGAAAAAAAAGTCCTTTTCTCTTTCCTTCAGATGTAATCACATTTTTCTTTATCTCACTTTCTGGTTTTGCTGAAGATGCAAAAGACAGTCTTGCATAAGAAGCTTACTTGTTTGCAGCAGAACTCAGAGGACATGCACAGGGCCGGCAGTCCTCAGATGTTCCTTGGGATGGATCTCCATAGAAGCCAGGCAAGCACTGATCGCAGAAAGGTCCTGTTGTGTTGTGTTGACAAGCCTGTGGGACATGGAAAAAATCTTTTTGTATTTTCTCTTGATGGTTTTTCGGCCCCCGAGGGATTCCTACAGCAGTCTGCATGCAGTATGACATCCAAGGAAGCCATTCTTCAAGCCATGAAGAAAAGCCTAGAACTTTGAAAATAAGTGTTTGGTTTTTTTTTTCTGAGTTGTAACAATCCTGATTGTTTTTCCTACAGTTTATAATATATTTTACTCTATGAAACCAGCCACATTACTTATACACATACTTAAATATATTTTGCATATTGCACACATTTGCAGTAACAAGCTGGTGTTTAGCTATTTTATTCCAGTGACCTTTAATTTTCAGAAGAGATCTGAGAGCTAAATTTTCTCTTCAGAAGGTAATGTGCAATTTCCACTGGTGTTAGTCATGGAAGATGCACATATATCCGAAAACAGATATTCACTGCTTAAATTTGTTCTTTTCAGGAACCTGCAGCAAGCAAAGTCAAGATTTTTATCAGCCAGTATATAATAGCATTTTTGTATTAGTTCTGACTCTTCCTCACTTGAAATGATAATCTGAAATAAACTCTTTATTGGAAGACACATTAACAGAGCCCTGAAATATACTCTGAACTAAACAATGAAAACCAACAAAAATAAACACTTGGTACCCATAGCATGAAATTTATGCACACCATAGACTTGTCTCTCACAGTCAAAATGCTCTCCTAATTCCTAAATAGATTCTTAAAACACAGAACACTTTGAAGGATGACTTACAAAGCAAACACCATGAATGTCACACTCAGTTGCATGCCCATTGCACTTGCAGGGTTGACAAATACCCCCAAAGAGTATTCCATCCACACGGTAGTAACCAGGGAGGCAGGACTGAAAAGAAATGAAGGGAGAAAATCAGTAGCATTATATGTGTTGAAAGCACACATCAAAACATTTTCAAAGAGTGCACTTCCAACCACCCACCATCCAACCCATTCACACTGTGGTAACTGAATGCTCTTTCAACCCTATTGATGTCACTGTAGCTCTTTTCTGGTGGTTGTTTTTTACTTGCACTGGATAAATGGGATAAGAATTAACTCCATAAAACTTTGATACATCCCTTTGTTCCCTGGAGGCATGAAAGCTAACTTTTTTGTGGTTTAATATGTCAAATTCCTTATTATGGGACAATAGAAAAGAGATGTTCTAACACCTCCGCAGAATCACTAACAATGCTATAGCACAGGGCTTCATACTGAAATTATTTGTCAAAATAAGTCCTGCTATTCTGCAGTGGGACTGTGCCTCTCTCAATCTTCTATTCACAGATACACAAGACACCACCTTGCACAACACATTTCACCCTTGTGAGTTCTTCCAAAAGCTAGCATTCCTCCCTGCTAAGGTTCCTTATTGCCTCCATAAACTTAATGGCACGTAGCAGAAATAAAGCGAACATGATCCAGATCCAGAAAAAGTGCTACTAATGAGTAAGGTAAGCTCAAAACAGCTTCACAGAGCTTTCACAGCTGCTCCCTCTGCAACACTGATATTCTGAAGTGCATCATCATTTTATAGTGCCATGAAAAAGAACTCAAGAAATAAGTTTAAAATCCCATTTAGAGTATCTGAAAGAAAATATCTACAGGATTGTGTAAAGTACAGTAGGCAGCAATTCACCCCAGAATACATACTTTTATGGCAGCATAATTAAAGGCAGCCTGCCTTTAAAACCTATCCTTTTGAATAGGAAATAATTTTGCACACACAAAACACTGTAAGAGGTTACCTCACAGGATATTCCTGTGTAACCCTGAGGACATTCACAGAATTCCACATCTGGTGCTGAAGAAAGATCTATAACATTTGCACTTGCAGTATCCAGGGTCACAGAGTCCAGCCTAGGGTCAAGCAGGAACATATCACATCATTTATTACCCCAGACTTGATCTTCTACAGGACAGTTTGATTCTGGGGAGGTAACACCAGTGAACACTGCTCCCCAGCAGGTACAACTGAGGAACAGGCACAAATCTCTTCTACAAAAAGTCTGTGCTCATACTCTCATCACAGCATTTGCAGTCCTGGCAGTAGACGTGCCCTCATCCTGTTATCATTATTGTTACTAGAAGAGACAACCTTTTCAGCCACAGGTAACATTTTCGTAAGAAATCTTTACAAACATTCCATAAAGAGGAACACATTATCCATAAATGAACATAAATTTCACCAGAGTGGTGTGGGTGCACAAAGCAAATTTGGTATCACTTCCTATTTTATTGACAAGAAATGCGACCAAATGACACAATATTCACAGAGCATTTTGAGTTGAAAGGGATCATCAAGTCCAACTCTTAAGTAAATGGCCCATATGAGGATTTGAATCCATAACTTTGGTGTTATTAGCACCATGCTCTAATTAGGGAATGAGCAAGAAACGTTGTCAGTCAGTCTAAGGAAATTAAGTAAGTAAATGATGAAGCTGATTCCCTTGAGAGCAATACAACTTTATTTCTGTATCTTGGAGAAGAGGTAAAACAAAGATCTGTCAGGTCTGATGCAGATACTGCCAGTGCTGGTTTGAGACTATGGAATGATCAGCTAATCCATTCCAGCCTAATTTTCCTATTAAGGACTCCCTTAGAGATGAGTACCAATAACATCCACAAACGAACATCAAAAAAATTACAATCAATGTCTTTATTGACAGGTTTTCAATACTCAGTGATGGATTAACTAGCCACATACACAAATAAGCACACTGTAGAGAGTTCTGGAGACATTTCCCTCTAAAAAAAGCAGCCATTGCAATAAGGCTTTTATGCAGTATTACTTTAAAGCAGAAGACGACGTTTCTGCTATCAGACACCTTTAAAATTGAATGTCCCTTACCACACACTCCATATGACTGTGTTTTGGGGACAAAGACTGGTCTTAAGAAAATTCAATAAACAACATTTTTTCTAGAAACTATTAACATAAAACTTCAGGAATACTGCCACTAAGAATCATGATTCATATGCAGAAAAATAATACAAGCATATGGATTAACTTGAATATTTTATCTCACTTACCTGTACACAGCCTTTTTGGCAATGTTATAGTTGGCCCTGATCAGAAGATGGGTCACGTTTGCCAGAACAGTCATCAACATTTCCCGGTCTATTGCTTTTTTTGTATTAAACTCTATGAAATTCTCTGATACAAATCTCACTGAATTAGAATACTCCTCATATGGCTGTAATGACAAGCCCGCTGCTCTTGTACTCAGAATCTGCCCATTACCCTGAAATTGAAGAACAAGAGATAACATTTTCTGTATTTGCATGTCAATTTTATTAAGCAATAACGTTTAGTGTCAAATACACATCCACATAACACAGAGAAGAGGCAATCAAATTAAATTCCTTGCATTAAGATAAAGTAAGTAAAAGGTCAACATTTTCTGTCGCTTCAAGACCACAATCCCATTCTCCCTCGGTTCAGAGACTTCAGAATTCTTTTGCAATAGAATAAACTGAATTGCAAAAAATCAAACACCTCTACAAAACAGAATCTCCTTTCTCCTTTGTTCTATTGCTAAGTACATATTAAAAAATACTGGTTTTGGAGATGCCTGGTTTCAGTGTAGAGCCTTACTTTTTAACTGCAACATAAATCTAGAAAAGTAAGCAATCAGCCAAGAACACTCACCTGTTTCATAAGCATAAGTCTTTCCAGTTTATTGCAGTTTGTTTTGTAAACACAGCTTTGTACATTCGGTAATAAGCAACTCACTCATATACGCACAGATTAAATTCTAGGTATTTAGCATTTAAAAATAGTATTGTATACCTACAATTTCAGACAAATTGATTAGAAAATCAGAGAATTGAGTAGTAATAAAATCTGATAGTGACTTTTAAGGGACTTAAAATTGACAGAACTACTACTACAGAAACGTTACTTTTTAACCTCTTCATAGATTCTTAATAATGTGTGAATAGTAAAAAGCTGAACAAAAATCCACCTGAATGATGACATCCACACTAGACACTATATCACTGTCCACACTCTCCATTGGAATGTCGTAAGATACCGTATACTTCAAGTCTCCACCAATAGCTGTAAGCTGAAATTACAAAAGGCAAAGGCTTAACAACATGATAATCTCCAGTCAACATGAAGAAATTACACGGGTCAGTACAATGTCCAAATTATAAGACAATTGTAGGCTTACAAATACCACTTTACAGGAAAAGTTTAACATGCCATGAGTGTCAGCACAGGGACAAGAGCTGGCTTGTTGCTGTGCAGGTGGTGAGAGCTAGCTCGAGGCTCTACAGGTGATTCAGATAAGTGCCCTCATTCTGTGAAACACTAACAGGACTCTGAACAGACAGCAGAGGTGTACGCTATCATCCTAGCCAAGGGGCACAGCATGTTGGAGTTCTTCACATTCCATACGCCGCCTTTCAGGGTCCTTAGCCCCACAACTGCTGCTGACTACTTCAAAGTAAGTTAAGCAACAGTTAGACCTATATTAAATAAATAAGAAATCAGAATTTGAGTGAGTGTTGCCCTGTGCAAAAGCTGCTCCTTAATGTTGCACTTCTTACACTTGTTTTCATTTACTGTGTCACTATACTAATAATAAACAAGGCTGCATGGGCAGAGGGAGTGGACTGAAAATAATTACAGGCAAGGCTGCAAGGTTCCCCTCTGCCCACCTCTGGTGAGGCCAGGGCTGGAGTTCTGATTCATTAACAGTCAGGAGAGATTATATTGTGTCCAGGATAGGCAGAGAAGGAAGTGGGGAGATGGATGAACTCAAAGCGCAAGAAGAGGATGCTGGGAATGTCTGCACAGGAACATTCTGATTTAAAGAGCAGAGATATAGTGAGAAGTTTAGTATTACTGGGTTTTATGTGTAATCTTTAATTACGGAAACTATGTATTTAGAGCAATAGGTTATGGTTAAGACAGAGAACCCATGAAGGAGTTTTGACTTCTTAGCTGAGTACTTACTTTATTTCCTAGATATGCTTCAGGCGCTGACCAGTAATAAGTATGTTTCAGTACTTTCACAGCCTCAGTGTTGTTAATACTTATTTGATGGGGTCCATCAAATTGGCTTTGCTGAGGCTGCACACTCCTTGTTTTGTACAGATCAGTAACAAGCCATCCAGCCATGTCTGAAATCTACAAGAGAGAGTAATAGTATTAATGGAAGTTAGGCAGTTGTGTCATTGAGAAAGCATTCACCTCTTCCTAGATATTCATTCAAACTGATGGATCTAGAACACTTTCATTAGGCAAGTCTGACACCTAATATATGCAAATATGCCACTTCACTCTATGATCGTCTCTACCTCTCTATTAGACAGGAACAAAAATACAATGAATGTGATTTTCATCCTTCCAACAAAATTAACATTATACCTGTGCAGCTCCCTGAGATAGAAACACAGAATTTCAAAGGCTTCAAGGCCAACTGTCCCCATTTATAGATAGCGCTGAGCTGGAGGAAAGTAAAAACTACAATTGCAGAAGAGGAAGCAAGATTTGAGAACTTCGCTCTTCTCACAGAGAGAGTTTTATTCAATCACCTTAGAATTTCAGTCAGTTTGATGTGTTTTCCTCCCTTTTTGTTGCACACAAAACACGAGACCAAAGTGTGGCTGGCTCTGCAAAGGTACATAAGGAGTTTGGTGGGAAAAGAGTGGCCCCAAAACCCCATAACTCAAGAACAGAAAACAATGATATTTATAAACGCTGCTTGCTAAGAAGGAATATTGGCCATATTGCCAAAGGTCCAACAGCCTTGTCCAATAGGTATGAGATCAAGGAAACAAGTTTGGGTTTATCTCTTCAGCATGAAAAAAAACTTGAACAGTCAGAAAAAAAATTCATTCTTCCAGTGTATTATTGCAGCCTTCACTACCCAACGCTTCTGATATTGCTGCAAGCCAGCAGGGCCAAAGCCTGCGCTGGGATGACTTGCTGACTGCCTCAGAGCTGCCCAATGATACTGAAAATCCATTCCTGTGTAAGGAGACACATACCAGAATTTGCAGTTAACTTGGGCACGTGTCAAAGAGAAATATAGTACACTTCGCAGCTGCCTGAGGAAAGAATATTAGGTCATGGACATGACATAGAAATACCTGACTGATGGGCCATGTAAGACTGTCACAGACATCAGAAACGCCAAAGCAAAAACACTCTGTGCAGCCCTGAGGATTTCTTTCTTGCAAATTGTAGAATCCTGGTTTACAGAGATCACAGTTTTCACCTTCTACATTTTCCTGTCAAAGGCATATAACATTTGGTTCACATCAGCATTATTATGGTAACAAATACCGTGGATTAGGTGGGATTTAGGCATAACAGCATTCAGAATGTTATAAAAGAAAACACATTTCAGCACAGCAGGATTATTGAATAAGACTCAGAGCTTAAAATTGAAACTGATCGGAAAAATTCATCAGAATTTGCCAGTTCATCAAAATCTAAACAAGCCCTGGCAAGGGTTCTATTTGCAGTAAAATTTCAACATATGGGGAGGGTTTGAAAAGCTTCTGCCAGTTTGCCAGTCTACTTCTCTTGTAGCCTGACTTTGTAGATTGCTCTGGAGAAAAGATCTCTCATTTTCTGAATCCAGATGGATTACCTTTCAGATAGTTCACCTCTAAGGCCAGGCTCTTGGAGCTACCACAGCCAGCCTCAAGACAACAATTTGTCAGCAGTCTCTTAATATTTACACTGTGACCCTCACTACTGCTGCCACCTCTTCCTGGAAGAACACCACACATACTTATGCTAGCTGGCACCTCTTCCTTTCATTATGCTCTGGCTGAGGTCCAGAAACTCCTACTCCAGAAGCAGAGGTGCTCCACTCCTTTAGCTCCTTTTACTGGTCTTCTGCCATGCAAATTGAGTACTTCAGAGCGTACAGCTACAAACCTCTTTCAATGGAGAATTTACAGGGAAAAAAAAAATCCAAAACAGTGCACCCAATATTTTTTTCTTGTAAAATCTGTGCAGCAAATATGTGGCTATTTCTTCAAAAAAGTTCAGACAACTGCTGCTGACAAACAAATCAGCAGAGAAATATCTGATAAATGCCCACAAAGCTGTGTAAATAGCAGATCTCCATGGGCATTTCCACACGGTAAGATACAGAACATTTCCTACTGCCAAGGACAAGATTCTGATAACGTCCTAGCTTCATATCAGGACAGGACCTGGACACACACCACTCTCCAATCTCAACCTTTGGTTTCCATTATGGGAAAACTCCACTACAAAGGCAAAGAGAACTTCACAGAACGATCCCTGATACCTATGGTTAGGACACTAAGACTGCAAGGCATACAGGTGAAGCACAACTGTCTCACAGTTTAGAGGAGCTCTGCATTGCCATGTGAAGTGCAAAGCCTGTGGATCAAATTCTGCTTTCAGAAGCAGTTACCAGGGTACGTTCACTTGAGTCACAAGAATTGCTCCAGATTGCAGACTTACACCAGATTTGGTCCTATGGAGTAAATTTCAGGCTTACCAGAGAGAAATCTGAGACTTCCAACTGTCTTTTCTTCTGAAACAGTGTTTGGCATGTCAGGTTTACATAAGACCTCTCCAGACAGCCAGGTTATGTGGTTTTGTAAGAAAAGTACAACCTGGGTTTGCAAATCGTATTAAAAATCTACAATCTCCAGCTCTGATTCCAAGGTTGAGGATGGTTGCTTCTATTTGTTCATATGCAAATGGGGAAAATCTCAGGCAAAATGCCCCCTGAGATAACGAGATCTTGAAACATTGGATTTTTATAGAAATCGTATTTGTATGCTCCTTTCAGCTTTTTGATTTCTCAGTCTTCAGGATGCATTTGGATCACACATTTCACTGTCTAACATTGTTAGATAGAAACAATTTTTTTCTTAATGAAAAATAAAAATCTTACCCAATGACTAGACCTCAAGAGCTGTGTTTCAGGAAAGATCAAAGATCACAAAATACACCACATAAAAAAAGAATAGCTTTTTCTACTGTGTTCACAGGGTCTGCAAAGGCTTAGAAATCCTGTCTCTTTCATTTGATATTTGGAGCACACAACTTTTCTCCTTTCATCTTCATATGTGGTCTGCTGACTGGTGACCCTCTTTGTGATCTGGCCTAAAAATTCTGTATGCCAGGCATGTGCCCACAGCAGCACTGAAAAGGGGCTGTTTCTAGTCCAGTTTTTACCAAAAATTTCACTAGTTAGCTGCATTGGCTGATACAGTGTTACCCTAGCTCAAAATCAGGCATATATCTCCTTTTTCGTATTTAAATTGGCGATTGGAGCCATTTTGTTTCTCCAGACTCTTGTTATTTATATGGGTTTGATATTTTGGATCAGATAAATTATGCAAAAGGACTAAATTTTCAGAAAAACTGTCAAACAAACCATGTTATCTTTGGCTCCTGTTCACTATCATATTTGGCAACAAATACATAAACTACTAGCTAACATTTGGTTCAGAAAATTAAGTAACTTCTTTAAAATATTACACAGTTTTGTAATAAAATTCAGTGGAATCTACAGCTGCAAGACATTTTAAGAGGTTTGGATATTTACCAAAAAATAGAATGCTGCAAAACTGCTCTCTTTTTAAACATTTTTAAGGTTTATATTTTGTAATTGAATAATTAAATCATACTTCATACACATGTCTAGTGCAAGTGTTCCAATAGTTCTTTCCAAATGCCTGCTGTTTCTTCACACAAAGCAGATGTTTCAAACACAACATTTGTTTACAAGTCATCAGTGGCTTTGAAGAGAAATATCAGCTCATTCCTAAAACCAAACCCAGCTAGGCATACTCCCTCTCTGTGCCTGCCTCACACATGTACAGGTTTTATTTCCTTTTAATGTCAGTCTGGCCCATTATTATAGAAAATGTTGTATCAGTAACATACAGAACTACTCAACATAAAGTAGCATGTTTTTCAGTACAAAGAATAATTAGTAGTTTTAATTCTAGGTTGTCACATGTACACCAGGTTTCTTCTTATAAAGGAAGCGATTTCCCCAGTTAATGCAGTAATTTCACCATTAAAAAGGAGCTAATAAACCAATGCACAGAGTCCACGCTGAATGAAAATGGCAGTTTAGCACTCACTTTGCAAAGACAAGGCTCCGTGCATGGATCTTCGTTGACGCTCCCAATCAGGCTGCAGTTACAGCGCAGGCAGTTCGGGTAGCCCCGATACCCAAAGGCACAACGATCACATTTTTCTCCTGCGTAACCTTCTCTGCACTGACACTGGCCTGGCCAAGTCCCTCGAATAGCAAAAGCAGAGAAAAAAACCAACAAATCAGAGCAGGCAATAGGCTGGATTCAAGATGTCTCAGAGGGTACAAATAATTTACCATTCCTTTTTTATTACACTCCGTGTCATATTCTGCACAGATACTTTGGCATAAGGTCAGTCTCACCATCTATTTTTCATGTTTAAAGAACCAAATGCACAGAAACCGCAGCAAAACGAATTTTGTGACAGCTGTAACAGCATTCACAAACAACAGCGTTAGATCGTTTTACACCTCACATCCTTTTATGCAGTAGGAGCCCACAGTCCCCACAGGAAAGCACATCCAAGGACCTGACATACCATAAAATCATAAAACTATGTTAGGCTTCAGTCTCACCTTCTCAAAGATTTATCAGTGTTTTGAAGTGGTGCCTAAAAGGCTGCCACTCAAAGTAGAGAGCGTTCCCTCAAGCTTCAATGACCACAAATACAGCCAGACTTGAAGTTTAGGGAAAAAGCACTTCCTGCTTCCTTACCATGCTGAGAGTCAGAATGGTGCTCATCTTTAACACAGACAGAACTCAGAGAGCCAAACGGGTCGCAGTCACAGGGATAGCAGGGGTGATCCTCATATGGAGAAACCTAGAAAATAAAAGTTCTCTGTCAAATTCTCAAATTATTAACTGGGAAAAGTAAAGTTACATCTGTTTCCTGTCTTCAATCAGCAAAACTAAAATGAATAAAGACTGGAAAAAGATAATATGGGGCAATAGATAAAGAAACTAGTCTAACTTAACAAGCAGGAGGACAGGGGATTGCAGCCTAGAAAAAAACTTAAATGTGGGAACAAAAGTTGATCTTCAATAGCACAAAGATATAGTAACTGCTAATGGCTGGAAGCTGGAATCTGACACATTCAGCATAAATAGACTTTTTTTAAATAACAGCAATTAACCACTGTGAAGGTTTGCCAAAAGATATGGAAATGTTGAAGACAAGAATGGATGCTCTTTGCAAAGATATTCTGGTTCAAAGAGGAAGGAAATTAAAGAAATCCTTGGCTCTATGTTCAATGGAAGGACAGCTTATCTATAAATAAAGACTCATTCTGACTTCATGATCTATAAATCTTTGAAATATAAGTCAGTGCAAATCATATGGCAAGATTTTATTTTTTTGCAGGGAAAATTCTCCTTTGAGGTGCTTCAGCTGTAAAGCAAATCAGTAATGACCTCTAGATACACATTTAATAGCTATGAGTTGATTGAAGACCTTTCTTCAATGCTTCTTACAGCAACTGTAAGACAATCTCTGACTCCAATTTACTTCTTTGGATGAGCTGTACCTGCTGTCTAGCCATACTCCTGTGGACTCACCCTTGCTCTCTGCACCAATTTATGCCAGATTTTTAAAGTATGGATTTTTCAAATTATGTATGAATCTACCAAAGCAAGACCACGTGGAGCAGAAATTTAGTTCAGAATGTCTCATTATACAGAGACCTCTAACACTGCAGTTACATGCAATGTTAAGTTACATAAGTTCATGTGTTTAACTCTGTCAGTCACATCCTAACAAATGTCATGTAGAGTTTATGCTCTTTTTCCAAAGAGTGACACTGGAAAGTACACTCAGAGAGCACAATTTCTACAACAATCATATCAAGAAGAGTTTTGTTGCAACATCTCATGAGCCAGAGATTCTGCTCTTCGAGCCAGGTCCTTTTTAACAGTGATTGAAATGGGTTGATACAGGATGGTACACAATTTTGGCACTTTTGAAGACAGTGAAACTTTAGTACTGGCACTTTTTAAAGCTTTACTCACAGGAGAAATGGGTTTCCTATCAGAACATGTACATTTCCACACTAGAATATCAACTGTCATCTTCACTTATCATTTTCTTCTCCAACAACTTGACCTGCCCTCCCACACAACTGGACAAGCATTTTGGTTTTTTCTGAAAGTTTTGGCGTTATGTCATTTACAGAAAAAACCCTCTACAGCTCTTAGCTATTCTGCAACTGATAAAAAAAACAATATATTAATCACAATCAGCTGAAATAGACATGATATCATGTTGTAATTCACCAAAACATTAGAATGGTATTTATTAAATCTTACTTTGTGTGGTCTAAAATATCCATCAGTACACATTTCACAGTTGATCCCAGTAGTATGTTGAGTACAGTTTAAACACACACCACCTCCTATATACTGGCCATGAATATCCATGCTCCTTTTCTGATCTGCAATACTCTGGTTGTAATAACAATCTTCTGCTTTGTTATGACAGTTACATTCTGAGAAGGAATCGAAAAGAAATCCATTTTTTTTCTTATTCACACTGTGTAACATTTCCTATAACACTGACATTTTTCAAAGTTGAAAATGGAAGTAGAAGAGTCTATCAATTGACCTCGAAAGTGTGCTTTTTCCCTTTAACCATGTCATGTACTTCATCAGATTTAATACACTATATTTCTTAGAAAGTAAGCAAATTTCAAAACCACTGTTATCACTTTAACAGCACCGTTTTTAGCAGTATTCTGTATATCCTACTAAAACAATCTTGTCAGGACCGTTGTCGACAGTGATGTGTGCAATTAGCAATAACTGTTCCTTCCTTTTCTGTCCTCTGCATCACAGAAGAAAACCTGCCTAGTCCTTTTCTTATTTGGATTATAGACAAAATCTGAGAAGTCAACAAAGAAGTATACAAGTATAAATTTTATTTAGTTTAGAGGATACTTCAGTTCAAACTGTCATAAACAACTACTTTCCAAAGAATGACATTATGACTTGTGCAAAGACTTCAACTAAAAAGACTTCTTTTCCAACTGGAACTTTAAATTTTATCTAATAGATTCTTAATTGTCTGCAGCTTGCGCTGTGCACTAGTAATGTGAAGTGAGAAAATGCACCAACTAGCCCTAGCAACACATTCAGCCACACTGGCACAGCCTAAGTCAATCTATCAGACAATCTGAAGTGTAATTGGCCAATAAGGAGTTTCTTTCAAAATATTTGTTATCAGAACAAAGTTCTTCATCTGACAAAATTTATGATCAATCTATGAAATTTGCATTTCAAGTAGTTAACAAAATGATTGATGCAAATCTGCTCGTTTCTACAGTACAATAAATCCCAGGTCCCTTTGAAAAAGAGACTATGTACAGCTACACTACATGACAACTTCACTAGCCAAGGAGTCACACTGAACAAATTATTTAAAACCATCTCAACAGTTATGATTAGAAGTAGGTTCTCTACCTTTGAACAAGCCCATGAAGACAGTTAATAGTTTGTGGATTTTTCTAGGGAATTAGTACAGGTCTGTATGAAACCAACCTCAAACAAGACAATAGGACTTCATGAAACTATCTAAATGCCTGTGCATACTTACTCTCACATTTGTTCCCAGCAGAAAGGGTTCCTGGTCTCCATGGTTTCTGGTGGTAGCCTGGACAGCACTTGTTACAACTCTCTCCACAAGTGTTGTGTTCACACTGGCACTGCAATTTCTAAGAATAAAAAATTCACTTTCTTGAAATATTTTTTAATGGATAATTTAATCGATTTTGCCAAAAGTCTGCCCGGTATCAACTTATCTCCAAAAAATGGCATGACCCACAAATACCCCACAATTAGCACTGGACTGCTCCACCTTGGTGCATCAACTACTAGGGAATAGTCTTTCCGGAACAGGAGGGGCAAATATCCTGTGCTGCAAGACAGACTATGTCTTGTGCCACTTGAACTGTTTAAATTCAATGCCAAAGAAGAAGAGTTTACTTCAAGAAAGTTACACTACAAAACCCAGACATATGTGCCCTGAAAAAAAAAAAAAAGAAAAATATTACAAACAATTTGTATGCATCAGAAGATCTCTTTTAGCTTCCTCTTTCTCATTCTCCTTAGGATTTTTTTTAATTTTAATTGGAAAAGTTGTTTTGCAAAAATAATGAGACTAAAGAATACCTTTGTGATTTCATCCAGAGGGCAGCTTCGAGCATGGCCATAACAAATACACATGCCACCAACAGAAATGTCCTTTATTGAATAGTAGTACTACAAAAAAACAATGGTGAGAAAGGTATGAACAAAAGATATTTACATGTATTTACATTTCCCTGCCCTACTCTGCAAAATAAAATACTAGCATTCAACTACTCTGTGACTTGAAAAATAAAATAAATACTTGAAAATATTTGCCATTTAGGGAAACCTCCCATTTTTGCATTATTTATTTTTCCCATGTTTTTCCTTATTAGTATGAAACACTAACTGACTTTTAACTTTTAAGTAAGTTAAATACCTCAGCTTCAGGAAAGACCACCAAATGTGACCTCAGCCGAAATGCACTTTCAAAAAAAAAATCCTTTTTTCCCCTTATAAGAATCCATAAAGCATAAAAAATTGCCATATCTTAGTGTCGGTCTGGGGACTAAGAGTATGCTTCCTTAAAATGGGAACTTTCCCTCCCTTAAAACCACTTTGCACACTCACTTCCAGACCAGCTTTTTGCTACTACTGTGTAGCCAGTGAAATATTCTATCCAAACTCTTAGTTTAAAAATTGTGGATACAGCAGAATACTATCCATTAATATTGCCAGGTGGTGAGCAAAAACAACATACATAAGGAAAGGATTTAATTTTCAAGGCAAAGAAGAGGCAGGAAATGACCATCTGGGTTCAGTTACAGCTGCAGTATCAACATGGTTGGCCTGGTTGTATCCTGGGAAGTATGTATTACAGGGGAATGAAAAAGAAACTCTTTTTGAGAATACTTCTAAGGGAAGAGTTCAATGCTCTCAGACCTAGCAACCTTAATGTCAGCTTGTACAGGAAGAGGAGGTAGCCCTGGGTGGTCAGACATGCTGACTCCTGGACTGTTATTTCTTTGAAGGCTCTTGGAGTTGGAGCAAACTATCTTCTTTGATTTCATACTTATTTTTTTATGGTTTTAAATTTCTTACATTCAGTATTTTGGAAGGATTTTTAATGTTATGGGCTTGAACTACAAAAATCGTTCAGGGACTTATCATGAACAGTAAGTCCTGAACTACAAAGAAGGAGGTTCAGACTGAGAAAGGAAGGGGACAAAAGCAGAATGTAATTTCTCACTGCATTCCCTGCCTCATCTCCTTTGTCTTGTTTTCTGACAGTGTATGGCTCACAGCAGCTGTGTGCAGCTTGAAGTTGAATGAGAGACCAGTGAAAATCAAATGCTACAGACAGAAATAAATAAAAAGAACACAGAAATAAAGGTGCTGTTGAACACTCAGAACCTAAATTGGCCGTTTTTCAAGACTGTGTACAGGAAACTAAATATAACTGGTATCAACAACCATAGCAAAGTCTTCAAAGCCAATAAAAACAGCATCCAGAAAGCTGGAAGTGGTTATCTTTGTTGTAGCTGGTTGCACAACAAAGTGAGACTCAAGGTGAGGCATCAGGATTTGGGAACCCTGGCTAATATGTGTAGTTTTTCATGCAAAACTGCACAAAGCAGTGCTAGGCGGAAAAGTACTAAGCCCTGGATTGCACAACTGTGTGTGTTACAAAACCAGTGGCAATGCTTGTCCTCCAAATTCTTGTTTCCCAGCTGTATGTCTGTATGCTGCCATGTCAAACCTTTCTTTTTGGGGTGTATGTCTTGATATGCCAATACTATCAATAAATCTAAATACCAACCAGCCTGCTCTATGGGAACATCTCACCTCCTCAGGCTGTGCATTTCCCTACCGCTAGCAAGGCACAGCTGGAGCAGCTCTCCAATACTCTGCTCTTGCAGTCTCCATGCTAGCAATTCCCATTGACAGAAAATGAAAACCATCCAGATTTTACACTTTAAAATGCTGCAGTTGAATGCAGACCTCCATGACCAAGATAAGAGTGGGGCTGCCTTGAACATGCCCACAAATCCCTGACCAAATCCGTGTTCCTTCCTCCCTCCTGTACTCAGCTATTGAGACAGTACAAGGATTGCCTGTATCAGAGAAGCCACAAACTGCAAGAATCCTGTTGCTGCACAAGGAAGAGTTGCCTGCAGATGTTTTTCAGGAAAAATCTACACAGGAAGGGAAGGAGGAAACACTTCTCATGTTCTCCTTTCCTCATCAGAAAGCCCACCTTCAACAGAAAAACTTAAAGCCTTTAAAGTGCTAACCTATGAGCCTTGGGCAAATTAAAATGGTCAAAATGGCAAGATACAAAGCAGAAATCCTGCAGAACTGTTAGTGAAGGTAGACTTCCAATATTGAATTTAAGTGAGAATCTGAAGAAGTCGGCCTAAATGCTTGGGGCTCAGTTTCCACAGTTTCAACATCAAATCTGGAAATCAGTTAATATTCTCAGAATTCGACAAGCATTTTACATTAATTCATGGGCTCTAAAACAATTAATTACAATAGCCTTTAAAAAAATGAAGAAAGTTCTTATAAGACATGAAAATAGCAATGTTTTCAAATAATTGTTTATGAACCACAGCACTGGGTCCTGAAATCCATGACACACCATAAAAAGTACTGCAGTGGCATCAAGAGCAACCTCAAGTGGCATCTCCATCAACCAAATTAGATTTTGTATTTTGATGATAAAGCATTATAAACACTGTTCTAGCACAAATTATTTACACAAACAAAAATAAAACAAATAAAAACCATCTTGAAAAGATTTTTCTAAAAGCTGTTTATGACAAGATATTGTAGTTAAAAAGGGAAGGCAAGAATTATTTAACAACCTGTCAAAGCCACTCTGAATGGCACGAATTAAGGACTTCCTCCTTCTCAAATAGGTCAGAATAGACTCTCCCATCAAGCTATACTGAATACCATTTATGAACCATCAGCTTACCCTTCTGGTAACAATGGGGTCCAGTTCCTTAGGATCATTATGGCTGAGAGTCATGAGGTCAGCATTCAGAGTTCTAATACGCTGCAGTCGCAGGCGAATGTATCGTGCAGAAGTAAATTCCAACAGCTCCTGTGAAGGATCATCAGCGCTGGGCCTACCATTGATCAGTGACGTGTGAATCTAGAAAGAAAGGCTGGCTTAATCACTAACATAATTGTGGTTCACTTGCAACAACAAACATCAGTCTGAGAATCAAAACCACAGAACTTACCTTGTTTCCCAACAACTCAGGATGGTGATATGTTAAACCACCTGGAGTTCTTTCTATTTCCCCATTGTCTATCTGCAGGTAAAATTCCTGCTTCCTGACTCACACTGTTCTGAAACCACCATTATCAGCTCATCACAGTCTCGAAGTCTCCTGGGCTTTTGTGGAGATAGCAGGAGAAAAACCAATGTAAAGTACCAAGGTGAGCCCCTAGTTCCTGCAGTCTTCCTTCCTCCCCCTCTATGAGAAGGAATATGTAACTCTGGCCATAAGCTCAGTTTTGTCCTTACAGATTTCTTCTCTGCAAATAGAAAGATCTTATTACAAAGCATAATCTGGTCCACATTCCCAATCTGGGATCATTAATCCTAAACCTAGCAGTGAGAGAACTCCACAACCAGCAAGAAGTACTCAGTGATAAGAGAATGCAGTGGGAAGGCACAACACAAATGACAACTGAAAGCAAGGGGCTGCCATCACAAATCCACTCATTTGACCTACATCTTTCTTGCACAATTCCAGCTGGCCCCACTAAGATGACTTTTAGTATAAAACTGCACAGCTTTTTCTGGCAACAGCCCCTTCCTTCTTTCCAAACCTAGTTAGGAATACACAAGGATACAGTCTCCTATGACCATTCTCTGCTCCATTTTATGTTAAGAAACAGAAAAACAAGACCTACCCTACAGGCAAGAAATAAATGTTCAACAGTTCACCTGGTGTCCAAAGCAAACAAAAGGTCCTGTTTTGGGATCGTCAGTTGCATTTCAGACTGCATAACATATTCTCATTTATGAAGACCTATTTTGTCTCATATAGCACCCTTGAATTTATGGTTTTAACTTTGTCCAGTACTGTCAAATTGTTCCCCTGAAAATATTCCTTCATGTTAAAGATTTTTAAATTATTATTTTAAAAAAAATCTTAATTCTGTATAGGAACTAGGGGCTCCCTAGAGAGTAACTGTGTTATTTAAAAGACATACAAACAGAGACTTGTAATGGAGGTCACATACCCAAAATTGTAATTTTGACATTTATTGGTTAGCACCATTCCTTCTTAATATTCTAACATACTGTGTTTAAAGATTTCCACTTTTCTGATAGCTCATCCATTTTCCAGCTGTAGAATAACAGGTACAAAAACCACAACGTTTTCCAGGTCTGATCCTGCAAATTAGTACCACCTGATATAAATATTCAGCTCTCATCGAAATACAGAGAATTCTTCTAGTCCATTTCCTATGCTAAAGCAGGTTTTACTAGAGTTTTGTCAGATGTTTGACCAATCTGTTTTCGAAGACCAGTGTCGGTGATGACATTACAACCCTCCAAGGCAATGTATTCCAGGCCATTCTGGCTTTATTGTTAGAAATGCTCCTAATCTCTAAACCATGTTTTCCCTCGTTGCAATTTCAGAGCTCTTCTTGGATCCTGTCACAGATATGCAGAAGAGATTTTTCCTCCTTGTACCCATGTTTTATGCAACTGAATACTGAACGTGCCCACCACATCTCAGTCTGTTCTCTTTAGGCAATTGGTTGTGACGTATTCATTCAGAAGTCATGTTTTCTGCTGAGAATTACAAGGCAGAATTGTTGGTCAAATAGTCAAGTATCACTGCATTCCTTTTACTGAAAAAAATTAACACATATATACTCAACTACAGACGAACACAACTTCAATCTAGGGCACATCCTACTCTCATTTACCTTTCAGTACAGATGTAGAATTTGCTGGGTTCACTGCAATCCTTTGATTTCCTCAATAAAGAGAGGAAGACCCAACCATGGCACTGGAATTTCTAATAGACTGTGTTTGCTCTTTATCACTTAGATTTAAAGATTCAGCAAAGCCTGTCACAACCAATTGGCCTTACCTCCCATTTGTTACATGCCACATCATTTTACATAGTCTTTCCTGCCTAAATATACATTCTCACTACTCGTAAGTAGTGCCTTCAAGTGATGAAATGTAAATTATGACTCACTTTTTTTACTTTAAAGTTAAAAGCTTGAACGGTAAAAATTCTAATGTTTAGAAATTCTACTAGTAGAAATTCCATAACAATACACTTAAATCTTTATAGAGACTGTAGAGAAATCTTAACAAGCAGAAAAAGGGAGAAACAGTCTAAAGAGATAGTATCTAAAATACTAAAGAAGAAATACCATGATTCTCCTTGCACATTGCTAAATTTGGCTAATACATTGCTTATATCAGCTTATACATCCTGATATTTCTGTATTATATATTTTTGGCTTACTTGTCCTTCATAATTCAAGATCATTTTCAAATAACTGCAGCTTAAGCCTTGCAATTCATCAAGAGTCCTAAATTGATTATGTAAATTGCCAGAAGCAGATCTTCAAGCAGTATAAATCAGGCAAAAACCAGAACTTACAGTCAAGCAGCTATATCTCTTCAAACTTGTGAAAAATCTAGTAGTCAAACTGGCAAAATGTCTGATTTGGCAAAAAAAGTTTTTCATGACGTCCATATTTAGATATGTAGTCTTTCTACCCTAACAGTTATTTCACATTGAGACACTCCTAGCTGACGGCAGAGAACAGGGATGCTAGCAAATGCTGGATACAAGGCAGGCACTTACAGAAATCAGCTGGTCAGCAGGATTCTTAAGTTCAACAGATTGTCAAGAACAAATTACAAAGCACTAAGTACACATATTTTCAAAAGTGTTCCAAGATTCACTAATGCAGGTTGTGAGGTATTCTGTGCAGGCAATATTCCTGTCTGACAGACAATCCAATTACAAAGGAGCAGCCTGTTCCTTGTGAATGACAGTTTTTATGCATGTGTGTTTATCTGCTGAAGGGCAGGAAGGCTCCCCAGAGGGATCTGGACTGGCTGGATTGTTGGGCTGAGGCCAATTGGACGAGGTTCAACAAGGTCAAGTGCTGAGCCCTGCCCTTGGGTCACAACAACCCCAGGCAGTGCTACAGGCTGGGGCAGAGTGGCTGGAAAGCTGCCCAGCAGAAAAGATCCTGGGGATGCTGGCTGACAGCAGCTGAAAGTGAGCCAGCTGTGCCCAGGTGGCCAAGAAGGTCAATGGCATCCTGGCCTGTACCAGCAATAGCATGGCTAGCAGGACTAGGGCAGGGATTGTACCCCTGTACTCAGCACTGGTGAGGCTACACCTCAAATCCTGTGTTCACTTCTGGGCCCCTCAATTCAGGAAGGACGCTCTGGTGCTGGAGCCTGTCCAGAGAAGAGCAATGGAGCTGGTGAAGGGTCTGGAATATGGATCCTACAAGGAGCGGCTAAGGGAGCTGGGGTTGTTCAGCATGGAGAAAAGGAGGCTCTGGGGTGACTTTATCACTCCCTACAACTACGTGACAGGAGGCTGTAGCCAGATGGGGGTCGGGCTCTTCTCCCAGGCAGCAAGCAACAAAACAAGAGGAAATAGCCGCAAATTGTGTCAAGGGAGTTTTAGATTGAAAACAAGGAAATTTTTTTCCACAGAAAGGGTTGTCAAGCATTGGGGGAGGCTGCCCAGGGAAGTGGTAGAGTTACCATCCCTGGAGGGACATGTAGATGTGTCACTTTAAGCACATGGTTTAGGGGTAAACTTGGCAGTGCTGAGTTAATAGTTGGACTCAATGACCTTAAAAGTCTTTTTCAACCTAAAAGATTCTGTGATTCTCCATAGTACACAGAAATTTAATTCTGCCATTTTTTGTGTTATGTTTTTCCATCCCTGCACTCAGAAAAAAAGCAGTGTTTTGCATAGTGTATCCCAATTAATTATGTGTACCATCAGGAAAAATGAATGAGAAAAAAATGTCACTAAATTGAATTTCTAGCGTCGCTGGAGCTGGAGTTGTATGGCCTACTAAATGTACATTACATGCAGCACTGTTCATATACAGTCAGCCTAAGGGTTTTCTGGTTAATTGTGTGGAGACACAGGTTTAGGTTTCTTTGTTCCATCTGATCTCTTGGTTATATGTTGATTATACGTTGGTCATATGCTCACAATACTGCAACGAACATTTTATTAAAGTAAGCGTGACTTTATGTTACCGAATTTCACTGGGTTTTTTTTCTTGCTGATAGTTTTAATTTTACGTGAATGGCTACATACGATCCAATCTTTTTTTAACCAAGAAATAAAAATATATTGATTTCTATGAAGCTAGAAGTTACTAGCATTCTCCACAGGATAACGCCACACTTATTATCATGGTCATACATTATAGCATTCACGATGGATTAACCACTGGTTTTAATGTATCATTTCATTATGTGGCTGCCTCCTCATAATAAATTACACAAGTACCGTGAATAGAGTTTGTTAAAAGAAAAAAACAATCAACAGCAAGGCTGCCCAACTCGAAGCCCTTTTAATTATGCTACATCCTTGAAACAATGCCAAGGCTTGTTTAGGAGTTCCAGCTGTGCCGAGCACTTCAACAGTGTTTGCAGCTTTATCTCACACAACCAGGTGTTCCTAACACAGGAGTTTTCTCCACTAAATGAAAAAACTGGCAGAACACAGAGCCTCTGTTATAGGTTTTCGGGATAGAGGAACTAATAATTCACAGCTAATTGCTACCATCAAATTATATGGAGAGATAGAACAAAGAGTTTAGTAATGGGAACACAGAGCCAAAGACACATTTCATCCCAACATTTAGAAGTTTTCTACACTAGTACGTGATGTAAAGACAATGTTATTACAGAGGAATAACAGACTATCTGGTAGTGCTGAGGAGGATGAACTCTGCAACTGCAATTCAAATGTTTTCAAACTGCTATCAGTCCATGTTCTTAATCACGAACTGCAAGTACAAAAACAAAGATACCTCTCCATGTTCCAGGGGAACTAGTCTGGAATAATAGGAAGTGCAGATCACTTCATCATCTCTCTTGTAAGTTGGCGGCCCAATTCTTGGTGTAATATTGTAACGAGTTAAACATTCGGTATCACTAATTGCATAGTACTGCCATGGTCTGAACTCTATGCCATCTGTGGAGCGTTCCAAAATCCAGTTTCCAGGTCGTGGAGCATTAGCAGCTTTGATGATGACATATGCAACTTGAAAGACCTGAAAAAAATGCAAGAAGAAAATTTTAACACTTCATTGTACTGTAAAACACCACCAGAAGCCAACTGGGTAGTAAATTTAAATTTTAAAAGCAGCATATGGTTTGCCTGGGGAGAGGGTAGAATTTGGTAGAGTAACTCTAGATAAATTTTTTGCACAAACATTTGACAAGAGATCCATCTAATTGTGTCCAGGGCATCATTCTGTGCTGTCGTAATAGCTGAAATCTATATCTGTACTGCACATTTCAGAATTAGTTGGGTATAACAATCTGTGGGAAATGTTCAGCTTTTCTGAATCACTGAGGGCTTCAAAAAACTGGAGTTCCTTGTTTGGTTTGTTTTGTGCTTGGTTGTTTGGTTTTGTGGGGTTTTTTATAGATGTAGCCCAAAAACTCTTCAGCTTACAATTTAGCAGGGAATGTAATCTTCTCTGTAATAGCATTTCTGATAAACTTTTTACACCTTATGTTAAAAACCTTTTTGCATTCCAATTTCATCCTGTGTTGAAGTTATTTCAGCAGAAGACTACTTACAGACACTGCTAAAAATACACTGAGACAAATAAGCCGAATGTGACAAAAATAAGCATGATAAAATAGCTAATATTCTTAAGTAAGGTTAAGATGTCTATGAGCTATGCAGCTATCTTGACTATTTTTCTGACAACCCAAAGGGAAATTCCCATGGGCACAACAGGACTGTTCAGCACTTCTGTGAGTAGGCAGGGCAGTAATTAAGTTCATATCAACTTTTAAATTACCTCGTCATGGCAGCCAGATAACTCACAACTCACTACAGCCCCCGACTCACTACAGCATCAGACACGAACACTGAAGTGCACTTGCTGCAAAGCCACCATGTCCTCCCTTACCCAATACCTACTACATCACCTCACTCAAAAAGGCTGCATTTGTGAATTCCTAAGACTTCCAAACAGGAGTTTAATGTTTCATATACGCTGGAGTAACAAGCCACGTTTAGATGAGAGAAAAACTCTGTATTATTCAACCATCTCAGAGAAATGTATTCCCACTTGAGCAGACTGCCTGGTCGGCTGCTATTATCATCATAATTCCTGTCTGCATGTGCAGTATTAATACTATGCTGAGCTCCAATTTGGCTGTAATCAGTTCTTTCATACACTATAAATTTACATTTTTAGGCCTTTTTTTTTTTCCAATACAGATTAAAGCCAGAGCAAGCACAATACTTGCCACATGAAAGCAGGTTTTGATTTTGCCAAATGGAGAAATAAACTCACAAAGATAAATAGTAACTGCATTGTGTATGCAATTCAGGAAACTACTTTTGAATTAAAACATTATTTAAGTGAACAAAGCTTTGATTAGGAGATCTTGCATACATGAGAAGAAAAAAAATTGATGATATTTATCTTCAAATTATTTACTACATATAATATCTTTTAACAAGTAAAACAATCTTACTTTTTTATTAAAATCAGACAGAACTTAATCTACAATATTCACTTGGTTTGACTTTCTTTACAGGCAATCCACTTCTATCCTTTTAAACATCAGATACAAACAGAACATTTCTAGTTGTTTCAGTAATTATGAAAACTTACAGAAAATTAGGATTTTATTGTGACGTTTCAGCAATGCAAGCAGATGCAAGCAAAAGGAGAAGCCAGCTCACGCTTTAGTCAGTCTTACAGTCTTAGAAATAAAACTTCTCTGGGGTCTGTGAATCCTCTGTTTTTTCACATAATCTTAAAATTTGATCAAAGTTAAATGAATATCAATAATTATAATCCAGCTTCCATGAAGAGAAGAGCACCTTTTAAATAAAACCTACATCATGCCAACAATCTCCAACCAAAAAATAAAATCCAAAATACATGGTTTTAAAGCAACAAAGTACATCATTTGGGCAGATTTCAAGCCAAACAACAATATTCCCTACACACAACCTGGATTTCACTGATTCAGTTAGTGGTATTGAGTTAAATACCTGTTTTGCACATAGTTATGCACAAGCAGAATCTGGTGTATCATCATTTCAATACCCAAAACCTGAAGACACTTGTATGTGACAGGAGTTGCTTGTATGGGTATTTTCTCCAACATAGATGAGAACTTCGCTAAGTTTAACTAATAAAACTAGAGAAGTTTTATTGACTGGGCTTAGAAACAGCTATGTACTTCCAAGTTCCTTTGAAGTCAGTAATCTTTCTCAAATGCATAAAAGATGCAAGACTGGAACCCAAACTTTTTTCAAATACCGTGGTAGAAAATCTCCCTCAAAAACTCTCATATGTCCTTTATTTATTTTTTTTCTCTGTGCTTGCTGTCATCAACTAAACTGCTTCCCTACTTATTACACAGTTGGCTGAACAACAAATGATCTACTTTTGATTACATCGAGATTTTTCAAGACCCTTTATAGTCTGCAGCTGATGTGGCTAGTTTTAAATCCAGTTCCAGCTAATAACAATGAGCTATCCTTCATCACAAACTAACTGCTGCAGTAAAAGGTATTCACAAGAGTATGCAAGTTAAACTTCTTTTAAATACCAAGTTCCTTGATGAGGTAGGAGTGGAGGGAAAAGCCAGTTAAATATTAACATTTTCACAACAACTGTGCACAAATTCAGTGCACAATTCAGTAAGTTAAATCTCCTCTCAACTCTTCCATTTACACACACAGCTCACAGGTATCCCATTTTACTTCACAAGTGAATTCACAGGATAATGAATATCAACAACTTCAGGAAAATCTGTCAGTTCCTGAAATGGTATAGGTTAAATAAATAAATAAAAGATTTTGTATAAATGTTCTCAGACTCAAGAAGTCACAAGACAACCTACTAGTAGGAGTTTTACTCTCAGGAATTATGTTTCCAAGCAAGGGAATGAAGCTGGAGGAAGGGACCAAGGTGTCCACAGTGTTCACAGATGAAGATGTTTTAAGGAATGTCTGTAGGTAGGGGTTTTGCAGACCTCGTATCCCACAGCCTCTGCAACCCGTAATGGGTCAAGAAGTCCACGTAATGCAAACTGATTTTCCTTTGAGCACTTTTTTACAGAATTTGACTTTTATAAGTTCTTCAGGTTTGAACATCACCAAAGGCAGTTTCTTATCACTTTCCACATTCATTCAGTGCCTACCAACCAGCCACGTGACAAACTTGAGCAAGAGCTAATGATTTGTACACTTTAATTTGACTATGTAACTTTCTCAGAACTAATTTCCTTATTGAACTACAAGGCTAAAAAGGGCAAGTCAAAGCAAGTTAGCAATTCCGAAGTAGCCATAGATTAAGTGTCATTTTATAGGCATTTCAATCCTGATCATTTAGATCAGCCAAATAAACTTGTACTAAAAACCTCTTATTTGTAGCTGCAATGCCAACAAAACAAGACATTTCTGCTTTAATTAGACTTTCTAAAAACCTTGTTTCCCAGAATACAGATCCAGCAACACCACATACATCATTCTTGAATAATCACAAAGAGTAGAAGACTACATGAAGGGATATATATCAGCTTATATTTTTCACAGAAGTATCTTTTTAAGACATAAAGACAGCTTCAGGCTCTTAGACACCGTGAAGCCTAGTAATTGTTTGCAACATTTTGCTCTGATGATTCTGTGACGTTAAAAGTGCAAAATATCCTAAATCCAGCAGAACTTCTAGTCTCATTAATTCTCTTTTCTTTAAGATCTTGATTCATTATGTGCAAACATTGATTTCGAATAGAAGGAAAATTCATTTTACTCAAGAATTTTATTGTAAGAATGTACAGACAAAAACCCTGAGTCTTGCATCATCAGTTTTACAAAGCCGCAAAAGGCTTTTAAGGAAGCTTGCCACGTACAATAAATGAGCATTAGTCCTGTGAAGTCAACAGAACGGCATTTTTTTACATCAGCAAACCATGTATCTTTACAGAGACCTGTTCTTGCCAGTTCATTTCAAGATGAAAGCTCTAGAAAAATCATATTATAATATTTACACTCCTTTTTTACTTTGTAATAGCAGAAGCTACAAATTACTCTTATACCAGCCTCTGAGTGGTAATCCAGTGGTCATAGACTATTCAGGAGCTATGACTTAATCAGAAGTGAAGTTGTTTTCTCAACTCAATACTACGGGTCTTCCAAGAAGAACTAGTCTTGCTTTGCAACTCAAGAACTTTTCGATGTACAAACATCTGCCTTTCTGCTACACCAAGGATACAGAGTACATTTAAATACCTTTAGAAGTCTGAAGCATGGTGATAAAACTGAGGTAAGTAGCCTTTGTCTAATGGTGTCACGGAGTAATATTTTACAGCTGGCTCAATCACACTACTTAAATGTATCATAGCCAGGATTTATTAGAATTGTAATTTCACAGTGCAGCTGCCCAGAAGAGTCAAACTCAGGCAAAAAATGCTGTTTTTATAAAAAACTGCTGCTGTGTATTTTGTTTCTATAGAACTACCAGTGTAGGAAGCACAAGGTCATAAATCAAATCTTAGTGTCTTGTACATCAATCCTACACCTCATTGCTAAACTACTCTTTTCCCAGTTCTGGATCATTGCCATACATTTAATGGAAGGGGGAGGAGGAGGCAGTGGTGTGGGGTGTGGGAAGGAAAGGCTATCATACATATGGATCCTGGAAAGACTGAAAGGCACACCAGAATAACTGTATCTAGTTGTCATGGTGTATATGAGCTAGAAAATCATGACGTAAGCACTCAATATCCTTATAAAATGCTATATTAGCTATAAATAGCACAGATTCTGCAAAGGAGAAAGATAAAAACAGCAATTTCAATGCTGATTTTATTAGCTAGCCCTCTTTCATTACTGAGATCCCATCAAACTACTCTTTAGTACAGCTGGTTTTAGACTAAGGACAACGTAGAATATTAGTTAAAAGAATATCCTCTATTCCCTCCAGCTTGAGGCCAAGAGATGAATACAGTCATAGAGGTTCACCTAGGGAAATTGGAGTGGAGTCAGTGTTCACCAGCTAAGGGAATCTTCCCTGTATTTGCCAGTCAAGGGTATGTTTCAGCACTTACCAACCCAACTGCTTGGATTATATCTCTAAACTCTACATTGGTAATAATCCCAAGAAACAATCAATTCCTCTTAGTCCTAGAACTTCCAACAATTATACAAAAAAACCCCACAAATAATGACCAGATGGTTATTTTTCACATCAAGGTACAAACATATTCTATACTCCGGCAGGTAAAGTTGAAGGACTTGTTTACTTTAATATGGTACTTGACAGACTTAATGCACAAAGCTTGAAATGTAAAAAAAAAAGTACCAATGCTGAAGTTATACTGAACACAGGTACTGACTTTCAGGAATACTTCTACAGGTTCTAGAAGACTATTTTAAGTAATTCTGAAACAAATGTATGAAGTAAACATTACCAAAATCACTAAGGTCCTTCATATGCTTTTCTTTTGTGTTTTCTTTACTTGTGCTGACTCGTTTAAAGTTAGCGCACCAAGTCAGCTCTAATAACTCACTGACTTCAAGCAATCTCTATTAACCAAATCCTTTCTCACAGAGCAGTAATTTACATTCAGTTTGCATAGCCCTAGATGCCTTCTCTCTCTCAAACTCTCTAGGGAAAACACAGAAGAAAGGCCCCTTAGGGGAAACTTTTCAAATCGAATTAGTGAAACTGAGCGTGGGTCAGCAGAGGAAAGATATGTATTCGTTGAAACATCAACAGCACTAAGACTGGAGAATAAAAGATTCAGAGAGCAGCTCAGCTGGTCTGTTTCCAAAGTGAAATTGTTCTAGGAGGATAAAAACTAAGGCATTCTCTCCTCCTTCATTTTTTCTTCCTGTTTGTACATTTACAAACCAAACACAAATCTAACTCTTCAAACAACATGAAAATCCTATCCAAACCTTCTGTCACTGACAAAAGACACCCTGTGATTATTTTCCTAACAGTTCTGCATTCTAATTAAAGAGCAAACTAGGCACTTGATTAACCTATGCTTTATTTGAAAACATCAAAGTTAAGCCTTCTGTTTTAGTCTTTAAAATAACTTTCAAGCAGGGTCCAGAGATCCTGCAAAAGCTTCTTACCAATTCTACAGCTCAAGTATGCATTTCTTAGTAAGTAATAAAGCTGCTTTTTCTAGCGTTTGGAAGCATCTCCTTATTAATAAGGAATTGTTGAGCTATGATTTTCAAACAGCTTAGGTAGGCCAGCACATAGATCTGTTCAAAGCATAACAACAAGAAAAAGCCAAACACATTACATTTCTTCACCAATTATTTTGTCTTTTCTTGGAGCAGGGTAGGAGACTTCTGATTCTCGCATGTATAACAGACAAACTAATAAATTAGCAAATGCCCTATACAGTTTAGCAGCAGCCTGTCTAGGTATGATAAATCCCTCCAAGTCTGGCCATACAGAGTGGCCAAAACAGAGGAACCAACTTTTGCCCAGACAGTTGTAGATTCCCCAGGGTCACAAATCACTGTTTCAGAAATTTAAATCCTAACTCTGCAGAACAGTTGACAGAAAAAGTTCCTAGAAGATATAGTTTAGAACATTTCTTCCCAGTGCTCCTTCCTACAAGATGATGATCAGAATCAGTCAGATGCATCCTCACATATAAAATGTGTACTTTGGCCAATACCCTGAAAATACTGCTGTTTAAAAATAAGTCCTTGAAAACATAGACTTCAAGTAACTTTTAAGAAATAAAAGGTGGAGGAAAATAGTATCATAGGACTGCTGGGGAAAAGACAGAAGGGTGAGGCAGAGGAAAGTCACCAAGACAAAGGAATTGGTGCAGATGGAATTGGTTACCAAGACAGAAAGAACGTGGATGACAGTAAAATCTCTCATCCACACAAACACAATTGTTACTGTGCTAGAAGTCACTTCCATTCCAGTCTGATAGGAATTAAATCTTCAAGATGCTCTAGAACAATAATTGAAAACCATACCTGTTTAAAATAAGTTCATATTAACTTTAACTATCTATATTTAGCTAAAGTGCTACTAACAGTTAACTGCTACATATCCTATTATCTAAACACAGAAGAGCTGCAATCAATTTGTATTGGCTTGTATCCTACATCCATTTAATGACACTCCCGTAAATGTTACTCACCTGCCTTAAATCCAAGGTGATGGTGACCCAGTGGTATTGCCTTCCATTCTGAATGCTGGGACTCTGCCACCAGTTATTGGTACCATCGATTGCACTGGAAATTGGGTGCTGCTCTGTTTCAAAGCAAAATAATTAAACATCCCTTGAAAATTAACCTCGCTGCATTTTTCTGACCCAGCACATTTATTTCACACGGAGCACAGTCTCTTCCAGTCATAAAGAAGTAAAAGCTGAAATCTGCCCTCAGACAAAAGGTTGTCACTGGATCTTGCAGTGCTCAGTGGTGATACACTGTGCTCACACTTTCTGTCAGCCCTTTGCTCCAAGGTAATTGTGCTCACATAGCAGAGAGACTAAAACTAAAACATATTTCGCTCCAATACACTCTGTAATCAAGCAGAAGGATTAAAAAGAAGACACAAACCCATGAAACAAACAAAATCCAAAACACGTGAAGCTTGCCTTTGGGATTGGCACTGTGACGGTCACAGACGCGGCACTGGGCGTTGCGCAGGGGCCGTCCGGGGACGTGCTCCACCAGTTTGCAGAACATCTCCGGTCCCTTCTCCCCACAGGTGGCATTGGTGGAGATGTGAGCATTGCTGGCCAGGTTCAAAATGGCAGGAAATAGGCCTTGAAAGAAATAATGTTTATCAGCCACATCGTAAGGCATGCAAAGTTGGCACCCTGACAGCAGTATCCCTTTTATTTCACTCCACATTGGAATGCTTTATGCTGAGGAACACAAGAGTTTGCAAACCAACTCTCCCAGTAACTAAACCTCCCCTTGCATAGTGAACTGATCAAAACCTGGGGGACAATTGGCCCACTGCCAGAATCAAAGAGGGATTGTAGAGCACACACTCAGCTGGTGCAGGAAACGGCGTTTAACACAAGCTCTTTGCAGCAGCAACACCACTGGCCTGAACAGGACACTCCAGACTTCAGAGATTTAAGGACTGAACTTTAGACCTTTGCTACAGGCTTTTTCTGCAGCCTCTGTAAAGTCTAAGGGATATTTTGCTTGCCACTTATTAATCTTTACACAAACACTTCACTGTACATTCAAATAGTTTTGCTCTTGTGCATTGGAATAATGTAACAACAGACAAAGTTTCAAGATTACTGCTACCAGACCAGGAATCCTTAGCTTGTTCTAAGAGGAGTAAAGTTTTACTTCAGTTTGAAGGCTACCGATAAAATTTCAATATGTGACAGAAGTTAAGCACAGCTTCTCAGCAATGTTGTTTTCAGCTTCCAGCTGTCCCTCATGAGCTAAAAAGCTTTTAATTTTTGCATGATTATGGTGTAACAGAGATACTCCATTTCCACTCAAAAGTAACTCTGAAAAAGAAGCAATTTTGGAAAGAGGAATCCTTCTTTAGAGATTAAACCAAATAAGCTAAAATCAAAGCTAGAGCCTTGGTATAACACATTAAAAATGCCATAGGAATTGCTAGTGTTGCAATAGTAAGGTATTAAAATCATTGTTTTCTTCTGTTAAAAGGAAATCTGGAAAAAAAAAAATCAAGCCGTATTCATGAAAATATATGCCTATTCCACTAGTAAAACTGTATAAATTCTTTTACTTCATTATCTACCATATACATCAAAAGAGACTGCAGTATTAAAGTTTTCCTTTCCTTAGCTGTTTATATATATAAATATCTCAAAGGCGGGTGCCAAGAGGATGGTTCCAGGCTCTTTTCAGCACTGTCCAGCAACACTAAAAGGAGCAACGGCCATAAAGTAAAACAGACGTTTCATCTCAACATGAGGAAGAACTTCTTCACACTGAGGCTGGCAGAGCACTGGAACAGGCTGCCCAGGCTGGTCATGGAGTCTTCCTCTCTGGAGACATTCAAAACCCACCTGAACAAGTTCCTGTGTAACCTGCTCAGGGTGACCCGTCCTTGGCAGTGTCACTGGACAAAATGATCTCCAGAAGTCCCTTCCAATCCTAACAATTCTGTGATTCAACAGGGCTACATTCAGTATTCCTTTAAAGTGTCTTTGCCCAGTAATTGCATTACCCTAGAAAGCCTGGAGAAAAGTTTCAGTGTTAAGACTTGCCTTCAGCTATTGAAAATCTGGATAAATCCTAACTCTCTGTACCACAGTATGAATAACAAACAGTGTGTTTTCAATTGTGCCATACTTGAAACTTAACAGGAGGGAGATGGAGCTTTTTATTTTTTTTGAATCCTGACTTCACTTATGTTAAATCCAGACTAGGTCAGATGCCTTGTTCTCATTATACCTAAATCTGATGCAGATGAGAATGTTGAAGATATCCTAATGACTACTTTAGTCAGGATCTTCTGCCAGTAAGATGTTTTCTGCACAGGCTTCTCTCACCTTGTGCAGTGCAGCTCCAGAGGTGAAGCTGGAGCCAAAGAAGAAATGCTGCCCTCTGTTTTCTTCTGGACAAGAAAGCTCAGTAGTGGAAGAGGGTATCTTTTTTAACGCTACTCTCCAACAATATAAAATTTTTCTTATTTGGTATTAATTACTGTTCCTGCAGGGGTCTACCAGCCTGTCTTCAAGAGCTATCCATTACGTCCCAGGTCACCCATTACCTTCACTCACATTGCACAGCAGCCCTGCCATTTCTTTCCAATGCCATTTGCTACAGTGAAATAACTTGCCTCCAATAACCTTCAGTCAACAGACTTGTGTCAAAGGAATAGCAACACTATCTCATGATGCATTTTCTGGGTCGCACAGAGATACAAAAGAGCACTTCAATCCAAGCGAGTTGCACTGGAGTTTTGACCCGGGATCCAAATAAAAAGCAAGAGGTTGTTAGCTTCATCCCTCAAGGTACTGCATCTCTTCAAATCCTAGTTGACTATGTTCAACTCTGAATCTCTTTACCACAATTAAATTTTAAGGGAAACTGCAGAGGTGCAGCCACTGATTTCAGGGAAGATCAAGAATAGTGTAAGAGATGATTTATTAGGAAACAATAAGCATCTCCAACAAACAAAATTGAAAAAAGGCAAATTTCAAATAAATTACTTGCACCTTCAAAGAACATTGTTCCTCTTTATTCTTTGACTAAGGAAAGCCAGATACTCAGAGTTACAAGTTCAAAAGCTCTTAGATGCTGCTCTGCCAACCTCCCTTCTCCCTCACTTTCTCCCCCACCCCCCATCAAAAAAAACAGAAAACCAAACATCTAGTAAGATATTTTTATGCCTTGTAGGAAGTAGTAGGTATGATAAAGATGAGCAACCACAGAATCAGTCACTTAAATGAGCCATTTACAGATAAACAGGTGACTGTCATCATATCCTGGTGTGAAATACAAGTGGCCGTAACAGACATAAAATTCCACCAGAAGATACCACATTTCATTAAACTGAAGTTTTAGCAAATGATACTTGTATTTTTAAGGACATTACAGCATCATTTAGTCCTTAGGAAAGGACCTCTGAGATCATCAAGTCGAGCCTCTGACTGATTACCACATTGTCAACTAGACCATGGCACCAAGGGCCACATTCAGTCATTTCTTGAATACCTCCCAGGACCATGACTCATCTTCCCAAGAAGAAAATCCTGATGATGTCAAACCTGAATCTCCCCCGGCACAGCTTAAGGCTATGTCCTTTCATCCTATTGCTTGTTGCCTGGGAGAACAGGCTGATCCCCACTTGGCTACACTCTCCTTTTCAGGTAGTTGTAGAGAGTGATAAAGCCACTCCTGAGCCTTCTTTCCTCCAGGCTAAACAAACTCAGCCCTCTCAGTCGCTCCTCATAGGACTTACCCTTTAGACCCTTCAGCCATTTAACTTTCACCGTTTGCTATCTGAAGCACAGCACAAATGATATATTGAATTGGATTTATGATACTACTCTCACTAGAAAGGAAGGCAAGTGCTGCATGCAAAACCATCATTGGTAGTCTATACCACTGCTGAGCTATCAAGCTCTATTATCACGTTAGGCAGCTGTAATTCTGAGCCAGCCTTGAGAGACTGCAACAGATCAGTCTAGTGCTGAATTCGGAACAGATTCAGATCTGTACCGAATTCAGCACTAGACCTCTCAGCTCGCTAATCTAGTTTGATTGACTATATTCTATTTTTAAAAACACTTTGCAGCCAACTTTGCACTTAACTACTTGCTACTTCAGGTTTCCACCATCAGACCCATCACTGTATGGAAATTACTGCTCAGCATGTTGCAAGAGACTGTGGTGGTCCTGAGAAAAGCTGGAAGAATTTTTAAATTAAACTCATTTACTTTTAACTGCTGGCCAGCTCTTTTCATGGTAAGGTGAACTCTTTCATTTTTTTCCAGCTACTCTGATGCTCATTTGCCTCAAACCAGAGATTCTCACACACCCCAATGCCAGAAAATTAAGTGTATAGATGTTAATTTGACCTTGAGAAAGAATAACAATTGGTTCACTACAGCTCAGCACAACAGCCGAGCACAATGCTTTCATTAGATGTTCAAAGAAGTTGCTCTCATTTGTAAGGACTTGGTTTTAGTCAGATGCATGACTAAAACTCAGTAAGGGAGAACTGAAAATCTGAGTGGGTACTGTCAGAATTATGTCATTCAGAGCTTTCCTACAGAGACAAAACACTCCAAGTTCAGAGGAAGTGGAGGGAATTACATCCCTAGTAAGGTGACCTTCAGTGTGGATAGGGCAGAATTTGTCACATCTGCACTCTACAATGTTCAATCCTTCAGGAAATGACAAGAAGTAATTCAGATGGTAGATGGATTTGTTGTATGTATAGCTCAGCAGGCAGACCTTAAGGTGAAGGACATAGCATTTGTGTTTCAGCAAAACTCAGGAAAAAGGCTTGTTTGTAATGAAGCCAGTTGTAACATCTTTAAATGATGAACAGTTGTTCAGCATGCAGTATGCCAGGGAAAAAGAAGACAGGCAAAGAGCTTTAAGGTATTCAAGGCAACTTCTATTTTACGTGCTTCAGTATGCCTATTGACTCTGATTCTTCAAAATGAACAGGGACAGGTGGAGCATGCAGCTTACTGGTAACTCACAGAGGTCATCATGGATTGCCTAAGTAAAAGACATCTCTAGCCAGGACAGCTATCCCTCTGTTGTAAAGTTAATGGTCGAGCATACCGCCTACATTTCTTTGGGAATTATTCTACTTTAAACCAGGTTATACAGAAGTCCTCACAAGATCCTTGTTGCCGATGTAAATATCATCATCTTCCCTGGAGACTCAAGTTATTTCTTCGTGGGTTTGTAAGCTTTTACTTTGTTACATATATAGACTACCAAGCACCCTGCAGTTCTCATCAAGAAGCATTTCAAGGATTTGGGACATTTCCAGGATTCTGACAATTCCAACTGTGGTCAACGCATATCTGTTGCTTCATTCTGGATACACAAGCAGATCACAGCACTTAGGATCATTCCATAGTACTTATGCAATGAGTCTGACATACCTGGACTTACTGAGCATTTTGTCTAGCTCAGATATCCTGAGCATGTAAAGCAGCATCAGTGCAGCCCAACAACATTAGACTTACTCTCCACGCTCAGCCCACAGCACACATCCATCACTAAATGCAAATATGGAAATCATATGCATTTCTGTGCCATCTATCAAAGATTTTTTAGACATATTTTTTCCCCTTCCTTCTATTTAGGTTTTCTCAATGTAGGACCCTTGGCTGCATTTTGTACAGCTAGATCTTAATTAAACCCCAATTGCATTTTCTGATTAATGATTTTTTTCAATCAGAAAATTAATAGTATTTCAGCACTGTTCTGTTTTGGGTATAAGACAAGTGGATTTGTGCATTTCGGGAAAATGCATGCATGATCTGTATTTTTGACCACGTTTAACTGTATGAATTTTCACAATGTGACAGACAGGGTAAAACTACTTTTTACAGATGGTACGTGAAGAAAGTGAGACAGTCCTCAGAACAAAAATCTTCCTCGCAGAGGTATAGCTGATTAAAGTAATTTCTTTTACAAACACAGTTGTACAAACAGAAGGATGGACATGAGACTTCTGCTTTACACAGGCTTCACTACATCATCAAATATGTTTAATAAGCACAATAAAGATGGTAATACATTTTGGTATCCACATCAACAGAGTAAGGATGGCAAAACTCTTACAGTAATGCTATATTTAAGACAGTTTTCTTCTAAATCCAGATTGGCTGATCTGTCTGATATTTCTAGAAAGCTAACTAAATTAGTGAGGTCTTTGTTGGGGTTTTTTTCAAAGAAGACAAACTGAACACAAAAGTGAAGGGAAATGAACACAAAAGATTATATGAAGCAAGCCAAGAACAGAGTCCAGAAAGTTTTCTGGATTGTTCATTAGTGTATACAATGAAGACTCTAAACCAGACTTCAGTGAGCAGCATTGAGACATTCAGCGACGCCAACAGTCTGATTTCTCTTTAAGTATTTTGGCTTTTTTGTGCTGAATGTAATAAAGCAGTAATTTGCAAGTGAACAAAGTAGATCTGACTTAAAAAACATAAAGAGTTGATCTGTTCCGTAACAATGAGCTTTTATTGTGTCATTTTTCAGAACACAGAAATACTTGAAGGGATCTAATCTCATTTGCAAGTTTGCGGTTTAAAAAATGTTAAGGCAATCAGCGGCTCATAACAAGCCGGCAATGTTGAAGTTTGCTCACAAGCAATGGATTCTCCATTTACTGAAAACATTTACAGTGCACACAGTGACAGTTGTTCAGAATAGTTTGATGCACTTCAGGAGAACAGAACAGACTAAGGACAAAATGTAATAAAATGTCACAGTATTAGAATGTATAAAATATGTAACAGCATTACACTGCAGAAGTTGAGGTCACATTCTTTAGAACATTCTCAGACAGTTTTCAATAGCACAGATTTGATTTAGTTGTTCTGTCTTATTCAAGTTTTGGATTAAATGAGTTTACTAAATAAAAGCCCTGGAACTATCAGGCTTGGGTTCAGATTCCTAGCCTGCTCAATAGATTTACCCTCATTATATTTTACCAGCAAGTGTCCCTAGTTTAACCTTTCCTATATACTTTCATCAGAATCCTACCCTGTAATCACATCAAATATCTAGGCTGGTTTCCCTAAAATAAATGGGCTGAAATTGCTAACTTCTAACTATGGGAATTAAGGTACTAATTCTCTGTTCTTACAGTCAGCAAGAAATGTGGGGTATAACACTCCACCTGCTTTATAATCCACTTTGTGGAGATGTTGCCTAAAAATGTGTTGGCTGCAGCATTAACCCACTTGAAAAGCTGAAAGCTTCACCACAACTTACACAATAAGATTAGGTAGCAAGCCACTAGTTAGAAATTATTTTGAAAACTGATCACTCCTTTTTCTGTAGCTCTACAGAGAGGAGAATTTCTGCTAGCTAAACATCAAGTATACAGGATTTAACTAAGGAGTATGTTTGGGGTTTTTTAGCAGAACATCTGCAAACTTTAATTTGCAATGTTTAGATAAAACTACTTCAGATTAAAAAGAAACCTCTACCATGACAGAACACTATCTTTTCTTAAAACCCAGTCACTGTTTCTTCTCATACTGTAGAGCAAAGCTGACTTATGTGTCAATCACAGAAATATTAGCTGGTGAAGATTACATTTAATTTAATCAGCTTGTAATGTAAGAACATACTAAGTTTGTTCTCAAGAGCTTCCAATGAGGGATATTCCTCAACATCCCTGACAAGTCTACTCTGGCACTTTATCACTTTCCAAGTTAAAAATTTTCAGTCCTCTTTGCTGCATTCATCATCAGTCATGATCTTGATTACAACATTTGTTTACCTGAAAGGCTGTTATCACACACCCTTTTCCAGAGTATGTAAACAATCCTCTCAATCTTTCCACAGTCCATTTTCTAAACTTTTTATCCTTCTGAGTTCTTGGCAGTTTACATTTTTCCAATAGTGTGGATCCTCAGACCACATCAGCACCAACTGGAGTAGAATAATTTCTTAAATTCTTAACTGAAATTAAAGTTTTGTTAACACACATAAGTTTTGTACTTTTTCCAGATACTGCTGTTCTGTTTGCACTGCACACCAAGTAAGTAAAAAAAAAAAAAGTCCTGGTCTGTTGTACTGCAGAGCCTGGTCACTCACTAAAAAGAAGTATACTCCCCATCAGACCCTGGGATGAGCTCAGGTTATCTGTAGAAGAGATTACTTTGCAGCCATTTGCTGAACACTCAGCCAGCTTGCTTTCAGAACAGTCTGCTGATTATTTTACAGCTCTGATCCAGTCAAGCTTTTGCAAATCACACTTAAGCAATCTAACTGGAGCACCAGAAAAAAGGACAACAAAACAAATTCATTATACCAGTTAATGTAACAAAAAACATTCTGTTTGAACTCTGCAAGCTGTTAAGAGCACAAACAAGCTACAGAGGATGAAACCTTGCCCCTTCTTCTAAATGGCAAAGTCTTCTCTGCCAAATATTTTTTTCTGCAGTTGCTTATGTGCACTCAGCATTATTAATGAGAGCCATAAGGCACACAGGGTACTACAGCAAAAGACTTTTACCTAATGTGGCCTGCCTTAGGCTAGACGATGTGCTAATTAGCATCCAGTGCTCAGAAATGTATTGAAAATAATTACAACCCTGCAAATTAATAAAGTTAATAAAGTTATAACACTGCAAATTAATAAAATGCTGTCAAATTCAGACTGCAAACAAAGTAAGCAAAAGTTTGCTCATTCAAGAATGAACACCAGCTGTACTATTCTCCCACAACTAGTTTCCTCAATATAGTTTGTGAAGGTTAAAGAGCAAGTGTCTGGCATAACTTGCATGTCTTCTTTAAAATTCCCAAACACCAGCATATATATGGGTTGATGGGCCCAATGCAACAGAATTTGAACAAGGTAAAAAAAAAAAGCTTTTTCTTTTCCAAAGGAGGGCAGAAAACTTGAGCTCTAAAACAATTTTAAATTTCAAAGTGTATGAAGCATGCTATATACAAAATGCATTGGAAAACTGACGTAAAGAAAGAGCAAGGAAAACAACATGTCTAAATTAAGTGTTCACTGCAAGATGCTAAATTTCCCAACATGGAGTATTGGGAATAGGAGTACCAGGGAAAGGAAATAAAATTAGGGAATTATCAAACTCACTAAAAAATGTCCACTACAAAGAAGTCCCAGACTTCCAGATTAAATGTTTAGAAAAAGGAAAGCCAAGTAATACTAATACACCTGCAGAAGAAACTGAAGCTTGTCCTCTCAGTTACACAGTAACTAGTGTTTGCTTACACAAAGTACTGCGTTTTTAATACCACAGATGGGTTAGATATTTTTTGTGTTAGTACTCAGTCTAAACTAATATTATCAGTTCAATTAGAACGCTAAGTGTTAACAAGTTAGCTGGTACAAACTTCACTATGTCCCACCTTCTGAGTCTGCCCATGCTCAGCTTGCAAACACATCTACCTCACAGAGACTGTCTCAGCACATGCACTTAAATTGCAAGTAGAGAGGACAAGGATGCAAAGACGTGATCAGGGTGCAGGTGCTTGAAACTGAAGAATTTCGAGCTTTTCAGCCCCAACCAGACATTCCTATAAATGAGCTACCTTGTTTCCCAAAGGAATGCACATCATCCTTGACAGCCTGAGCATAGAAAACTCTGGTGAATTCAAAAGGTTTCATAGCTTACACCCCAGCCTTGAATGTGGTTTCTAGTATTATGGCTTGGTTCTTTCACAGATTTCAGGGATTTGAGGGGGGAAAAAAAGTTCCTAGGAATAAATAAAAAAATTTATCACAGAAATTTGTAATACCTTCAATATTGACAGTAACTTACTGCTTATTTCAATCAGAACAAACTATGGGGTACTAGAATGAAAACAAAAATAGATTTCATGCTAGTTTTCAGCATCAGATGGTACAATTTGATATGAAACGTAAGTAATTTGTGAGTATTCTATCATGCATTTCCAAAGTATAATCAATATTTCTTCGGTCAAGTCATGTCTTGCAAGTATTGATTTTTTGTATGCTGTTGTCCAGTTCAAGAATCTGCCCAGAAATTGTCACAGCATTTACACCAAAGCAAAAGAGCCAAAAGTTGACAGATGGGCAGGCTGCCAAGGAACAACAAACCTGCCAGACCATGAAATTAGTTCTTCCTTGTTCACCCAAAGCTTTTTCCACACGTTGAGGAGTCTGCATCATTGTGCCTGTTGGTTTGGGGGTTGTTCTTTCCTTTAGCATTACACTAGCTCTTTTTCTGAAGTCATCAGTTGGGAACAATCTTCGCTCAAACCTGAAGTAAATACAAGCCACAGCTATTAAAGACTTCAGTGCCTTGTCACTTTTGCTTATATGCTGCCTAAGACACAATATTAGCTTAGAGCAACGTAACAGAAGTACTGGCAGTGTGACTGGCATGTCAAAGACCAGGGACTTCAGTCACTTGTCACTTACGATGTGCCCCAATATCAACAAAACTAAACATTTTTGTTCTTACTGATGTAGGACCCAAAGTACACTTCCCCCACTTCCACTTAATACGACTCCTTAAATAATAATATCTCCCCCCGAACTTCTCTTCTACCACCAGTTTCCAACCTGAAGCAACTGTCTGACTTGTAAATGAAAATCCTCTTGGGTTTAATCCTAATTAAATTTGCATGCATAAATGTGCAGCTTTAGGCTGCACACCAAATCATTCATTATAATAAAAAGGACGTTATGATCCAAGCATCTATTAGCCCACTTCTGATTCTGAATTTCCATTTATTACTTGCAAATTCTAGGACACCTGAGCTTGAGAAGAATTTTAAAGGTTTAGAGGTCCCACTTACTTCAGTACTGTGACTCAATATCACAGCCAAACAAAACGTTACTACTTTTTGCCCCGCGTAAATATTAAGAAGGTTAAAACACTTAGAAATGCCCTTGAGTCAGTTAGCATCACCTTGTGATCATAAATGAAGTAGGTGGACTACAAAGGAACTCTGAAATGTATTTTTCACTTAGTGAAAGCTTGTTATTAATTAGCTGTATATAAACCCAAAATTTATTTCACTTTCTTAAATTAAAAGAAAAGATTTGTCACTCCCTTAATATTAGAAGTTGCAGCTTCATTTAGAAGCTAAATTTCTATTTAAATTAAGTGGAATTTTTCCATTTATAAACAAAAGCTATTTCAAGTTGAAGAGGTTTTGGCATCTTAGAACTACCAGCTCTCCTGTTTTCAGACAGGGAAGAAAAATGTTTTCATTCCAACAGGCACAAAGCCTTTATCAGGGCACATACAGCCCTGTATCACTGCCAGATCTTCCTGGATAGAAGGAAGCACATTTCCGACAGCTTGAATGGACCTGAAAGGATTTGCAACTGTGTAACCCCAAAGACATGCAAAACTTGGTCATTCCCTTATCTCTACTGACAAGATTTGGCAATATCTAATTTTAAAGGTAAATTGGGAAAAACCTGCGGTTGTTTTTTTCTTTTTTATTTCAGTAGTAACCAACTGTTCAACATGCTATAGAGGTGGCTTTCTGCTCTTTGTAAAAAGTAAAATATATCCTGCTACTATTTTTTTTTCCTAGGCATTTTACTCTAGGCAACAAAGTAAAACTGCAAATCACCATGCTTTGTTTGGTCTTACATCTGCTGGTCTCCAGGCACACAGATTAACAAATGTACAGGGCATAAATTGCAACTATTTAAAAAAATTAATAGCAAGTCAAACGTTGCACATTTTTTGTTTCAAACTCTCGCCATGTGCAAATTCTTATTTCATTATTTTACAGTAAATGCCTTCATGAAATTCAAAGGCATTTGTGTCACACAGGATAAATTCCTAAAAAAGTGTAATTTTAAGTACGCAAAAAACAGAGGTGGGGGAAGAAAACAATATTTTTAAAAGTTCTCTTCCGTACTGCCATTAATGCTTAAGAACTCAGCCAGTCGCATGGAATTTTAATCAAGTGTTCTGAAAGTATTTTGCCTTTGGCCTGAAAACAAGAATGATGCATTTCAGCCCAAAGCACAATTTTTAAGGAAAATTCTAACAGACTGAGAGTTCAAGTAGTTTAATTTAAAATTCAGCAGTGTTTCAGTGACACTAAAATAATAGCAAGGCACAGCTGGATCCTGCCCGAAACACCCCAAACATTTTCTGCTGATGACTGTGGGAAATGCAGCAACAATATCGGTAGAGCTGCAGAGTGGGCAGCTTATGTCCCATTGTCCTCAAGACCAGAAAAGGAGGGCTGCTCAAATTTTGGAGAGATTGTATCATCTGTCCATACTCTGCAGTATACAAAACGGGTCTTCCTCCTTGGGGCAAACATCCTGACCTCTTCCGTGCCACTGTACCACCGAGAATCCCCTTCTGACCCTCTTTCCCTGTCACTCCTGCAGGATTGTCAGCCTACCAGAAACACCAAAACTTGTCTCTCCACCAAGTACCCGCAGTAAAGTTTCTGAGCAACCAGACACATCACTGGAGCTAAACATGAGCATGGCAACCTCTGACCCACACCAAGATACCCACTGAACACAGCTGTCCACCAGCAGCCGAGTTTTGTACCTGTTGCTTCAGCGCTGCCTTTAGACCGCATCCTACCGCTCATCACTATGGAAAGATACACAATTCATCTGGAAGCTCCCCACCCTATTGCATACATCTCTTTCTCATTGCCTGCCAAGGGTTGCTTCCTCCATGTCACAGAAAACCTGCACTATTACTTTGCAGAGTCATATCTTCAATTAGAAATATCCCGATTACAATATTATCAACTACGCACAAAACTAAGCTGTCTCTAGTGTGACCACTCCCAAGTAAAGAGTGGTCATCCAAGGATGGACTCTGCATTTGCTGCACGCCTTTAGCATTGATGAACTTGCTCTGGAGAACATTGGCAGACACACTGTAAACCAACTTCTGGAGAACATTGGCAGACACACTGTAAACCAACTTCAAGGAAGATAAATTGGGATAGGTCTGGAAATGACTTAATTCCCGTAACTTTTAGTTTAAAATTCATGTTTAACATCTAAAGACAATTTCAGTATCAAGCTCACATTTCTGCATTACCAAAAAATGTGTGGTTTCTAAAATTCTGATCAAGTCTTAGTGAGATTTACTGATAATACCTAAATAACCCCGTTAAAGTAAAAAAAATCATGGAGACACATTGCAGATTTGCTTTCTATTTATGCTAACTTTTTTCTTTATCCTGTAAGAGATATATTATCACATAAGAGTGAATTGAACTACTTTGGCAATTAAAAAAAAGAGACATACAAAATGAACACATTAGTTAGCAACTATTGAAGGAATGAAGAACTGTCAGGAGATGTAATGTAAATCCACAGCAACTCTCCCCAAGTCAGTGAAGTTGATTTGATCCTTCATTTTCCCATCAAAGCTTTTAATCTCTTCAGCGTATTTTAAAGGGTGTTTTCTAGCAGAAGGCATTAAGCACACATTTGAGAGACTACAAACTAAAGTAAATAAAAGGAATCCTAGAAATTTCAACAGCGTGTATTTCACAACCCTAATTTAAACCACCGGGTTTCCACAGATCTTGACAATTCAAAGAACCTTCACGTCAAACATCTGTTATCTAGCCCTTCTCAGCCAATAAAGTAGAAACAACCTAATCATCAGAGGCATTGGCACACAGTTACAAGCCTTTTCTGCCCTGCCCTCCTAAACCAGTACAAGATATGCACAAAAGACAGCACAGCAAAGGAGAGTAAAATATATGAATGGCGTGGCATGCAGAGTAACAAAACACATATTAGCTATTCATGCATTTGAGTTAAAACTAGACAAGAAGAACCAGTGGACTCTCTTCCACAGTTTTATCAGTAGTGAGGCACTTTCAGGAGCTGGATTTCTCACTTTTGTAAAGAAACAGCCAGAGACAGGGAAGGTGGAATTCAGTTAACTGGTTTTTCCAAGTACAAGCCTACTGCTGGTGCTAGACTCTCCCCGGTTCACTCACTGTCTCCAACTAGATACCCCTAGATGGATCTGGGATAACCACGAGGAGTCAGGGAAGCCTGGCTGGGCTCCACCCAGCCTGGCAGCAGCTTTGCCTGGGTAGGGAGCACCAGAGGCGCAGTCAGCCTCCCCAGGCTGCCACCCTCCCAGCCTGCCCAACACCTGCTGCAAAGCTCGCTCTGCCAGCGTCCACATACACCTGGATCCCCGCTCCAATCCTGCCTGGCAAGGCTGCACCCAGCCACAATCGAATTGCACCGGATGTGTCAGCTGCTACTGGGGCTTTTTTCCTCTCCTTCCCATGCAAACATTTCTTTACCCACATCTTTGGGTTTTGTGACAGAAGGCAAAATTCCAGTCATGCTTTCAAAAAAACCTAATAAAAACAATCGATACTAATCTAAGTGACCATCAGTGACAGCTCCAATTCGCATTTATGCTCAATGACTGAATTCCAACGTTTTTTACAGTCAGCAAAGACCACTGATGTGCAGAGTTAGGATTTTGCAATTAAAAACTTCTTGCTTCATCAGGTCCACAAGAAAGAAATAATCGAAGAACCAATTCAAGACCAGAGAAGTTGTTTTGAATTACCTGTACAGGTTCTGCACTGTCCTCTCAGACTTTCAGCAAATAAAAGTTACAGAAATACAATAAAGAAGGTAGTGGATTTCAGCCTATTTTAAAGGTCATTTTTGAACAAGCAGCAACGAAAATGCAAGCAGAGCCAAGGCAAAAAAACAAATTTTCACTTGGGGAAGACCATTTCTTAAACAGCTTTTTAACCTTTATTCTCATGCGGGAATCAAGATGGGGGCTGAGTCCCACAGCGCAATAAATGAGCTCACAGAAAGGAATTACATTATGCTTGCAAAACAACTTTCAAACCTGAATTTTTAATCTAAAAGAATTGGTTAGGGAATTGGGTAGGGAATATCTCTGACAGAGCTGTTACTGTATCGAATGACAGTTTCAGGGGAAGAAAAAAAAAAGCTAACAAGTTAAAGATGACGAAGGAATTTATTGCTAAAGGCTGACATCGATTCTGCCTACACAAACCAGCAGTGGGATCTTCTAGGCCTTTGCCTGGTAGGAAAAGCCCAGAAATGACAAGGAAAAAACCAACCCCATCAGCTCATCAAGCCATCGACCCACATTAGCTGCTGCTTTCCAAAGCCTGCCAAGTTGAACTTGTGGAAAGGGCAGTGGGTGAAAATGCCTGCCATGAATGCACCTCCCTTCCAATGGCTCTCTAAGCTCACATGGCCACTAGAACAGAAGTGATTTTCCAGAGATACTTAAAAAAAAAATTTAAAAATCAAGTTTTCAGGTAAAACCAAAGCATTCTAGCTGTATGTTTTGCCCTGCACTCCTCAGGAACTGTAAATGCTGTTTCACATCAGAAAGAGAAGTTTAAATTATGTGCATCAACACTTATTTGCTATTAGAATACTGCAAGTTAGTTTATAGTCTTACAATTTTGTGCTTTCTTATTTTCAGACTGGTATTTGTATCTACTGTAATTACAAAAAAAGTCTTTCAGTTTTCCTGTAAAATTGTGTTACACTTCAGGGCAAGAGCAGTTTTTTCCAGCCTCCTAAAAAAGAACACAGAATGATTGAGGAATCATTGAAGTCCTGAAATAGCAGAAGTAAGTAAGAAAGAATGAACAGAGATATACCTAGCCTTATTTTTGCTCTGACACACAAGCAACTGAAGCACTGGCCTCGAATCTCAGAGCCAGAGAGCTGTACCCATATCGTGGAGCTCAGAGGCACAATACAGAGCCTCTGAGATATCACTTAAGTACCTAAAAGCATAAATACAAGTATCTAAAAGCATAAATGCATGGGAGCTTTGACTGATGTGCTCCTAAGTTTTATGCCGACTAACAAATCACAATTCCTGCAAGCTGACCTAACCAATCCTGTCTTGCAAAACTTTTGCAACACAACTGTTCCTCTGTTTGGTCAGGAAGGGATGTCTGCAGGACATGAAAAAAAGAAGTAGGGGAAGGCAGCAAACTTCACCTGAAGATCTTTTGTGAGACTGATGCAAATACCAACGACTGATCAACACACACTGATAGCCCTGAATTTCTAGAGATGTGTTTTCTAAGCCCTCAGGGAATGGAGAAAATATTTACGACAGACAAATATTTTTTTTATCTTAATCTTCAGTCTAACCGAGAATGCTTTCATGGGATTTTTCTCTGTCACATACCTTTGTACTCTGAAAAAAAAGAAAATGGTCTGTGGCTTGTTGGTGATTTCTTGCAAAATAAATCAGGGAAAAAACACAAAGTGGATTTGAAATTTAGGTCTCTAATCAACGCCAAGCACGTTTTCCCCACAGAATGTCCACGACGTTCCTTGCAGACTACCAGAAAAAATGACATTTCTCAGTTCTTTCTTCTTCTCCCCCAACCACAAGTCAGGTCTCAATCAGCAAAATTTGTCCCTAGTTGAGATCAGTTACTTTTTTACACTACCTATTCCTTTTAGAAAGGTCAAGCTTCGTTTCTATTTAATAAAAGTTTCAAAATATATTTGCATTGCTTATTGTGAACTTAGGGAACCTTGTAACATTAAGACAATAGTATCCACAAAGTCAGCATTCCTGAGGACACGCAATGTGACCTCTGTTTGAGGTCACATCATCAACAGGTCATCTAAAACTGACCTTTTTAGAGTACTGTATAGAACAAAGGCCACTACATTAAGGCTTTGACAGTCAAATGGACTCAGAGGAAACAAAAGCCAAGAGCTCCAGAGTTACACCTGCTCTTCTACAGATTTTTGCTGGGGTGTACCAAGGCCTGTAGCCCAAGCTGCTGCCGCTCCGTGTTCCCAGGCCCAGCCACTAGTAAAGCTGAGCATGTATTCCCAACAGGCACACATGCAGCCACAGACATAATGCAAGGGATACCTGGATATATGCAAATACATATGGCCAGCCACATAGACACACAAAGACAGAAACACACAAATGCAACCACCACCAATGGTCTCATCCTGTTCCTTGCTCCAGGGAAAAATACGTATTCATACATAGATATGGATTTCTTCAACGTCCATACACAACATGGATTTCTTAAATACCCAAAGCTGGAGACTCATTGGACCCAGTAACTGTGGCCCCCCCACTCCCAAGATGTCCCCATTGCTGGTACCTGGCATGTAAGCCACTGAGGCCCACAGCTCCACCCCAGTCACTGGTCCACAAACTGCCCTGCACACACACCAGCCCCATCACACACAGTGGATCCCTACATACTCAATCTTTCCTAAACCACTTTGATCTCCCCCACCTTCGGCCGATCCTCCATTCATCCCAAAATAAGTCTTGTGTGATGCCAAAATGTTCTTCCCCTGTATCCCATGATGAGTCCCATACCCCTGCAGACTGTCACCACCCCCATCCTGTAAGCTCTTCAGAGAGCTCCCATAACTCATCAGTGGCTGTCATGGGACAGCTCTGGCAGGGCCTCATTTCTCTGGGTTCTTTATTGGTGTTGCTCCACCTTGATCTTACGTTCCTTTGTGGGTGGACATGAGACTTCTCACACAACCCAACAAGTTAAATAAGAGTGTGGACAGCTAATAAGACAGTAGGGCCTGGCTACTTAGCTCACCTGAAGACACAAGGGATGTACAGGTTCACTGTAACTGAGATTTCCAGCCCTGAGCAAAAAGTGGAAACTTCAGCCAATATACACCATTCTACCCAATTTTGCCAAAAATTAAGAAGTTTTTACCTTACTACAATGTTAAGTGATTGTGCCTCAGACTCCTGTCATATTCTTAGCTTATTGGCCTCCTGCCTCACACTACAAGTTGCAAACAGCACTGCTTTTAAGTGTTTCACAAGTCTCAAGGGATTTTCAGTGTTCTCTTATCAGGAAAAAATATTCACATCGGAGGAAGCATAGAAGAAATGTTAAAGAAAAATATTTAGAAGTAAAGACAAACTCTGCAGTGGATAGAAGCCTTCTCATTTTCTATAGCACTTAGCTCTGTTGCAGATGTTGGGAAAAAATTTATATTTAAGCCTGATGGCAACAAGGTCTATTCAAGCCACTAGCTTACATGAACCCAAGATGCAGTATAGTGAAGCACTTCAGATACTTTTTTCATCTCATACAGAAGGCATTTGTGAATACAACATCTAACTCATCTTGAAACTCCAAAAAAACTTTCTCCAAGTACGTTCTGGAAGTCTATCTCTCCATTTTAAAAGTGTCAGAGGAAACTATATCACTGCACAAAATGCCTTTGAATGCATGAGGTTGCAGTGAGGCAGCTGAAAGTGTAAGATCCACCTGTCTAGGCTCACAGACTAACAGCCAGATCTACAATACCCCAAACTTCTGTCAAATGCTGTCACTCCTACAATTAAAGCGCATTACTTCTTGAGGTGGAACGCACCACCTAAACTAGGTACCAAAGAGCCCTTCTTCACTAAGTGGGATTCACAGCGACCCCATGAGTGGTGCCAGGCTTGAATAACCCAGTAAAAAAAAAAAAAACAAACAAAAACTAAAACAACAAACAAACCCCAGCAGACACTGGTACCATAAAAGAGTTTCTCCTGAAGTCAAGCACCTTATTGTTGCTTGCGGCAAATAAATAATAGAGAAGGAGGCCTGGACTGTATTCTCCTTACATTTTGAGCACCCTAATGATCCAACTAAAGCATCAGCTTTTTTTTCCTTGTCCATTTTCCTCCTGGAAGGAAACTTGCCATGGTGGCTGTACAGTAGCTCAGTTTCAAAGAGAGGTCTGGAGAGATTCCACACACTCCTCCTCCTCTGCATTACCTGTCACAGCAACTTGGTAATACAGCACTCTATTCAGGGATTGGAGATGTGGATTCAAACCACCTCCAACTAAAGAGATTAACATAAATCTCCCACTGCCTGGGAATGTGCTCTAACAATTTATATCACTTATGTTTCAGAAAAAAAATGTGGTAGCTGACCATAATGTCACAATTTGTATATTAGTCACAGTCTAAGAATACTTACTAAACCAGACCCTTGAAGCAAGGCAGGTCTGAAACCCAATGGGCATGTGAAATACCCATGTTCATCTCTGCCCAGATGGAGCACCTTCCCGGGGCCATTCGGTTCCCTGAGCATCAGCACTTACCCAAAACCCCAGGCAGGAACAACAGAGCAGGCTACTTCAGCACATCAGCTTGCAAAAACAAACTGAGATGCAGCTGAGGAAATATTTAGTCTACAACTATACCCTTCCAAGTTAACACTACCAAGGATTTACAGTAGCAAGATTTTTTTTTAATTACAGAAAAATCACTTGACAGAGGCAAAGTCAAATTTATGAAATATAGGCAATAGTATTCAAAATCATTAACTGATTTTCCTTTCTACTTTGAAGACATGTATCACTTAACTCCAGTATAACAAAGAATGCATTCCATGAAGAGCAAAGCTGCTACAACAAGCCTCCAAAATAGCTTTTTGCTTCTGTTGTAGTAAAATAATTCCTCTGTATCTAAACACTGAGATACACGTTTCATGAACAGCTACTCCATTAGTGGATACAAAAGCCACAACTGAAAATACAAACCAAACTTTTCACTATGGTGGGGACACTTTAACAAAACACCTGTAATTAAAATACCAACTAAATTTTATAGCTATGTAGATATTAATCTTTAGGCTGAAAGAACCAATCATTAACTTTCAAAGTTGTTCAGTGCAGGGCCTTTAGTATCATGTGTTTCTCCTTCTTAGACTGGACTTCAGCACTTTCTGACAGACCCTTGCAGCTGTGGTACACCCCAGTTTCTTCATTTGCTGACAGGACAAAAGCAAAACTGAACAGAAAAACAAGAAATGCTTGGAGTTCTCCCACGGCACTCTCCATGGCCATGTGAAGATACCTTTTCTCCAAACTTCTCTAGACAACTGCTCTGATAAATCTTTCCAGTCTAACTTCAAAATGTATTTTTACCTCATCACCATGCTTACAAGTCTGAGCTTCAGTTGTTTACTTTCTATAAAAGCAACATTGCTATTCTAATCTGCATCGCATTCTTCACATTGTTTTACGATCAGTTATCTTGAATTGTGGTTTTTGTAAGGCAGTTCACCACCAGGGGGGTTGAAACTCACAGCTTCCTGGGATGATCTGTGCTCTCACGCTGAGAAAAAAATTTCTATCAATCTAATAGGAGGAATGGTCTCTCGACCTGATCTTTCAACTAGAAAAATATAATTATGAACTTAAATATCCCCAGGAGGAGTGGCTTAGAAGCAGTGAAATATATTGGTAGCTTCAATCACTGACATAAAAAGCAAGTATTTTATTATCCAGATGCCTCTAGCACCCGTGGGCTGCTATATAAAAGCTGCATATTACTGCAGTGAGATCGCTGCAAATGTCAATGAAAAAACAAAAAAGGTATTGGCTCTTGTCACCCATACATGACAAGCTTGAGGAAAACTCCTACCTTTTAAACTGCACGTTATCATATATATTCAAATAGGAATTAGATTTGAATTAAGATCGTTTGATGTAAGATGACACCTTAAAAAACACTAAAAAGCAAAATTTATATCACTTTTTCTGACATTTGATTTCTTTCTACGACTGAATTTTCATAACCAAAGTAAAGTGTATTTATTTACAAGCTAAGACATATGGCCTCTGAAATTTACTTGGGCTTGATTTTGTCCTCTTTACCTAGAGGATATTTTGTACACATAATTATATTAATAAACACTTGCTTTACTGCAGCCTGTAAACATCCAGACGCTAATCTCCCACACTATATTCATCTCAAACACCATACTTCATCATAAAGAAAACAAGTCATGCATCTGCACAACATATGCCTTCCAACTATTTTCCATTCAAGTTTTATTTTTTGTCTTTAATAGAGACCTAACGGGGCTGGGGATTCATGAGCAGGGAGTAGGGATCGGCAGAAATTCTGTTGTGGACCTCAGCAGGAGCTGACCCAAGCCAAAGGTGAGAGCATCTGGTGTCTACCAGCGCTTCCCATCACGACCCAGCACGCCGCAGAGTCAGTGACTGGAAACCCAGCAACAGAGTGAGCCGATGCGCTCAGCAACTCGGGTCTCACCAGGACAACCCAAGTTACAGCACTCCGAACAAAGAGGATGCGTGTGATGAAGTTATTCGCAGAGGAAGAGCTCGCCGCGGAGCGTTCCGGTGTCCCGGCCACAACGCACCGGCCAGCCCACGTGCAAGAAAAAAAAATATAGGAATACTTTCGTAAATCATCTCCATTACTTCTTCATGCTACCTCTGTCTCATGCCCGGAAAGTGGTTTAGGACTCTTCTCGCTCCTTATAACAGAGCTTAATCTGGTTTATATTACCGACAGCGTGCGGCACCCCTTGGGGCTGCCGGCTCCTCTCCCTTTCCCCAGAGAGGGACCCCCGGGACCGCGGCCCGTGCCCGGCTCTGACCCCATCTCCCGCCGGGGCAGAGGCTCCGCCAGGGGCTCCCCGGGCCGCCGCAGCCTCCCCCCGCGCCAGCAGCGGGGAGCGGCGGGGTCCCCCCTCCCGCGGCTTTCTGCCGCTCCACGGCGTCTCCCGGCTCCCACAAAGGGAGTGGGCGGCCCCGGAGGCGGCCGGGCGGAGTGGCCCCCGCCGCCGAGGGAGGAGAAAGGACTTCAGGAAAGTGGGGGAGGGAGGCTGCAAAACGTGGAGATGGGGGAGAGAACAGCGATAAAGGAGATGGGGGAGGCCGTCGGGAAGCGTGTGGTCGGCACTGTCGGACCCCAGCCCGCCTCCCACCGCGGGCTGCCTTCGCAGCCCAACACGGCCCCCGCACCGGCTGTGCCCGGCGGGGACGGGGACACTGCCGAGGCTCCCCCAGCCCCGCGGGGGCCAAAGGCTGCCCCGGGACGCGGCGGGCGGCTGCAGACCAACCCCCTCAGGCACTGCCCTGCTTTGCATCGCGCTGCTCAGCCCCGCACCCCCCTTCTGTGCTCACCTCGGGGCTGGCCCTGCCCCGGCACCCAGAGCAGCGAAGTCGCCGCCAGCAGTGCCAGCGGCAGCCGCCGCCCGCCGCTGCCCATGGCTGATGCCGCCGCTGGAGGGACGCTGCCCGCCCCGCCGAGCCCGCCCGCCTTATATGCTCCTCTGCCGCCCCCGGCCCGCCCCGCCCCGCACCACCGGGGGCTCGCTCACACACTCCCCCTCCCCACACACCTCCCCTCCTCGCACACACTCTCACACCCTCCTCGCACGCTCACAGGGACCCCGCGCCCCGCGCCGCGCGTGTCCGGCCCCGCAAAACCGGCCCCGAAGCACTTGCGGTCCCGACCGCATCTTGCGGGTGATGCGCGGGGTGCGGCGAGCCCGAGCCCCGTGCCTAAAAAGTTCTGGGAAGCTGTAGTTGTTGAACTGAGGATTTTTGCAAGGAGAGGAGGAAAGGAAAGGTGAGTGTGCGAAATAACAAGGTAAAATTGTGGGAAGGGAGAAAGCACTGCTAAGCTAATTCAACGTACAACTTTTCCATACGGCTGGTATTTTCACGTATTAATAAATAATTAAAGAAATAAAAATCTGTTAAGGCTTTCCGCGTAAATTTATCATCCCCACCTTTGAAACTTCGTTCCCGTGCTGATATTTTTCCAGCCCCTGTTCCACATAAACATGAGAAATCAGTCATGTTTGTAAATTAAATGAGCTCTCTCCTCAGTTGCTAAGCTATGAGGTTGATAACTTTTTGTCCCATAGGAAATCTTTGCAGCTTTTTAATAATCAGCTACCTCATGAAACTAGCATAAAACGTAGCAAAAAGGTCGTAGAGATTTCTCAAGATAGACACATTTATTCAGTACTTCAGGAAAGTTCATCTCCATTAGGCTTTATTGCTTTAGTTAGGTCACAGAGCTCATATCTACAATACTCCTCAATGAGTATTTCAAGGAAGGTGCAGCAGGGAACATCTTCCTGGGAAAAGAACTCTATGCCAAAAATTGGTTAAGTTACAGGAATTTGAGTCAACAGATACCATCTCTCAAATGCGAGTTCCCTCTTTTTTAAGAAAAAAAAATTAAGCTTGTTTAAAAAATGCTGTTAATTTTTTAGGAAAACCTTGTGCTCCTCTCTATGGTATTGCATTAAAAACTGTGTTTCAAAATACAATTATATGTGTGATTTGCATGAGCAGAGTTAGGCCGCAAGTGCATTCTTCAAATTGTGGGCAGCTGTTTGCAGTGTTTGGACTTCCGCTTGGTTGGCTGGGGATTTTTTGATTGATCAAGGAAGTCAGAGAAGTCAGGAAACTCAGGAAAATAATAGTAAGTTACATATTTTATGTAAAAACAATTTCTTATCATGTAATTCAGAGTTATGAGTTATACTTGAGAAAGTATAGCAAAGTTTATATTCAAAGTACAGACAAAGAAAAATATCTATGGGTCAAGGAGATATAAAATGAAACATTTCTGCCATAAAATCTTATCAAAGGCCTTCAAGCCTGCAAATAAATAACACTCCACATCTGTCCCTTCCAACAGATCCATTCCTTGCTCACACCAGGAACTTCTTAAATTTCAGGACAGGCAAGGAGGAGCAAAGCAAAACATCTGTGGAGAGAAAAGTCAACAAATTTCAAGAGCCAAATTGTCGTTTGTTCTAAAATCATAGAGGTCAGGTTAAGGAATCCTCTGTGCAGGATCATCAGTACCAGTTGGGAGCCAAGTACAAAGGAAAGGGAAAGAGGGAGCATCTGTGCAACATAAAATCTGCCAGTTTACAGCTTTATGATCAGTTTAACCATTTCTTCGAGTAACAGTAAGCTGAAGAGTACAGTCTTGCAACCATGCAATTGTAAGTGCCAGTTTATTATTACATGTGTCTATCCTCATCAGAATATTACACAAGAGCTAGGAAGTGTAAATTGAGATCCCTCTCTGGACTTTATCATCTGACTTGATTATTATAGTTTAGCTAAACATCTGTATACAACTAAAAATTTTACCATCTAATTAGTTTGCGGGAGGATATCACCATTGTTCAGTGTCCATTAGAATAATTTCCTAAGAACAGGGATTCTTCTCAAATGTCATTTCAGTATGTACATTCTTGGAGAAGAGGACTACTGTGTTCTCTACTGTTCCTTTTCCCCCAGTTCACTGCTGGTATTACAAAGTACCAGGCAATCAGAGTGATCCTCGTTTCAAGGTATGGCACTGTTAATATAATTTGTTCCTAACATAGGCTTCTAATGAGCTTTGAATGATTATGAAGATAAATAAGAATGTCAGCTTCTTAAGCAAGTGTAACTTCACATTTGCACCGAGCGAGTGCATTGGGTATTACAAGGTGAAGATTAGAAATTTCCTAGTCTTTGACAAACCAACCCAATGAGAAAATGGAATGCCGTGGTACAGGTAAGACCGCGAATGAGTGAAGAAGTGTGCGCAAGAATGAAAGCGTTTTAGAGCACTTTTTTTGCACGTTTATACATTCCCCGAAAACCATCTGCACAAACTGAAACTCTGAATGCTACTGTATCATATATGCATAACAGAGCCAGTAGAACTACACAGTCAAACAGTACAGGAGACATCTATATTTAAAAAATTAAATTGGTGCTGCTCCAGCTTCACTTGAAAGAAAGACAGAGCTTGCATAAACTTTAGGAACAGTGATGTCTGAATGCCTCACACTTACTGGTCTTGCTAATTAAAATATACTACAAAATAAAACAAGCAAACAGATTTGAAAGGTAAGACAAAATCTGTAAATACCCAGAAAAATACTCAGAGATGTGGTTATAGGCAATTTCTTAAAATCTTGTTTTCTCTCTCACCTATTTTCATTAATTACACTTGTCTTAAGGACTGAGTGTTTCAGTTGCAAGGAATAGAAAATCCTGGTATTTAGGATGATGTAGCACAAAGTGGATATGTTAATCCAACCATGCACAGATAACAACCTATGGACAAAAACATCGCCATTGGCAAAAGCAGAGGTTTGGGAGAGTTTAAAACAGAGAAACCCCAAATATAGTGTCTGAACAGAACCACTCTGCTATCCTGCACCTAAGTAAACTCCAAGAGAACACCAACTATGTTTTTTCAGCTTTTGTCTGTGTTGCTGTGCCAAAGGCAGAGCTATTGTGTTAATGGCAGGTTCCCTTCAGGCCCCTCAGGAGCATGAGATCACCTCCTGACCCCAGAGGGCAGCGGGGGCACTCATAGCTGTCAGCTGTGCTGTGCTTTTCCTCATTCATAGCATTTAATAACTGGCATATCCCACCGTCCCACCTTTACCATCCATCCCACTCCCCGTGCATTTAGGGACATTTCTACACTGTGAACACCACTGATGCAATAGCTGCTGGAATTGGGGTAGGGAATTTGGAATAGTTTCCAGAAGGAGGTATACTGTTATAACCAGTTGATAAACACACCCGGAGCTACATCGAATGGCTAAATAAGATTTTTATCTGTAGCTGTACTGTGCAACAAAGGGTTTCTAATTTTTAGCTGGTTTTTGTTGGGTTTTTTGCACACACTTGTAATCCATTCTGCCTCTCTGCCTCATTATCTCATAAGCACCACCCAAGTGTTCTGAAAAAGCATTTTGGAAATTATTATCACTTATAATCAGAGGTAAAAACAATACAATAAACTGCCTGCCTGCCGCTAATACAAACATTCAGTCACTACTAAAAGCTGGTTTAGATAACTCTTCAGCTGTTCCCCAGAACCCTTCCAGTATTTTTCTCCCTCCCTCAGAGAAGGATGTCCAGAGGTTAATAAATCTGAGCTGTGACAGACTAAAGAGAGGAGTAAATTCAAAGCAAAAAGCTCTTCACAGCACACCCTGGCCACAACTTCCTCTCAACAGAGGCACTACCTCAGCAACTTGGCAGGCTGGAAGTGCGACCCAAGTAAAGAGATGTAGGCCAGGACATCTCCCAGTTTCCTCCTGGTATTCCTCAGCTGGTAGCCTGACATTCTACTTCTGCAGCAAAAGTCTTTGCCCTTTCTATTCCTGAAATCGATTTCAGGCTGTAATTTGAAATCCATGTTATTTGGCTCTGAGATGGCAAAGGCTTCCACGAGGATTCAAGAAAAACTACTGTTTCAGAGGAATCTGAGAAACAGCTGCTCCAGGAGCCTGCACAAAGCTGTAACAGGACAGTGGAAAAGGCACAAGCAAATTGAGTGCCTCCTGCCTAGCCAGAAAAGACCCCATGTCAGCTGCCCCCAAGAGCAAGGTCCTGCAAGGGCTTGCCTGCTTCATGGTACAAGCTTCACTGACCTCAGGAGTTGCCTGGACTGAAGTGCTCACCAGAGAGGAGGGATGGCTTTGGAGAAAAGCAGGAGTTCCAGGACAGTCTGGATGCCACAAAGGGGGAGCAGAACAAAACAGGAAACTGTATATATTCATACTTCTCTCAGAACCATAACTGCCATAACACAGAGGTTTTTTAAAGCTTGGGCCATCACCCATGCCTGGTACATGGCCCCATGTTCATGCAGCTCCATGTCCCTCACGCTGACAGCACCTAGGGTTAGTGGTACCCTTCTGTCCCACTTTCCAGGGGCTGTGAACAGTCAGTCATCACCTATTACCAGCTATAATCTGTCCTAGAGGCTAAAGGCAGAGGGCCCAGCCACCTCCTATCAGGCTGCTCGGAAGAAGTTACCAAGGGCTATAGCAAAGAGGTCAAAAGCCCTGCCAAGAAGGAGATGTGGGCAGGAATTAGGAGGGCGCAGAAGCATCGTCTCTGCCTGGTTGTGCTGGGTCCTTCCCCAATTTAAATAAGAAAGGCACAACAGCTTATAGTAAAATAAAAGTGCTTTGATAGTAAGATACTAATAAGAAGAGGAATAGAGACTGTAATTCCTAGATCTCTTCGTCCTGGGAGCCCTGCTTTGATGCAGCATTGGAAAGACCCGATGAAAGCAGTGCAGTTGTCTCAGACGCTTTGAAATTAAATACAGAGCTATTTCGTTATATTGTGGTGAGTACGTCACATGCCTGTATTGTGCCTAGGCACCTGACTATAGAGACACTGCTTGTTACTCTGGTCTCTTCCTGGCTACCAAAGCAGGAGATGCAGGCAGCAAGAGATACTGGGTAGCTCAAAGCTGTGCCTGCAAAGGGTGGCATGGTTTGGAAACAGGTTAATAGAGCTGCACCGATTCCACATTGCAAAATAAGTGGTGACGGTTTTCTGTTGAATGGTTTCTGCTGTTTTCCTGCTAGATTAGACTCATTGGCATCAATGATGTTGAAGGCAAGACTCCGCGTATTTTCTGTGATACAGGTCACATGCTGGAAATTGTGGTTATTACCCAACAGGACCAACTGGATGGTATACTGTATTATGGCAAATACAATCCTCCCCAAAAGATCACAGTGAATTCGAATTAACTTTTATTTTGTTGAAAAAATGGAACCCATAGGCAATAGGGAAATACTGCCACTACAGGTAATCAGCAACAACCCTTCCATAATGCTCTTCCCAGTCTGGGCATGAGACTCTTCTTTATGTTTTGATTAAACTTCAGAAGAACTTGAAGGCTTCCGTAGCCCAAGCAGGCTAAGGAACAGCTACAGTACAGTTCTCAAGAGACATCTATAACATGAGGAACAATGTTAAGAGCATGAAAAATCTTTCTGTTCATCTCTAAACTGATTTTGTGGGAAAGACTTGTGGAACTTGAAGGATCCAAACCCATCACCTCCAAATTTGTATTAGGAAGCAGTAAGAATATGACTTGGCCTTCACAGAGATGTGCAAGCTAAATGGCATTTAATTTATGCTCCTAACATCTCAGATAGTTCTGAGTGGATAGAGAATTGATAATTTAGCTCATACGTTTAAACCACAATTAATTTGTGAGAGCAGTTAGAGTTTGTGGATAAATTTTGCTTCCTTATTATTTTGCAAAAATTATTAAATAGAAGTTAATCAGTTAATCATACCCTCTGATGTTTTCCTCAGTGAATTTGCATTTCTTTTCAAGTGTAGTCAGGTATGCAGTTGGGAAAAGATCTGTCGGACACTAGTGTTGTTCTGGTGGTTGATCTTTTACCAGCAAGTAGTGAGATTTTCCTGCTCAGAGAATAAACCTTCCTACACAAAAAATCTGTGTTAAAAGATCTTGGTGTGAGATTAACAAGGATTCATTACCTCTTTTTGTAGATTATATAGAGATAATGCAAGAAACAAGATGAAAGCCAAGAGCTTAAATATGTGACCTTAGTCCAGCTTGTGGAACAATGAACATCTCCAGTTGTCTTCTGCAGCTTTTAAAATTAAGTAATTTATTTATACACTCAAACACAAATTTGATGTCAGTTTTAAGATTCTGTTATAGAAATTTGTCATAGCATCAAATTCAAGAGGCAATTTAATTTTATTAGTGTGGGAGGAAATGTGAGCATAATGTGAGCTATTTTTTAACCTTAACTGCCATTCCTGCTATTGCAAGAAAGTGCCTTACACCTATCTGGAAAGCCCTTATTAGCAAACTGAATAATTTATCACTTCCATGTTACAAGAAATTAGCCCTGCCTAAGATTAAAACCAGAAGCCATTTAAAAAATAATAATTCAAAAACTTAGGTTCCTAATTTGAAGAACAGTAGGAATGTCCTAATGTGCAGTTCAGAGAGCATTATTTTAAAACCAGAACCAACTTTTCCTGTCTATAAAAGCAGGTGACTGTGCTTTGTTCCTACCTTATGGGCACACTTACATGTGTTTCAGCTGAATCTCCAGAAGTGGATAAAAGTGGGAAATTTTGATATGGAAATCTCTGTGCTTCACCTTTTTAATGCTATTTAGAGACATCCTCTACTATTCAAACATTACCATTAATATATGGAATGGAAACAGAGTTAATGCTTACATTTTGTCTTTAAAATGAACTCTGCATTATTTGAAGAGTATGATTTTTGAATTAATACTCTTACATTTAACTAACTATGGGTAGTTATGGGATCAGTCTTTAAATTGTGTTGAAAAAATAGCCTGACTTGGAAAATAGGAGAAATCAGATGTCTTATTATTCATAAATAAATAAATATGGCAAAAGGACAAAGTTTATGGGGCAATCTTAGGTTAATTCCTGTCCAGTGATATTGCACTGAGTAGAACTTACTTTTGGATTCCCTTTCTACCTACAGAGCTATCCACAGTGCAAAGTCTGTGTTAAATGCTGCCAAGGCTGGCAGTAGTGTTTGCTGTCTCTTTTGTGCTGTGTACACAAAGGCTCATCAGTGAAGAAGCAGTCTAACAGTTTTTAATATCTAGTGAGGTATCAGCTCCACTTTAAAAAGAATTATAATTAAAAATTTATGAGGTATTGGAAATGTTTAGAATCTGAATTGCATAGCGAAAAGAGGGTGTCTCTGTGTCTACGTAAATATTAGACACGATGGATGGATCATCAGGCTGTATTTACTGAGGTGACTGTTTCTGTGTAAATTCCAGGCTAATTAGAGGTTTGTTTGGGAGAATAAGACACAAAGCCAATCAGTTTGATGAGCTGAGAGATTAGAAGCTGAGCTCACTAGCTGTCTTTGGCTTCAATCAAGAAATGCTTGTGTTTAAACAAATGAAAACATTATCAAACTTTAGTCAATTATGATTTTCAATGACACCGCAGTGCTGGATTTACTGTTCCTGGATTCCTACCTAAACGTTTCTGGTGGCCTGCAGGGAGCAGGCAAAGGTACTGTCCTGTGAGAGGTAATTAAAATTCTTTCCCATCTGCAAAAACTTTCTTCTATTTTTCCTTTCCCTTCCACTGCTCTACAGCCCAAGGTGCCCTCACCTCAGGTACTCCCAGGAATGCACAAATCTCTGGTATGAGCTCCATTAGCCTGAAGATAATGTTTGTATATCTCATCTTGAGCTGCCCACAAAGCCATCGTTTTCTCTCTTTTTTTTTCAGTTTTCCTCATGTGTAAAAGCAAGAAAAAAACCCTGACTGGTATCTCATGCACAATGCAACCAAGCAAACTTTTTCTGTTTTTCTTTTTCTTTTTCTTTTTCTTTTACTTTTTCTTTTTTCTTTTCTTTTTTTTTTTCTTTTTTTTTTTTTTTTTCTTTTTCTTCTTTTCCCCTTAGAGTCTTTTGTAAATGCTATAAAGGAATACGAAAAAAAGTAGCTATTACTGCTGTAGGATTTTTGATAAAATATCAAGAACTACAGCAGATTGACTGAATACAAAGAGTGACTGAATACAAGCCAACTATAAAATAAACATAGGTTATATAGGTCGGCATATGGAGTTTATACTGTGATTTTGGGGGAATACTTTATATTATAACATTCCTAAAGTACTCTATGATCTCTGTAAGCTGATGATGCAAATTTAAGATTGAGTTAATTGTCATGGCAATGAAGCCACAAATGCAAGACCCTACAGGAAAAACCCCAAACTTTAAATCCCAAACCAGCTGACTAACGTCTAGGCTAAGAACTTCCCAATGAGGTTGGGGGTTTTTTTTCATAGAATCATGTAATTGTTAAGGCTGGAAAAGGCCTTTAAGATCATCAAGTCCAACCATCAACCTAGCACCGTGTTCACCATTGAACCATGTCTCAAGTACCATATCCACATGTTATTTGAAAACTTTCAGGGGTGGTGACTCCACCACTTCCCTGGGCAGTCTGTTCCAATGCTTTACAACCCCTCCCATGGGAAAAAACCTCCTAATAACTAAACCTCTCTTGGCACAACTTGAGCCCATTTCCCCTTGTTCTGTCACTTTTTACCTGGGAAATGAGACTGAACCCCACCTCACTACAGCCTCCTTTCAGGTAGGTGTAGAGTGATAAGGTTCTCCCCGAGCCTCCTTTTCTTCCAGGCTGAAGAAGCCCAGCTCCTTCAGCTGCTCCTCTCAGGACTTGTGCTCCATGCCCTTCACCAGCTCTGTTGCCATTCCTTCTCTGGACTCGCTCCAGAGCCTCGATGCCTTTCTTGTAGTAGGTGATCCAGAAGTGAACACATCTATCTTTTGCTTCATGGGAAAATCAGATACCCTATTAACTCATAGATAAATAAATAAATATGGGCAAAGGACAGAGTTTATGGGGCAATCTTATTTTAAATATTGAAGCTTTTGCACTGGTTCAATTTTCAGACACTAATAAGTTTTTTGTGACGAGGCTGTGCTTCGTGCATTGTGTTCTTACAGGATATTAAATTGGGTTCTTAATCAAATTTTTAGTACTAATACAAAAATACATGTATTTTAAATGTAGAGAAGTACTTAAAACATATTGAAGAGTAAATGCTTGTAATAAAACATAGTTTTATTACCAAGAAATATAAACTATTGTTAATCAATTTAATGTAGTTTCATTATCAAGACCTGCGAAAATCTTGCTACATAGAGAAAGCTTCAGTAAGCTCCAAGTGTTCCTATTCTGCAGCATTTAAGGCAGCCACAGGATGGCACTGTAAAACTGCAAGTCAGAACCTTGAACTCCTCTCCTGCTAACACCCACTTCAATGTGATAATTGAAATCAATGCAACCGGTAGTCACAAAGCAGATCCCACCAGCTTACTCTTTAATGGCAATTTTTTTTTTCATTTTCCAAACCTTTCCCGAAGTAAATCAGCACCCCCAGGTTCAGGGTCTCACAGACCCTGCTGCTGCCGCTGCAGGCAAAGTCCTGGTGCTGGTGGTACCTGGCAAGAGGCTGGACAGCTCTGGATGCTTCAGGCAGGCAAAACAGCCACTCTGGTGGAAAAAGTTGAGACAAGCTGTCTGTAGAGGACTTTTTCTATTCCTAAACTGTTTAACATTAGCTTGTTTCATAAAGCATGAGTTTTATGCATTCATTTTTCACCAGCGTGATGTAACTTACTAGCTGTGTGAATGTCCTCATCATGCATATAGTGCCCAAAGATTGTCATTATCAGGCTTGTTTCGCACACTGTTCCCCTGACAGTATTTCTGCAAGAAGGAGAGTCCAGAGAAGGTTGCAAAAGTGTGGGTGGGAGAGGGGTGTTGGTGCTGGAGCTGATGCGCAATGTTGAAAATTATTGTGAGTACAATGGCTGCTTCTTGGCTGCTGCACTTTGCTACATTTAAGGACATAATATCTATCTTTTGCTTCATCTAAATGCCAAATTACCCTCATCCCTTTGAAAAACAGCTTTCATGGAGGCTTTCATTCCTTAAAATTTTCTGATATTGGGCTCCTCCTGGTACCATACTGAACTAGCTTATTTGCATTTGAAAAGTAGGACACCTTCAAAGTTCATGGGTTTAATTGCTTTGCCAAGGTAATGGGTTTAACTTTTATATATTTTGTGTAACATGGTGTAATACTGACAAAAAAATAAATTCAACATCCCATCCTGAAGCAAATCTCTCATTAAAGTCAGTTTGAACTTTACCACAAAAAAAAATTGAATAACTGAGCCTGGAATTCAGAATTACCACATGCCAGACTTTGCAGCAGCGACTGCAGCAAAGCCAACAAAATTCAAAGAATTAGTTTGAGATCAAATCTTTTGCTAGCAGTACATAATTAATAGGCAATTGTTACAAAAAAAAAAATATTATCTAGGGAAGCTAATAGCTGTTCAGTTTAAATTCTTTTTTTTCCTCTAATATGTATTTTAAAACACTTGTCTTTGAAATAAAGTTAATTTTCTTGCCCATGTGAATTGGCTACACATTGTGACAGAGCCTTTCCAAGAATATCTGAAACATAACAGCCATCATGACAATTTTCAATAAATCATTCCTGGCTGGGAGTCTCAGAGGAAGAGAAACTAAATGATGATTGAATTATCCTTCTATCTCTAAAAGTGATCTTTCTGAATCAGGACTGAGGCACTGTGAGGAAATGGGTTTCAAGCACTAATATTTCTGCTATCATGATTCTCCCTGTTCTCTGAAGAGCCAATGTACCAAATTTCTATTTTATAGATGAGATTTCACAAGGCAGAGTTATAAAATTGCCGGTGACTCAGTGAAGAGTTTGGGGTACAGAATAGTGGTAGCGATACACCAGCTGAACTCCTTTTGCAGAAAAGGTGGAGATGCAGGAATGCCCCTGGTTTGATACCAAAAGCAGTGTCATCTGCATACAGGGCACATAAATTGGGAGTTATGTGGCTAAAACAAGACTAATACCTCCGAAATAAAAGCTCCAGGTCACAACAAGTACCCGGTGGCTCTGCCCCAGCTTCCAGCTTCCCGACCATGTCTGTGCCACTGGGCAGAGCGTGTCTGTGCTGCCTGCTCTCTCTCTGCCCAAGCTTTGCCACCTCCACCTCTAGAGGCAGAGGAGAAAGGCATCTGTAATCGGGCTGTGATTTAAAGGCAGGCCAGATGCTGCTTGTGAAGCAGTGGGCCCCTCTCTGGCTGGAGGTGAACACTTTTCATCCACAGAAAGATGAACATCTTATTTCTGTGGCATCTCCTATTTGGCAAACAGCAAAGTAAGCACAGGCCATGGCTGTTTAGCTTTTCCAGAAAAGCTGTGAGGCCATGCTTCCTAGGGAGTCCCAGTCCTTTGAGAAGATCAAATAACACAGTCAGAGTCAGTGGTGGGCCATGCTGTACGCCACCTAGGAATAGTAAAGATCTCAGTTTCAAATATCTCTGAATAAGACAAAATTATGAGGCTTCAAGTCTTATATTTTTGTAATCTGAATACAAGCACAATTTGAGTATTTCCTGAAAACAAACGATATTGGCATATTTTAATCATCAGTTGAGACAATCAATCCTGAATTGTACATATATTTTGATATATTTAAGCACCTATTCTTATATAATTGATGAAGTATTTCAATGGCTCCTTTACACTCTACTAGGATGCTCAGTGGTTGAGAGAGAAGAAATCTCACAAAGGAATCTTGCAACTGCAAGCCTTATACAAAGCCTGGCTCCTATACTCCAATGTCCCCTTCATGTTCCTTAAAAATCTTTGAATTAATACGTTAAATATTTATACAGCTATTTGTTTTCCTACCTTCTGTCAGTAGCTAATGGGCTTTCCATTAATAAATTATATGATGTACATTTAATAACTTCAGTAGTGCATGCAAATCTCTGTTCAATGATGACACAGAGACTTGCACAGACGTGTCTTATGTCATGTGTCTTACCTGTCACAACAACTGAACAAATTCAATGGATTTTGTACAGTTATTCACCACCAAAATGCCAATAGAGGGTTTAAATTAAAAGAAATAATCTGTTCAGGCATAGTTTTCCATTTATCAATAGACAGAGCTCTATCTAGCTTCAGAAAAAAGGAAAGGATGCAGAGATGTGATTGCAAAAGTCTCTAAGAAAGCCCCTCATTTTTGACTTTGAGATAAGTGTGAATGTTTAAGACGCAAAGCCAGAGGGTCACATTCCATCTAAAAACTAACAGGTGTGACTTCCAAAACAAACAGCATTGACTGACATTGATTCTGAATTTGGCCTGTTGTTTAGAAAATATTTTTGTCTGGTTAATACCTCAGTACACAAAACAGCTTAGCACAGTCACAATTATCGAAATGCAATGGATTGCATCAAAATGTTACTTTACATATATAAAAGGTACATAGACCATAGTATAATGTTAATACAATTTTAATAATTATGTTGGAAATATATAATATATCGCTACACCACATGAAAATAGTGGCCACCTATAAAGAGATAAAGGTTTAGTTAAGCAGGTCCTGCCTTTCATAAACTCATGCTGGCTGCCCTGATCCCTGGTTGGCCTGTGTATGCCACACGATGCCACTCAAATGTAGTGCTCCATGTTTTTCCCTGGCACTGAGGTCAGACTGACAGGCTTGTACTTTTCCAGATCCTCCTTCCAGGCTGTCTTGCAGATGGGCTTACCTCTTGTCAATGGCGATCTCCCTAGAACAGAGGGATTTATATCACATGTGGCTTTGATGTCTGAAACAAAGATCATCTATCAGTACTTGTTTTAGACGACCTCAAATTGCCTAAATGTCTCAGGAAGTAAGTCTTCGTCAGGAGCCACCCTTGCTTTCAGGTCAGCACAGAGCAGGACCTGGAGCTCTGCTGTTTCAAACGTGGTGATGCCAAAGCTTACACCTCAGCTGAGCTGTGTAGTGGAAACTGTGCTCATGGGTGTCTTGAGAAGGATTCCCTATGGAGCACATAAGGAGGAGGCTGGGGGTTAGTGCTGTAGTGTCTTGCTTAATTCTATTTTTTTATTTTTTAAAGGTGAAATAGGAAAACTTAGTACTTCCCACAAGCTGTACATACTGTAGTGTGAGAAATATAGACCTGTTTGCCCCAGAGGGTACAACTGCAGTTCCCGAAGCTGGTTGGGAGAACACTGCTTCTGTAGCACTGTTGGACACCGCTGGCCCATTCTCTGGTAAAAACATGGAAGGTGTTGGCAAGGCTGTCCTAATAAGAGCAAAGTGGGAAAAAAAGTTTGCCAGGCTGTGAAATAAGAGGGAGACTGTTGGTCTATCACAGCTGATGTTCTCACAAATCAGTGGTGCAGAGCTGTGCTTACTACATAGAAACAGAATCTCTTAGAAAATCAGTTAACATTTTTGCAGCAGGTGTTATATGCTGCACATGTCAACTCAAGATGACAGTCTCCTTAAATGCTTTTCAGTGATTGCCTAGATAGTTCAATAAGTTATCTGGATAACACTTCTGCAAGGATATGTTATGGCTGTGTACTGCTGCTAATGGATAATTCACTATAATTTATGACTTCTACCTTTAGAGCATCTTTTTTTCTTTCAAAGCACTTATTTGAAAACTAATAAAGCATGTAAGCATTCTAGTAATAGCTAAGATTTGTTCATGAGATTTACAGGGTACAGTTTGAGTTGACACAAATAACATCTCTAATTTGTCAATTATTATCCTTCCCAGGAGATTGATCCAGCAGCAATTATCAATATCAAGACAACACGCCGGGTCCAGTGCTTTCCGTTTTACCTCTGTTCATATTTGTACACATTGTTTTGCTAATTAGAAACAGAAGGCAGTTCTTTTGGCATTTAAGTCTTTCTGTATGAGGCCTGGCTGGTGCACACTCCTTTCAGCTCCTTAGGTTGTTGTATTCTGGAGGCCTTGATAAGAACCAACAGGTGAAATCCTCCCCCAAAAAGTCTTCATAATTCTCAAGTCTATGTATTGCTCTATCCAAATCTGTGCCCCCTTTTCTTTGCTGCACCTACCTGCCTGCTTTTTTCTTTCCTGCACTTCTCACAGGGTTAGCAATTTACAACAGCTTTGAGAAGCAAAACCCAACCCTCCCTGTTTAAATGCTGATTCAGAGTAATTATTGCTCTTGTGTGAGTGTAATTTAAGAGATAATCATGCAGCTTGCTGCTGCTTAGATTCACCTTTTCCCTCTTGTTTAGGAAGCAGCCTTGTTCAGCACAAATATTCATACAACTCATATAGGAGAGGGCATATCCTTGACTTATCATCATCTGTGATTCTTTTCACTTGACAGGTTGAAAAATGCGTACACCTATTTTCTCTGATGGTTCCCTTATCACTGTGGGCCTTCCTGAGGCTAAATCTGCTCAGCCATTCGATTTTGATTCTGGAAGCAATGTTAAGGCCATTAGCTGTGTCCACGTAAGGATGCTGTTATAAAACTTGACATGCTTATTAATCATAAATTCAGTAGACATTCTGCTTCAGTCTTTCTGGGGTCTGCTTATGCTTCATTTATGATGTAAAGTGAGGGTTTAGGGGGAAGGTGGTGTATTTTTAGATCAGTATTTATGTCAGGTAGCAGACAGTGTTCAGTATTTCCATATCACTTTCCACCCATGGAAAGGCACTTAGCTCTTTCCCACTTGTATTGCACATAGTTTGCTCCAGAGTGAGAGAGTGAAAAAGTGCATTTAGAGAAGTTCAAGAACAGGTGGCTGCAGACAAATGTTCACTCTGCCTTATCAGTGGGGGACTAGCACCATCCCTTTGCCACCATATATTACCATTTATTACTTCTGTATCATGAAACCATCATTTGAGGGGGAGGTAAAAACATCATATTAGAATCACTTTTCTTGCTGCTCAATTCCACTAGTGGCTTTTAAAGTGAAGCTGCCAAAATCTATATTCCTGAAATGGTACATGTCTAAACCCGGAGAACACTGGTGCTTTCCAGACTGCTAGTTAAATACATCTCAGAACAGTAATTTTTGCATTGCCAAACTGACTCAATTAAGACATTTGTAACACGTTGCATATTCAGCCTGGACTCATGAAATGGCTTAGCAAAGATCATTAGCCTTGGAAAACTAGAATGCATTTCCATGGAAGAGGGAAGGAAATAGACTGTAACCTTCTGCTAGCATCTGCCAGCACATTGCTCTGAGCCCACCAGCCCAGGTCATATCTGCACTCAGCCCTGGCTACAGATAAGATTTCTTGTCATTTGGAAAACAACTGTCTGCAACTCTGTTATAATTGCATTTTCCTCTAATTGCCTACATTTGTTCAAATCCGATAAACTAAAAGTGAAATGCAGTGAGGCAGAAAATGTGGAGATCAGCACCAAAGATAATATGGGTGCAGTGGCCTGTGAACCAAGGCTCCTGAATTTTGCACATGTAGGGGAGTTGAAGACTGCAGAAGAAGAGGTCAGATTTAAGATCAAAATATGGAAAGAGACAATATGGGTCACCATGTCTAGTCTCCAATCTCACAGGCAACCATATCATAGGATTACCTTAATCTGTTTATTGGGTTCTGCATGTAGAAAATTTTAATGACCAATGCACAGGCTGACACTATGGTTTCAAATCCTCTGCAAATATTTCTTGTCATCTTCCCTGGTTCAGGAAGATACAATTAAAAATAAAATACTCCAACTTCTTCCCTGCTCACCCCAATCCAACTTCCTAATTTAATTTCCTTTTTAAATGACATTTGCATTCCTTTCAAGCCACACGTCATTGTCCACTTTTTTGAAAAAGCTTGCCTTGTTGTTAACTGACCTGGCCACACATCAGAGCATCAGAGTTTCCCTTCTACTTACCTCCACGGCTGCCAAATGTACTGTCGTTCCACCTCAGGTGGAATCATTAACTACAATATCCTGTCTTCTCACAGTCCAATAAGTGCTGAAACCCCGTGGTCGTACACCACAATTAATCTCTTCTGATGTTCAGATACAGAAGAGTTTCATGTTTGATTCTCTCTATTGGGAAGTTGCTCATTAGAGGTTGTAAAATAAGAAAGATGACAATTATGGGTGGGCCTTTCTTTTCCTTTTTACTTTTGCCTGTACTTGGACTTGAAGATCATATTTTTCCCTTTGATTTGCTCTGTTTTATTACTTTTAAGTTAGTTTTTTATGCAAGTTGCTTTTCATGTGCTTTTTTCACCTACCAAGCTATATCTTCTGCCTCCAGGCTGTGCTCTGTGTGATGTCCTCAGCTCCCCTTACTTGCAACTTGGCTCAGATCTCACCAGTTTTTGTTTGACCATACAGTGACCCATATTATTTCATAGAATCTCAAATATCGCTGTCATACTAATAATACCTAGATGCATTGCTTTACTGATTGCTTGAGAAATTTTATTTGTTCACTAAAGCCCTTTGAGCTAAGCATTCAATATGTTTCCCTAAGTTAGAGCTTGGAAATTTAAAAGTCAAGCTATTAATTGTCAGCATTGAGTCTTCAAATGTCTAGAGGGATGTCTGCCCTTTCATTTGATAATGTCTCTGAAAAATCCCAAACTGAGACACTGGTATGTGTTTTAGGGAGTTCTAATTAAATTGTGTTTTATCATTTATCAGGCATATGAAGGTAAATGCAGAGTTTCTTCTTATATCAGTAAAATTTGTTTAGGAGTCATGGATCTGGGATTAAGGCTCCACAACAGCTTTGACTGAATTATTTCCTAAGTTCTTTTTTGCAGTCATTATTGTAATGGACTCTGGATGGAAATACCTAAACCCCTTCACACTGAGTCCCATTGATTTACAGTACTGATTTACCAAATTTCATGAGGACTGAGATAAAAAGGGCTCGTGCTTTCAACTGGAGAAGCATACATTTATTTTATACACTAAATCAGGCACAAAGATCTGGATCACTTAGTGTTTTATTGTATTTCTAAAATAAGTTTTCAACTTCCCTCTGGGTTTTTCCAGCATTTTCAAATACACCTAAACGATTAGAATAAAAACGAGGGGTATTGGTACAGCAGCAACGAACTTTGCAATAGATAGCGTTGAGTCACCCGGTCTTTACTGTGGCATGCAAAATCTCATGGAGCCAGAACAGAGGCACATTGACATTAACGATGCCTGGACAGAATTGCCGATTTAAAAAATTCTGTTAAAATCAGCATGTTGGCAGATTGAGCAGGGAGAATCTTACAGACTGTTACTAGATAATGCTGAAGTAATGGTCTTGCTTAAGTCCCATCTGTCTCTGAATTACAGGTACCACAAGTAGGACCCCATGGAAATGCCTTTCTTCTCTTGGGACCCTCAGGATTATCTCTGCCTTCTGTTTCCAGAACAGAGGCTGCATTTCAGATTCCTGAAAACTAGGCAACTACAACGACCCATTAAATGTAGACTGCTAAAACAGTCTTTGGAGGAGTGACTGGGAGTTTTGCCAGCAGCCCATAGAGTCATGCTTATTTTTGGACTTTCAACACACATGGACGTTTAAGAATACCCTGCTAATCTTGAGCAACAGCTTTACAAGAGGTAGGGATATTCCCATCATTCCAGAGTGACACATAACCCCTGATCACAAGATGCTTCAGAAAGCTGGGCATTGTACACCACAGGCAGCTGGGCTGACTCTGCTCCAGGCACTGAAAGGAGTCCTCTGGAAGGACTTGAGGGGAGAGGGAGAGAGGGAGAGAGGGAAGGAGACAGGCAGGCAGGAAGGCAGGAAGAAAAGTATTGATGTGTTCTGCCTGAAGGCCAACCATGTAGGCATGAGATGGACACTTGGATGATCTAACTGCTTCTGTGAGACAGGCCAAGAAAAATCTCTTACTATATCAGAGATTTCACTTGGATGATCTAACTGCTTCTGTGAGACAGGCCAAGAAAAATCTCTTACTATATCAGAGATTTCACTTGGATGATCTAACTGCTTCTGTGAGACAGGCCAAGAAAAATCTCTTACTATATCAGATTAGATTTAGGCAAGGAACCCATCAGGCTCTCTCTTCTACTTTCCAAGAATTGCTGTTTTCCTATTATGCATTCAAAATTACGGAAAATGACCTTCAAGAGCTCCATGAAAAAGAGTACCTGTGGCAGAGGTCATGTGGCAGCAGTTATAGTAAAAGTACTTCGTCCAGTTTGGACAAACTGTTCCAACATTTTTTCCAAATTTATTCAGAAAGCTGCAGACTTTGAGCAGCATTTAGCAAACATCCATATTGCTACCAGACAGGTACAGGCTATTTTACAGAAATTTATGAATGTAGATGTGACTGCTCATAAATGTAGCGATGAAAAATAGAGCAGCATATGCTTTCTGTATTGCATGGTATCCTCCATGTAATGACTTCAGATACATTTGTAACTGGTGTCAAATCTGCCACCACACTAGCTGTAAGTGGAGGAGAAGGCCGAGTCATGGAGGCTGTGTGCAGATGGCTAAATAAAGCAGGACAGAGCCCTCTGTGTGCTCCTGCAGGATGGTGGTGTTCCCTAGGGCATATCTATGTGCTACACACCCCTTTTCCTGCAGAGGGGTGGGCAAGCACCTAAAGCAAGCAAGTTTTGGTGGTGCCAAGGAGAACTGCTATGGGCACCAGACGAAAGAGTGCCCCAGAGAACATGGGTGATGGCACAGCGCAGGACCATGGGTTGCCTCTGTTTAATATAGAAGACAGACCAGCTGTTTGGCTTGTGTACACACAGGGAAATTGTGGCAGAAGCAGGAGGTGGCAAAACAGTCATTCATGTACTTGCTGGAATTTCAAAATACTATGGCAAGTCTGCAAAAAGCTTCTTCTAATTCCATGTTATATAAGAATTGCTGGTGTCCCTGACTACCAGGAGAAATAGCCTGTCATTTCTGGGCTCCATACACACACAACCCCAAATCTCTCTTTTTTTATTTCATACTAGGTTTAGTTCAAGCTTGTCTTCTGTCAAGAGGTCTGCAGAAAAATGAGCCCCTGCACAGGCAGTCATTCACCTCCAGGTCCAATTCTTCATGGGTCAGGCAATACAGCAGCTCCACATGGGACCTTAATGAAACATTCCAAGAAAGCTCCAGGGACAGACAGTCATTAAAAGCTGTTAACAGCACCATAATTAAAAACAAATTAACAGGAAATATGAAATTGCCTTAAGAATTCTTTCTGTCTTGTGTTACATCTCATAAATCTCAAATTACCATTAAAATCTTAGTATTTCAGAATAGCTGCAAGATCAACAAGCCACTACAAAGTAGTTAAAAACCTACAAAATTTGCTTCCTTAGCACTAAGACCAGAGGATTTCTCTGACAGTCTGAATGGCACTGATGTTTTTAAAATCCTTTATTTACTTCAGAGGAAAGAAATAGCAAAAGAGAAGATGGTTCAGTAGCTGCAGCTGTATTTGTAATGAATATTTCTCCAGCATGACTGTTGTTTTCTGATGAACTTGAAATGAGTTAACTCTTTTTGACCAAATCATTCTTCCTGGAAGGTTTAGGTAGTTTCTGCATCCTCATTTAAACAGGTGTTTGTTGTAAGACATAGGTAATGAATGAAATGAAATTTTTTTCCAAAAGACTGTGGGTTGAATTTCCCAGCATTTTAGAAATGGTTATGCTTAAAGATTTAAAGGATTTTTTCTTATATTAATACATTTGTAAAAATACCGAGACAGAGAAACTGTGTAAGGTTTTGACTCGATAAAGAACATAAAACTTGTTTCAAAATCAATTATGAACCTATACATATATGATAATGAAACTATAGGTATCTATTGTAAGCTCAGCAATTTAAAAGACAATGACAGGATCGGTTTTGCAGCAAAACAAGATTTAAACTCAGTGTGTCAAAATAGCTACGGTTTCGTTAAAAGCCTGATGCTATCAGATATTTCATTAAAAGCTCAAATCCTATGGAAAAGTAATTATGTGATGATCTCAACATTTACTTAAAACCAATACAATTGGTTTTATGGCAAGTCCTGCCTGGATGCCGAAAAAAGCTAAAAAAATGTTTCCCAAGTGCATTCTACAAACTCAAATTCTGAAGACAAATAAAAGATCCCATAGATAATAGACTTTAAAATTCCAGGTCTTTTGTGAACTCATCTTCAGTTTTTTTTAGGGCTGACAATCCTGATTCCTTAAGAAAAAAAAATCTAATAATTTGCATTGTCAAAGAATGTCAGAAAATACAGCTTGTCATTTTTGTCAGCTTACCAGTTTTTTATCATTGCTAATAATGCAGTTTCTTTTATTTTATTAGTTAGACTACGAAGTTCTTCAACAAGCTTTGGGTTATTTTTTTCCCTTGCACACACTAACTTTTTTGTTTAATCTACAAAGTGATTATCAAGTACACTGTATCATGTAAAGCCCACCAATTTGGGTTTCCAAACCTGCATGCATGAAATTCATTTCTGTTTTCTGCCAGGCTGTGTGGACACAGGTCAGTGCTGCCTAAGAGCATTCCAAAGGAATGGCTCCATCCTCACAGCCCAGCCCGACAAGGGCCAGGACAGGACAGCAGGCAACACAGAAAAAAGGGAACTGAAAAGTGTTTGAACAAAGGCAGTCCACGACACCAAGACACAAGGGACTATTTTCATACAGAATTTTAGTTCCTGAGATGTCCAGATGAGGCCACTGTGGTTTTATTATCTCGATTTCAAGAAAAATTTAATTTAATTACCTCAGTTTCCCGTCTCCACAACTGCAAGCATTCTCAATAGCCTGTTTTTCTGTTAGAGAACAAAGAATAGGAAATGGTTTGTCTTTTTTTTTTTTTTTTTTGTTTCACGCAGCGGTTATGATACTCACCAAGGCAGGAAGGGAACTGGACAATGAGAGCTGCAGATGTGGAATTTCTTTTTTAAATCCCCTTTGCTGCTGCTTGATGTCTGGCAGGCAGTGGAGATACAGCAGTGAAATAGCAGGAGATGCTGTGAGGCTGAAGCAGAGCAAGCATTTTTCCTTTGATAGAGATCCCCCAGTGAAGCTTTCTAGCAACAGCCCAGCCCAGACTCTGCTGGGCTGTATCACAGGCTTAGTTTCAAATGGACAGTGTGATGCAAAGGCAGGGCAGGGTACAGAGCACTTTGGCTGAGTCACGCTGTTAGGAAACGAGGATTTCTGTGGTGAGAAGCCACAGCAGGCACTGCCAAGTCCCCAGGCAATGAACTCCAGTGTGTTTTGGAGATGGGGACAATGTTCTCATCCAAAAATATCTGGCCAGCCATGGGAGGAGGCAGTGGCTACAGGGAGACTGTGCTTCCTTTGTGTTTTGTTTCCATTTGTTACTAAAAGTGACCTGCAGAAGAAAGAGTTCTGAAGTGACCATAGGGCCATGGTCACAGGTGGGAGCCCAGCCACAGGGAGCAAAGCCGGTCTCTGGCAGATTCTATGCAGCAGATTCTTCCTCATTTCATCAGTGAGGCTAAAAGAAGGGAAATGCCTAATTTTACAAATGCTCTCTAAAAAACCTTTTTCTTCCCTTTGCGTTTGCCACTGCAGAAGCGAAATGTCATGTTCAAATCCATGGATGCTCCCTGATAATAACTGCATTTTTAACAGCAGCTGGGCAGACAACCCAAAGGCAGAACTCATGAGGGACTCATGCTTTCTCTTCTCCACCCATTTGGGATGAAGGGCCACATTTTAGGGCCCCATCATGCAAGGCCCAGTCTTGCCCAAGCCACTGGGTTTTCTCTTCCCCCTGAGCATCTCATCTGCCTGCAGCGTCAGGGTTATCTCTGCCACTCTGGGCAGCGCGTGGGGGTGATGGTTAACAAGAACACTGAGCCAGTACGACTGCGATGGCAATTAGTATAACATTTGTTTGTAAAATGACAAATACGGGCAAAAAGTGATTGTGAGGGAGGGATCTCTGACTCACAGACTGCCAACTCACTCTAACCGGATACAACTGGCCTCAGCCTTTTTCAGGCTCACCCAGGCACTGCAGGGAATGCAGTATTTCAGCCTCAGCACCAGTTGGTTTTATGCCACGTAGCCCTGTTCAAACACACGTTTTAATTGAGTGGCTCACTCAGCCCGCCGCCGTCTCGCGCTGCTCGCTGTGGTCCTGACTGCTCTCCTGGTGCGGGACCCCACTTGTCAGACACAACTGCAGGAATGCGCCCTCTCTGCCCTCTCTTCCCAAGCAGATGCAGCTCTATGAGGGACCCAAAGCTCAAAGGAGTGCTGCTTGGCAGTAAGAAGGGACTGTGGGGATTGAGTCCAAAGTGGTTGCTGGAGTGCTCCGACTTCCAGCTGCAGTTTGCTGTATAGTCCTTTAGCATCTCAGCTAACACAAGGTTTTAAGGTGAGGATCTCCAAAATGAGATGGTCACGGAGGGTATGCTCATCACCAAATCTCTCAGAAGGCAGCAACACATCTTCATTACCATGGATTCAATGAAGAGGAAAAGCCCTGAAAGTCTTGTAGTTTTGGTGCAATTTTCATCTAGTTTAGATGATACCTGAAGTTTTTGCAGATCCTTTTTGTGGTCCCTTTGAGTTTAAACTCACTGCGTGCGTATTCCTGTAGCAATACAATTTCCTTTCACCAGCAGAGCTCACTTCAGCTGTTGTTGGGTATTATTATACCTCATTGCTTCTTTCCTCTTCTACCAGCCCCTCTATATTGGATCTAAATGTCACTTATAGTTCAACTTATTTGACTGCTAGTCCTCCTGTACCCCAGAACAGCCCAGGAAGACATGAAAGTTCACAGGGAAAGGGACATCAAGAGGCTCCATTTTCTAGAGTACAAAAGAATCAGACCCCAAAAATCTGGCTGATAGACGTGAAAGTAGCACAGGACATTTAGGACAGAGTAATTTGGTTAGAACTGTGTGGTATGACTGCTCACACTTGGTGCCGTGGGTAGCAAGAAATCATCCAAGTGGGCACAGATACTACTGCAAAATGTCACTGCTGCAGTGAAGTTGGTACCCTTTCTGAAAACAAAGAGGCCAATCCTCACCACAAAGGAGATATAAAAGCTAAAACTTTTTGTGAACATTTTTTATTTTAACTAAGCAGAATAGGAAGACTGACATAAAAAGTCTTTATTGGTGTTTTTGCAGCATGCAAAATTTTCTGGTAGACTGGTAACTACTTCAGAGAAATCAGGAACCAAAATAATCATGATTATGAAAACATCCTTTAAATCTGAACTGAAATGATGGCTTCTTTAGCTTGCTTGTGTGGTTTTTTTGAAGTCACTCTTGCTAATTGTCCTGCAGCCATGGTATGTACCAGATAGCCAAGAAAGCTGACATGGTGAAGTTATATACAGCATCCTTGTGACCTTTTTGCAGTGAAGATACATATCTGTCCAATAAAGCCCAGGCCAAATGACAGTGACAGCTGTCTTGTGGCATTCAGTTTGAATTGAACAGGTTTGCTCACAAGTCAGGAGCAAGTGTTTCATTACAGACTGTGCACCAAGATCAACATAAGCCCCCAAAAGTGAACCTTTCCCTCAGCAGCTATGGAAACTGTTCCGGTGGACCGAGATGCACTTCACAGGCTCCTCCTTGTCTCCTTGCTTTGACTTTCCCACCTCCTGCAGGCTGTCATCTTCTGTTGGCATTTGCATATTGCAAGGGAATAAAACCTCAGTTCTCGCAGGAGCGAACCAGAGTGTTATGGGAACTGAGCACTCCAAGAACGAGGAGCGAAGGAGCATGGTTTTCCTAAGGAAAGGCCCGAAGCTGCCTGCATGGGAAGATGCCCTTCTTGCAGGGAGAGAGCCCAAGTCACTGCTGAAAAGGGGATTACGTTATGTCAGCTTGAGCCTCATAATGAAAGGGATGACCAGCACGCCTGACTTCTTGTGGGGACTGCATGAGGTGCAGAAGCTGAACCTTTCACGCAACCAGCTGGTGGTGATTCCTCCTTCGCTGGGGAAGCTGGACAGGCTGGTAGTGCTGAACTTGGGTGGCAACTGCCTCAAGTGCCTGCCTAAGGAGATCGGGCTGCTGAGGAACCTGAAGGTCTTGTTCGTCAATATGAATTGCCTGAAAGAAGTGCCAGCAGAGCTCAGCTTGTGCAGGAAGCTGGAGGTTCTGAGCCTCTCACACAACTGCATCTCGCAACTGCCTTTGAACTTCACCGACCTGACAAGTCTGAGGAAACTGAACCTCAGTAACAACCGCTTTGTGCAAATTCCCCTCTGCATTTTTGCTCTGAGAAGCTTAGACTTCTTGCACCTAGGGTCCAACAAGCTGGAAAACATCGCAGAGAGTATCCAGTATCTGGTCAATCTGCAAATCTTTATCGTAGAAAATAACAACATACGCAGTCTACCACGGTCTCTGTGCTACATCAGCACTCTGGAGTTACTGAACGTTGATTACAATGCCATACAGAGCCTCCCAGACGACCTGTACCTGCTGCGCCGGCTGCGCCGCATTGCCTGGAACCCGATGGACAAAGGCCTCCACATCGCCCACAACCCCTTGTCCCGGCCCCTGCCCGAGGTCATCGAGGGGGGGCTGGATGTCCTCTTCAACTACCTCAGGGACAAAAAGGAGCGCAACTGAGCTTCCGCTGAGCTTGGGATTAAGCCTGTCATCAAGACTCAGTCGCATCGGAGCGCTTTCCTGCGCAGGCATTTCCACTTCATAGTGCTTGGATTCTGAAGGCTGTGGATGGCATAAGTAACAGCTGGAGGAAAGCAAGTAAAGTATGATGGTCTTTATTAAGTGTGTGAAGAGCAAGCTTTCTAAAAATAGCCACCTCTGTAACCTTCACTGTTGTGGTACTTGGGGGTTTTTTTAGAAAAAAAAACAACAACAAACCTGTGATAAAATATTTGCTCTTCATTTGACAGAAACAAATTAAAGCAGACTGCCAGATGTGCAGAAATGTGTATTTGACAGCTATTAAGTTGGAGAAATATTAATATAAATTAGACTTTCTCTCTGTGATTGCAATTACGTTTCTACTCCTGCTGACTTCTTCATACGTAGGTAAACCACGACATAAACAAACACTGCTGTCTAAGTCAGTCTCAAGGAAAATGTTTGCTTTTGGCAGTGAATAAATCCTGAGCTATATTAGCTCACAGACAGTATATTACTGGCCAGTTCAGTACCATTTGTTGTTTACCCCATAGCTGTGCTCTGGCCTGTATAAATTACAGATAGCGACTGCCAGTGATGAGGCAATTTGCCAGTTCTTTGGAAGTAGATCCCAAACTTCCCCAGAGCTCCTGCTTCCCCTGGTGAGACAAGCAGCCCTTCCCATGGAGCCTCCTGGAATGCTGACAGCAGTCCTTCACATCAGCTGGGAGCAGCATCTGCACAAACAGAGAAAGGACTGCGGCTTCTTCCCTCACACGAAGCATAGAGTTGCTTGTTGCTAGAGGCACAACTGCTCTCCATTCCCTTTCCCGTATTCCTGCAATCCCAGCTATAGAGTAACTTTACTCAGGGGGGAGTACATCTCCTAAAGGTGAAATATTTCTTACAGGAAAAGCAGCATCGACCCTGTCATCACCTTAAGTAAGAGTTTCAAAAACAAATAGTTATTTCTGGGATTTTCAGTATCAGTCAGTAGCATAAAAGTCAGGTCTTATGTGGTTTCTCATATTGATCCTCTGTGAATGTCCTTCATCAAAGTTTTATCTGGTAATAAAGAGGCAGTATGACAGAGCTGTTAACAATTTATGCAACTTTGGTTTTTTGTTCCCTCACACCAGTATAAAACAGAAGCAGCTCTGTTGAAATCAGTTGAGATAAATGCTTGTAATGGCAGTGTAAGAGAGAAATGAGACTCTAATTCTTGAGCTAATTATGAGTATTCAAAGCCATTTTCAAAGTGCTTCCTATGTCAAATTTCAGGAATTGGTGATTACTTTCTAAAATATAATTTGTTCAAAATTATGAAAGGCTGTGAAAGACTGATCCTGCTTCTAGTGAAGTTAATGGACAATCCCTGGCTGAGGGAAAAACTCCTCAGCAGAGGTAGGAGCAGTCTGATAAGAGCAGACAATTATGTAATTCATAGGTACGTGCAAGTAATCGCAGCACCTTTGGCCACACTGACATTGTTGGTGTGGTATTGAATGCTAGCAATGAGGAATCGGTGCTCACAGAATATTGCACCCTGGGTCTGCCTGCCCTGATATTTTATTGTGTTGGATTGCTTTGTGTATGACTTGTTATCTTAATTGAGAATTTCAGCGTTAGGCCCAGAAATCGCACTCTCCAAGTGTGCAGTCAAGGACAAATCTTATGTTTCTAGCAAACATGAAACCTTTTTGAAGGGCATTTTCGCTCAAGCATTAAGCAAACACAGCAAGAAAACAAATATTTTGCTAATTTCTTTACTTAATATATGTTTCAAATGCAAAGATATTTTATATGTAGCTTTACATGTATTTATTTCACCTATGAGAAATTCCAAGTTTTTAGTGAACAATGCATCTAATAAATTAATATGTGATTCCATTAGCGACAAGGAATAAAGCTGCAATTATTTTTAGAAATACCAACAGATAATTCTTGGAGGGGATTAGGGACAGATTATTAACTTTTCTAAATGCCCATTTCATATCCCTAAGTCTGGCATTCACGTAAACACTGCAATATTGCTTTGCAGGAAAATTAGATGCCTATGGCATTAATCACCTGAAAAGATTTTCCACATGTCAGTATGCAGGATTATATGACACCAGATAGCCTCTGATATGATCTGACTAGAAGAGGTATGCACAGTAATTTACATGGAAGATGTGAGGTTGGACTGTGTGTGTTCATTAGGATATCACTATGAGGGTGAGGAACAGTGAACCATTTAAGAAAATGATCTCCAGACAGAGGATTAAAAGGCAAATTTGACATAATCAAATGCATCTGCAAAAGCAGTTATAATATCAAGTGCAATACCAATAATTTAAAATTAAATTATTCAATTGAATAATAATGACCTTTTACTCAAGCTAATAAACCTTTGTAAGCATATGAAACACATAAAAGTGACTGCCTTTTTAAACAGAATAATAAAATTGATTGAATAAATGGTACTTTAATGTATAATTCAGATTTTACCATTAAGAAAATAATTTCTACTGATCTGCTTTAGCATTTCTTTCATTCCTCAGTCAAGGCCCTTATAAATTCCTTTCTCAGAGATACAGAAAATTACCTCTCATGACTGAGGGTAGTGTTCTGAATTCTTCCTGTAAAAAGAAAAGACTGTATACCACTGTTACTGTATAGAAATATGCATGAGAGGCAAATAATGACATACGTATTTGCATCTGAGAGGGAGCAAGATAGAAGAAGCAAGCAAGGGCACAGGAGGAAGATAGAATGCATAATGTCACATGCTCGCTCTAGTTTTGAGCAGAGCATTAGAAAAGAATTGGTGGATCTCAGCATTGTCATCTGATATTAGCTGTGCAGATGACAGGGAAAAAAGGAACTGAAAGGCTGCAGGGCCTGTAGTCATATCTCATCATATATGACAACAGTACCACTTCTGTGTATATCAAATGATACAAGTTTGATTTTATGATCTTTCAGAGGACTGTGTGTGGAATATTACTCTTGTTTCTGGTAAGCACTTAAGTTTTCTCATCCTAAGCCTCATAGCAGCTCAGCTTTTGATGCATCTATTATTTTTGGTGGTGGTAGTGTTCTTCAAAGGAATGGAAAATGTGGGATCCACTGATGGAAAGGATCCTTTTCTGGCACGGTGGCTTTTCTATGGCTGTCACTCAGAGATGCTCTCAAGGTGCTTAGAAAAACTCTCGATGTGGACAAGAGAAATGGCAAAAACCAAGAACAAAGTAGAAAGAATATAGTCAGGGTCAAGTTAGTTTGGATAAATGTAATATACTATAGGGCTATAGAATTTGCTTCTCAGCTGTCATCAATCACACTGGTGGTACATTTGGTCAGATCTGGTGAAAAGGTTCCACCTATTTTTATTTTAAATTGAAAAGAAAGCTGCATTCTGTGTAAGGTTTAAACTCTAGTCAACAAGCAAAGCCTTTGAAAACTGGAAGGTTTCAGGTTTTTGGCCTAATTAAAGCTGGTGGTTCAGCCTTTAACTGAAAGAAAAAATTTTCTTCTGAAGTTTTGCTGTAATACCTGACCTGAAGTTAATGCTGAAATGTACTGTACCTACTGCTCTGAGGCTGCTCGCCAACTGTGGCACATGGGTCAAATTCTTAACACCACTTGTGACTGGTAAATTCCCAAATACATTGCCTTGTCCCAGCAGCCCCCTGGGGCACCCACAGGCATGTCACCTGACTGGGAATACCAGCCCGTTACATGAGGAAAGCAGCAAGAACCTACAAAGACCAATTTCCAAGACATGGAAAATTTCCAAGACGTGGACTGAAGTGGCATTTCAAAATAGAGTTTTTCAAAGTCCAATTGAAACATCTTGAAATTCAGATGTAAAAGTTTATAGTTATTAATCTGGATGAAAAATATGTCAACTTTTTATTTTGACCAACTTGCCAATATTTTCTCCATACTTTTTTTTTCATTTCCATCAAAATCCTCTTTTTTGTCAATATAAAGAACAGTTTCTAGTCATTTTACTATAAGAATATGCATTCTGCAATTTAACCTTTTTGGAATAAAATTGAAATAATTTCTTACTATGCTTCAGGTAGCTTCAGGAAACCTGATCTTTCAGTCAATAATTTTAAATCAGTGAAGGAGGAGAAATGTAAAAAATATTATATTGACTCTGCAGAGATTTGGACTTGCTATTTACGTTACTAGACCAGCATATTACTTGAAAAAACCACAGCATATAAGTTCTGCAAGTAGAAAAATGATTGGTACTTCAGGTTTTTTCATTAAACAATTAATAAAAAAAAGCCTCAAAGGTCTTCATCACATGAGAGATGGAAAGATGGCAGGAAGACAGGAAGGGAGGAAGGAAGGAGGGAGGGAATGAAGGAAAGAAGGAGGGAAGAAGGGAGGAAGGAGGGAAGCAAGGGAGGAAGGGAAGGAGAAAAGAAAGAAAGGAAGAAAGAAAGGAAGAAAGGAAGAAAGGAAGAAAGGAAGAAAGAGAAAATGAACTAATCATCCAGTCATCATCATCATCATCAATGAACTAATCATCATAATTGTTATAAAAATAACAATATATAATAATTCATAAAATATTAAGAAAACATTATTATGTTTTATGTATATTATTATGTTGCATGTTCTTCTGCCAATCTCATGTATGGGAGCTGAAATCTTGAAATAGTTACAGATGAAGGAAAACTTCTGACTCTAGAAGGCTTATATGAGAATATACACTTTTCCCATTTTATATGTGACAAAAACCAGATTTAAGAACTCAGTAAACGTTTAAATGGGAATAAGGCTTTAGATATATTGGTACAGAGGTAAACTTTAATACTCACATATGGAGTAAGTCTGAAAATCCTTTTATAAAATTGCATGATCATTCCTCTGTAGAAGTAAGAACCAGAATAATAATTATAAAAGATAACCCTCCCTCACTGATTCCATGCATTTATCTTTGGTGCAACAAGAGCCAACCAGCCTTCAAAAACCACCCCTCAGCTCTGCCCAGCAGAACCAATAGCATCCTGCACCAGTACAGCTGCCTAGAGCACAGGGTTATTTTGCTGGGTTTAATGACAAAGCCTGAAATTTATACTCCAATGTATGTGGAGTCACATCATGCATGGCTAAAAAGGTGGTTTCCAGCAAAGCAGGAAGTGTATCAACAGCTTCAGAAAAGGTCACTGCAAATTATGCTGCCTGATAAAGTGAGCTTACCCAGGCAGAGTGAAAAGAAGACCAAAGGGCAGAGCTTTATGTTTTCCTAGGGCTCAGAGGAGTTTCAGATACCATAAATTCATTGATGGATAGCGTGCTTTTAATTTCCACTTCCTAGACATTAAAAACCAAAAATTACTCTTTTGCTACAACTCTCCAAAGGAAATAGGTATTGCTTCGTTTTCTTCCAGCTCTCCAGCCTTTGCATCGTTGGCGTGTTCACAGAAGCAATGAATTGCTCTTCTCCTCCTGCAAAGGCAGCGTTACCAGGTGTGAGTGGGCATCAAAATGTACGGAGGGTCTTATCTCACCCTTCATTCAAGGAGTGCAGGACAGAGGAGCCTGACAGGCTCCACAGCTACTGGTCACAGGATGGGTAACCTTCCCAAAACTGGTGTCGTGCTCACACCACCAGCTTTATGCACTTGCCTTCAAGGTATCAGGCAGTGATTATTCTCCAGACACTGTTTCCATGGTTGATAGAGAGAGACGGCTACAGAGAGCTCCAGGTCATCTGCAGAGTAATTTAAGCATGTGAAGTAAGGTCAGTGAAGCTGTAGGGTACCAATGCCTTCTTTTGCCTGGCTTTCCTTGCCTCTGGAGCATGTGTGCAGAGGGCACAAAGCACCATCTCTCAGCACAGTAGAACATTCAGATTTGCTGAGATGTATCAGAGAATGTCCTCTGACAAATGCTTTTGATGACAGAAAATCCTTTCTCCCTAGCAAATGCTTCACCTCAAAACAGGTGTAATCAGGACATGTTTAAAAGAAGTCTTGTATTTTTTTAGAAACAGCATCCTAAAATCAGCTAAAAGAAATTACCAAGTGAGTAACAGCAAAACTGTTACAGTAAAAAATTGCTTCCACCTAGAAAACATGGTTATTATCATTATACTTTCCTTGCCTCTTCTTTGTCCTTCTTTATTTTCAAACATAATGACAGTCTCTGTAGGTATACATGGGTTTCTGTACTGGCCCATGCATGTATACATACTTCCACTACAGGGAACAACAGAGGCTATTAGTGATTCCTAAATTGTTTGTGTAAACAGAAGAGTCTCTCTGGTGCAGAGTAATCTAGTGCCCTGTGAATGGCACTGATAGGAGAGCTGAAGAATACAGAAGAATAAAACCTTTACTTTGGGAAATTCATTCAACCAAGTGTGACTTGGTTAAGATAATGCGTTTCCACAGCTATTACTATGCACAAGGGTCCTCTGCATCTTTCGGCACACTTATGTTCTCTTTCTTTTTTTGTTTATGTTTGAAAATAACACTGCGAAGAATAGCATTTGTGTGTTCTGTCTACCTACAAATGAAACCATAGAAATAATAACTTTGACTTCAACTTATTAAATGAATTCTCTCTGAGCACGTGTACTTGTGCCTTTGTGTGTGTGTATGTTTGGAAGTATTTGAGAGGTTTTTACCATGCTTTGCAATGTAGTATATGAAGAATACGTATGAGCCAACTGAGAAGAAGCATACCCTGCAGCAAATAAAATGCTGGTAATTTAGCATCTAAACAGGACTTAAAACATGACCGTTAACTATGTTGCTTTTGAATTACTTACGCATCAGTTTTCCTCTGTGTTTTTTGCCATTAGATATCACAGAGTTCTGTGGCACTTTTATCGATCTGTGTGGATTTTTAAAATATGGAAGAATTCATGTTTGGTCTTTTTTTTAATTGATCAATAATCATACAAGAAGACACATTCATTTTCTGTCACTAAACATTTGGTTCCTCTCACAGTAAACAACTTGAAATGCATTCTTTATCTCATAAAAGAAGAAATTAAATTCTACGCAGCCAGTCTAAGAAAAATGTATATGTCTGAATGCTTCTGGAGTCCATTAGGGCTTGGATGTTTGTAGGAGGCTCAAGTGGAATTTTCGCACTCAATTGTCTAGGCTGCTCCTAGAGACTGTTGATTAAAAATTTTATTTAACTTCAGAAGAACTTTAGTAGGTGGTTGTTTGTAGAAAAATGGTGTATTTTAACCCTGCCCTTCAATATCCATATTTTGTTTGGATAAGCAAATATAACAGTCTTTACTATGAGTCTACATAGCCTCTTCTTATACTGTGTAAAAACACAAAACCAGTGTCTCACAGACTTCAGGTACTACATTTTCTAGTCCCATTTAGAGGACCAGAGGTCACTCTGGTCTAAATGATGCCCCGGAGACTGGAAAACAGAAAGGAAATGAAAGCTCTAGTTAGAACTGGTGAATTTTCAGTTTCACAAAGCTCATGTCAGATGTAGATTTAATTTCTTTATCATTTGGCTCAAAGTTCTGAATTTACAGCGGTTAAGATGTTTAATCTTTCTAGGACTGGCATGCAGATATTGGAGTGTACGGGTGAGAAAATTCATCCAGCATGTCCAAATCCTCACAGGGACTAACAATAAGGGAGAATGTGGAAATTCACTGGAGACTCAGAATTCTTCCTGATGGCTCAGGTGTCCATTAGAGAGGCTATTTAATGTTCTTTAGCAAGGCTAACACCTTGCAAAGCAGTGACATTTCAAGACTTCTCCATGAAGCTAATAGCTTCTCTCAGTAAGTCATTTTCACATTTACATCAATTTAGCACAGTCTAGATTTGGATAAAGACAAGCATCGCTTTTCTCTTGCCAGTGTTCCCAGGGTGATGATCACCAAACTGCCCCGACAGTCCCTCCTCTCTTGTACTCCCCAAACCAGCTGCTGGCTATTCTGACAAGGACTTATGCTTCTGTGCATATTCAACAACAAATGCACAGCAGAAAAGTCCCACAGTTGCCTTGCCACAGTTGTTACAAGCAACTGAATATTTTAAAATATCAGATAATTAATAAATACGAGGAGGCCAAAGGGGAAAGGATTACCACTTTAGAAGATGTTGCCAGACATTTCGTCACTGCAGTAAGAAGCCAGGAGAACTGATGTACGGTTTCTTCTGTACTAGCTATCTGCATTTTCCCATCAATTCTGTTGCTTTTTCCTTTAATTTGTCCTATATTCTTTTTTGATTATGCTCTCTCTTTCCTATCTTTCCTATTGCTCCCCACTCTCCTTCCTTTTTTTTTTTGTTTTATCTCTTTTTTTTCTTATAAACAAGTTTCAGCATTTTTAATTAAAATTGACTGCTTGACTGATGCCAGTTCAACCCTCCTTTTCTGGATTTGGCATCCAGATCAAGTTAATCATTAGTCGAGGCCTCTCTTCATTAACTACACAGAGGGATAACAAAAAAAAAAAAAAAAGAAGAAGAAGAAAAAGACAAACAACTAGAATAAGTGAAAAATGGAGAACAATCCTCAGGGAGCAGCAACTAGTCTGAAGAGCAGAATATACTTTGCATATAGTGGCATTTTTCTGTATCCCTGTACCTCCTAAATCCTCACTTTCCAAAATGATTCTAGATGGACATTTATCTTATCCAGCTCCTGAAGGACTATTGCAATGTTAAAGGCATAGGAAAGAGTCCATGCGCCACCATGAAGATATAAGAAGCCTTGTCCTCTCCTGACATTCTCCAGAGATCCTCTCCTCTTTCTCATGAAGCCCCCCATAAATTCACTGTCTCTGTTACTTTGGAAGTGAGGAATTTTGGACCCCTGTTGTCATATTGCTACAGAATGATTTAGAAACACATAAAACAAGAACAGATTCTGTTGTCTAGCCCCAGATTTTACCATGTGCTGTAGACAGTGAGATTTATGTCTAGATCTCCCTCTCTGCTGTAAAAATATGCCTGCCTCCCTCCCTTTCACCTGCGTGGAATGTACTCCTACTCTTTGGTGTCAGTCCTACAAAAGGGAAGCTGCAGTCTGAAGCTGAGCAGCAATTCATTGCCACAATTACAGAGAGCAGTAACAATTATGCTGTTCACAGAGAGGTACTCACCTAAAATTCAGGACAGGAGGAAAAAAGGTAGAATAAAGAAAGGAAAGACAACGGGACCCAGTAAGGAGGCACAAATTTGCTTACATAGTTTGGACTGACCTAGCTGCTGTGCATGTGTGATGTGAAGCTCAGAACTGCCCTGCCATGACTCTCAGGTGATTTTATTTTTTGGGAGGGGTTCTCCTTGCATGAGGTGCTCACCTCAGCAAAGCAAGACCGAGGGAGCAGCTCCTCCCAGCTTCACCGCCCTGCTGAGAGCAGTGGGGGCTGTAGGCATGCAGCAGTGAAGAGGGATGGACCCAGGGTACACGATGTGTTATGGTAAAAGGTGCAGTAACAGCATAACAGTAAAATTTATTCACTTGTTCTGGAAGGAATCAGTCAGGGAGGAAAACGTTGTTGCTTACTGCTGGTGCCTGAAGGGGCATCCGGCTCCATGGAAGGTGGTGCAGCATCAGTTTTACATTTAAAGGAAGGGCACGAAAACTCTTCTGCTTCGGAGGAGAACCTCCTGTATCAGGATCCATAGAAACTCGGGGGCAGATCTGAACTGACTGTGACAATCAGTTTTAAAGTCCCTTCTCAGCCTGACACTACAAAATATAAATCAAACCACTGTACAGTATCATTGAACAAATGCAGTTAGAGTTCTATTACATAAAAGCAGGGAAATAATATGACTAGAAGGACATTTTAATACATTATACTTGTTACATGGTAGTTTGATGTCAAATATATTAAATATTAAACAAAATATAATAATCCCTCTAGTAATGTAAAAATGTTCACATTTTTAATCTAGAGATCTCACTGATGAGGCATGATTGTTCAACATCCTAGAAGGCAGCTTTCTAAATTATGCTATTCCCTGTGGCAAGTGCAGGACAGATCACAGACTTAATGGAAGGAGCATTTTCATTTTCCCTGTTGTGCAATGGGATTTACATTTCAGCCCTCCAGCAAGCAGAGTTACTCATGATACCTTCTAAATTAGTACCACCTCATAAGTTGCACTCAGGGTACCTCCTAAATTAACAAGTAATACATTTAGGAATCCCTGAAAGGCTCATTATCTCCTGTCTAATATATTATTATCACTGTATATAATTTCTGACACAGTGTGCCCACCCCTCCTTCTAGTGAAAGATTCCCATAGGTTAATTAGGGCATTGTAGAGGTCCATTTCTGGCTTCCCATTATACTTCTGCATCTACAGAGGAATTAAGGATAACTGCAAAAGAATAATTCCTCTGGCCTTTCAGTTTATGTACTTTTGTGCTTGCGAGATAACAGCAGAAGTGCTGGTCCATTATGTTATCATTTCTATTTGATGGTATGAAAATAAATGCTATATTCATAACCACATCTTCAGATGAAAGAGAGCTGTCATTCCAAGATTAGGAGGTCTGCTTCTGTATCCCAAGTGCTCCTGGCTGGTTTAGGTGCCTACATTGCTGAAGTCACCTTTGAGCTGCTCATGCACCTCCATGTTACTGCTCATGATAGCAGCAGGAAACAACACGGGGAGAAGAAATGATGATATTACAGTTCCTGTTGGGAAGTAGCTGCTCATTAATATGCCCTCAGGCTGTCACACTTTGAGACGTTGGTCAAAGGTGTTAGCAAAGCTGGAAATCAAGAAATGCTCACCTCTTCAGCCTCATCTGTGCTAAGAATTTAACTCATTGCTGACAGAACCCAGCAGCAGCTGGAGCAGCACTCACACAGATTCAGCCAGAGCATGGAGATATTGCTAACAGGTTAATATACCCCCCCAAATCTTGTCTGAGTTCCCCCCTGTCTGCTTTTACCCCTGAACATGCCTGTGGCACTGGGATTCGGTTGCTTCAAAAGGCTTTGTTCACTTAACATCAGTGTCCGATGTTTTCGTCCCACAGAGAGGGTTGCTGGCACAGAAAGCTGTTCCTAGGCAAACTGGATCCCTACAGGCATTTGCTGTGACAAAGGCACCTGAGACTTGGCCTGGCCATCCGTGGCTTGCAGGAGTCACAGCCATTCCTTACTTCCCAGAGAGACAGCTCCCTCAGCCATCCTTCACTGAATTTCAGTTCTACTTTCCCCCAGCAGGTGTTAGGCAGAGCAAATGCTGAAACTTCTGACTTTAGATGGAATAACCATAGCTTTATTTATTTAGGGTTTATTGTGCTAGCTGGAATAAATTGCATCTGTGAGTTTTTAATAATGTTTTTAACTGTCGTTAATAAGCATTGGCACAAAGATGTCCATCACCTTCTTGGAAAAGGGCAGCCTAGAGTTCACACAATAGGAGGGTAGGGTTTCTTTCAGGCTCACAAGAAGTCATGCATTTTATTTCTTCATAGAGATACCTTCCAGCTGCTCAGTGAGGTAACAAAGAAACAAATGCATCTACAGGCTCCCTGTCACTTCTTTTGTGAATAGCCACCATTTGCATTATAAACAATTTAACAAAGACACATTGAGCTAATTTTAATCCTACTACTTTGATGACTTTAGTCCATTGACTTTATGGAGGCAAATACAGAGCTGAGTCTTGTTTTTGATTAAGCTCATGAGTACAAAAAACTCTCTCAAAAATTGCCACTGTTGGACCTCAGCCAGCAGAGGGCCATAACCAAATAATGGGAACTTGTTATTACTCTTTGATTATAACTGTCTGTTGGCTAATTACGCACAAAATGAGTGTCTCTTATTTTTAATAGATAATCTTGCATCTATTTTTAAAGAACAAAGTCTCTGCTCTCTACTTTTGAAGGTCCCACTAACTAGTTTAAATATGGTAGATTGGATTCCAGTATGACTAAATTTGATTTGCAACAAGAAACAGATCAACAGATTTTTATTATCTCAATGCAAATGTTCCATATCCATGTGAGTTGGGAGTCTCAGTAAACTCTGATTTGACTCTTACAAACTCCTAGAATTCAATTTCCTGAGCAGGAGACAGTATAGATTAGTTTGATTTCTAATAAATTTCAACCTTCCCAAGGTAGCTACTGCCAGCAGTGTCTCCTTTTTCGGAGCCATAGATCTTAAAATATAGGAGTCAGATACTGAGGTTAATAATTAATGTGAAGCCTCCAGATCTTACAGCTATTCCAATCTGAAGTAATCATATAAACTTCCAAGAAGCCAAGAAAGAGTCCAAGTCAGAAGAAATGCATCCTTGATGCAGCCCGTGTGTGCTAACGCAGGGATTCAGGTACCTTAGTGATGGAGCGTGTGTTCATTCATTACCAGTAGAGACTGGGATTCATATTTCGAACCCATGCAGGAGCTGACTTTGGTCCTTGGAATTTATCTCTCATCATAGCAAACACTCCATCACAAGTTTTATCTCTTTCTGAAATTCAAAATTGGACCCTTAATTGTGAAGAGCAGGTCTGCAATATGAAACATCTCTGAGTTACCACAGAGCATCTGTTGCCCCAGAATCCACACTAATTCCACCTTGCCTCCGTGCACTGTTAATGAGTCTAGGAAGAGTAGCAGAGGACGTGGAGGACAGCTTGAAAGTCTGCAAATCAACAGAAAACCAAAGTTGAACACCCCCAGCAGATAAATTGTCCAGATCCGGTAGTGCATGTACAAAAAGAGTAGGTGCCTTAGGAGTGGTCTAATGAGGAAAATTGGTAGCTGCTGGAGCATGCCAAGAACAGCCTTTTGCCTACAAACACTTTTGAAGCTGAATACCCTAGTATGGAGGATTTTTTTAATGGGGCCTATTAAATCAGCACCTCCTAGGCTAATGATGTTAGACTATGCCTTCTGCAAAACATCCTTAAGAAATAGGTTAAACATCCAGAAGGAGGTCATATGTAAGGGAATCATTTCATCAAAACTCCATTCCTGCTCTGTCGTGGATATGTTTTCAGGAAAGTCTTTAAAAACATAATGATTAGATGCATAAACATGAATATGAGGATTACAGAATTAAATCCACCACAATTGTGCATGGAGTGGCTACACCTGTATTTTATGAGTTCTGTCAGGTTCAATATTTAGAAATGAGTTTTGAGAGCTATGACAGTAGGCATTATAAAAATTCATAATATTGATTAGACTTTTCTGTTATAATTGCTTCAGATAATAGAACATATAAAGGCATTCAGAGATGTAATGAACACTGTGGAAAAGGACTATGTATAAAAATATGGATTGAAACTGACACCAGATTTGCACGAGTAGCAGAAAGCCCTTTTACAAGGTGACAGAAATACATCGTAGGAAAGGGTTTGGACAGCAGCTGTTTGGTTGCTTACACATTCACTATGCCTGTCTCACTGATGGACAGCTTTATAGTGGACTGATCTTTCAAAAGTGTCTGAGCACAAGGTCCTGCTACACTGAGAGAGAGAATACCTTTTATTTATTTATTTTTTTAATTGGGAATATCTCTAGCAACAATAGTCCAGAAATGTTTTCTCAGGAGGCCTGTATACACACTTAGGTACATAGGCTGGGCCGAAGGGAATGCTGGATTTCATCTTGCCCTTCTCAGCTCAGTGCTACATGGGGGCTCTCAGATTTGCTGCCATCCCTGCAGCAGAGCAGGAGACAGCGAAAATCATTTGGCTTTCACACGGGAGTACACAGCAGATGGCACTGTTGCTTTAGCAGTCCTGCATCAGTTTCTTTTTCCCTTTGTAGGGAGTCACAGGTACAATTTTCCTTCCAACCCTCTCTCTTTCTGTGGGATTTTACCCCATTTTTTTGTGATCGGTTCCATCCACACCCAACTATGATGCTCCAGTGCCAAGGTCCCTCAATGTGTGCATCACCCGAGCAGCCTTGCTTTCACCCCTCTCCTTGCTTGTCACCACACCAACTCCTAGCATTTGCTTTATGTAGGGAAAATCTTGCTTTTGCATAATAATTTATTCCCATTGGTTCCCGTGTATGCCCAATTTAATTAGTTTGTTACATTTCAGTAGTGGTTTTTCTCAGATGTAATAGCATCTGGGGGAAGCTCAGCACATTTCTGTCATGTCTTTTCACTTGCAGCACACATGGACTTTTACCTCTTTCCATAACTTTGTCTCAGTGATTTTTTTGTCGTTTGGTTTTCCATGCAAGATGCCTTGATGTTTATCTCCATTCATTTTACAATTTTTATGCCAAGCAATTTTTTAAAAGGCTAATATTTCTAGGTTTTCCTTACCTTTTTATAACCTGTCATTTAGATGTTAAATTAGTTTAGACTTTCCTAGATGTGCTTTAATTGGAGAGATACTTGTTTATTTACCACTAACTGCATATGCATGAGCTTTTTAATGCAGTCCTGTCCTGAAAGCTGCTGAAAGTATCCACTAAAATCAACCAGCATCAAGGCAATTTGAATGTTATTGAAGATTAAGTCTTAAAAGAAAAAAAATAAAAAAGAGGAATCGCAACTGCTTTATGTCTGTCCTGGCAAATGCTTAACTCTGCCCTGTTTAAAACCATAGGCTTGGTGCCAAAATGTGTAATCCTGAGGTGCCTGGTCACCTGCATGGAAACTGAAACCCACTATTTGGTACCATTAAAAAAAAAATAGTTTGGTGTTTCAGATCAGGAAGGTGAGAGTCCCATAAGGGGAATGGGAGCTGCCTAGTGCAGTTATTAGGAAGCCCTGGGCACAGATGGGTGTCTGAATCATTCCCCACAGCTCAGATCCTGTGTCCTGAACCAAAGTTGCCAGCAAGAGCTGCTGTGGCCCTGAATCCAACAGGTAGAACTCTTGTCTGAGGGTAGTGACCCACTAGCTTCTCTGCTTGAGGTGGACACAGGGCACCGTTTTACTCTGGAACATGGGAGGAACGTGGGAGGTGTGGGTACTGTCACACAGTTTATATTTGTCTGAGTGGTAGGAAAACTTTCCACCAAGCTGAGATTTCCCATACCGTATTTTTATCTCTTCCTGTGGAAGTGTGGGAGCAGTAAAGAAATAAGAGTGACCTTCATGGAAGATACAATGTCAAAGCAAGCCTGGCTTGAGATCCCGGATGTCAGCATCCCCTCAGGTGGCTGAGGCATTGCTCTTCTTTGCACCTCAGCTTCCCAGTACTTTATGTCAAGAAGAAGGTGGTAAAATGCCACCAGGATTAAGTGACTGCTGAGTGCCAAGGTCCCATCATAGTTTTGAAATGAGACACTAAATCCTGTTTTGATAAACAAAGTTATATCTATGCGGTGGAAGGCAGGAGTTCTTCCCACCCTCTGTTCTTGAGGTAAACCATAATCAGGCTGTCCATCATCTTGTTGAGGGGACCGTTTGTGCCCTGAGTGTCTTACAGGGTGATGCAGTGAAATTCAGCATACCCTAGCCTAGATCTGGTGGGCACAAGGATTACTGATAGTACTACATTCCTCACCACCTTTGCCTTGTAGCTTTGAGCTAGAAGCATAAGTGAGCCCCAGCAATTCAAGACAGATTTTGTGTCTGTCTGAAGCCCATGCATCTTCCAGAACTCTAAATCTCAATGAGCTGCAAGGCATGATAAAACTTGGGGATGCACGTGGGAGCAGTGGGCTGGCTGAAATGGGAACATCCATGACTGCAGGTGCAGGAGCTTCCTGGCTGCTAGGACAATGCAAAGTATAGGAACTACTAATTTGGCATGAAATTCTAAAAGTCTGTGCTGCCCTTTTGACATCCTGTAAATGTTTGGTCCTTTTGTTTGTTACAGGAGTTAATTGACATTAAGGGATTTAGAGAGCAAAGACCTATAGTTAGTTCCTCCCTTTGGTTTCCCTCGAAATCCAGGAATTTCCCTCACAGCACAGAAATATTCATCCTCTTTAGGCAAGAAGTGTTGCCCTTTTGGTTTGTTTCTGGCTGCATTTAGCATAAAAATTAATCTTACTATGAAAGCAACCTCAAGAAAAAACTATGTGTGTTTTCTAGGATAATGAACACGGAAAAATGGCAAAACAAAGGAAAATAAATGCAAACTCTTTAGATTGAATTGTGTAACCCTTACTCACATGAATATTAACTGGAACTATCCACACGAGTAGATGTTGAAAAAGCAAATCAGGATCTCATAGGCTTGCTTTTGTTTGAAGACAGCTGGAAAACAATGTATTCTTTAATGACATATGCATGTTAATACAAATTGTATACTCTCCACTAATCTAATACTCATGAAATGAGCACATCCATCATGGAAATTAAACAATAACTTCTTAGTTGAACAAATTCTGCAATGAATATGTTACAAAAATAATTAACAGATAATGTCAATTGGCTAGAACTTTATCATAAGAGAATGGTCTCCATTTGTAAGATTAAAAAAGCCCAAGACAAATCATAGACAGTTATAAAATAAAATCTTAGGAACAATTTTTCAAACTATGAGATCTATTCTTTTACAATATTTTATTATATTGATATTGCTTCTATTAAATCACTAGATTGAAGATTGCTTTAGACAGCTGAGTGGTAATGTTTTTCTGTAATATTTTGGAAAATCTAGGTCTTGACTAGCTTCAAGAACATTTTTTTTCTCCTAGCCAATAATCAGTTCTATCGATAAAATAATAATTTCTTATTAATGTCCTATATATATTTGAAGAAGAAGGCTATTTGATTTCTTTATATATAGTTAATTAGACATGACAAGACATGCTTTGAATACATCACCACCCACTCATTTCTTCAGCAATGTCCGTAAGAAAGGAATAAAAGAGGTATTTTCAAGCATCAAAAATACTCTTGCTAATATTTGGTTTCAAATACATGAAGAAGTAGGTTTGGTTCTTATTTAATCTCAAACTTTTCCTTGGGGCAGAAAACACTGGTATTTTCATTCCTCTTAGGTAAAATGGATTTTGCCATATTTTCTTCATATTGGCTGCCTCATGTCCTGCACTGCAAAGACAAGCAATGTTCTGCAAAAATACAAAATGCCTAATAGCCTCTGGGATTCTGCTCAGAGCTGGAAGCCAGAATTTAACTAACAATTCTGCCAAGTCTTGTGTATGTTTCCTAGTAGTTCCCAGCCTTTGTTTTAGACTTACAGCTGCCATTCTAGGAAGCTAACAGATTTTAAAACAATTTAAGTGAGAAGTTGCGTAGGCTTACCTCACATAGAGGTGGAGCCAGAAACCTGTATTCAAATTGTCAAGAGCCCCGATGTGATTAGAAAGTCTAACACCATGCAGAAGTCAGAGCACCAGCTATGAGAAACACAATTTCATTTCTCTGCCACAGCCAGTGAAAATCAAATTCTAATTTTGCATGTCACAGAGAATACTGCTACATGCTCAATTTAAGCTGATTGCCTGGAATAGCCAAGGAGAAGCAAAGCTGGAAAGCCTTAGCACTTGTTGGTAAAAATGTTTCTTCTTGAACAAGAGTTTCACACATCTGTGAAAGTCATTATAAAAAACTTCCTTCACCTGACTTATAGGTGACCATGTAGCTCTTCTGCATGTACAGGTAGGATCTTCTCTGCTCACTTTTCACCTCTTCATTTTTTTGTGTGTGTGACGGAATTGCTTCAACAGCAAGTGGATAGGCATCTGCCACACCTGGCTAATTTATTATCTAGTTTATAAGCTAGGCCATTCATTCCTTTATCAGGGTCACAACAGAGGAGAGAACTGAACGCCAGTTGCCAGTCTTCAAGGTGAGAGCTTTCAGCCTGAAGTATATCACAGAATCATAAATATCCTGACTTGGAAGACTCCCGCAGGGATCATTGAAGTCCACCTCCCTGCTCCGCACAGGACAGGCCCAAGAATCACACCATGTGCCCAAGTGCATTATCTAAACCCTTCTTGAACACTTTCAGGCTTGATGCTGTGACCACTTCCTTGGGGAGCCTGTTCCAACACTCAACCAACCGTCTGGGTGAAGAGCCTTTTCCTAATATCTAGTCTAAACCTCTCCTGACTCAGCTTTGTGCCATTCTTTCTGGTCTTGTCACTGGTCACCAGATAGAAGAGATCAGTGTCTGCCCCTCCCCTTCACAAGGAAGTTGCAGACCACAATGAGGTCTCCCCTCAGCCTCCTCTGCTCCAGGCTGAACAGATCAAGCAACCTCAGCCACTCCTCATGTGGCTTCCCCTCAAGGCCTTCACTGTCCTCACTGCCCACCTTTAGGTCGGTTCTAACAGTTTTATATCTTTTTTAATATTGTGGCTCCCAAAACTGCCCCCAGCACTTGAGGTGTGGCTACCCCAGTGCAGAGCAGAGCAGCACAATCCCCTCCCTTGCCTGGCTGGCGATGCTGTGCCTGATGCCCCCCAGAACAGGGTTGGCCCTCCTGGCTGCCAGGGTACTGCTGACTCATGTTCAACTTGCCAAAGACCAGGATCCCCACACATCGTGTATATATATATATATGTATATGTGTGTGTGTGTGTGTGTGTGTGTGTGTGTAAAGTGAGAAGAATAACCTCTTTTAAGGAGAACTAGTGAGTACTCCACATTGTGTAGACAGTCAGCTCCAGATAGTGGCAACTGGTGCTTTCAGAGACCATCTACAGCATCAAGCTCGTCGCAGGTGGGGAGTTGGTAGGCACAAGGCCCAGCAGCTTGCAGAGTTTTTTGATGTCTTTGAGGATCTGATGAACGTGAGCCCCTGATAATTACTATTTGGACTTAAATCCAAGATAAAGTTTAGAACCAAGCTGAAGCAATTATTACCTTTTCCAGATGTTGTGAATGTTCTGATTGATGATATAAATGCCATTAACAATAAGAGGGTTTGGTTTGAGTGGGTTTTTTTAGATAGCAGTGGCAGTTGTACACAATGAATTATTTGAGTCATTATTTTAACTTTGACATTGTCATTAACTGTAGCTATAAAAAATGCATTTTACCTCTTTTAGACCTAATCTTGCTTTCATTTAAGTTAATGGCTAAATTGCTATTGACTGTGGTAGAAAGAGCTCTATGCCTCTATATATTAAACTGCTGTAATGTAATTGCTTCACTGTATGGATCAGTGTTTGTAATACAGGATTTAAGTTAATAATCCTTTTTATATTGCTATATATGTGAAAGGCAAACTTACAATACAGAAATAATATGGTCAGTGTTGTCAATATGAAAGATTAAATCATACAACTTGCATTTTCTATAATAAACGTGCAGATTCTAATTAGAACTAAAGTGAGCACTGCTTATGGATTTATCTTAACTCATAAGGATTATCTTCTGCTTTATAATATGAATGCAGGCTTTATAAATTGAAAAGAAATAATGAACTTCCAGGTTGATTGAAGTTGTCAGAGTAACTGGGGCAAGTTACAGCTTGAAGCCCATTGGCGAAGCAGGTTTTAAAAATATATCCTTGCTTGTCTTAACTCACATTCTGCCTCATTTGATAGGCTCAGGGCTTCACCTCTGTGAAAGAAAAGATGTGGTACATCATGTTTTGAAGAACATAAGCAGATTTGGTAGAAGTCTGGCAGTAAGGACCTACTTTCATGAAAATGGAAATTTAAGACTGCATAGATTTCACTCCTGTCTCTCAAGCAATCATCTTGGACCATCTTTCTTGGAAAAAAAGGACTAATTTCAAGTAAGTTCATTGTTCACACTTTGGATTCTGACTTTCCTTGAATCAATAAATACTTCCGAATTTGTAACAAGCATGCGATGTATTTGGCAATGTTGCACAAGGCCTTTGCAAAGGGGCAAATCAGTATTATTTTTGTTGTCAGCTCAAGCAGATATTTGTTATCACAAACCTGAAGTAATTTATTATCGAGGTCATAGGGCATTAATAGATCAAGTGTCTGGTAATAGGGACAATATTTCTCTGTTTAGTTTGCTACATAAGTAAATATGCTGTCGAGTAGATAATGTGGAAAGAGACTATAATTTAGTCAACATAAAAAACCTAAAACACACTGGAGATAGGTATGTAGAGACTTCCACAGATAAAACTAACATTTCATGAGAAGGAACTAGTTCTGGTTTATGCTGCCACTGCCAAAATAGAAGACAGCCACAGAACACTAAACAGCTCATTAATACTATTACCATGGGCAAAGATTTACCAGCAAAAACACTCTAGCATGTACTTACCAGGGGACTATTCAGAAACTATTGCTCCCACCCTTCTTCTGTAGCATAGTCACAACTTGCATGTTCAATCAGTGCTGCACGTTCCCTTGCGTCCTGCACTGAAGAAGCAACCATGAAGAAAAATTTGGCTGTACTTGTGAAATGAATGACCTCCTCCTCTTGCCCCTCATGGCCCACAGTGGCCATGAGATCATGCAAGGATGAGGTTTCTGGATCTGCAGATAATGCTACCGGTATACCTGAGCTTGATGGTGCTGGTTTCTGTGAACATCCTTCTTACAAGTGAAACACATCTCTAATGCTCTCTGGCTTGCATATGTCTTTAAGTAGTTATCCAGTCAAAAACTGTAAGGTAGGGCCACAGAACCAGTCTTTATTAGAAGTGTGTATGTACAGTTGCAAAACATAAGCCCCTGAGAAGTGACCAACTCTTCTCCCTTTAAAATAAAAACAAAGAATTGTATTCTCATTAGTTGAAGAACTCTCACAGCAGAGCTGGGTATGCCTCCCTTTCACTTTCTCCTGCCCTCACAAAGCTGCAGACTGACAATCAGCAAATGTCCTAAGACATTAGACACTCTTCAGGTTTACGGGTGGGATAGGGTGAATAGCTTTTGAGCAAACATTTGCTTCCACAAAGAGCTCACTAAGTGTTACTAATGTATAAAGAGACAATAAGTGTCCTCTGCCTTGCCCAGCTCTTTCTGAAAGAAAGCCTGTCCATACCCACTTTCAGCTGGTGTTAGACTGTAAATCCTGCGAGGAGAGGAATATGAGTGCTCTTTATGCACTTCTCCTGTCTCAAGAACAGTAGACCAAAGGCAGAGCTCTGCTTGGAAAACTCTGCTCTGTCTCCTGGCTTAGGCAAGTCTCTTCTCATATCCCAGATCGACATGCTTATTCCAGCAAGAGCCTACAGGCTCGCTGTATTTCAAAGGTGGAGTTGGGGCTCAAATGTTTCATGCTCCAAGCGAAACTGTCAGGATGCAAACCTGCACTCAGACACCCCATTTAATCAATCTCCAGGAACTGACAGAGCAGAAAACAGAAATGTCTCCTGCCTCCCGGTGCCTGGACTGACCCACACCATACTGTTACATTAAACTTCCTTCCTGCATGTGGATCATAATCTACTAGTCTTTGGAGTTCTTGCATTGGCTAAACTAGCTATATGGATATGAATCAGGAGTTTAGGGCAGGATTATAAAAACAGTTTTCTAATTCTAGTTAGTTCTGCTCAGTTTTATAGGATTTTGTAAACTTTTGCTTTTCTTTCTTCCTGGTCAGTTAAATTCCCCATGTGAATAAATCATTTCAAAGAAGCACAGTATCATAGAAAGGTTCTCTCAAAAGGGATTTTTGGAGGTCAACCAGTCCAACTTTTTGTTACACAGCAGAAGTGATTTCAAAGTCTGATTAGGGTTGCTCAGGGCCTTTATCTGTCAAACTTTAAAATCTCCGGTGAGTTTCCACAAACTTTCTTGGCTTCAAGACTTAAACACTTTTTCTGCATAGAAAAAGGTTTTTAATATCCAGTCCAAATTTCCCTGGGTGCAACTTGTTATTCTATTTCTGTTTGTGCCTCTGAGGGGTTTGGCTTCCCTTCTCTGTAATTCCTCCTTAGGCAGTGGAATGTAGTTAGCACTCCACTTGACTTCCTCTCCTTCAACTCTAGCTCCCTTTCCACACATCATCATGCCTTGGAGAGGCTGACCTGGAACAGAGGCTGGACAGAGTGAAAGGATAAAGGGAAGGGATTTATTGAAAGGCTTTCACAGGGTGCACCTTGGGCAGTGCAGGAGTCTCACAGAGACTACACCCAGGATGGACACAGTCACACGTTTTTCGGACAGATACAAGTTTTGTCCATTTGCATATCAGAGGTTCATTGTCCAGTTACGGCTTCAGGCAGCGCAGTCCCATTCTCTTAGTCTGCTCCCCACCAACTCACTTTTGTTTCCATTTCTCGGGGCCTGAGACAGTGAGGTGTCCTTGATTCTCAGGCCTAGAGAGGAATTGTTGTGTCTGACCAAAATGGGAAAAGCAGTAGCTAACACTCTATATAACACTCTAATTCTTTAGAATTATACACTAAATTGCAGGATTACAAATACATGAAAAATGCAAAAGCTAAAATCCTAAGGCATCGGTCATGTGCCCCAGCTGCCAAGCAACTTGGTGGTCCTCTGGTCCAGCTTGTCCATGTCTCTCTTGAACTGGGTGTCCCTGAAATGAGTGCAGTATTTCCTGTGAAGCCCCTCCAATACCATGGGAATAATTATTTTTCCCAGCTCGCTGGCTACGCCTGGGCTATAGCAGCCTAACAAGAGGTTCACTTGCACTGCTGCAAGGGTGCATTGCTGACTCGGGTGCAATTTGCCATCATCAAAGGCCTCAAGTCATTTTCTGCAGAGCTGCCTTTTTGCCAGTCCCAGGCCTATGTTACAGCACAGGATTACTCCATCTCGGGGAAGGACTTTGTATCTGCTGTTGAACTTAAGAATTCTCCTGGCAAAAAATTTCTCCTGCTTGTGGAGCCTTGCGTGAGAATGTGAGCGATGACTTTCAGTGCATTGATGCCTCACCCTAATTTAGCTCTAGGTATGAGCTTCCTGGTGGCGTTGATCCGTTAGAGTGGTGATGAAAATCATTCAGGGCATGTTAAATGTTGTCAACCCCAGTACCACCAGTTCATTTCACTTAGACTTCCGTATACGTCAACAAAATGCAACAAAATATGAATTTCTTTGGGCTCTTTTTTCTTTGATTTGGTGGTGGTTGTTGTTGTTTTATTGTTACACTTCCAGCAGGAAATCCATGGAAGTGTTTCCACCATCTTTATGATTTATAAAATCTTTATGATTTATAAGCAAACTTACTTCTGCATTGCATTCAACCAGAATACCTGTTTATCAGAAACATAGTAGTAATAGTAGCAGTGCTAATGCTACTAAATTCTGTATATGCCTTAAACCAACATATGCCTATGTACATTCTGGTACTTTCCAAGAAAATAAGCATGAAAGTTCCCTCCTGACTAAAATGGAAGATGAGGTATTTGTGGAAAAAAGCAATTCAGTAGAGGCAGCTAAAATCTGACAACTCTTGTCCAACTGCCTCATCTATTGAGATTGCAGCAGTAAGGTCAGTTGTATATTGCATTTTTTATATATTCCTAATTCATTCTGCAAGCACACACACATATGCATGTACCCACACATGCATGTGCCTGTGTGCTCACTTCTCTCATTCTCTCCCTCTGTATTTTCTGTTTCTTGTAACTGTCTTTAAATATGCTGAATTGCAAAACTTATTCTTTTACTCTTTAGTGCAAAACTACTTTTTATTTAGTCTTACTAGTGTATTCAAAACTTTCAGATTTGGATACAGAGGGGTTTTAAATTTAGTTGATTTTTTTCCGTTTTTTTTGTTTGTTAAGAGGGAAAAAATTTCTTAGAAGCTATCATTTTCAGCTTTTAACTACATAATAATAATAATAAGGTTTACTTTTTAAAAATCAAAAGCCTAAAGCTTTCTTCTGATTTTACATAAAATAAGCTTTCTCGTTTCTTTTCCTTCACAAAGTATAATTGAAGAACTCCAAAAGGAAGCTCAGCTGATATTGTTCCTGTTTTCAGTCTCCCTCATTCAAAACCATTTATATCTAAAGACTTCAGCATTTTTATCACCCACATTTCAGAAACTCTTACTGCCGTCTCTAGAGGTTGTCCCCATTCCTACTGAGTTAAAAGGTATTAGAAATCAAATACCATTAGCAACAATGCTCCTTTGCCGAACACTCTGGATGGCTGAGGAGGAGGATGAATCGGCTCTCAGCCATGTCTGCAGATACCCAAAAGAATAACAGAATTGGTCAGTGTAGGCTGCGTGATTTCTGCACTAATCGTACTGAGTGTACCAGGTCAGTATGCAAGGCTTTATTTCCCCTTTTTTTCCACTCTGTGCACATAAATGAGTTAAGGGTTTTTTTGTTTGCTTGCGTCCAGAACCAAGTTCAAGATCTTTGCTAAATTGGTTAAGTCCGCAAGATTTGTAGGCAAATATTTCTAATAATTGCTCTGGAGTACTGGTTGCTGACTATAACCGTCTTGAAGCTCCTCAGCAGCTGCCTCTCCCCAGTGGACATGGATTCCTGCTCATTCCTAATGCAGGAACGTGGCTTTGGCAACACTGAGAGAACAAACTTCCCCCTCCTCCTCCTCTCCCTTCATTTATGGGAACCTCACAATGTGGTATTTAAAAGCTGAGTGACACTTGCTTAACCCCAGTGAACTGATTTTTGTAATGGTTTTATCTTCCTGATCACTTTTGCAGTGGAAAAGACTGATGCTATTTTAGACTGAAAGATGAGACTTTCCAGTGTACCTTCAAGCTGAGTGTGGGCAGTGCAGGACAGAGGGTTTAGGGGCATCAGGAATGCTAGCAGGAAAAAGGTGGCATGCAGCAACAAGTTTTTATAACCTCCAAAATCCTACCTTCTTTTCTAATTGCTCTCAGTTTGCTGAGAATGGGAAAACATTCCTGCTGTTCTAGTAAACACATTTCAGCCAAATCGTAAGGACATCATCAGGTAAAAATACTCCTAATTAAAAGTTAAATAAATTATGCCACTATCCTCTAGTCACAGCAAAGGCTGCACATTAAAAAACACACTCCAAACCAGCGAAGAACCTCCCTCCCCCCCTCCAACAAACCAGCGGTGTCCAAGCAAGTTTACTGTTACAGATGCTGTAGATACATGTGTTACTGCTCCATTTGACTTACACGTGGGACTGCAGCAAATTGAAAGGAAAATCGCATCAGGTTACGCCAAGTCAACCAGAGAAATGTATTGTGTCTCCTTAAATGCATCCCTTCTCCCCGTTTCATCCCAACAGTGCCACAGCTGTGCTCATGCTGCTGGCAGTGCTATGTATGTGTTAGGCTTCGACTTCTCAGAAGTGAGTTACCTTGGAAGAGCTGCCCTCAGAAATGTTGATCTGTTGCTAAACACCCAGCCCCTCCAGGGCACTTCTAAGTGATTGCCCTGAAGGTGGGAGACCCAAACTTCAACAAATTCTTCCGGAAATTCAGGGCAACTACAGCACTGTCAAACAAGAGAGATTTAGCCAATTTAAAAGTATGAACTTGCCATATGTTTTGTGAGTATATAAAGTAGCATTATTAGCACTAATAAAACTGTCATGGTTGCAACATATGTGATTATTTGCTAAATGTGGTACTCATTTATGTACATTCTGGAGAGGGGTGGGAGTGTTTACAAAAGGATTCATGTATTACCAGCAGTGACAACTACACTGAAAATTGTCTATTATCAGATACAGGTTTTCATTTGCTTTTAAACTTTTTTATCTTTTCATGGGTTTTTTACGCCTGAAGCTTGATTTTAGGAGTTAGAGGGAGCAAATGTTTCTGTTACTGAACTCAGCTATTGAAAAGAGACATTTCTTTGCCCTAATCAAAATATATTTTTGAACAAGTTAACCTGTTCAGAAAATAGTAATTCTATGGTGTATTCAAGGTTCAGACCAACCAACATATAAAGCTATGAAACGAAGGTTTGGATAAGCAAGATGCAGTAAATATTTATCCACTGTGTGGTCTTCCTCCAGTTGCATTCACTGAGACACGGAACCAAAGGGAAGTGAGGGAATGTGTTTGCTAACAATCTTTGGCAGGACAGAGGAGAGTTTTGCTGAACAGCAGTTTGCTCAGAGACTGTCAGGTAACAGAAAAGGTGGTGCATTGCCCCCCATAAGCCATGAATATACACTAGCCAACCATCAACATTGCAACAACAACCAATAAGAGGCATAAAAAGGAGCTGGGTGTTTAATAAATTCTCCAGTGCTTTCAGACACACATGAAGAATCCCAAGTCCTTGAAATATCTTGGTCAATGACATATCGAACAATCACTGTTTCATTTTACTCTCCAGCTTCCAGGAGGGAACTGAAAATTATATATTCTCTAAAATGTGCTGTCCTTTGCTATTGGTCTCTTGCATTTTTCAGTGCTTTCTCTCTTATGTTCCTTCCAGTGTGTTGCTTGCCTAACAGCATTTCAGACTTCAGAACTCAGTTGAAATATGACCCATGAAATGCCAGCATTTTCTGTAATGACCTAAATGTTGTGCGTCCTTTCGTTTCTTTCTGATTGCAAGAGGTTAAGTTGTAATCAAATAACTACGCCTTCACAACATCTCCAGGCAGTTCCTTTTGTTTCCTCAGAGCTTGCACTGCAGTCAGAAGAATCTACTCAAATCTTTTCTTAGCCCCATTAACTGGTGAGTGATAAAGAGCTATGCTCTGAAATATAATTTCTTACTTCATGAATGCTAAGCTCTTTCAGAAACAGATGGAGGTCAGCTCTCTGGGAGAAAAAAAAAAAACAGCAATTTTGTGATGCTCAATATAACAATTCTTGGAGGAAGCCTCCTTTCATATTTAAAATCATTTGCTATTTAAACAAGCTGGTACATTTAGCACCACCCAGACGATGACGAACCACTTCTCTGGAGGTTCTGACTGCTTCTCAGACTGCCTGCTCCCTAAGCACACATATCAGAGTCCTTGGAAAAAATCTGTTAATATAATTTTACCTCTTTGGCAGAAAAAATGCTAATCCAGTCCTACGAGCTCTATTTAAGTTTTTCTTCAGCTATGATATTGTTGATTTAAAAGGTACTGGATTTTGAATCTCCTAAGAAATCACACTGGATGGAGCATGAAATCGGGAAATCCAAGGATTTAAAGAAATTGGTTATATAAAATTCACTTTGTTTTTTTTCTACAGGATGTTAGCCTTCTGATCAGCTGACATGAGCAAAAAAGCAGCCCAATAATACTGTGAAAGGTAAAACTGAGTTCAAGTGGTAATGCTGCATTTTCTACACTTGGCACCCATTACTGTCCATAATACACATGTTTGCAATGTTTTCTGATTTAATTTACCCTGATATAAACTCAAAGGATTTATCCTGCTGTTGATTTCCCCCCTGTAACAACAAGGATTATTATCACAAAATGATGGACTGCAATGTTTCTGATTATGCTAATAATAAACCCGAAAGAAATCCTTCAATCTTACATGGCCATAAGGAGCAGAACAAATTTTCTTGCATGCATGTTAAACAGCAGTTTATTCCCTTTCTTTTCCAGACAGGTTTAAAAGATAAGCTGATACAAGAAAATGACAGCTGAATCTGTAAAGGCTCTCTCTCCATTATCCATGTCTGCCAAGGTACTCATCTAGTGTAGCAGTAGGTACTTTGGATGTATTGCTATGTCCTTAATATTGTTGGTTTTCACTACTTGTTGGTTTTCATTACTTATCCAGTATCAAAATCATGCTCTCCTAAAACCAAATTGGGACATGATTCCAGCCCAAATGTAAATAATTCAGAAGTATGTACTACAGATGAGCAAAATTCTTCTTTCATGTTCACAGAGGAGCTGTTCTTGCACAAGCAACAATGAATGTGCTTTAAGCTGGTCTTCTCAAATACTTTAACTAGCAATAGTTTATTTTATACTGGATTTTAGCACAGCTTACAACTGCTGGGACACAGCATTCTCCATCACATTCCCCAGTCTTTGCATAAACAATTACAAACATGTCAGACAACGCTCTGATGATACCTTTTGCAGGAAGAACTAGTTATTCTTACACATTTTCTGTGTACAAATGTGATAAAACAAAATTAAATTCAATCCTGCAGGTAAATTTTAATGCAGCTTGTTTTTTTCCTTTTTTTTTCTCTATGAAAGATGCCTCAGGCAAGGCAAGTATATTTCAGTAAGCAAGGGATTAACATTTTCTAAAATTTCCAGTGTTTTTATCTACTACCTTTTCCTAAATTGCTAATGCTTCTTCAAGTATTAAAGCTGCAATGGGTTCTATAAATCCACTTTCTGATTATGTCAGTTAAGCTATGCATTTGGGAGCAAAAAAGGAAAGAAAAAGCCTGAGTGACTTATGTCGCAAATTGCCTTTAGTGCTTCAAATTCACACTATCAAATACAGAGGCACATTGTTCAGGATTGTTCCAGCATTAAAATAAATAGTAGTATAAGGCCCTTAGAGCTGTAAATGAATTACAATCCTTTTGCCAGGGAGATAAGGTTTGTGAGTGGGAGTAGAATCTTTTATTAGACCAACCCCTATGGTCGAAAAAGTAGATAGGAAGGAATTGTACACCAGGAAGATTTTCTCCTTTTTCCCATTATGCTAGTTCTACCAGTAAAGACCTGCAAATTTTAGCTCACCCATGTCCTCTGACCATCACAGCCACAACCATAGTAACACAAGGCTTTTTAAAAGCAACCTGAAAACTAAAAATAAATAAAATGAAAAAACAAGAGGACATCTTCAGCCTGCAGTGTTTTCGAACTTTCTCAACTTTGGCGGGTACACTGAGGTTACAGTAGGACTATTCAGAACAAGTCTTCATAAATTAAGGCCCGTGTACTGCATTGCTGAGAACAAAAAAAGCTGCTTTTTCCCCAGGTTTTCTTCTTGTTCTAGTAACACCAGAGGACAGGAGGGGAGAAAACTGGCCTCTGAAGAACGGGCTTTTGTGAAGCTGCTTGCATAATTTTGCTGTGGATGGATGGATCTTTTAGGAAAGGCTATATTGGCAGACATTTCTATACCCTTCATGCTTCTGTACAGGATTTAGAAAATATTCATTGTTCATACATGTCATGCACAGTATTTTACAATAACATTTTTCTCTTACAATTTAAGAAGCTGCACTGTGTCCTTCATTTCTTCCACATTGCTCTGTTCTTTCTTTAATTGTTTCCTCTCTTTTTCTAGTCTCTGTCTCCATGTTTTTGCAATTTTGTCTGCTTTCCCATGAGCAAAGTTGCTACTGTATTGGTTAATATATCTTTAAAAGTGTCAGGGATTTTTGTCTCCAGGACCGTCTTCTCATTTCTCCTGAATATATCTTGCTTCCTGTCCCAGAAGCACAGAAAGTAAAACAAAATTCAAGTATGGTGGCATAATTAGGCCACAATTTCTTTAATAAAAGCCATCTGGGAACAACTGTTAATAACTTGTGCAGGATAGGTCACAGTCTCTTCCCTAATTGTTTTCACCTGCTGGAAGGCTCTTTCCTTCTTCCCTGCCACCCCACTCTGTGCCAGCTCCCTGCCCTGCAGAGTTCTCCTCCCTCAATCCTTTCCATCATTACTCCCCAGCCTAATGTTGGGCCTCTCTGATTATGCAGAGACTAAAGGCCTAGAAAAAGTAGATTTTTCCCTTCTACTGATATAGTAGGAACTCTGCTTTCTGCTGTGCTCTGATCTGATTTGACTTTATCAAGCAAGGTATGAGATTGTCATCAGATAAGTGTCTGAAGAGGCTTTCTGTCGCCTGCTGAAATGGGCCAGTATGAACTTACCATTTCTAGTGACCCAGCCAGTTTCCTTGAAAAGGCAGAAAAATTCACCCTGTCTCAATCATCCAGTGATGGATGAAAATTACCTGAGGCCTCAAAATGTGGAAATGACTGCAGCAAGCTAAAAACCTATCTGGCTACAAATCCCAATGTAATCTGAGTGTGAGGGAGCCTTCATGTCTTTGCTGTTTTCTACCCTCCTTGTAATTCTTCTACCAAATTCATACTTGAATTATGTCTAAAGCAAGTAAACAGTGTTTTCTTGAAGTCAGGTGAAGGAACCCCTTCTTGGTTGTGGTGAAATGTGTCCAGAACAAGGAAGTAACCTGGAGAGGAGTAAGGGCCAGCTGCTGCCAGCAGCTATTCCCAGCTGCTTGCACAGGGGCTATGAGCATCCCTGTCCACATGCGTCTTGCTGCACCCACAGCTGGCTCAAAAACCAGAAAATTACTTTTTCCCAAAGCAAAAATATATGGTTTCGGCACCTGATGCTCATCCTTAAAAAACCCCAGCAAACCCCATGACAACACAGGACTGGTGAAGTTAATGAGAGAGAAAGCCTGACTGGTTTTGTAAACGTGCCCTTACTTGGATGGAATTGCACTCTGCTACCGTCTGTGCAAGCTCAAACAGAAAGCTTGTAATTGAAGTAGCAAGAACAGGGAAGGAAAACATGAGAAAGAAAGCAGTTTGACCAAAGTCCTGTAGGCAGTCAGTGGCAGAGCGAGAACTAATATCCTCTGATTCCTAATTCCCGATACTTTTCTCCTGTCATCTGAAAATTATTTATTTCAGACACTCACTATTTGCTGGTCTCAGTGGGTTAAATTGGAGCAAAACATTTCAATGAAAAACAATCATTTTTATGTTCCAAGAATCACACTGAACAATCTTGCAGCTGATGTTTCTTAGGTAATACATAGCTGTTATATGGAATGAAAGTTTGCTCTAAGTGCTTGCTGCTGAAATGTAAGAGTGAAAGATGACTTTGGAGAGCCTCAGGAGCAGCTCAGGCAATGTGTGTCCTCCCACAGATAGAACAAGGAAATTACATAGTCAGGGACAAGGCAAAAATCATAACTGTTTTTTATTAGGCTCTGTCCTCTCTTTGTTAGGATTTAATGCCTTCACTGTCGTCAAACCATAAATCTGTTTTTTCTCCTTTACACTGTAATTACAATCTTGTTTGGGGGAAGTCATATTGTAGGGGCTGAAGAAATACCCCCAAACCCTCCCAGTACCACTAGCTTAAAGGGAAGAGATACTTTCTTTAAATAACCTTAATAATATCTTTTGCTCCTAATAATATAGCAGAGCGGAACTATCTAAAATGTATGGCTGCAGTCTTTCTGAAATGAAAACAAGAAATTTAATTGAACATCTATCCTGGAGCTTTCTTTCATTCTCTGATAGAACATTACATGTAAAAATATCAGGACAATATTTCAAGAACAAGATGAGGTTTCATTCAGGCTGTGGGGTTTTCTCTGTACCGAATGTATTACAAGATCTGCAGATGCTGGCACAATTGTAAAACTACCATCATGATGAACAGATTGTGTTAATTGGTATTAAGGAATATTTATGCTGGACTGACTAAGTGAAAAACTTTAATTGGTCGGAGACACTTAGGTGATGATACCCAGGGAGTCCTATTAGCACTGAATTGATGTAGGAGCTTATCCTTGCAGTTGATGGCGACCAGCGTGGTGAACAAAGTTGTGATGTAAGAGTAAAACTCCCACCTTAGATTTATGATCCTGAGAGATACAAACCGCACTCCATTCTGCATGGTCTGAATTACAGATCTCTATTTAACAGGATAACATAGACCTGCTGTTACAATTGTATCTGTGATTACAACGCTCTAGAGTGTGCATTGCATTGTAATGCAGTTATTTATGCTGTGCCCTTTTGCTTAAAGCAATAATACATCAGTACATACATGAAAGTCCAAGGAAATTATTGCGTCTCATTACTTGAGAGAATTTTCCGTAAGAGACGCCAGAGAAACTCAGAGAAATTTAAGTTTCTCCCTTCAATCATTCAGCGGTAACTTGCACATCCATCTTCAGAGAAGTTTTTCTTTTGGCAAAATGTGTTATTCCAGCTGTAGATAGTTTTGTCATATTTCTATTCAGTATCTCTGGAAACTTTAACCACGTTTAGATGCACCTAGCTCTGAACTGCACTGAGCAGCAGAGCGAACTGCATCTCTCTTACAGAGACCGGGCAGCGTAGCCACCTGGAACACTGCTTCTTTTGTTGGCACTCCTCTAATCCATTTTTCTGTAGATCTGGTTTATAAATACAACCTCGTGTATCCTGAAACACTACACATTTCAATAAGAGCCCTTTGCCTCTGTCCTTCTCTCAGATCTCCAGCAGCACAAAGCATTGGCGCTATGGAGGGGCTGTGGAATGATAGAATTTCCAATACATTTCTGGAGTCTTTCCAGGGTAGACTTTTCAAACGCAGAGCATGTGCTTTCTGAAAAGAATTAGGTAGATGGCATCTGAGTCCTTTGGCTACCTTAGAAAAATTATCAGAAAAGTCCACTTACCCTTTCACAGCACTGAGTAACTTCCCTTAAAGGTGACCTCTACCATTACAAGCCAGGTGACGCTGAAAGCTACAGGGCTCTCAGGACAGACACTCAGTCACCATTTGCTGTTTCTCATAGCACTTCAGCAGCTGAAAGCTGCTGGTTTGATGTGACCATTGGCTAGAATTATTTGTTCAGCCTCAGTGGCAGTGGCTTGACTTTGGCTGAATATCAGTCCAGACATCTTGGGAATACTACGCCAATATGCGCCCTTGACAGTGATGTCAAAGTGTGGAAAGATCATTAGGCCGCACCAAGCTAGGCTGGATGGACATTTACATGGCATGAGGTAATCCTATCAGTGACACCTTAAATGAGAAAGCAACCCAAACATTATACGGGCTTGCCAAATTTATCTGCAAGGTCACTCTGTCTCGGTCACTACTGAAAAGTGTTTGGCAATATTTTGCTAAAATATAATACAGAAGTTTTAAGGTTACTTTATTCACTGCTAATATCTCATTAACTCTGGTCAAAAGCAGAGTTCCTTGTTTCCTTAATATTACTTATATTTGACAGAAAGCAGCTGCAGGATACCTTCTCAAGTCCACTCATGCTTATCATCACTGCTAGGACGATTAATTCACTGCAGTATACTTTAATGTACTATAACATTTAGAAATGGCATTTGGATGTGCCGTAATACTATTTTGCACAATTAACCTCTGGTTCCCTTCCATATAAGCCTGTTCTAAAGAAATATCAGTTATGCTGTGTTATTTTCAAATTACATTGAGTTTTGTGCCTTTTTCCTAATAGGTTGCCCTTTCCTCAGAGAGTAGTAACACCCATTGAATTGTAATAACACTTTATTTTCCTTGCAACAAAGCAGTATAAATCACAGGGATAAAAGGAGATGAACCCATTCCCCAGCCCTAGATCAGACAACTCCTGACCACAGTTTTTAAAATTAGGTTCTAGATTCACACGTTAGTTTTGCAAACAACAAAATGAGTCAATATAAAGAAGGGAATCTTTCTCTTTGAATAAGAAAATTTAAAAATTCTAAATAATCCTGCCTTTAAACCTGTGCCAAAGAGCAAATCGTCCAGTTCAGGGTCATTGTAAAACACAACTTTATGCTTCATTCTGTTGCTTAAGAAATGTGAACCAGAATGTTCTGTTAGAGCGTAGAGCAGAGGAAAAGTATGGAAGATGGCTTGCTTTCTAAATTTCATCTTGAGCTATTTAATTCTTTTTGTGGAACTGATATTTTTCTAGAGACTTAGAGAACTAGAAACATACGGTGTGGTTGTAGAGAAATAAGTTTTTTTAAAGATCATCAGAATAGGGATGTGTCACTAGAACAACAGGCTCCAGCTCCATTACAGAGGGATGGAGGCAGTTAAATATAAGAAATTTTCAGAGGAGGAATATATCATTTTAGTTTATTCAGGATATGGTGGGTGAAAATTTTAAACTCATTCATTAATCTCACTAGTGAGGAATAGCTACAGAGTCACACACAAATCTAGCTGATCTCACAGATTCAACCTTCTAGTGGAGTCAACAAGAAAAAGTAGTTTTTGAGATATATTTGATGCCTTACTGCTTTGCAGTCCCACTTTGTCAAAATGCACAAAACTCTTGGCATAGGTAGGATTTTCATTTTTTGAAAATAGGTGCTAAAATTTACTTTAAAGACTCAGCATCTCATCATGAAGGAGAATGCTTCTATCAGACTCTACAACAAACAGCTCTAATTCTGCTCTTTTTTGCTAGCATATTTTAAAATTACAGTAACATAGCTGGCTGTGTTATTATCTCGATTATAAAAATGCATCCAAGATCAGAATTTAGCCCATTGTATTTTTCCAATGTTTTATATTGCTAAAAAGAATGGATTTGGCTCAGTCAAATTATGCTTTCTGTTGTTTCATTCCTATGTTCAGCTGAAGACTACCAGAGTTGTATTTGTGCATCTCATTGCAGAATTTGGCCCAAGGGTTTAGAGCTTCTAATATTTACAAAACAGATTGTATTCAATTTGCTGACACAAATATATAGCTTTAATACTATGAGGCTTTAAAAACTTATATTCATGCCTAGATGCAGGAAAAGAGTGGAAGTGAAATGAGTAAAATCTTATTTTTACATTGCCTATTTTGTGGTAGAGTGATAGAATTCAGCAAACTAGTCTCATCTGGTTACCTCATTGCCTTGACTTTCATCTGAAGTTATCAAGGTTTTCACAAGAGCATGCTCTTAATCCCCCCTGCTTCTTGCTAGATTTTCTAATCTTGGACTATTATGTTCAATCACACGTGAACACATTTCTCTGGCATTTGAGCTGCACAAATTCTTTTGTGTGTGGTTTCAAACAAGCTCTAATGCACCGCCAAGTTGTTGAGTTTAGTCAGTACTTTCAAATGGGGAAAAATAAGTTCACAAAGCAGCTTAGAACTGTTCCAAGGGCATTGTTTATAGCAAAAGAAAGAGGTTCAAAAACATTGTCCACAAAGTTTTCCCCTCAGGTATACCTGGAAGAACATCTGGATTTGCCTCAAGTAACCAAGAGAAGAACCTGGGTTAATTAATTCAATCAAGATTAAGAAAGCCATCTAAGGTTTTGATTTTGCAGAGCACAGATGTGAACTGCTGCACAAAGGCAAGGTTAAAAGAAATGCATAGAGTGGTCAGTGTGGGAGAAAGGAGTCCAGCAGGAGAGGATGTATGCTGGGTGGCTGCCAAGCCTCTTCTGCCTGGCAGGAAAACCACGAGCAGCTCTAACACCTGTTGTTATACCGGCCAGCAGACTGGAGCTCACATGACATGGTAGATGCCCGTTGCTTGCCCATTTGTATGTTTCCAGCCCTCAGTACTCCTGAATAAAAGCAGCTGGGAATGGAAAGGCTGACTTTCCACGTGGGGTACTGCCCAGCAGCTCGCTCTGGTCCTTCAGACAATGTGCACCCATGAAGACGTGGCAGCTTGGGGTTCCCACATGGCTCTGAGAGAGGAAGGCTGTTCCTGAGGTTCAGACACAGAAATGGTGCTTGAGAGATTGGGTGAGGGCTGCACCATATGCTGGATGGCCTTGGGCAGGATACGGAGGGCTTCTTTGTGCAGTTATCTACTCCATCACAAGGCAGACATCACCTGCTGCTGAACCCCATAGGCAGAGTTTCACACTGATGCAGATGAGCAGATGCAGTGCAAGATGGCAGCAAGGGGAAACCCCAACTGCTTTGAGGTTTCACTGTCTGTTCTCTACAATGGCATCATAAATTCACACAGACATAGGAAACAACATCCCAACAGCTGGATAACATGGATTCTAGAGTAGTATCAGCCATTGAAAATAGATGTGTTTGTTTCTTTCTTCCGGACTCATCCATAGGAAAAAAAGAAAAAAAGTCTGGCTAGCATCTCTTCATTCCCTAAAACTCTCTTTGTATGAAATCTTTTTTACAAGGTTCATTAGAGCTACTTCTCTTCTTTCCCTCCCCCCACTATCCCTTTTATCACCCACTTTACCCACCTATCTTGCTTTTCACATTCCTCTTCCATTTTCATGCATCCTCTCTTCCCATGGCTTTGGCTATCACTTCTGAAGAGCTTGGAGTGTGTCCCTGGGGCTGACTTCCGAGCAGTAAGCTCCAGTGCTTCAGGAAGGTGACCTGTCAGTAGTTTTAGGCTCGACTGAAAAATCAGCAAATAACACGAACATGATGAGATTTTTGCTTTGCACCCTTACATACACACTTTGGGACTTGAATCCTGAGTGGTAATGCAGCACAGAGGTTGTGCATGTGCAGAAGCAAAGAGAGAATTTATCTTCAGATACATTAACCCACACAGAAGAAATAAACACAACTTTTGCACTGTTTGCTGAAAAGAGAATTGACTGAAAAGAAAATCAACACAAAAGAGATGAGTTAGGCATAGAGAACAATCTGTGGTCTATGTTGCAACGATGGAGCTGAGCTCAGTTGGCTTATTGGAAAGAGAGAAGGAGGAAAAAAATAGAACTTGTTCTGGTAGAGAAGAGTCTCTCATGCTGCTAATCAATTCAGTGGCCAAATTGGCTATTGTGATCTGATGGTTTAGCTCTGCCAACTCTTGTAATTATCTCTATTCCCATTCTCCATTAGTGGCCTTTTCAAAGGATATGAGTTTTCACAGTGTCAGACTATGCCATGCAGTGAATACCACACCATCAGTGCGTTGCAAACATAATACAGCATAAATGATTTACAAATATAGCCTCTTGCAACAGTAGGTGGAACACAGTAGTTATGTGTTCCTAGGCCTCAGGGTTCTGGTTTCCTAATGGGTGCCCTTTCCTCCCTTCATATTCTTTTCCTTGCAGATTATGGTGTGGCAGCCACATGCCATCTCATTAGCTGTGGGTAAATCAGAGCATATGAAAAGATGAGGAGGCATTCAGATATCTAGAGCTGACAGGTAGCACAAAGGTGCTGGAAGAGCCAGAGGGCTCTGGCCAACCATCCACTCTGCTGACTGTTCCCTCAGACATCATTTCACAAGGTGCTGTTGCAGAGAAGGGCATCACAGCAGCCCACAAGCACAACACAGTGTTTGGTACAGGTCTCACAAGTGCTGCCACAGAGGAGCAATATTTTCAGATGTAAACAAAACTTACAGAAGCCACATGACGGAGCTGCTGAAAGAGCTGCTGTGGCTGAGGGTGAGCAGGTGGTGTAATGATTGAAGGCAAAATGAAATGTCTGCTTTGACTGAAGGGACATGTGCTGTTTTCCCAGGAGCTAAAATGTGACTCAGAGACCCTTTAAGTGCATGCAGACATGCCAAGAACAGTATTTAAGAAATGCAACATCACATACAATATTTAAGTAATTAATCACAGTATTGGAGAAAATAAGATACATCACACTAAAAATTCAAATCGACTTCTTTTTTTAAAAATAAGAAACACAAGACTGAACAACCAGATGATTCCCAAGAGAATCTGATGATTAACTGGCTAAATCAGGACATCTGCAGGATGTAAGAATAATAGAAGGAAGCGGGAGTTTTGGCTACCACTTTTATAATTAGCAATTGTAATGATCTTAGCGGTGTCCTCCTGAAAGAACTTGAATATTCATGTTGAGGCACAGCATTCTGTTTCAGCGCTTTTGGTAACTGTAGCCACTTGCACAGAGTCAAGCACACACTCAAATCAGGAAGTCAAAATGAGTGCTCCAAATACTTTCTGTCGAAAATTGTAAGGAAAGCTGTTATTTGCATGCAGTAAGATGGGGAAGAGAAACACAGCGTCCAAGAGCTCCCTTGGCATTTTCAGTTTCCTAAATAATTGTCTTGCTTCTGCTTCTTTTTTTTTTTTTTTTCTCCTCTCCATATTAAATTCAGACTTGACCCAAGGAAATGCAAAATACATCTGAATCTGTAAAGTTAGATTTCATAACGTCAGGCCAGACGGTAGCAGTTGCTATCTATAGAAAGCTAGGCATCCATTCATTCTTCCTGACTGGTTGCTAAAATTTCATAATGACCTAAGATGAGCCTGTAGGTCATACAAGGTTGTTTGTGGTCATACTTAATTAGTAGTTCAGTGGATACTCAGACTGCTTTTCAGTTTTTTCACCTTCACAAATAAGCGAGATATATGCCTGACCAAGTTCCTCTGTTTTTTCTCTGCATTTTTGTACCACAAAGAAGCAAAGATTGATGACACACATCGTCTTTGCAGGGAACAAATGAGATCAGTCACTCCTCTGTAAGGTTGTAGAAAGAGGGACACCCATCTGCCTTCGGATTGATCTGCAACCCTCAAAAGGTTGCATATGTCCGTTGTATATGTGAGGTAATGTGAGGTGAAATCACTTCCTTTGCTCTCTTTAGCCACTGGAAGATGTAAACTCAAACAGGTTCTTGTCCATTTGAGTGTGTGCAAGTGTGTGCTTTGGCTGTGGGCACCAGGAAAAGCGTGCAAACCTCAGTTAATGACTAAAACACACTAACAAGCATCATTATGCTTGTGAATTGCTCTTGGGCAACTGAACGGTTTGCCTCTATCCAGGACAAGAAGGAATCAATTAGCAAAGAGCCAGAAGGCAATGATCCAGGTGCACTCCACGTCCAGAGGAGTGGGCTAGCAGCTGCAGTGTGGTATCTAGGGCAGAACCAGCTTGGTAGGTTGATGCCTAGAGAAAATTGTAGGCTGGTCAGGCTTCCTATCAGTCAGATCAAACTGATTTAATTTCCTATGCTCAGGCAATGCGGTGGCTACCCACAGAAAGACTCTTATTATCATCAAAATCCTACACTGAAAATCAATATATACCTTTTCTTTTCCCCTGCTTCATAAGAAACTATGTGGACATACAGCTCCTCCTGGGACTCCATTTTCCAGTTTATCTATGGTTTTTGTTTGTTCCTTGCACATGAACTTGCTTCAGATAGAACAAACGCTTCAGACAGCACCATGTCCTATGAAGTGCACTCTGAGGAGACAGGTCAGCTTTCAAGCACAGAGAATATTTCAATGGATGCAGGTTTCCTGCCCAAGCACCTATCTGCCAGAATGGAAGTGGCACTGCTGGTGGCTTGCCTTCACAAGCAATCTGAGTTGTGACGCAGTTGGCTCTGGCGATGCTCTGTACTTTGCATAGCTGCTGCATTAATTTAACTGCTCGTCTCCACTTCAGCTTTCAGTCTAGGGTTCATTTCCATCGCTGTCAAGATGCTCCTCAAGCTCCATCAGCGTGAAGTTCAAGTTCCTAGAGGTCCCACTCTTATCCTGGGCTGGCCTCCAAATCTTCCAGGTGCTGAAATGTTTCTGATGCTAGTGCACAACATGTCTTTTCTCAATTCCTCTCTCCAGACCAAGGGAGTGCTTTAGCACCACAAAAAATACCACTGCTGATCTTCCGCTGTCGTTTGTGCACCCAGCATATTATACCATGTTCATTTAGAAGAGCACTTAAAATTAATCTATGTAGCCAAATACACCCAAACTAAAGAAAACTTATCATATGCAAAATAAAGTAATTATAAACCTGACAGAGGTACACTCAGCAAGTTCAAAAAATTAAAAATTTATTGAAGACCTTCATGTTGCAAGGTGCTGCAGACCAATGTTCACAGCAGGATCACAAGTGCCCTTTTGGGCATGGGTGTATGTACTTACATGCATGAAGTTGAGCTAAGGTACCTTGCCTGTCGGGGAGGAAGAGTCTTTGCTTTAGTTGCTTAATCTTTGGCATCAACTTTATTGAGTTTTGGACAAAACTTTTATAGATAATGACTCAGGTGAGCAGCAGTTTATGCTGCAACTTCAGATCCAGCCTCAAAAATCTACTTCTTAAAGTCCAGAAACGTGTGGAGAGGAATTGTATGCAAAACAGGGGAATATCAGAGACAGAAACTGCACAAAAATCCCTTTTTCCAGCATATTAAACCCAGAAGTTTATATTTGCTCATATTTGCAGAGCCATATTTTTCATTTTCTGTTTGTTGAAGACTTACTATTAATTACACAGTAAATAGAGTTTAATGTTTACGTCTAACTTGTACGTTTTGGACTGAATTCGTCTACACAGATTTGCAAACAGCAGCAGTTGGACTCTTGAATATTGATGTGCTGATACTGGAAGAACTAGCTCAGGGACCACATTGCCCGTTCCTGTATTACATGACAGCCAATGACTAAACAAATTAGGAAGACGGGCTTTTGGTTTTTTTGTGTGTGGTTTTTTGTTTTAGTTGTTGTTTTAAACTGCAATCATATTTGTGCAGAGGAGGAAATAATCCAGAATTTGCATGGTGACAAAAAAACCCATGAAATATCCTATTTGCTCTTAGATGTTCAAATGATGGCCTATAAAGGCCATCTGAACAGCAAGCACAGTACTCAGGGAGCCTCCTTGTCCACAGGCAGCTGCTGGCTTGGAGATCAGTGGGAAGGAAAAGGAGGAGCATCCTGTCTGCACACATTTCCCCAGAGGAGAAGCTTTGCTGGCAAAGCCAGGAAAGATGCTTTTCAGTGATAGCTCCAGTGTTTATTGTTTCATACAATATGGCCAGGCTTTCGGAAAGCAATACCTAGGCAGAAAGGTATTGTCTTATAGAAACGGATAATGGATGGATCTGAGCTGATACAAGGCTTTGCCTTTGTGTAGGAAGATTAAATAATTCCCAGAATACGCTGCCCAATAACACCTCTCTGCATTGAATACTTGCAAGGGGATTGTGTTATAAAGCTGCAGCAGAGTGCCACCAGTCTCTTGGATTACCTCATTTGGGCATGCTGAGGGTGTTCACAATTCTACACATGTAAAGATGCAGCAAGCAAAGACTGATGTTTGAAAGGTCTCTCTCCAAATAATAGGGTGCTGTGAGTTTTTAGTGCAGGATTTTGTTGCAGGATTTTTTTGTGCTGCTTTTGTCTGCTCTCCTCTCAGCTCAAATATTATGAGACAAAAAAAGCAAGAGCAGTGACAGCAAAGACAGATTTTTGTACGTGTTATGACACTGATTTATGAACAATCCTGATATCACACAGCTCATGGGTAGACACAAAGGCAACAGAGACATGAGCCCTGAATCTGAATATTAACACAGGGTTACTATCACATTTAAGTCATGGTTAATGTAAAAAAGTAAAAAAGGCCAAGGAATATGATAGGATTCCTATACTTATGCACCAAAAAGGATAGGGGCCAAAAGAATAATAAGATTTCTTAATCAGCTTAAAGTTCATGATGTTAAAAACGTAAGAAATCTGATCAAACAGTCCATTATTTTAACAACTGCTCTCAGACCTCACGGCATATAAGTGAGCCCATCTCACACTGCAGGATGGCTCATCATCTGGGCCACCCATAGTGCTGAGGACCTCAACCCACAAGCTGCCTTCAGTATTAGGGTGAGGGCTCAGGGAGCCACAGAGGCTACAGCTCCAGGAACACTGGCGAAGTCATAACCAGGGGAGCATGTCATTCCATCAAGATTGTTTTATCCACACCTTTCTTATCTGGGCCAAACATGGTGCTAGGGACTTCAATGTTAGCCCTGAACTGCCGCTAGGATTAGGGTTAGGTGTTCCACAATCCTCGGAATTATTATTATTCCTGTTGCACAACAGGGGATTTTTACTTGGTTGTCTTCTTTTTAAAAAAAGCCAACATGATCTGAATAGGTCTTTAAACCCCTTGCTGCTTGACGGTTGCTTTTCGCCTTACTCTGAGCATTTCCCTGCACATATAATACCACCCTCCGTGAGTCATCTCACCTATTCCCATGCCTGCTGGCATTTTGACCTCTTCCAGATGCAGCTTTCTTCATCCCATCACTAGGATTCCCATCCCTCACACCTGCTTTCTCAGTTAGCACTGCCAAGCGGGGAAGCAATTGACTTGCCTGATTGCCCAGAGCAGCCTGGCATCGCTTCCCTTGTCTCACTAACAGGTCTGCAGTGCTGTTCCCTTAGCTTCCTTTTCTCCAGGAGGACTTTTCTAGATTCTGTCTGTCTTGAGGTGACCAAGTATGAGCCGGCTGCACTCCAACCCTCCCGTTGCAGCTGACAGATGGAGGGGCGCTCCTCAGGACCTCCAGAAGTAAGACCTTTTCAGTTTTTGCATCCTCTCATGAGTCTACTTCATTAAACAGCATCTGTAAGTGCATATTAATGGTCCAAACTGCATGAGCAAGGTGCTGAACAACCTGCAAGGCTTCGTCTGTCTTTTGACTGAAGAAACCAGCCAGACAAATCCCAGGATTGCCATGTTGTGTTGGACCTTTCTTTTGCCCCTCCTTATATGGACTTTCCCCTTCTCTTTCTGGAGAGGAATAAAGCAGTGCTGGCTTATCTGGGGATTGTCATTTTTTCCCACTGACTGGAAGCATTTTGTAAAATCTTCTATAGGAAAAGACTGTTTTTTTCTTGCTGGCGATCACACTAATGCACACTGCTGCTTTCTTGTAATGTCTTGATAAAAGATATTTTAGCCCTGGGAATGCTCATTTACTGGAGCAGAAATACCAATAAGGCATCACCTTAGGTAATGGTCATAGCAATGTAGGTCAGTGGGTGAAGCAAGAATGCTCGTGGATAATTTAACTCCCTACACGGGCACACTTTGGCCAGGGAGTGAAAGAGTACTTTAAATAAGGATAGTCCATTGACTCTTAGGTAGTTTTCTGCACAGATAAGCAGAAGATTGACATGCCAGGGTCAAAGCACAGTCTTTTGCTCCTCAAACTGGCATAATTTAAGAGTGAGGGAATGCAAAGGGAAAGCACCATGCTGGATTGCCTGACAGTAACTTATCTAAGAGCTCAGCTGGGAGAATATTTCAGGGTAAATACTTTCTTCAATGCATTTGCCTCTTTTCCATTTGGAAATTGTATATAAACATGTTTTTGCAAGACTGTTTGTCATTCAGAATGATTTACATTGAGTGAAACTCAAGTTTAGGCCCATTCACAGGAAGCTCATTGCAGCTTTTCACAGAAGAAATTCAGTCTGATCCAATTTAACACAGAGATCACAAGGCGTGCCTTCTTGCCTCAATTGGATAATTCTTTGATTTAGTTTTTTGATGTGAATATCAATTATTCATTTGAATTTTAACATTCTAGTAGTACTTGATGCTATTATAATGGTATATGCTGTTTCGGCAAATATTTCTGTACAGATATTACTTGTGAGAAAATTTACAGCGTGAAAATTAAAACCAAGGAAATGCAGAGTTCCTTTCAAAATACAGATGAATATTCATAAAAGCATTACAGTATTTGCCTCTCTCTGATGTTTAGTGTTGTTCACTCATCCAAAGCTGGAAGGATATAAGCTGAGACATGATACTTCAAGAGAGCAGTTAAATGAGGAACTGGGGAGATTAAGTTATAAGTTATAAGATGATTGTAAAACTCCTGGACATTTTGGGGCTGCAAAGCCTTTTTGAAAGATGAGAGAAAATACCACTGGGTGTAATGTACAAAACTAGCTCAGAAAACAGGATGTTCAGATTCAAATTACTTCAAGAGCCCTGGTTCAACTCTACCTTGCAAACAGGAGTCTGTGGAGCATATTGAGATAACAGAAATTTCAGTAAGCTAGAAGTAGCCTACTTCTGACAACATGCAGAAGTCTACATTGGAGCCTGATACAACAATGGAAGGGTGAAATACTTTATAGGAAAAAAAAATTCAGGAGGAAATTATACATCCAAATCTCTCAGGCGGCTGCTTTCACAAGAGGTGACTTAGTTGACCAACCAGGAGCATAGCTCTAATGGCAAAGCCGTGCAGGAATGTATTGACTGTACAGTTTTGAAGCATTTGGTGGTTTTCTGGTCCCTGATTTTTATTTTGTTCTTCTTTGTTTTCTTCTGCCTACGATAAAGTGTTTGTGGCAGTCTCCCAAATGCAAAGGGGTTATATGCATCCCACAGACAACTCAAGAGGCTTGACAAAGTCAAATGCAGTAAGACTTTACTAGGGTCGCACTCTGGAATTGTCAGCATTTTGAGCCCAAAGTGGTAAAAGTGAAATAATTGTGTAATTAAACACTTGGTTAAACCCCTTGGAAACCAGCAGCTGGGGGAATGTCTAATCATAGTTACCTGCTCTAATATAGTTGCAAGAAAACAAATGAGTGGCTCTGATTTCTCACATGTATGGGGGAGTTGATACCATAGCAGTTTCACCTCTACACCCCAAAGATGGAGCACAGGCACCCAGGAGGAGCAGAGCTGCCTCACCTCTTCTTGTTCTTCTGGAAATATTATGTATCTGCAGGAGAAACTTCTGCAAGAACAGAGATGCTGAAAAAAGAGAGGAAGCAAAAAGCAGACTAACAAAGAACACATATGACAGGTATAGAAGGATGGGCAGAACAGCTTCAGAGAAAAAGCCTGGAGAGTTTTAGTGTTGAGTGCTAGTTCAAAGAGATTCTTTGCTCACCGTGCTGTGTTTTTTTTGTTGTTGTTTGATTCCTGCCGTAGTCAGGGAAAGCAGATTAGAATGCATAACGGATATCTAGTTTCAGCATGGATTTCCCTTTCTACCATACAGCACTTCATTTGACTGTTTGGATGAGTTCTCAAGTTAACCTCCTTGGAAACTGAAGGAAATGCAACTACTGTCCTCCACACAAGAGAGTCACAAGAATCCATTAATTTCCTTTATGTAACCAAGCAGGTGACTTGAAAATTTCCAGCTGGTGTGTTTGAACCTCATTCTGCCCTGAATTTAGGATGAAGCTGCCTCAAACCCCTGCTTCGCTCAGTGTTTCATCAGGTGACGTTTTGAAAGCTGCTTTTTCACGACACTGAGTTAAATTTGCAATAAACCAGTCATTCTTCAGGAGATCAAACACATTAAAAATAATATAAAAAAGGATCTCCTGAGATCCAAAGATGTAGGCATTATTTTGATCCTATGAATTTGTATCTGTATTTCTTCAATGTCCTTTTCCCAAGGTTTCTATTTCTTACCCCTCTATTTAAGTCTGAGGGATGCAGGAAAAGCTACCCCTTCACCTTCTCTCTTCACACAATAAATACTGAATGAAGTTCATACTGCAAGCATTGGCAGTAGAATCTCTCGCTCCCCAGCAAAAGAGATTAAAAGTGTCTCTTGGCACATCTCATCGGGGGACTTCTTTTATCCCTTGAACCAACAGAAGCTTTGGATCAACAAAAAGGACGGAAGCAGGTGTGTTTTTACCTCATGCCAATCTATCCTACTCTCCATCTTCAGAAAATTGTTCTTTAGCTCTCCAAAGGATACTCAGCACTTGGGTAACTATTTGTTTCTGCTTTATCTTGACAGTACAAACCAGAACAACAATAACCCTGGATGCAGAAGGACTCAAAATCACCTATGCTTTTATTATTATTATTTCATATACATGATATATTGTATTAAAAATCCACACAAACTGTCATGTTATCAGATATGAAGCAGTACTCTTCTTCAAGGTTATGTTTAGCATTTCTCAAATGCAGCTTTTAATCAGAAATTTCTGGCTGTCCAGAAAAAAGTATCTCTTCAGTGGATATTCGCTTATCTTTAAGAAAGGTCTTTCTTGAACCATAGTTTCACACACACTCTAAGACTTTGAAAGAGTGGTTTAACCTTCTGTCCCTTCCCACAGTCACTCATTTACACGTTACACTTCCAAGCCTATGTTGGCAGGGCTGTTTAGGGGTTTTGCACTGAACTAGATAGAGGAACTAGGGAGCACATGATAGGGAACTGCTTTTTTTCATTGGCAGTGCTAACCATTCAAATGGTACATGGGATTATGGCTACAGTGCATTTTCTTGGGCTGACATAAAGACAAACTTGCAGCTTGTTCTTGCTGTGCTCTAGTCTTATCTGACATGAATAAGCACAACTCCAAAGCCATACTGTGTTTCCACATTAATGTAACTGCTGAAAGACAGGATATGGGATCTGTCCTGCAGCAGAGTGGGAACAGTTCTTCTGGGTTTTACTTTTTGGTTTTCTTTGGGTTCTGATTTGTTTTTTTTTTTTAATTTTGTGGAGCAAAGCAGCAATTTCCCACCCTACTGTCCCAAAAGAAATGCTTTTGAATCAGCAAAGATCTGGCTGTTCTCCCAGATTTGTGTTCTTCTCTTTTTTTGTGTTTCTCTTTCAGTTACTTATTTTTGTTTCCTAACCTGCCATAACCTATTTCCATACTTCTAAAATCACTTAAGAAAGAGCGATCTCCCCCTCACTCCTTCCCACTGCCTACATCCCCAACCTGTTGCTGGAATCTCAAATCCTCAAGTATTAGAAAAGGAGAGGCTTTTTTTTTCACAGCTAAATTAACACCAATCTGCTCTTGTTAGCTTGACGTTCTCCTGAGAGCAGCCATACAACCTCTTCATTTCATTTCCCCTTCTCTTGCTGCTTAAGAAGTAGCACATCCTCACACCAGAGACACTTGTGTGAATCAATTTGCAGTGACCAGCTTAAATGTCTCCTGGGCCACTCAAGCTTTTTTCATTTGGATTTGTAGAGTGAAGAAATAGCTACCTTGTGATGGCTGTAAAAGAAGCCTGATGAGGGACAGAGGTGAAGCGCTTGTGTTGGCACACCGTGCTTGCTCCTCAAGTCAGCTTCCACTGCCTCAGTGGGAGCATCATCAGGCCTGCTAAGCATGTCTAAAACATTAATCTTTTTTATGATCCTTCCAGTTTTCTTCATACACATTGGACATTTGGGCATTTGTGTAGAAAAGCAGACTGATTTCTTGCCTCAGGACCAGTTCCATGCCAGTAATCCTTGCCAAACTTGACACAAGCAAGGGTGAAATCCTGGCCCAGCTAAAGTCAATAGCAAAGCTCCCATGAGAGTGAGAGTCCAGATCATACCGTCAGCTTTTTGCACAAGAACCAACCTTCTCACGCCTGCTTGTCTGTGGGGATGTCTGTTGAAAGAGATATTCCTTCCTCATGGAGGAGAAAGGGCTGAAAGGCGAGTAAAACAAGGCCAGTGTGGAGAGGATCTTAAATGTGATGTTAGAGCTTTTAAAGATGATCTTTCTGTTTGAAAGGTGTGTTATAAACGTAGCTGACAGCTGCAAAGCTCCCCCAGGTATCCTCACCACCCCTAGAATGACATAACAAGTTGTAAAAAGCAATTTGTGCATTCTCTCTCTCTGTCTTTTCTCCAGTGAGTATTTCCTGGAGAGGAAATAACCTTAAACAAATGCAGAATCTCTGAAAATCACACCTGCAGGGGAGGACCTATCTAACCTCCTGGGTGATTATTCTTTAAATAAATTTTAAAAAAGGGTCATGCTTTTTTTTTTTCTTAACCATAGAAGAACCTCAGTATAATCACATAACCATAAACCAGTTTCTTACGGGCCTCACTGTCAAGCTGCTGCACTAGCAGCTATCCAATTACTCACTAAATGTCTGCAAATCCTTTGGTCTGTTCGAGATGATTTGCAGTAGGTTGCAGACTCCAGGTTACTATGTCTTGCTGGAGAAATAAAAGTCTTCGTTGTCACAGTTTTGCTGACTCTTTTTCAACATTGCGTTCTGTCATTTCACTACACCCCAAAGATGAAAGTAAAATACAAAATAACATCTTCTGAGATTTTAGTGTCTTCTTGGCTCTAAAATATCCTGAGGGCAGGGAGAGGGGAACTGCAATATAATCACAACAGCATTTTCATGATAGAAACTCTGGAGATTGTAAAAACAATAAAAAAGGTCAAAGCTGCTGGTAACATTGATCTCCTTTAGCTGCAGTTTTGGGTGAGCTGAAGACACTGTTCTATGGCTGGAGAATCCTCTACATTCCCAGAGAAGTTAATAGAGAGCATAAGATTTTCATGTCCAACCCTCACTCTCTGGTAGGAATAAACAGCAGTAGTTATTTCCTTGTTCTTTGTCTAGGCTGTGCAATCACATACAAAAAGCTCACATGCTCTACACTTGCAGTAATTTAAACTTTGGGGGCTGCTGGTTTTGTTTGAAGCCACATATTCCCACTAACAGTAATCAGAAATATACCCGCTATCAAAGGCAGAATATTCCCCTCTCTGTCCAGCAGATTGGTTTACTGCAAGAAAACTACCTGCACAAGCAAATATCCCAGACATGTCAGACTTCTAACAGAGCTATGAATTCTGGTAACAGTCAGAGGTAGAACATTAATAATCAGAACCATAAAACAAATCTAAAAACTGCAGAATAATAATAAAAAAAGATATTTATAGAGGCAACGCAGGAGATGCAATAGTAAAAGAGCCTCCCTCTGGATCGTCAATTCATGAGTTCTGTGATCCTGAATAACGGGCATGCTTCCAAACGATAAAATAAAACACATCAACTATTCAAAATCACTAACTTTCCTCTTGCGTTCCTTAAAGGTGAATTGCAGCAAATGTATAAATTTTAGTGTGCAGTAACTTGTGTGCATTTTACTACCATAGGAAGTGAATTCCACAGTATTTATTGGAAATCATTATCTTCCTCTGCCTTTTAAAATTTAATTTAAAATTTGTCACAGCAGCAGCAAAGCTGACATAGCCTAATACTGGTGATGGAGTGATACTTTCTGAAAGGACTCCATGGGAAGATCTGCCATGATTTGCCAATAACATCTGTAATGATATTTTCCTATCAAAAATCAGAACTTCCAAAATAAAATAATTAAATGCTTGTGTCTAAAAAGGACTTATGGACAGGGATCATGACCAGTAACAGAAGATCTCTAACTGATCTAAGCAGCAACATCAAAAAAATCAAGCCTCCATGGAAGCAAAACACTCTGCCCTATTTTCAGTCTTATTGGTTAATTAATTCTTTAATTCTTTATAATAATTTCATTTGGGACTCTGAGAGCAGATGTAACCACTTGCTCAATTATGGAGTGTTTCACACCTGCTCTAGACAGACAGAAGAGGCAAGCAGGTGAAAATCAAGCTTCTGCCTATTCTAATCAAGGCATTTTTTGGCAGAATGAGCATTTTTTATTATTCCAAAACACTCCTGCTGGTAAAAATCTCCCCACCACCTTGACTAACATGCATGTTTCTTAACATGGGGAAATAAGGCTTTTGCTATTAGAATTGTGTCAAACATCTAAGGGTCATAACTATAATGCATTATATATACAGCTCAGGATATGCTTGATAAAAGAAAACTAACAATCAAAGAGGGATGTTGTCAAATGCACATGAAATATGAATCTGAGTTTTTGGATATGCACACATGCATTTGTCTGTTTCACTGTAGGTGGACAGGCAAATATGAAGTGTTCTTACCTGACCATCATTAACCAACTCATTTTCCATAGGTGCTGGGGTAGAAATGCTTATTGTTAAGTTGAATATTGTTTTCATTTCAGCCTAAGGAGTGGTGAGGTTTTTCTCTTGTGACCTCTTTCACATGATCCCATGCTGATTTGAGTAAATGGAATTTCACCATGAGTTTCATGAAGGCCCAAATATCTTTCCAGGGGCCTTCTGACAAGAGATAAGCTATGATTGCTTCTTTCAATGTTATCAGATCTGTCTCCTGCAATCCACATCTGTTTATGGAATAAGTTCACCTGGTAATTGGTTATTATTTCATACAGACTTACTGAGAGAGACTGGGTTCAGACACTATTGTATTTGTAGTGCCTTCAGATCAGGCTTCAGGACTGTGGACCTCTGACCTAACTGCAAATAATGTTAAGGAAAAGCCAAAAAAGTAATGCTATTAAATGCAGAGAAATGACAAAAACAGCAACATATGGCACATATGTAACTACTAAGTATCTACCAAGAAATCCTTGGTCTAGCACGATAAATCCTTAATCCAGAGATACCCCCAAAAGAGAGCCCCTAAATAACCTTGTAATAAGAATTCCATACTAAAGAATGGGCTCTAACAGTCTCTAATCCATTTGGAGCCCTCTTCAGTATTTGCTCCTGTCTAGCAGGAGCAGTTAGAATACCAAAATGTATATGCAACTGTTTAGTCTCTTAAAATCTTTAAACAATAATGGCACCACAAGCAAATTGTGGCATTCAGCCTCAGATCCAGACAGACAAGGCTGAATGTGATCAAATTTAGACAGCTAAGTTGTATGTTCATATCAAATGTGTAAGGATCCCTATCTATGATTTTCCATAAAAATGTGTAAAAGGCAAGCTCTGCCTGCTGAGTTGTAGCTCGTGTTTTAAGGAGGTAGACATGGGTTAGGCAGCTAACAGAGGAAATGAAAGATTATTTATCATTTGATGTTTTATAAACTATTCTATAACAACCTGTAAAAATGTCAAACACAGAAAACCCTTCATTTGGTATTTCCATGCTGTGCTCTTGTGAGGAATCCAGCTCAGCAGGAACTTAAGCCTAACACCTTCAGATCTCCCAAGGTTTGGTTCCCTCTACTCCCACAAAAAAAAAGGAGCACAACCAGATAATGATGGTAGAAAGCATTGTCATTTTTTCAAACTTCAGGCCTTATGGAAGAGCAGATCATAACAACCTCTCCCAGTTCATAACTAAAACAGCAAAAGAGGCAAACCTCTTTGTGTGTTTTGTAGAGTTTATTTCTTCAGGGCTCCAGCAGCTGTTTCCTTCCTTTGGTTTATTTTAAATTAACACCACAATTTCGTGAGGAAGTGCTCAGGTGTAAAATAAAACGGTAGCACAGTCCTTGTTTTTGATGCTGAAAGCAGTGAAAAACAGTAATAGGACTGGCAGATTCCCTAACAAGTATCAAATCTATTTCACTACAAAAAGATATTGGCTTTTTTTCAGTTGTTGGTGATCATAGAGCCTACATGTTGGTGTCCCAAAAATTTCACTAAAAACTTAAAGTGCCTAAAGCTCTCCATAAAGGTGTGTTGAGTAGGGATTTTCTTTATTGTGTGAATGTTAAAGAAGTAGTACACAGAGGTATTTTGCAGATGGGGCCAAAGTAGCAAAGTGATTTCACTGCTGGAATGTTTCTTTCTGTGTATGTTCCTTAATCGTACCTCAACTTTCCTTTAAGAGAAATAATTTGTTTATTTCAGGCAAAATCCAGAACTTAGTTCCAAAGATAAAACATGAATTTATTACAACTATGCTTTCGCTTCTATAAATGATGTAGTCTGAAAGCAGCTATCTGTTGCTTTGCTTTATGTAGAGGTGCTGTCCCATCCTTTAGTGATGTAAGCTGTCTTCAAGTCAGACTTCCACAGAGAAGTGGACATAGAGCACAGAGACATTTTCAGAAGCAAAGCTGGCCACAGGACAAGGGGTTAGTGAATGGGGTAACATCAGGCTGGTGATTGGTCACTAGTGGGGTTCCGCAGGGCTCCATCCTTGGCCCAGTTCTCCTCAACATCTTCAACTTGCACACAGGACTTGAAGGTAAGTGAGTAAGATTTCAGATCACACCAAATGAGAGGAGCTGTTGAAACCATTGAAGGTAGAGAAGCCCTGCAGAGAGACCTCAACAAAACAGAGGGCTGGGCAATTACCAACCCTATGAAGTTTAACAAAGACAAGTGCTGGATTCTGCAGTTGGGATGGGGAAACCCTGGATGTACACACAGAATGGGAACGAGAGACTAGAGAGCAGTGCCATAGAAAAGGACCAGGGGGTCCTGGTCTTTGGCAAGTTGAACATGAGTCAGCAGTGCCCTGGCAGCCAAGAGGGCCAACCCTGTTCTGGTGGGCATCAGGCACCGCATCGCCAGCCAGGCAAGGGAGGGGATTGCCCCGCTCTGCTCTGCACTGGGGCAGCCTCACCTCAAGTCCTGGGTACAGTTTTGGGTGCCTCAATATGAAAAAGATATAAAACTATTAGAAAGCACCCAAAGGAGAGTTATGAAGATGGTGAAGGGCCTTGAATGGAAGCTGTATTGATGCCTTAGGATTTTAGCTTTTTTATTTTCATTTCATATNATCCTGCAATTCTTTAATGTGTAACTCTGAGCTCCATGTAGAGTGTTAGCTACTGCTTTTCCCATTTTGGTCAGACACAACAATTCCTCTCTAGGCCTGAGAATCAAGGACACCTCACTGTCCCAGGCCCCGAGAAATGTAAACAACAGTAAGTTGGGGGGGGGAGCAAACTGGGAGAATGGGACTGCACTGCCTGAAGCTGTAATTGGACAATTAACCTCTGATATGTAAATGGACAAAACTTGTATCTGTCCGAAAACTGTGTGACTGTCGTCCATCCTGGGTGTAGTCTCTGTGAGACTCCTGCACTGCCCAAGGTGTACCCTGTGAAGGCCTTTCAATAAATACCTACCCTTTATCCTTTCACTCTGTCCAGCCTCTGTTCCAGGTCAGCCTCTCCAAGGCATCAGTAGGAGCAGCTGCTGAGGTCAGTTGGTCTGTTCAGCCTGGAGAAGAGGAGACTGAGAGGAGACCTCAGTGCAGTTACAACTTCCTCGTGAGGGTCAGAGGAGGGGCAGACACTGATCTCTTCGCTGCGGTGACCAGTGACAGGACCTAAGGGAATGGCATGATGTTGGGTCAGGGGAGGTTTTGATTGGGTATTAGGAAAAGGTTCTTTACCCAGAGGGTGGTTGAGCACTGGAACAGGCTCGCCAGGGAAGTGGTCATAGCACCAAGCTTGTTCAAGAAGAGTTTGGAAAAATATTCTCAGCACATAGTCTGATTCTTGGGCTGTCCTGTAAAGGTCCAGGAGTTGGACTTCGATGATCCCTGTGGTCCCTTCCAACTCAGAATATTCTGTGGTTCTGTGATTTTCAAGTCTGCCAAATTAGGTGGGAAATTATATTTCCACTATGGCTGCCAACTTTGTCTCATTCCATTCCTGACAGGAAACCCAAAAAGTGGCATGACTGATCCCCAGAGCTTGTGAAAATGCAGGCACTTTTGATATGAGCCACCTGAATTGATGGCTCAAGCACTCCCAGGTGCTCAGTTGCCTAGTATGCCATTAGGCAGTTTATTACCCCAACAAGCCCACCTGGAGAGCCTGCCCACAGGCATTTCTTCAGGCCGCATCCTGCCAAATGGGATGGGATACTGATGCATTGGTCTTCCAGCCCCTGTGGAGACCACTGCCTTTTAACTGTGGGGGGGCAGGGGGTGGACTCGGACAAAAATTCATGTTGAGGGAAATGGACGGAAAGAAAAAAAATACTCGTTATCTTGCTATAATAAGGGAACCTTGAAATTTTGCTAGTTCTAGCCTAACACTGCTGCTGTCAAGTCCACTGCATCTGTTGGTTAATGAAACAAGAGATGCCAAACCAGTTCTCTACCAAGGGTTACTTTGAAAATTTCCCAGAGGACAGCTGTGGGTCTTAGAGCACATTGCATCATGTTATCTTAGAGCATTGCATCATATTTATTTTGGGCTGTGGAAAGAAATGCACTTAGAATTTGTTGTTTGGATCTAGGGATCTGCCAAATGCTCAAAAAGGAGAATCAGACCTCTGATACAGTGCTGCAAAAGCCACAAACATCAGGTACTAACTAGAACCTGAGTGGCAAAATAATAGAGTAATAAAAGTTACCAAATCCTACTTTGTTTTGATCCCTTTCCTCAAAAAATTTCAAGAATAATTTTCAAAGGTCATATGCCATGGAAATCAGAAGGCAATCCTCTGAGGGTTGATGTAGTGCGTTGATGCTGGCTAGGTGCTGGGCACCCACCAAAGCTACTCATTCACTCCCTTCTGCAGCTGGAAAGGAGAGAGAGAAAATAGAATGAAGGCTTCATGAGCTGAGATAATTTGTGGGAAAGATCACTCACTGAATACCACCACAGGTAAAACAGGCTTGAATTAGAGATACTAATTTAATTTACTGCTAACAAAATCAGAGCAGGATAATGAGAAGAAAAGTAAACCTTAAACACACCTTCCCCCTAACCTCTCCCACTTTCCCAACTCTACCTCCTGCCCCGGAGGTGCAGGGAGACAGGGAATCTGGGTTATAGTCTGTTCATCACCTGTTGTTTATCCCACTGCTTAGGGAGAGGAGTCGTTCCCCTGCTCCACCCTGAGGTCCCTGCCATGGGAGGCAGTTCTCCATTAAATTCTCCAGCATGCATCCATCCCACGAGCAACAGCCCTCTGTGAACTGCTGCAATGTGATCCGTCCCGCACACAACAGTCCTCCCAAAACTGCTGCAGCTTGGCTGACTCTTCCACGGGGTGCAGTCCTCCAAGGACAGGCTGCTCCAGCCTGGGAGCAGGGCCGCTCTCTCCATAGGTCTGCCACAGAGTCACAGCCTCCACTAGGCATCCACCTGCTCCAGCAGGGGGCTCCTCCATGGGCTGCAGGAGGATCTCTGCTTCCCCATGGATCTCCATGGGCTGCAGGCACACAACTGCCTCACCATGGTCTGTACCACGGGCTGCAGGGGAATCTGAGCTCCAGTACCTGGAGCACCTCCTCCTCCTCCTTCTGCACTGCCCTTGGTGTCTGCAGAGTTGCTCCTCTCACAGGCTCTCACTCTGCTCTTCTCTGGCCACAATTAAAACTGTGCAATAACTTTTTCTCTTCTTCTTAAATGCATTACCGCAGAGGCAATACCCCCATTTCTAATTGTCCTGGCCTCAGCCAGCGGCACATCCATCTTTGGAGCTGCCAGGGATTGGCCCTGCCAGACATGGAGGAAGATTCTAGCACTTTCTCACAGAAGCCATCCCTGTAGCTCCCCACTACCAAAGCTTGGCCATGCAAACCCAATACAGTTGGCTTGGGAGGCTACCTGGGATATGGTGACCATTAATTTTCTGTATTTGAAGCTTATTAGAGTAAAACTGCACTGCCATAAGCACAGTGACATGCAGGAACTAACCTTTTTCAGTGTGTGGCTCTTGAACATATAATTTTCTTCATGCTTTTCAACATTTTGATTCAGTTCTGGCTTTGGTGTTAATCACTTCAATGTATACATAAATACTGCTGTTGAGCAATTACTCTAAAGAATTTTACTGAATTATGCAATGTTTTTAACCAAGTTATCAAATTTCTTCAGAAAAGTTTGCATGGTGTTAACCTCTTCTTTTGATGGTTATTTCTTATTCAAGCTGTGCCATAAAGTAACTTTTACGACAGACACTTGTAAATACTGTGACAGGTTTTTTTTATGAGCCTGTCTAAATATCCCAGAAATAAAACCAGAAGGTATTGTAGTTTACTGTCATGTAATTGTGTTTAACTAATTTGCAGTCTTGCATCTAATTTAATAACACAAAGTGGGCAGCCCAATAAATAAGATTATTTCCATGTTCTGCTAGAAAAGGACTAATAAATGTATACAGATATATAGAGGTATATATGCAGGACTGATTTCTGTAGAAACTCTTTGTGTAAAGACAGTTACAGAGCCTGGCTGAGTAACCCTGTATAAGATGAGGAATTTGATGTTACTGACTTGTCCTTCAAAGCACTGGATAAACGTATTAAACTGGACCTCAGCATCCCCCTTAATAGTATTCCTGTTGCTAGGAAACGGTTATCTGGACCCCATCCATAAGCCTTGTCTTTGGGACTGCTTTCATACTTAAAGCCCTAGCTCTGACATCCTTGAAATTGTGTTTTCATTTTTCATTGTCTTTCCTGCTACTTTTCTCCATTTGTTTTTGCTTACAAAATCTAGTTTTGCAAATGAGCAGATAAATACCATGTAACTGGCTACCAGCTCTGTAAAACAGAGATCTCCTTCAAATTGTATCCTCCAAAAGTATTCCTGGAGTTGCTTTTTGTCCTCACCATTTGTCCTGGGATAAGTGTCAGTGTGGATGAGACCACTCATGGAAGATCATCACTTTCCAAGCATTTACTGAAACATCTGTATTTATATGTAAAATACAAAGTTTTCTTTCCCTTCACTGCTGAGGTATTTCTTGCACCCCCTACTGCAAGATTATGCTTAATTAGAAGCCTCATTGTTTTGTTTGATGTTCTTTTAGTTGATTTCACTCTGCATATGAGACTTGCCATGTATTTACTAAAGGGAAAGGACACTAGGTCCTCTTGCTTACCAAGCTTATAAATAGATTGCACGATTTATCTTTCAAAAATCCTAGCAAAGCCAAAATGATAATTATAGCTGTATAATTATTAAAATGTGTTCCTAGCTGAGCTCGTTATCGCCTCTCAAGAATCAATGAAGGAATAGATGCCATGGATTTAATGATAGGGTTGTTTTAGCAGTTCTTATTTTACAAAGCAAAAGTAAGGAGATGGTAAAAAGGTCACAGAAGGTGGCAAAAAGGGTGAATTCAGCATTCTGCTATAGAAAGTGCTCTTTAGGATCCTCCAAGGGTGTTTCTAAAAAGCTAGTTGGAGATGTAAAAAAGCCCAAAAATCTAGGCTTACCTCATTTAACCTTTTACATATTCCTGATTCAACACAATCTTCAGATATACATTGCCAGGACACTTTTCCCTCAGCATATCAAACTTCTGACCTTGCAGCTGTTGTAAGTCAGTCACAGCAACACGTCCTGCTGTACCATGTTATAAATAAAGGTAACTTGCTCATCAAATGCCAGAGACTGGCCAGTGTTATACAGACTGATCCTGCAGTTCTCACACAGGCAAGACCACCACTGACCTAAGACTTCGTTCATTCCACTGATGGCACCAGCTCCCTTTTATTCATAGAGGTATAGCTCAAGATCCACCCAGAGGAAATCCTGGGTTTAGAGAGAAAATCCAGTGTAAGTGGAGTGTCAAAGGGCAAATTCCTGTATGCAGTAAGCCTTCAGGCTTCAGCACATTTTCTGAAACCTTGCTCCATGGAGAGATTGTCCCCCCAGCTACCTGAAACCACTAGGAACCTTACCTCTGTGCAAAGTTTTATATCAATGCTACTAAAAACAATTTCTGAGTAATTTTCAATGCTCATTTCTTATACTGCACTCTTATGGAGTTGGGTTGCTTTAGCTAAGTAAGGTCTTAGGAAGTAAGGTCTTCCTTCTGCTTCTTGCATATGGCAGTGTATCGCAAAGGCTCTCACTTAGACCTGTCATTCTGCATTTCCAAATTGAAATTCAGCTTTAAAACAGAGAAGAAAAAATTTGGAGTTGGGGACAAGATGCCGCAAGAATCATCTTATTGTATTGAAAGGGGGATCCTGATGTTCCCTTTTCTGGCTATGAGCCTCAGATATGCCATTAATTAAATGCTGGAACGCTTGATTTATATCACTAATAAGTGGTATAAAATTTGTTTTGCTGCCAATGCAGGCTGTTCAGAATGCAGGATGTGAACTGATAAACATGTACTGTAGATCATAGTGAGCCTGGAAAAGAGACAACATTGTAAAACATCCTGCAGAGCACAGTCTTGCCATGCAAATCCCAGCATTAGTGATAACTGCCCCTCAGTGAATTCAGAAATTGCCCTGTGAATCTTTAGCATCAAGAAGACATAGACATTGTCCTTGGATTTTACATCCAAATCCCAGCACTCACTGCAACCTTGATTTCAGAAAAACAAGTTGTTCCAGTTTTAAGCCTGCCTTTGGGTGAGGTTGTTAACAGGACAATATATTTATAGACCAAACCAAATACTAGTTTAGCCAAATTCTCATTTTACTGAGGAAGACCGGATCACAACTTCATGACTTGAATTTGCCTGTCTGTCATTCATTAAAATATGAGTACTGTCTATTTCACTCTGTGTCCAGTGACAAGGCTAAAGAGTGCCACAGTGAAGGAGTATAAGATATGCTCCAGCTGTCCCCTACAACTCCTCTGTCCTAAATATATCTCTTCAGTGCTTTAACTGGCTTAGTTTCCAGGAAGACTGGCAGAGGTTTAGCTTTATATGTGGCTAGCAAACTGAATGAGCAATAAATAAAACAGGGGGTTTAGGGAAAGTTTCGTTCTCTCAACGCAACACAGAGTACAGGACTTAAGAAGTAGCTTTGCTGTCCTCGTGTTTTGTTTTGAAAAGAATTTTTGAAAAAGCATGATCATCCAGAATATAGTTCTTCTCTTATTTGTGTTATCCTTTTTCAAAATCTCAGTAAAACTCTCCCTTTTCTTATGTCTTTGCCAACATACCTTGGCAAAAAACTTGGCAACGGTCAGGTTTTTCTCTGCTAAGAACAGCGTCTATCAGGCTGGTGGGGAAGTTCTTACTGCTTCCTTACACTCCCCTTCTCCATCTGCTGCTTAATATGCAGCATTTATAGTTCCTGTGGTAGGGAGCTGTCTCGCGGTTGTGGGTTTGTGAAGGAGGTACTGGTCCAAGGACAAAACTCTTAGTTCAAAGTTCTAGAAATAATAATAATTTTCAGGGTTTCTCAGCTATATTGGCGAAGTGGTATTTATGGCAGTGACAAACACCTTCACAAAAAGGGTCAAGGCACAAGTTCCCCAGTCTACTCTTGCCTTTCTCTTTGCCTGTGATTGTTTTGTGCATAGGCCTGACCGCCCCAAAAGGAGAGGAGAGGAGAGGAGAGGAGAGGAGAGGAGAGGAGAGGAGAGGAGAGGAGAGGAGACGAATACTCTTTGGAAGTCAAAACTATACCTTTATCTGCCTCAGAAGCACGTGTGTAAGCCATTGAGAAAGCAAGCAACCTGGACAAAGGATGTTGGTCAGATACATGAGAGATATGCAATTGATTTGATTCTCTAGTGTATCTCAGGAATTATAAGACAGGTTTGGGATCTCATGGCCTCCATGGTGATGAAAGTCTTTGGGGTGATGGCACTGAGGCCTTAGGCTTCAAAGACTCCTCCAGGCAGGAGAATTCAGAGAACACCTGTCAGAGGAGACATATACGTAGGCCATTTTCATAGTTCTTGTGAACTGAAATTGGGGAGCTTAGCATGATTTGTGTGCACTGCAATCCTACCTCTCACTAAGATTTACTACTGTGAAGTTCCCCACTCCCCGAATATCCTTCTCACTGCAGAGGGGCTGCAGCAGAGCTGAGTCTGCTCCTCAGCCAAGCCTGAAGGTTTTTGTGTGTTGCTAGCAGGATGGCAGGGCCAAGGGAGTCTTGCCTGTACATTCGCACCTCCCATCACTTTTGCATGCTGTTTTTTTGGCCCCAGTGTCCTCAGAAGCACAGTGTCTGCTGGGCACTCAGTCACAAATCCTCTCTCAAGAAAATACAGGTGGAAAGCAGCAATTAATTCTGCTCAGTGGAACACTCATTTAGGCAGCACGGTTATTGGAATGATCACCAAAGAGGAGGGGACATTTTTGTGCTGTCCCTCAAGGCAGGAAAAGCCTCAAGTCATATGTCATAGTCCTGAAGGAGGTATGTTGGAATAGCTGGTTGAAAAAGAATTTTTTTTTTTTTCTGATGCCTTTTCCCTACTGAGCACTCAGGTTAACAAGTGGGAGCTCATTCAATTGAGCAGAGGCAGCCCCTGGACTCCTTTGAGCTTATTCTGCCCAAATGAACTTGTTTAGTGAGGCAGCTTCCCAAGCCTGAAACTCATTCCTTTGAACCTTCACACTTTGTGGGCCAGTAATTAAACATATTAAAAGGAGAGGTTGAGGGAGGGCACAATGTCTTCATTTTGTTCTCGTTTGTTTGCTTGGAGTTCAGCCACTGAAAGTGTGATAATTCTAGCATTTAAAAGAAAACAGATTATAAAACATCTTATTGTTTTTGTCTTTTGGCTTTCTTGGTTGCAGAGTAGGTAACTCAGCAGGAGAAAAGGAAGCCATGGCTTTTATCTTGGCATCTAGCTGCTGGCACTTATGCTTATGTAATCAGCCTTCAGGAGAGATTATGCATTTTAACCATTTTCACGATTGCTCAATTATCAGTCTGTCATTTCATCCAAATTTCAAGGGGACTTGACCAGTTCTGTTTCCACAATAGATTCAAAGCTGATTACATCTTTGGGATCCTCACAAACTCCATCTCTGAACCTAGTGTTTTCCTGCAGGATGGTCTTGTTTTTTTCTTGGAGGCCCTTTGTCTGTGGTTATTACTTTGGCTGCCTTAATAAGTAAGAGCCATCTGGAGGCATGGTTGACCGAGTTTGCACCTGCGTCTACATCTGCACTGTCTGGCCACGTCAGGTGGATGTTCACCTAAAAGATCTATCTCAGTGTGATAAAAAGGAAAAGATAAGGGAGGGAGGGTGTAAAACTGTTATTCCTGCCTCCCTGCAACAGCAGGTGCACCAGATGGCTCACAGAGTAATTAGGGTGAAGAAACAGTGTCAAGACTTCAAATGGTGTGGTCTGTAAATGATCATCAAATCAAATTCTTTATCAAAGATGGAGTTTTCTCTCTCCCCATTTGCAAATCGATACACATTTGAAACAGCGCGTGTAATCTGCTTCCTTACGTGCAGGCACCTGGAATGCAGACAGAGAAACCTGGTCAAGAGACCATTCTTATTAAGCAGCCATCTGTCCTAACAGACTGTCCCTAAGCATTCCCAGCCTGTTGAGTTGTTATGCTTTGCTTCATTTAAAGGCAATTTTTCCTTAAAAAATATTTTTTTCGCCTCCTTAAGTGGTCACCTAGAGGAAATTTTGCCATGCAGTATGTAAGGTAAACAGCACAAGGCTTCCTGGTAGAGTTATGCTTTGGCAGCAGAACAATGTTTAATCTGCAGATCTACTTATTTCTAAAGCTTCTTGTATTTCCCCCTTCTTCTTAGCTTTTGACTGTGTTAGCTGCCTTGGACGCAGGGAGATACTGGCTCCTGCCTGAGCCTGCTGGACAGACCTACCAGAGCTCTGACTGGCGTGTTGGGTATCTGGTAGCGTGGGATTAATGCGCTATCACCATGTCACAGCCCGGGGTGCCTCACTTGAGAACCGCTGCATCCCTACCACACTGCAAAGGGCCGCTGCTGCACAGCTGTGGGCTGCCCTCCTCTTCACCTAGCCCCTCTCTGCACTCGCCTGAAATAACCACTCTACCTACCAGTGTGTTCTCTCCCATTTTCTACACCTTTGTCCCGCATTTCAAATCCCTCATTGTGCCCATGGAACTCTGCAGCACCCTGGCACCCATGGGAGCAACATGGATGGAGATCATAACCACTGGTGAGCAGTTTAATGGCAGGCCTGAAGCTTTAAGTACTTTTACAAGGGTATTTCTGTTTAGGTTCTGAAACCCCTCTTTTTGCCAAACACAGCATTTTGTTAAATAACTACAGTAAAGCAATATCCTATGAAAAAGGAGAAGCCTAAAAATGAGCTTTCAGCTGGATTCTCAGATAATCACAGAGCAGCGACGGAGCAGCTGCACAAGGTTTAGATACTCCAGGATAAATTCTGTAGAAAAGCTTACACATAGAAAGAAGTTTTAACAATGTGCATAATGCTAGCCTAGAATTTGAGTCTAAGAAAGGCAGTCTGTTGTCCTGCTGCTATTTACTACAAATGGAATTATTTTGATTTGAGTGTCAGAGTGTTTGAGTTTTTTCCAAATTATATTCTGCTATGGTGAGTTTACATATTAAAATTGATAGATTTACCTTTCCAAATCTGTGATTTTTAATTTTTTTTTTTTTTTTTTTTTTTTTTGAAAGCCAGTCTGTAGCTGAATGCTCTCTGTTAAAGGAAGCTATGACAGAGTTAAAGGGATACAGGGTCCCTGTGGCAAACACGGGTCACATGCAGGAGAAGAAACCTCACCTGGATTGCAGCATGGGAGACTGGAGTGGGCTGCTGTAGTGCAGAGCCTTGTAATCTGGCAGTACAGTGCAAAGCATGGGATGCTGAACTAAAAAAATTCTCCAGAACTGCATTTGCAGTGTTCATGTAAGTAAATCTAGAACTGTAACTTTTTATTTTTCAAACATGCTTGGGAGCTAGCCAGCCATATCTAAACTTGCCGGACTTTTTTGGCCAGGAAGTTTGGCTCAGTTCTTACTCATTTTACACTGAGATCCAAAAGCTAATCACAGAACAGTCTAATTCCTCTAAAAGATGAGTACATCTGTGGGACTGGACTGTGCTCCACAGAAATACCTAGTGTTCTTGCTTTCTTTTAAAAGCTGCTCTCCACCTTCTCTGCTCCCCCTTTTCTCTCCCTTTCCTCTTCCCCCAGGCTTGGCAAGCCTCTGAGCCCAATTCTTGAGCAGATGCTATTGCAGAAAAGGTGCATGGTGTCACAACTCCTTGTGACTTCTCAGGAAGAAAACTCAGCTCCTCACCTGAGCTATCAGGCTCTGGGTCCCAACTACATGGAGGGGCCTCTGTTCCCCTGGATGGTTTGGCACACAGCCTGAAGATTATTCTTTCTTGCTAACTAGCTGAAAATCAGGTACCTGTTCAGGATTCTCTGGACCAGCTGGAGTTTAGTTTCTGCTCAGTGAACCAGGTGTTTTCTGTTTTGGGCAGATCTGTGCCTAATTTTTTGACTTATAAATCCTTTACTGCTTCTAGATCTCAGTTTAATATAGTCAGCAGTTCAACTCTTTTAATTTCCACACTCTGTTTAAACCTAGATAATTATCTATCCCTGTAATTACAGTGGTGAGCAGTGTGTCAGTACCTTAAACGTGCACTCCTGGTTACTCATAGCCATACTCTTCTCCTCCATTCTAGTAAAAAGGAGCCAAATTTCCCCATTGGTATTGCTAAAAACACCTTTTCAAATCAAACCTAAGCAAATAAAGCAGCTCATGTATATGCACTCTGACCTTAACTGTTTCCACAGCAGATAAACTATTCTGTATCACTCTACTATACATCTGGAGCTTTCCCCAACAAATATGTCTTCAGTGAAAAGATGAAAAAAAAACAATCTGTTTGTAAAATCCCTAGATCTTTATTTTCCTGCAAGAGGCAGTCTAGGAGCTTTCCTCTGTTATAGTCTGCATTTTTGCTTTTGTTTCTGTATATCTTCACATGTACCAGAAAATACAGTTAATTTCCCTACCGCTTTTGATTACTCCTGGTTGGCAAACAATGAAGATTAATTGTTTTCTGATGTCGCAGAAACAAACATGATTCTTATTCACAAGTAACCTTGGCAGTGTCAAGAGGGGCACACACAGCCCTGGGAACAATTTTCTTAGCTAGCTGTACTTCCAGAGCCACAAAGAAAAGCCATTTTGTTGCTGTTTCTAAGATAAAGCTATGGCAGAGAACTAAGATGCAATCCAAGTATCATATTCAAATTAATAGATAATTAAGCTGAAATGCATTTTTAAATTGCAGGAACATGAAAACAGTGATGCTACTGCTCTTGGGGCAGGTTTGCATGGAAAAGAAGAGCAGGAAGCTGCCCAGCCCCATCACAGCCTGGGCCCCAGACCAGTTGATGAGAGGGGAAGCTTTACTGGTGCAGGTACAGTGCTGCGTTTTAGAACTACTTTTGCCTCCACTTTATGTTAGCAGCAAGGCTCTGTATAACAACATGTGGACATAGAGTCTGGGATGAAACCTACCTCAGGCATCCTGCTATATTCCTATGCCAATCACAAACATGCCCTTAGTGATGAATGGAAGAGGGGGCAGGTGAATCTTAAGGTAGATGTCTTTTTTCACAGATGTGTATAAAGAGTCAGAGTAATTTAACTGCTTATAAAGTGAAGCAAATGGATATATTTGCAGTGTAGATGATGGAATAGAAAAATGTTATCATTCTACAAATAGTATCTTTTATATGTTTCCAAAGAGAGAAAGAAAACAAATAGCAAAATTAATCTATTCATTTTGCTCTGTGGTAATGTTTCTTCAAATTAAATTATTCCATAATGACCTATTCAGTGCTTTGCATTATCTTTGAAACAAATAGTCTATTATTTTGGTACTTCTCTGGCCCTTAAAAATATGTCTCAGTTCTTCAAAAAGTGATGTAGGAAAGTAAGATTTATTTCCAATTCACTAATAGGAAACAGGTACTGGCATTCTAAAAATCTTAGTTACTAGCAGGTGTGGTCCTGCTGAATTTCTGTGCATAAGTTTTGCAATGGCAGAACCTAACGGGGGACCAAGATCAAATAAGAATGAGGACAAGACTGTGACTGAAGCTCACCTCACACTGAGCTCGCTGAGATCATCTCACACTGAACTCAGACTACCCTTCCTTAGTTGCAGGAGTTTTGCTCAAGCAAGAACTAGAAAATTAGGTCTCTATGCACATTAACAATTTTAATAAAATATTTTTTAGTTGTAAGTGTAAAAGTCAAATTTCCAGTGTTTAATAGTGGAGCGTACTTGTGGTTGACTCGGGTTCAAACAGCCTTTCAGTTACCTAATTCTGCATCGTGAGGATGCCATGCCAAAACATTGATCTTGTTCTGAGCAAAAAGCCAGCTGTGCTCAGTGTAAGTCTGTGCTAAAACCATTGTAGGACTAAGCCCTATGTGGCAGCTATAACATTTGAATTGATAACAGTAGAATATTTTGCAGCTTTTCTAATTAAAATAATAATTATGTAGTGTCTATCAGCATGGAATTCCAAATGTAAGCCTCAGGGTCAAATGGCTTAGAAAACTGAAACTCTGCTCCCTCCCTGGGAAAGAAAAGGAGATGAGGCCGTTCTAGGAAGCTTCATTTACATAAATTGCAAATATTGTTTACAAATAATACCATCTACTCTGTTCTGCTCTTCATAAAGGACAAAATACTCTTACTCATGCACCATAGTAGCATGCACCCCAGAACTGGTAGGTCACTCTCATCAACAGGCAGTGATTTTATGTTGGATAGTGCAGTCAAGAGAGCTCATTTAGAGGGTGCACGATATTCTTATGAGCACAGGTAGTGTTCTTAGTTCTGGTGCCCTCGAGTACAGCAGGTAAAGCTCATATAACCTGGTTAGCTTTGGGACTGAAGATAACACATGGTCAAGATAGTTAGGATGCCTTTTTGGGAATGCAGCACCAAATCTGCAGAAGTAGATTTGAAATCACAGAACTGAGCCCAATTAGCTGCACATCAGAGTAGATGCTGGTGAAGTGATTTTCCTTGAACTGAAGCTGTGTGGTGGAGGATCAATCAATCAATTTATGAACACCTCGAGGGTAATAATAGTCTAGTGAATGTGAATTTGTCAAGGACAAATTGTATCAAACCAATCTAATTTCTTTCTTTGACAGGATAAGTGAATAAGGGGGAAGCAGTAGATGTGATCTATCTTGACTTCAGTAAAGCTCTTGAGTCTCCTACAGAGCATTCTCATAAGCAAATTAAGGTATATGATTAAATCACTGCAGAGAAGGCTCACAGCTGGTTGAGAAAACAAAATCAAAGAGAAACTCACTGGTTTGTTGTCAAACTGGGAGGACATTTAAAATTGTGTATTTCTGAGTCCATTTATATTCAATCCTTTGCTGATCAATGATCTGGATGATGAAATTATGAGAACGCTTTCAAATTTGGAGGGAGTTCCAGAAAATAGGAAATTGTTCCAAAATCAGCTGATGGAAATGTGATAGAGGCACATGCAATTGCAATAGAAGTGCTTTGCATATATGAAATCATGGAAAAAACACTTAGGAAGCAGTATAAGGCAGAGAAGGAGTTAGGGGGACAAAGACAGTGGCAAGAGTGTGACACTACTATGTTAACAAAAGTTTCTTTTTTTTCTTGAACAAATTAATTTTCATTTGTGAAGAGTAAGAGGCTCTAGGTGGCTCTAGATAACCTTGCTTGAGCAGAGAGGTTGTCAAGATGACCTCCAGAGATCCTTTGCAGCCTCAACCCTTCTGTGTTTCAGTATCAATCTCGCTATTGAGACGAGTGATACCTCACAAAGAGTGAAATTTCAGGCTTCAGACCATGGGAAAGATGTAAACAAATGCTCAAAGGGCAAAAGAAAGATAAGATAAACGATAGAGTTTTGAAAAACTTGACAGCTGAAATAGGCTGCAAGTGAAGTAGGCCACCTCTGTATCATTCGTTGAACTGGGCAGCAAATGTCCTCCAATTTCTTAGTGTCAGTAATGAATAGAACTAATTTGAAAACTTGGGCTTTTACAGACTTCTGATGCATGTTTGATTTTGTGTCAATTTGTTGTGTATTTAAAAGCTTAGATGTTCTTTATTTCTTTCTCTCCAATTGAAGTTCATCGTGTTTACCAAGTTTTCTTGTTTGCCTTTTTTCTGGTTTTTTGTCTACAGAAATATCCCTAGACAGAAGAAACTCTGCTCTTGATGTTGGCAACAAAGATTTACAGAAAAAATATAATTTCAGCTCTGTGTACCTAGGGCTTTGTAAATTTTGTAGCATTATACCACTTTCTTCTGCATTTCTGTTGTACTGATTGGAGCAACACAGGTGAAGTAAATGAGTAATGTTAGTCAAGAAAATACAGAGGCTTTATGGAGTAACTATTCATGAAGAAAAAGCCTTGAAACATTTCCAGAGCTGGAGGCAGAGAATTTATTGTTCCTGCTGGATCCCAGAATAACTAGTGCTTTGTGTCATCATTTTATAATCCTTGTCTGTCAATAAACATAACTGTAGCTAGCAATAAAAATGATACAGGCTCAGTCAGGCAATGCTACCCTGGTAAAACAAATTTATGAGCCAGTTAATATTTTTAATCCTGTTACAGAGATGACCTCAAAACCCAGACCATTTATTTAAGCCTCTATCCCCTAAAGGAGCACATGTGGATGTCAGATAAATGAAACCTGCTTTTGAATCATGTTGATCTTGGGCTGAGGTTGGGCAACAAGAGGGAGAAAGGGTGGAACTGTACACATCTGTCTGCAAAAACAAACCAGCCCCATTAGTGTCTGTCTCCTGTCCAGTAGAGTTGGTCAAACACTCTTGCAGGCTCAAATGAAACCATTCATCTGATAATACAAAATTCAGCATGCTGTGTTTTTCCCTTCCCCACATCAGTTACGTGCCAACGATTATTCCAGTTCTACCATTGATCCAAGATGACTTTTCACAACAGGGAGTCATTCTGTTTACACTGCTTCAGAAATCTCTGAGATGTTATTTGATCTACAGCATCCATTAGATGCACAGAATACATTTCTTTCTCTATTGTTTCATCTTATTAGGAAGATATGGCAATGACACTGTCTGCTAATTGCTACCAACTAGTGCTTCGTGCCTTGTTAATTTTGACTAAGACTTTTCCTACATAGCACAGCGTAGATATTACTAATAGGAGAAAGACAGGTAGTTAATTGGTGTCTTGAGTGCTACACAGACAAATGAAAAATTCACTGATAATCAGTTCTTCTTTGATGGAAGGGTCAGCTCTCATCACTAGTTGCCACACTGTCCTTTCTCTCTATGCTGAAAAGTACAATATTTTATACTTGTAATGGCGACCAGAAGAATACATGGTGCTGCCCACAACTTATAATGAATTAATATGAGGAATGGTTGCTTTTTAAACCTTGGCCAGGTATTCTCTTGGAAGTGAAAGCCAGGCAAGGTCCTAGGTCAGAGTTTATTTTTGCACTGATTGTCTGAGTCTCCTGGAAAGTCTGCAACATATCAAGGCAAGACACATGATCTTAACAACATGGTTACAGGTTATAGGCACCAAATATGAAGTAAGAGTTGCTATAAACATATGCGTTGTTCTTGTTTGGGGAAACCAGATGAGGTAGTCTGGCAATAGAAGTTCTAGTTCTCATCTGTCATATAAGAGAGGAATTTCTGATGGCTCCAGACAGCGATCCTTTGAGTCCTGAAAGAATGTAACTGAAAGTGCAAGGAAAAGAGTTTTCTTTCACGCAACTTACTTACAAAATCTCTTTGTTCTTGGACTTACACCCAAATCCACACCTTCTGCACTGCCTCATCAAAAATACAGGTTGATGTTTCACTTCTTATGTCTTGTGTATACCAATCCTCTACTGCACACACAGACATGAATCTAAGGCAAAATAAATGATGGTCCTTACAGAGCATGAGCTAATTGTTGAGACAGGTGGACAGAAACAGCAATCAAATATCCTACAACAGCATAATAGAAGCTCTCTGGTCAAAAGATTTTTCTAAGCAACTACGATTTACAGAAAAGAAATAATTTCAGCGCTGTGTACAGGTGCTTTCTGGCAAATATATTTACATACCTGGTCTTATAGAAAAGATGGATTGAGTGTAAGTCACCTCCCTGCAAGTTGGTGGTTTGTAGAGAACTGGTGCTCTGCAGACCCCACCAAATGCAGAACTGTGCGTATGCAGCATCTCTGGAGTAATGCCAAGACTTTTAGATATATATGCCTGCATTAAAGACAAATTTGGTAACCATATAGAATGCTATATATCATATTCAGTGTCTCTCCATTCACTGCAAAGCTTTACTTGTGAAAAACTGTTAATTATATTCAAATTTCTGTATGTGAAGAACAGCCTTCAGACAAATAATCATTTAAGTATAGCAGCTGAAAACAAATGCTAGGAAGACTATAGCATCAATTAATTTCTTAGACATTAGAATGGCTTTCTGGATAACAATCAGAAGTTGCCAGACAAGAAAAATTGAGCAATAAGAGGAGTGCAACAAAAAGGCCCACTAAATTCAGTACAGTCTGGTGACAGTCAAATTCTAGATAGAGCTTCCTGCAGAGCTGCAAGAAGGCTTTGTGTGAGCTCAGTCATGTGTAATGATATGGACGAGCACAGCTCAGAGCAGCACCCTTGCACTCCTCATTCTGCCTAACGTGCCAGTGCTCCAGCACACAGAAGCTGATGAGTGCCAACTTCTCAACCACTGTCTGAACTCACAGATATTATCAATTTAAAAATAACACCTCCATCAGAAAATATTTTACCTACGTTGTCATAATAACGCCTACAATTAGAGAGGGGGAAAAAGAAACCTGTGAGTTTTTATCTCTTCTCTCCTGGTTTGGTTTTTTGTGCCTTTGAAAACAATCTGTATATTGCCTGTTTCAATGTTTGCTCAGTCTAGTCACTCTGTTATTCTTGCAGCTAAGGGAGGGGCTGGGGAAGGAGAGAGACAAAAGAATCACATAGCAAAAAAAAGGAATAGGATAAAATGATTTTAAAATCTGAAAAAAGGTATTAACGCAGGCTTTTGTGGATGCATCTAGAGAAGGATAGGCAAAGTGTTTTAACTGACTGGATTTTGAGCTTGGAGAAAGTAAGAGTTGTGTCAGTATTCTCCCTGCAGGGAAGGCATAGAGAGAAGGGGAGGAAAGCAGGTGAGAATCCTCCTCCCTCCTGTGGCTGCCATTCTGTGCCTGTGTTGAGCTGTGCATGTGTTACACACAGCCTGGGCAAAATGCTAATGTACTTCTCTCACAGGTCTGTCTGTGAAAGAGCAAACACTCTCCCAATCAGTTCCCTTCCTCTCTGTGTCTCAGTGCAATTGTCAAGTTTGAAAATTACAGACACTGCATGTGCTTACGGAATTGTTAACTTACCCTTCTGATTTCCTCCTTCCCTTCTTTTCACCAGGTGGGCAGTTTTCATTTTTCACATTCAGTTTCACTCCTTGTTTTCGCCTTTCAAATCTAGCAGTGACGCAGGAAGAAAAAATAAAGACGTCAATAGTATAAAGAATATCTCATTAGTTTTGATTTATTATTTTTTCCTTTCTCTTGCACAGAAAACTGTAGATTTAATTTGAGGAGAACCTAACTGGTAATCTGCAACTGAGAAGGAATTCAGCTGGAGAAAAAATGCAACTCAACATGAGCAGTTTTTATAAGCTTACTTAAATCCCTTCTACACGAGCTCCTTCTTTTCTTCTCCTACACAATGCGTGTCACATTGGCTCTTGTAATTCTGACTACCCTAAAAGGCCACCTTGAAATTCATTTCACAAAATATTATTTCCAGAACATGTTTTCAAAACTTTATTTATTATTAGAGAGGGGACTTGAAAATTCAACCTTTGATCTAGACTAAATAACTTTTTGCCAGTTCACCCTGAACTGTCATTTCCGTTGAATGGACTAAAAGAGGCAGAACATCTGAGAAGCAAAAACCTGTTTTCTAAAAGTGCTATGGTTCTGCCAGTGTCTCACAGACAAGCTGGAACTAGCCTATAGCAAACTGCTTTAAAAAAATAATATTTGTATTATAGCAATATTTCTTCTCTGAAAATAGGTAATTTAAATGATGGATTTGTAAGTGAAGGAGGCAGCCATTCCCCCACCCGCTCTGCCACAATGTGTGGGAACATTCACCCATTGCTATATCCAGGCAGAGACGATTCCAGATATCTGTTTAGTACTTGAAATGGCTGAATGGGTTTTCTACTCACCATGCAACCAGAGGGAACTGAACCCACAGTCTGCTATTAATCCCCATTTCTTTTGCAAAGGTTTTGGTTGTTTTCAGAACTCAGATGCTGAGGCAAATTTTTGTTTCCTAAAACTAAATACTTGTTCTAATTTTCCAAGTGACTAGATACATAACACAGCCCAGGGAAACAGGAACGGTAGGGAAGGAGGGACAGGGAGGAATGGCCGCTGTGTCTAAAATTGACACTGACATATCAGCTTTTTGGGATTGAGGCCTGGATTGCCCTACATCTCTGTAAAGTGCTTAGCACATTTTGGGCCCTGTGAGCTGTTGCATTAATAACGACCTTGGCTCACACATAACAAACAGCCTTAAGCTCAGGCCAGTCAATATTTAACCCAGGCTGTGAGGGAAAAGAAGGTGGCACTCCAAGCACCATCCATCTGAGTTCCCAAGCTGCGAGATAAAGCTCTCAGCCATTGGGCAGATGTTCACATTATGTTCATGCCTGCTGCCAATTGTTTCATCAGCACTGGAATGGTTAACAGAGAGGATTACCTAAATTCTCTTTGGCTTTGGCTCCTGATCTTTTCTTCAGTGTTCTCTGAGGACCCAGGTCAACGTCAAATTCTTGTTTATGACAAGAGCGTGGCGTAAGTGTGGCAAAAGGGGAATGCACCACTTTGTACCAGGGCCATTCAAGAGGGCCTGGGCCACTGTTCATCTGACATGCACTTCAGGTAATGGAAGAAGCTATTCAGGAAAAATAATACTCAGGAAATATTCAGGAAAAATAATAAATTTAAGTCCAAAATATTAATCCGTATTCCGAGCTTTTACAGTGCTAATGTAAAGCCACAGGAAAAGGATATGATGCTATACAGAACTTATGAGCTACTGGAAACAATGTGAGATGTTGCAATAATGCTAGCAATAACAATTTGTGTCTTTGCAGTGTTCAGTGCAAAAAGATCATAGAAAAATAATGTTACACAGTTTAACAATCAATGATCTTTAGAATGTAGTGCTACTGAATGAGTTTTTCCTGAGAGGATTCTATCTATGATGGCAGAGAAGAAGGGAGAGGGAAACTCTCTGTTTTAGTTTTAGGTTTGCAAAGCAGTTTCCATTTTCCAAGGAAAAAGCTACTGGAGGAAAAAAAAAGTAACTTTTATTCACCATTTTCTAACTATTAAATACAGATGCATCCTAATCCAAATTACTTTATTTCTAATTATAAAATGTATGAGTGTTATAAATGTGTTAAGCTCCTTTGTTGTTACGGGTCAGCACAGACCAAAAAAATGTATTGCTAAACAAGCTGTAGTCAATATTGATTTTTGTACTTCCAGAATTTTTAGCCAATGATTACATATTTGTCAATACGCATTTTGAAATTTATTTCTGCTAGCAAACACTGTTTCTACAAATAAAGATTATATAGTTCCTCTTTAGGGAGAAAGTCCAGATAAACAGAGCCATGTAAAGAGGTTTGTGAGCATTTGTTGGGGGGAGATTGTATGGGGGAAGGAGTGGGAGTGGAAGGCAGTTCTGAGTACCAATTAAAACCAAAATGTCTCTAGAGAGACTTCATTTGTGTTTTTTCTCCGGTAGTGAGAAATCTTTTTAATGAAGGAAATGTCCTTTAAATTCAATGCTAAGTGTTGTTAAACTGAAGTGTGCATTATGGCACCAATCTAAAAGACTAACAGGTGTTTAATTTCTGTTGAGTGATAAACTACAAGGGTTTTTTGAGACTATTGGTGTTAGGGAGTGCTTGTTTACAGCTGGGATCCTTAACAAAAGAAAACTTTAACCTTGACAGGACAATAGAAACTGGAAAAGAAGTGACTGGCTGAACGACTCCATTTCCTTTCAAGGGCCCAGTGCAGCAGTGCAAGACATCATCCGGTGTGACACACACAGGCTTTAACAATAGCACATGTGGAAAACAGTTTAAATTTTTTTAAAATAGTGATGAATTTCTGGAACAATGAATGTTCAGACCTAACTTCCTTCAGCTTTCTTGCTCCCTGCTCCTCATCCTCCCAGTACATTTATATAAGATCTGAAGATTCAGCATTTATAAAATAAATCAGTAATATGATGCATTAAGTGTCAATAGGAACCTGAAGAACTGGAGTGGAGGTTAGACATTTTGTTTAAAAAAAAATCATTTTGTTTAATGGTACGAACTAGCTGATGAAATTAAATCTCTAGTGTGTGCCCTTTCCTGGCAATCAAGTTTTGCAGAACAAAGAGAACTGAAACAGCTGAAGAACAGAGTCTTCTCTCTCTCACCACCACCTCAGTCACTATATCAGCTCAACTGTCTTGTTTATAATACTCCAAAGTTAATTTTGTATGTTGCTATAGTTTAGTGACAGAAAGTCCACCTATATTCTTGTTGTTGGCTGGGTTGTTTTTTCCCAGTAGCTTAACACGAGTCTGGAATACCGCAGTAAAAGCTAAAGTTACTGATAATGTTCTTGGGTCATATCCATTGCATGGTGTTTTTAGGACCACAGAAGCCATGTAAGGGCTCAGTTCTTCTTTTCATGGTTATACAAATTGCTGCTGAAAACAATATTTAGTGAGGAAAGCAAAACTGTGCCCCAAGGCATGAGGAGGATATCCTGCTTCCCCTGACCACTCCTGGATGACAAAGAAAACAGGATTTGACTGAAATGGCACACCTAGGAACAACACCAGTACAAATACCTATAACAGCAGTATAATTAACATGGCAAAGCCATGTTTTAGTACCATTATAAGTCGTGGGACTGGTTTCCTGCAATGACTGTACCTCTTTAAGATTGTGTAGTGAAGCTAAAAAGGTTCCTTTGCAATTTGTGACCTCTGTGACTTCTGCAAACAAGGGCATGGGATGCTTCAGAGGCAGCAAGTTTGGAGTTGCTGTATGTTAATCGACTCATTAGCTTTCACAAAAACAATGACCTCTACTAAGATCTCCTTTAAGTGGCCCTCTTTGTACTGCATTCTTCCTCTTCCCTGACCGGTTTCTTCATCCAGTGTACCTCAGTCTGCTTCCTCCCTAACTACTTCTCTGAGTCCCATTTGGTGCTGAGCATGGACCAGATTTCTATACAACTCTTTAGTCTGCTCTCTCCTGGTTTTCCATTTATTTCTGTTTGTTCTGGGTCATCTTTTGCTTTCTGTGCCTCTGCAGCTTCTGTTCTATTTAGAAATATCACCAGAGTGATAGTGGTTAATGTGAACACACAGAAATTCTTGATGCCAGAATTATGAAAATCTCCTCTTGATGGTATTTTTCCATTATTCACTATACAAAGTGCTGAAGCAATTCCTCAAGGAATGTTGGTTTCTTTATTTTTCCTTGCATCATCCCCAGTTTCAGCTGATCATTGATTTCTTCTGAGCCAGGACTCAAATATATTGGACTCTGTTCCTTCTGGTTCCTGGAGATTTTTTGACTGCCATCTGACCAGGGCCCCCATAGCTTTCATCTGTTTTGACTCCAAATCCTTCTTCTAAAATGTAAAATGATGGCCTCTAGCCAGCATGCTGCCTTTTACTTTTCCTGTGGTCCAGACCTCAGTTAAAGATTTAACAAAAGCAAAAAAGCTCTGTTTCAAGCCAAATAAAGGAATAAAATCTAAAAGTTTTTCCAGATGAGAATGTTGGACATTTCACAGGCAGCTCATGTGCTCTTTGGCAACTGAAATCTAGCACAAGCTTTGCTCACATAATACAAAATGGGGGGGGTTTATATAAACTATTTCTGGAGCTTCCAATTGTTGCCTTTCTCTTTTAATACCTCTTATTTTATAACATCTACATGGAAGATGAAAGTAAGTGAAACTTTGCATCTGTGGAGGCAGACTTCCTGGGTTGTCATCTCCAGTTCTGTGCCAGGAGTGTTGGGTGGCAACAGCTGCTTGTACTTCAGTGAACATTGCTCTGCGCAGCTCTATCTTGCATCCAGGTAATCAGTCCCTCATGGGCACACAGCACTGTCCTGAGTTTTCCCAACCATGTGGAAGACCCCCTCTCTGCAAGCACTGAAAAGTCCAGTGGAATGTCTCAGTCTTGTAGATGATGTATATACCCACAGAACTGCGTTTGTCTTTGAACATCAACAGCAGAGCCCCCATTTCAGCAAAGCACTCTGATCAAACTCTGCTGTGCTCAGGGGAATCTGCTATTTAAAATCCAGTGGAAGTGGGGGCATTGAAAGCTCATTATACTCATGCTTACTGCACTGTGAGCTTTTGCTCGCTATTGAAATGACTTTACAAAGAGAAACTCAAATGAGGGACGGATCTGAGGAGAGGATAAACTCTTTCCCTCCCACTTTCCAAATGACAGGCCTGCTGCAATGCAGTTATATACCATATTATGCTAAGCTTTTTCACAATACAAAGTACTACTCAAACACAATGTGTGATTACTACAATTTCCCCTCTTTGGTATACAGATATTATATCTGTAAGCATCTCTTAATTTGCTGGTTTTGATACTCAGTGCTGGACAGGATTTCCGTATGCCATTCACATTCCCTGCAGAATTTCTTGTTGCTGTACAGTTCTCAACAGTGCAGCAGGAGTGCATATGCATGCTGGGGCAACCCAAACCCAGACTGGGCTGCTCTCAGCCTGGTGGGGAAGATAGTTCTGGATGTACTACTGGAAGAGATGATTCAGAAGGATTCATGACACTGAAGCACTACTGTCCAAATATATGAAACACATTTGGAATGTGTGACACTTAGAACTGATCCAGCTGGAGAGTGATTTTAAACAGAAGATGGTGAATCTTTTATTTCTCAGATATTTTTGAGAGAGAATAGATGCTCTCCTCCCAAACCAGAGACTTCTTTCCTTCCTCCTTAATTCTGAGAACATCTTACTTGGCATAGGCTTTTGTGAGCCACTGGTGCAAAACTAAGTTTAGCTTATGAAAACAAAATCACAACAATTACTTGTTATTCTTTAAGACCTAGTTTCACATAGCAAAGCATATGCAATAGATTGGTTTTTTTTCTTGTTCCATGCATTTTACCTTTAACTAGTTATATTTCACGAAAAAATATTATTTCTGTAGAGTGTTGTTTTGTATGGATTCTGGCAGCCACTTTGGGAGTCTTAGCATCAGCAGTATTAATGCACTGAGTCATATCAAAAATTTCTCTCACTGTTCCAAGCGCAGCTAGAGTACTGAGGTCCCAAATACAGATATTTCCTGCGAAGATTAAGGGTGACCTTTAATTAAGCTGAGGAAAAGGCTGCCAGCTGCTGCTCAAAGCCTAATATTGCAATGGCAGGTGAGGAAGAAAGTGGATGTGCAGGTAGCTTTTGAAAGTGGTGGCGAGACAGAAAGTTGAAGAGGTGGGGGATGTGGAGATGGGGTGAAGGAAGGAGGAATATAGAGGCACCAGTGTGAAATATGAGACCAAATGATTAAGAGGAACAAGGAACACAGAAGATAAATTGAAATCGCACTGTGAAAGGAGATCTCTTCTCACAAAGAAAGTATAGAAGGTGTGGCATGCACAGTTTAGCCAAGTTGTGGACCTTGTTGCTGTCTGTGCTTTCATTGTAAGGATGGATACCAAGGAGAAGAGAGAGATTCTTAAACTAAAGGACTGAACTTGCCTAAAAGGAAGAAACTTAACCATGGATAAAATCAGGGTGCAAGCTGGATTTCTATTTCTAGGAAAAGGTGGTTTCCTAAAAATTAGGCTCTTAGCTAAAGCCACCACCTTTGTTGAAGGTGGTACTGAATAACTCCATGAAAGCAATTATATGACATTAATCTTACCAGGCCTCTATTTCTACAATATATCAAATTCTACACATAGGTGTAGAACTAGATGAAACATGAAATGAACAATATGAAAGTTTACATGACCTTCAATGGTGTTATTGTGAAAACTGTGATAGTACCACCATAGCAGTAAATGCTCATTTCATTTGTGTTGGGGGAATTTGTTTCTTGAAAACATTTATTGTCATGGTGTATTTCACCTAAGACAGTTTCAATAAGAAACAAAATGTTCTATAAGCAGAATGGCTTTAATATAGCATTGCTCCCTGAAACTGAAATACCTTAGGAAAGATTGTTTCTATAGTAATGAGCTGCATAAGAAAAAATTACCTAAGAATGTTGAGGGAGGAGGCAGCAGGAGACAGGAGTTGCTGTTGCGTTTCCTAGTCAAATTCAATGAACTACTGAGTGGTGGTGACATGGAAATTAATGGAGCAAATATTGTTCTTAAAAAGATACATTCATAAATATGAGAAACTCACTGCAAGTGGAAGTCTCTGGTCTCTCCATGTGCCAGGGACTGGCTCTTTTATGTTTCAGTGCGCAAATTAGAGATGCTTCCCAGGCTTTTGGAAACAACTCCAGATTTTTGGCAACTTCATCATTAGAACAGTGCAGCATGTTGGAACAAACAAAAATTAATTCAAATCATTAAGATTTCATTTGTACTGTGGACACCTCACATTCCTGCTCTTGATTTTTGTTCTCTTCGTTCTCTGATTCATTCTTCCAACACTACTTCTTTCATTCACAAGACATTAATTTTCATTGTCTTGGAGACTAGCAGATGCTGTCTCACTCTTCACTCCAGCTCTCCCTTCTTGTTCTTGTACAGCTTATGTAAAACTGGTTGCACTAAACCAGAGTCCTTAACTCACCCAGTAGAGCAGGGGAAGAAGCAAACACTGTATAAAAAGACCTTAACAACAACAGTGATAAAAGTCTTGCACTGATTTCACATGCACTGCTAACCTTTCCCTAACCTGGACAGCATATGAAACACATGTAAAAAGTTTGTGGCAAGTAAAATATTTTTTTTTAAAAAAATCAAATAAGAAACAGCAGGTTTTTTTTAAAAAAGAAGACAGCTTAGGATAGTCACACTAAAATAAATGTAGTTTTAAAAACAGATACATTTCATACTCATCAAGGGAGATGGTAAAATAAATACTCTTCAAAGTGTTTCATCAGTTTCTTACAGTTAGTCTTCCTAGGGCTTTAAAGTTTTTCTCTCTCTTCCATAGATAAGTAGAAAAGTATCTCTAATGCCTTGTCTTTGTGAATGGAAAATAATATGTCTTAGATAGCTAGACCTTTCAAATATCATGAATAAGCACTTAAAAATGTCTCACCAGCTGAAAAGAAAGAAAAGTAACTTAGATCATAAATGGATCAGTTTCAGAAATTGTAGTGATTAACACCATAGTAAATCTTAAGAAAAACATCCATGAGAAAGATTCTGCCACCTTTATGCAGGCTTAATAATAACTTACCTTGAAAAAGAAATCCCCACCGGAATTTAGTGAAGAAAAATACTTAGCAGTCAGTTTAAGTGTGTCAAAGCCTGATCCAATGGTAGCAGAACTTCTGAGCTGCTATTTTTGGCTATCTTAAATATTCACTCAGTTTGGAAGAGAACAATTTAATAAGCATGAGTCATCACGGATTTGTGAAAGGTAAATCATCTCAGACAAATCATAGTATTTAATGAAATAACTGTTGGTATAGACAGAGCCAGCAGATTTAACATATTTGGATTTTCACAAACCTGTAGTTAACTTTAGACATGATGGATTATTGTGTCATGATCTTTTCAAATATAGGACAGGTAATAAAGTTAAACAAAACAAAATAGCTAAGGAACATCAGGGAGGTGGAAAGCAAATGGCTGAGATTACAAAGGCCTTAGCATTTTCAGAAAAGCAGGGACCCAGAGGCATCTCTACTGAGATCAATGCCTTCTAACACTAGCTTACATAATATTTAAAGACTGATGGCTTCTCATGGAGGTTCATTAGATTTTTGCCAATGGCTTTAGGTTGTGTTCTGATCTCATAATCAATTTATAGAGCATATGAAATTACATCTTATCTGTTTCAGGAGGATCTTGCAGGCATGGCCAAACCAGAAACACAACAGAAAAAGATGAAAAGAAATTTAATGTTTAAAATTATGGCTTTAAAAAGAAATGAGACATTTGAAGTAATATTCACATCATTCACATGACATTTGATTTACTAATATGATTGAGACAAAGGATTCACATTTGATGAACAGCAAGTATTTCTAGGCATACATGTACACAAGAGCAGCTGCAATAGCCAAGAGGATTTGCTTTAGTCATCCATATGTGTTCTGTCACTTTTCAGTGCTGTTACCTGTGCTTGAGGGTGTAAAGGCAATTCCTTTCTGAACTGTGAACCGAATGCTGGTGATAGAAAAGGCCCTTTGGAAGGAAACTAATTTACAACTTAAGTCTGAATATTTCTAAGACCTCCAGCAAGAGATTCAGACCGCGTATTTTTAGCTGCAGGTGACCTGAATCACTGTCTGGTGATACCTCTAATAGAGAAAGGCTTGACTGCTCTACTCAACGTGCTCTGTACTGCATGAAGTAGATGGTAGGAATGCCTCTTTAGACCATTCAGTGCTGATTGGTAGGAAAATTAAGATTCTTAAACTGATATGAAAAGTGTAGCACATATCCAAGAAATAAAATTAAATATGTTTCTAGAGACTTTTGGACAGATAAAGACTTGAGACAGTTTCTATAAATTCAGAAGAAAGAAATGTAGAAAAGACTTCTATGAGTTATAGTGCTTTACTAATGCTGATGTACTGAAATTAGGAAATTTTAGCATGTTTTGAAAGATATTATGTGTTATTAAATGTAGTATATTAAAAATGTACTGATCAATTGATCATCTTGCAAATTTAATCATTGATTTATTTTGATTTCATTGATTTGAGTAGGGAATTAATAAAATTACCTGCATTTAAAAACCAAGTACTTGCATTTTTTTTCCTTGGGAGAGTCACCATTCAACCTGTTTTTAACAATGAGAGTGGTAAAACACTGGAGCAGGTTGCCCAGAGAGATGGTAGATGTCCCATCTCCAGAAACATTGAAGGTCAGGTTGGATGGGGTTCTGACCAACCTGATCTAGATGAAGATGCCCCTCTCCATGGCAGAGGAGCTGGACCAGATGACCTTTAAAGGCTTCTTCCAACTCATACTATTCAATGATTCTATGGGGGTTTTTTTGCTTGGTAGAAATTTGCCTCCTCTTGAAAAGTCGCTCATCTTTTAAAATGTGGTGATGGTGTATCATATACATAAGGCCTATAGTATCACCCTGCATTGCAAACATTTAGATTAGTTTAGGTACCACTGGTATTACATTAGCAAATGTTTTGCACATTTTTTTTTAAGATCAAATACTGTTCTGTGCAGTTCCATACAGACTTGTTCCACACAGCTCCCATGAACTGTCTGCTCACAAAGCTGAATACCAGTTAATATGGAAGGATTCTGGATGGTAAATTGGGCCCACAACCCGAAACCTGAATGTGCACATATAACACATATAACTCTGCTTACTAAGATAGGACAAGCAGAACACTGCATTTTTAAGTGTGGTATTTCATTTTAATTCAAGATCTATAAAAATGTGTCTGTCAAACAGTGTTTGTGTGATATTTCACAGCAAACATCAATAAACATCAACTCACAGGAATTTTCCTCAAAATCTTGCCTCCAGGAATCCCACAGTGAGGTCAGAGTAAAAGTCAGACTTTGTGGACAAGATGAGTGCTTGCCTGAAGGTCAGCAAACTAGCACTGGGGTCAATTAATAGCAGGGTCATCGACTACAAACACTCTCTCCTCTGCTGCAGATTCTGGGAACGGACTCCACTATCAGAAGCAGGAATCTGAGCTGCAGTCCCGGCCACTGGGAGAGGCACCATTTTTCCTACAGCTTTGCTGTGGGCATTGAAGTTCCAGAGAGCAACGTGCACTTCAAGCTGCATAGCAAACAGTCTGGATTGCCAGATGCCGACTCCTTGGGCGATCAATGGGCAACAGTTGTGATGCCTGTTAGCTATCTGTAGGATTTATTAGTTATCTGCAGGGTTTATTAGCTATCTGTAAGGTTTGTTAGCTATCTGTATGGTTTAAATATATTTTTTTTTTTTTGCAGACAGGACACAAACAAGCTCTGTTCACACCCCAAGGCCTGGGTTCTACTTCAAATCACACTTCATGCAATTGTGCCTGATATTATTCTGAGACTGCCCACAGTGCCTGCTGATTTTCAGTCTCTAAAGAATGAATAATTGGGAATGGGAAAACTTAAATCTATAAATGCCAGAAGGGTATAAATTGCTCTACTTATGTAAGTAGAGGAAGTAGCTATAAAAGCAAGCCATAAACAACAGAGGTAGGCAATGCTGAATATGAATTTTCTACTAATTTCTGTCAGTGTTTTAAAATTGGACAATAAGTCATTCAAGAAACCTTCTACTACCACACTACCTCCTTTTGCTTTCTGCATTAATTTTTTCAAAGTTACATTAGGAAACAGCTAATCATAATTTCTCATTGGTGTTTTTTCTCTAAGGAAAACCTCCACTGTTCGCAGCAGTTAGCACTGAATTCTTCTAGTCCTCTGGAGATTTGCACTCATTTCCACAGTAAAACCTTATGCTGTCAATATTGCCCCTTGGTTCTTTACAAAACTGTGCCTAGAATGTTCCTATTTGTTTATAGTGGAGATTTGATTATCTTGTAATTTCCTAACATAGCCTTCTGTTAGGAATAAATCTAGGTTATATTGGCTCTATTTCTTATGATTTTGTGGATAATGTCTCCCCTACAGTCTAGGAAAACAAAGCAAAACACAATTCATCTTTTTCTTGCAAATCTGTGAAATATTTTAGCTACTTTAATCTAATTTCTTACGTATTTTTAATCTTTTACTTGTATTTTAATGACTTCTTTTATGAAATTAGTATCTGCAATATGTAAATTGTGATAAAGAAAAGACAGATACCGGACCTACTTCAATTATATTTGAGCCCAGACAGTGATATTTTGTTGGGGTTTTTTTGGTTTTTTTTCTCATTATAGCTGCATAATCCTACATTTGCTATAGAATTTGTTGGTGAAAATAGATGAGGAAATTTGGAACAACCACTTCAGATAAATCCTCAAGCTACTTAAGGAAAGGTATAGTATGAGATACAAACAAATGAAAAGAAAATTAATTCATATATCTGTAGATACTAAAACGTATTACTGCTTCAATTCTAATATATTCCTTGGCACATCCACTGCCTTACTTATATATTAAAAATGTTGCTAAGATGGTTTTCCTTAAAAAAATAACAAAACTGCTCCTTTAATTTTTGAAATATCTACATTCAGAGAAAAAAATCCACTAATCTAACTTCAGTGCTGATTGAAATGCAGCCCTGCTCCCTCTGCTTTGAACATAAAGCACGCTCATTATGGTGTAACCAGTCTTCAAATAGCTTTATCTTATAATATGCTTTGAATGAAATGCATTAGTTTTTATTCAGAAAAAAATTTCACTATCTGTTCATAGATCTTGCTGCTTCAGGGGACAAATTGATAGATGCACTTCCCCTCTACAGCTCCACCATAGAGACTAGGCAACATTTCTTGTCTTACTATTCCACGTGCAAGCCACTCAAATGAGGGCTACATTGCCAGCTCTATGTTAAAAAGAAGTGTTCTGTCTAGTCTTTTCAAATGATGAAAATAAGGTGATCTTGCCGGTTTAGTCCCTGCCCTTGTGAAAATTTGTACTCACATTTAGACTGCTAAGTAAGTACAAAAGACCTGAACGGGTGTATACCTGCCTCTCCAGGCAGCTGGTGAGCCCAGGTCTGTGCGTAACGACTCACAGGCAGCCAGGAGCCCTTTTGCAACCCCAAAGAGAACACAAACCTAATTCCACAGGTTAGATCAGTGAACAAGGGAGCAGTGGGAGCAGAGCAAGGTCAAGAGGCCTCAAGCATTTACAGGTATCTCTTGGTGATGCAGTTCTTGTTGTGTGGCCATGTGCTGCTGTGCAGTAGCTCAGGTCAATCACTGCCTTTCTGAACACTGGTACTGTCACAGTTGCATCAAGGCAAGACTCAAGTAGCCTAGGCAGAAACAGAGATGTTGTCCTTTCCACTTCTCATCTAGATGAGGTGACACTAGACAGCATGTTTCCTAGGTGCTACAGATCCTGTCTAGATCTGTCCTGGGAACTGTATCCAACTTAAGCCATGTGTAGTGCTCAGATCACTGCAGAGTCCAGCTTTCAGTATCGTCTGTTGGTTAAAGAGCTGGCAAAATGAGCTAACCACATCAGCAATACAAATAGTCAGGATCACTCCTGTTCATTTTCTGCTCCATGACTCCAGAGGACAATGTGACTTTAAGAGAATAAAGTGCAAGCAAAGGAGCACATCTTTTATTTTTGTGTAATGAAAACTGATTTATAACACTGTTTGAAATTATCTGTTTAAAACTTCCTTCCTAATACACACCAAAAACTAGAAGACATTTGCTTACACAAATCCATTATGTCAGAGGAATTGCATCTGTTTGAGGGGTGCAGAATATCATCTTTTGGCTATTCAGTATCTCAGTGAAATAAACTAGATGAAAATGCATGGGGTTTTTCCTCCCTCTTTTTTCTTTAAAGCCAAACCATTTTAAAATTGGATCTTAGAGGCCGTCACGTCTTAGTAAACTGTTATGACCTTGAAAAAAGTTCAGTGAAACCACAAGGAGTCAGACTGTTCAGTCTGTTTCAGTTCCCAGAAAAACACCGTCCAAATATCGCTGCACTAAATAAATTACAGAAATAAATAGTGAACAGAAGGCAAAACTTGAACTAGCCAAAAGTCAAGCATAGAGCTTACCCCATGCAAATAAGTACCAACTATTGTTTATTGAACCTGAAACAAATAAGGACTTCTTTTGTATGTCTCATGCCAAGAATAAAACAGGATTCTCTCTGCCAAAGGGTCTCAGAGGCAAAGTCCCACTGAAATGCTTTTGTTCACAAAAAAAGGGACAGTCTGGTTCAAACTCTGAATACATGATGAAAAGAAGCTCTAAAAAAAAAAAAGAATGTACAGAGAACAGACATTAAGCTTAATTTCTCTTAAACAAGTACTAGAATGAAATGCTAGTAATTAAGGATGGAGACCAGTGGTTACATGTGATAAATTATTTGGCAGTTGTTATTCACTTTAAAACATATCCCCTTAAGGGGGTATTTATTATTCCTGAAAGCTTATCTGGGAACAAGGGGAGACTTGAGTAAGAAGCTGGATGCAGCAAATGAAACAACTTGCTAAATGATTTACTACGTAAAACTTGTGTACAATTTTAAATATGTACAGTTACATCAATTTTGCAAAGCAATTTCTCTATGTGATTTTTTTTTTTTTTACTTTTACTTTTCTGTCATGACTAAATAACTTTTAACTTCACCATTTCCATTTTTAAAGCAGATTGCCACTACATAGAGATAATGAATTTTTCATAATTATGAAAAGAATGAAAAAATCAGATTAATTTTTTGGGTACCTGTTAATGAAATTTGGTATGCTTCAAAACTGAGTCAGCAAAGACAGATGAAGCAGTCCAGTTAACTCACCTTCAGCTGCCAAAATGGTCCACCTACTGAGCAGATAGCTGGCATTCTTAACTCACCAGAAGTATTTATGTTTATGTAACTACAAATAGAGTTCTATTGAAAAAGCATATCTAGGCTTGCCTTTTTTATTGATTTGCAAAGAACATTTGCAGAACTTGAGAATGCAAAACATCTTTTAAAGTTCTGACTAACTTCTTAGCAGACATAGCCCTACATTCTTCTTCCCTGCAACAATCCCATAATTTTTGAGAAAATTGTGTCACAGTCTTAATCATTCAAAGGGAAATGATTTACTTCTTATTACTTAACACACAGAGAGGCTCAAACTAACCATTTCACTGCCTTCTTGACTGACAGCAGCCTTACTTGTACTCCATTCAAGACATGGCACGGTTTTAATAGTAGAATAAAACCCAAACGGCTTTTAAATTATTTTACCATATCTGGGAATGCAGATGCTGCCTTAGTTCTCCTCTGAAACACATTAGTGACATCAACTTTCAAGCAAGCTCTCACAGGCTCTTAATAGCCTATGATTTCCTTCTTCATGTTGGCTTACCACAGAATGGTGGTAACACAGATCACTGGATGTGCTTGCTTCTGTACATGTCTTTGAAATTTGATTAAGTGCTGGCTGTAGATTTTGGAGGACAGGACAGCCTAAATTTAGTTTCTACAAAAGGCATTTATTTCTTTACTGAATAACATTTCTACCATTTTCTCTCGCCTTAAAATATGATTTAGTAACACATCTAAACTCACATTTTCTAGGTCTATTAAGGCTTATTTTCTACTTGTTACAAAACAAATATAAACCCCTAAAAATCTGAATTTGAAATGTGTGAGTAATTTTGAACATTATCTTATTGACTGAAGTAAAAAGAATAATTTTATCCTTCTTGAAGAACAACAGTAATGTTTATGATCTTTAAAATACAACAATGTAGCCATGCTGGTTTTACAAATAAGGAAGCTGGTGGGAAGAATCAAACATCAAAACAGCTTTTACTTAAAATAGTCAATTTATGGAAGAGATACTGTTTTTTGAGGAAAACTAATGAATTGCTGAAATGTCTACTTCCAGGTTTTATAGAATAAAAGAAAAATCTCTAAATCCCTGTGGTAAAATTGTTTGTAAAAAAGAGAAAGAAAAAAATAAAAGGATCATTTGATAGGCAACTACCTTTTCAACCTGCAGAGAATTTGGGTTCCAGTTCTTTCTCCACATAATGACTAGAGATGAAATACTGATAAATACAGGAACTGTAGATGTAAGGACTCTCTTTTTTCGGGCTCAATTTAGTTGTTTCTCTAGATGACTGTGTAAAGCTTTCTTTGAAGTCCTTTGAGAGGCTGTGTTTAAATCCAAAGATTAGACTTGGCTCTGAGGGCAAGTTAACATTCCGTGTCCCCTTTGTTTGTCTTTTCTTCATGTTATTTTTTTAAAAAGTGAAAGAACGAACCAATAGGCTTAATTGCCATAATGTCCATAAAAGTGCTTTGGATGCAAGTTTCTTAAATGCAGATATCTTAATGCTGTATTATATGTCATATGATCATTCTATTATTGGTTTTCCTCTCAGGAGCAGAAAAAGAACAGCTGCTAATTATTTTTCCAACAGCTGACATAACTCAACCTGTCTCTTTGTTGGTTAAGCTGAACTCGCCCCCACCTGCAGTGATATATTTATTTTTCCCAAAGATACATAAAAAGGGGTACATGTCAAGTCAGATGTTATGACTACACATGTATATAAGAATGTACCAAGTATATAGACTTACGTAAAGCATGACACCTGGACAAAAGTGTAGGAAACCACCACCATTTCAGACCTCTCAATGTTCAGGACAATCGGTGTCTTCTGTCTTTTCTCTGTAGCTTCCTCTTAGTTCCAAACCATAACCAACTTGCTGTGAAATGGGTAGTAACATACACACTGTACTAACAAAATGTGACTACTCCACTAGCCTTAGGTGACCTTATAAACTCCCACCTCACACATGTGTTCAGAAGAAGTTCAGAGGAGATGAATCTCAAGGAGTGTTAAAAATGTCAGCAGTGGCCTTCTGGCACTTGGGTTCTAAGCCAAACGGACTTGAACTCATTTAGGAAATAGTGAGATGCTCTTAGAAACCTTTTCTTAAAGAAGACAGAATGAGAGCTATAGGAAGCGAAGAGAGAGAAAAATGAGACAACAGGGTAACAGGGAAAGAAAGCTAAGGAAAAAGCAAAGCTGAAATAATCTTAAATCTAACAGCCTTAAAGAAAGTTATTATAGCCTTACATCAAGCAGCCTTTTGGACAAAAAGAAGGAAATTGGCATTTCTGGTTATGTCTAAACTGCTGGTCTCATGAGTACATGCATCACCCTGTACTGTCATGTGAGTCCCAGTCATAAATATCTACCGACTTCTGTTCACATTTCCAATCAAAATAAGGAAAGTTTGTATAGACAGAAAGGGTATTACATTGCACCATGGTTTGCTGCTGAGGGACCAAGAGGCCAGAGCATGTCACGACCTCACTGTTTAGCAAGTTTAGTCCTATTATAAATTATACACACTTGGAGAGATGAAATGTATTGCACATTCCAACGCATTATTTACATGGTGGCAGTAGACAGCAAGATATCCCCCCAACCCCATTATCAAAAAGTAATGTACTGCAACAGTACCAGAGATATTGAAAGAAAAATAGATCCAAAGACTGTTGATGTTGATTGAACTGGAAAACAAGCCTCAAAATGTAAAATCTTATTATCCTTATCACGAAGACTGGTTCAATGCTGTGAGTCATCATGACTCTAGAGCAATTCTTTTAACATTTCTGACAATGGTGTTTTCTCTCTGAAAGAGCAGAACAGGAGAAAATAAACTATTTTTAGTTTCTGACCTGAGAACATTTGGGACAAAGGGAAGGTGCATCTCATAGAGGCTCTTCTGTGGTTTGTTCCCAGACAGGTCTCAGTTGGAGGGGTCAGTCCTCTCTTAGCACAGCAGCAGTTCCCTCCCTGACCAGCTATTCCTACAGGAATGTATGAAGCTCTTTTCAAGTGCTAGCATACTACTTCAAGAGGATAAAGACAGATCTCTTTATCTAAGGATGGAGCTGAAAGTTTAATCTGTGATCTTCAGGACTTCCCAAAACATAACTTTTTATAAACTCAGCCATTAGAAAACCCTCTGTATGCTGATAGTTTAAATAAAACATCAAGATTCCAATCCTAAAAATGCCAAACTCAAAAAGGCTTAATTCTAACCCTTGCCCTGCTCCTAACAAAAACCAGCCAGATCTGATCAGAGAATGATTCCTTGGTTCCCCTCTTAATCCCTAATTTTGAGGGAGGGGAAGGAAACATGTTGCCAAAAACACAACAGAAAGCCAAGGGGACACTTGGAGGCAGAGACACGGATGCAACGGCTGCAGCAAGTAAGACAGCTTGGCAGAGTCCTACAGTCAAACAGGTACACAAAACTCTAGCAAATGTTCAAATAGTCCAAGTACTTTGGCCCTGTGGGCCTTGACAAACAAAACAGTCAAAACACATCTCCACACTCAGGAAAGAGTAAAGGAGCCCTCAGTTTCACAAGTGCCACTTTCACACTGGCAGAGGAATGCATCTGAGATCCTGCCAGCCTGGCCCTGAGGGTGAGTATTGCTACTTGAGCTCCTGCTCCTTTAGCAGTCTGATCCCAAACATCACATCCTGCCTAGTGCCTCTGTAAAAACAGCGAGCTCTTTTCAGTGTGCCACTGTTGCTAAATATTTAAGCTGCGATACACAACGAGCTTGTTCCACCAATCGAACTGAAACAGACACTTGGCCCACAGAGCTAGAGGCTAGATGGCCATTTAAAGAAAAGTATGCATAATTAAATTCTGTCTCATTTTATGCCTTATCCTCCCTCTCCCCTTTTATCTCCAGCTACCATTAACAGGCTCCTTTTCATTCTCCCCTTCTTATCCTTTTTCCTTCTTTCCCTTTCATCCTTGTTTATGTCTTTTTCATTTTCCCCTACTTTAATTTTTTTTCCAAATCCTTTTGATCATCTGCCTCCTCAGCTCCCCAGTTCTTTACCCAGCTGTGTTCATGGGCTTTTCCATTTCATTTCAGCTTCTCCTTCTCTTTTCTCTTACTGCATTCCTACTTCTTCAAATGAATTAAACCTTATTCCAGCAAGCCCAGGACCTGATTTCAGCATTGTCTGGAACAAATGTTAGTCACTCTTTCCTAATGAGCAGATTTGGATGGAAACAAAGCATATGGCTAGAAGGAACAGCGTGAAAATGGGGTGATAAAATCAGTGGTATGAAAATGAATTTAATTACATTATTCTTATCATTGTATCATCCAAATGCTCATTTGCTTTGACAATGATTTCCGTTCAGCCTGTGTGACATTTTAGCCGTATAGTTAATGTGTAGCATTGTCTCTCATTAGTTATTAAAAAGCAGTGAAAAGTTTGTCTAAATGAAATCAGATCTTCATTCTAACAGCAGGAATATAATCTTCAGAGCAAATGATCTTGCCAAGAGTGTCTGTGCAGGTCACGTATACAAATATCTGTTTTAATTATTCCCATATAAATATGCTTGCTTTCTGTAGCTGTACATAAACACATACACATAGCAAGGTAGACAGGAATATGGGTAAGTTATCCAGTTACAAATTAACCTCGCTATCTGTTAAACTGGTGCAAATAGAGTAATCTGTTTACCTTCACATGCTTTCGGGCAAAGTGCCTCTGCTTTGAGTCCTCTTACAGTTTCTCAAGCTCCTAGTTTGAAACTAAAGCTCTTGAACTAAAGATTTTTTGTCTAGCACTCTAGTATCACTTTTTTTCTAATTAAAAAAAAGTGACAGTCTTCCAGTCTTCTTTACTGCAGCATCTTCACATTCCCAAGCCCTCCAGTCATGCACTGTGACAGTGATTTGCAGATCAAATTTACACACTTCAAACTCCATGTGCCAGAGAAATCTGGAATTCAAGTTCAAGAAAAGAAATGCCTTTGAGTTTACCTTGTGAGATTCTCTGAAACATACAGATGCTTTGGCACACTTCCTCATAATCTAAACTGATCTCTCCTCTAAATCTGGAGATATGATGTTCGAGATTTTAAGTGTTTTGTTTGGTTGGTTTTTTGGTATGTTTTTGTTGTTTTGGGCTTTCTTTGGCAACTGAGGCTGGTAAGTCCCCTCTTTCCTTCCTGAGCTCTCCTTATGCAAAAATGTCCTACTCTCTTCTGCACAATACCACCTTGACCTCTCTCTGTTCACTGATGAAGAAAACATCACCACTCTCACCAATCTATCATTCTTCCACTTAAATCTGTCCAGAACTGGTCCTTGAAGATGAACCAGAAGTTCTGTGTCAAGTAAAGTTATTAGTCAGAACTGGCAGTTCTTAATACTTATATTTTTGCCCAGAGAAGTATTACATGTCTTTTTCAAACAAGTCAGCTACTGAGGATGATGTAACACAAATTCAGAGAATACCCTCAGCATACAGTACAAAGCAGACCTCTTAAATTGATAAAGTTACAACTCACTTCATTCCAACATCTGAAAAAAAATATTTTCCCACCATTTGAAGCATTTGAAAACATTCTAACACTCTACACACTAAAACTCCTCTTTCAATATTGGATCAGTCTTCTGAAAATCCTTTTATTTATGTATGAGTAATAATCATAACATTAATTTTTTAAAGTTTTTAAAATAGTTTGCATTTTATAGACTGTAATTCATTATAAAACAAAGACTACACACATATTACACATGAAAGGTCATCTTTACGATAGCACTGACGTTTCTTTTCACTCTGAATAGAATGAAAATAATGCCACTGACATATTTTCTGATTTCTCCCACCTAAAGAACTCAGTGAATTCAAGGAGATGTCATCAATTGAGTTCAGCAATCACGTAACATACATGTACATAATGAGAGCTTTCTGCATCTTTCATTGTGTCTTATAGACTGCTCTCCTGCACTAATATTTCTCAAATGGGCTGGATAGAAAGGATCATGTGGTATAAGTAGACTATTCCTATTCCAAATGTCTTCTTTGTGTTAGATAGTGGTAAGTTCCACCTTTCTGTGTCAGTCACAATTGTTTTACCATTTTCTGAGTCCCTTCATTCTGGGTCTCTGATTCCTCTACCCCTTCATGCCATCCCACTTCATTAGTGCTTCTGTTACATGCTGGTCTGTTTCTGAACTGCACCTTTCCTTTCTTTGTTTCTTTGCTACCCTTCCACTCCTTTCTTTTCCCTGACTTTAGTGTTTTTCCTAGAGTCTCTGCTTTGAAAAAGAATCACAGAGGAGAATTAAGAAAAATGAGAAAAACTGTTCTCAAGGGCATCAGGAGCAGCCCAGAAAGGTTTGCTTCTCAGTAAAACCTAAAATGTTCGGTCAATATGAGAGACATTTTCACTTACATTTATCAAAGATAGACACAGCTAATACAGCTGGTGTTCTGCTATTAGTGAAGAAAGTCTTGTGGCCAAGTGAGCTGCAACAGATTAAAGAAGCTGCAGCACATTTATGTCAAAATGGTATTTATAAAGGTCAAAATATAACTTACAGTGACTGAAGATTTAAGCATTGGTTTTGGAGGAAGTAACTGTAAGTGGGCAAAAATACTGCTAAGTTATGAGAGGAGGAATTATATGTATAGAACCAATTATCTTGGTTCTTTCTTTTTTGTGATGTGCAGAGTTACAGCTTTCTCACTTAATCGTGCCAGGCACCATGAGAGTTACAAATATGTGACGTTGTTTACATTATCTTCTTGTACAATCACTATTATTAATATTAGCAGAAATATTGACATGCCATGGAAGTTAGATTAATTTATTAAGTCATTCATCTTTATGATTTCATTGCCTCCCCACTCCTGTCAGATTTCATTTAAAATTCAAATTTATTCTTTTACCAGTGCACTTAGTGACTGTTAGCAGAGCCAAACACACAAAGTTCAAAACTGGACCTAGAAAAAGGCATGAACAAAACAAGCTATTTCCTTTTAGTGTCTTTAACATCTACCTCTGTGCTATCTTGTAAGAGCATCTTCAGACACAGCCTTAAGGCCAAATGCACTGTAAAGACCACCCATGCTGAATAACTTCACAACAATTTTCATACTGTTATTCCCCAAACTGGTGACAGAAAAATGCAAAAAGCTTTCAGATCAACCCTGCTGTTAGAAATGAACTAACTTTTTGATACAATTAAATGGGGACAAAGTCGTCGAAGCAAAAGAACACTGTTCATTAGTAATGACTCAGCTGAGCCGGGTGTGTATCTCCCTTCCTCTTCCCTGAGAGCCAAACGCACACACTTTCCAACAAAATGACTATATCTTATATACCTTATATCCTTTCCCGGCTGGGGACTCGCGAACTTACATTCTCTCCTGACTGCCTACTTTCCTGTTCCCTCCCCTCTCATCCCACCTCCCTCTCAGTCAAGTCTTTAACACCGCCCCTCTCCCAGCTCACAGCAACACCCAACAAACCAACCAGAACAAACCCAAACCAAAACCAACAACACACAGAACCAACAACTTTCATTAAATAACTTAATAACCTTTTGGCTTCAGCAAAATACCACCTCATNCTCTCACAATCTCTCCTTTTACTATCCTTTTTTGCTGAAGCCCTTGATTTAATTATCTTGTCTGGTCAGCATAAACTGACCCCTTTTGCAAAGCAGTTATAAGTAAGATAAATCAGTCTTTTATTCAGTCTATTTCGAATGTTCCTGAGCTGTCAGTTCACGTTGCTGTTCATAGCTGTCCTCCAACCTGTGTTAAGTTGTACATATACTTGTATGCAGTGCCTCTCATCAGGAGCTCCATCCGTGCTTGCTCACACTTGAAGCAAACCTCAGATCACACTGTCAGGGTCTGGTATGACATATTCCCACTCCTCAACACCTGAGAGATTGCAGCCCACAGTGGAGCAATTGTCTCTTTGGTGGTAAATAGAGAGGTCAGCCCAGTCTTGCCCTTGACTGTTTACTATTAAATTATCTTTTGAAGATTACCTTTAAAGGGTCACTTCCTTGTACCACTGTCCAAGTTTGGAGAGGAGCTTCCACTGGTCCTTTAACTTGAGAGGTGTGAGACCAACCTGTTTCTGCAGTCCTGATAGCTGTTTCAGTTGCTAAAAGTACTTGAAAGGGACCTTCCCATGCTGGTGTTAACGGATCATCTTTCCAAGACTTTATTAGAACCCAATCTCCTGGTTTTACCTGGTGTATATAAAAGTCTAGAGGTGATGTTTAGGGGTAAAAACCCTTTTCTTCTAAGATCCATGAAAGAAAGTGTAATCGCCTGCAAATAATTTCTTAGATATAAATCATTAGTTTCAGCAATTGGCAACTCCTCCTCCCCTCCCACATAAGGTAGCCCAAATAACATTTCATAGGGAGAAACTCCTATATCCTTTCTTGGAGCAGTTCTAATCCGTAATAATGCTAGAGGTAAACATTTAATCCATGATAATCTAGTTTCAATCATTAATTTGGCAATATGGTTCTTAAGAATAGCATTCATTCTCTCCACACGTCCAGAGCTTTGAGGGTGCCACGGGGTATGAAACTTCCAATTTATGTCTAATGCAACACATATAGAATGTAAATTTTTGAAGTAAAGTGTATTCCCTTATCTGAGTCTATTCTTTCAATTATTCCATATCTGGGGATGATTTGTTCTAATAGTATCTTAGCCACATTTGAGGTAGTTGCGTTGGAGGTAGGAAAGGCTTCTACCCAGTGGGTAAGGTGATCAACTATTGCAAGAAGATATTTCCATCACTGTATTTTAGGGAATTCAGTGTAATCTATTTGTATATTTTGGAAGGGTCTTAGGGCTGGGGCTCTTCCTCCATGAGGGTGTTTTCTCATTACTTTTCTATTCACTCTTTGACAGATTATACATCATTCTGTCACTTGCTTGGCTATTGTGTAGATTCCCATACAACCACAGGTTCTTAAAAACTGATCACATAAAGCTTGCGTTTCCCCAGTGCGTTCTTGATATAATCTAATTAAAATTTCTCCAGCAATTGCTTTATTCACTATTTGCCTCCCATCTGGTAAAAGCCAATTGCCTTCCTGATTTCTTTCACCTCCCAATTTTTATAACTGCTCTTCTTCTTCCTTTGTGAACACTGAGAGTTTTACCTCCTCTGCCTTTCCACGAGGTACTAGTGCCAGCATATTTGTTTCCTCCTTCCCCGCAGCCCCTTTAGCTAGCCTGTCAGCTAGATGGTTCCCCTTTATTTCTAAAGTTCCTCCTTTCTGGTGTCCCATTATATGAACTACTGCAACTTCTTCAGGTAATCCCAGGGTTTCCAGGACTTCCAAGACCAATTATTCATGCACTAACTCCTTCTCTCTGGAAGAAATTAGTCCACATTCCTTCCATATTTCTCCAAAGGTGTGTACTACCCCAAAAGCATATGTAGAATCAGTGTATATAGTTCCCTTTTTTCCTCTGAGTAGTTCCAGGGCTCTCTCTAAGACATATAATTCACATGTCTGAGCTGACCAGTTTATTAGATAATTTTCATTTTTCTAACAGACTGCTTTGCTCACCATCCACAATAGCATAACCATTACAGTGTTTCCCATGTATAAACCAAGATGATCCAACAATAAAGATTCTTTTCCCTTCAGCTAAGGGAGTTTCTTGTAGGTCCTCCCTAATCTTTGTTTGATATTCAGTGCTGTCCATGCAGTCATGTTCACAGACTTCTACTCCGGCCTTTCCATATAGAAATTGAGAGAGGTTTAAACTTTTATCTGTGATTAATGTCAAATCCTCCTTCTCCACTAGAATAGTTTCATATTTCAAAATTCTAGAATCTGTCAGTCATCTGTCAGACTTTTGATTTAAAATTGTCCTGACTGTATGTGGAGTAGTTACAATTAAAGTACCCCGAAAGTTAATTTTCTGTTCTCTTCTACTAATAAAGCCGTAGCAGCTATAGCTTGGACACAGGTGGACCATCCTCAGGATACTGGATCTAACATTCTTGAAAGGTATACCACAGGTTTCTTCTGCCCTCCCCACACTTGGGTTAATATTCCATAAGATGTCCCCTCTTTCACACTGACATACAGATTAAAAGGTTTTTCTAAGGAGGGCAGTGCTAAAACAGGTGCTTGAATTAATTTCTTTTTTAGATGTTCAAATTGCTGTTCCTGATTCCTACCCCACTCGACTTTTTTCCCTTTCCTCTTCCAGTTTTTCATACAAAAACTTTACATGCTGGGTATAATTCTCAATCCATAGGCAACAATATCCAAACAAACCTAAAAACTTTCTTATTTCTTGTTTGGTTTTAGGAAGGTGCATAGCAACAATACCAGAAATATGTTCCGGGGTTATCCTTCTCTGCCCTTCACTTATCAGATGCTCAAGATACTCTACCTCTTTCTCTACAAATTGTAATTTATGCTTAGACATCCTTAGTCCTTTTTCTCCCCCAAAGTTCAATAGCTTAATTGTGACATCTTGGACTTTTTCTTTCCCTTCCCCTGATATTAACAGATCATCTACATATTGTAACAACTTTGCCTCTGGATTTAGATTAAACTCTTCAAGCACCTGTTCCAGAACTTGCCCTAACAAATTTGGAGACTCTGTAAATCTCTGTGGTAAAGAGGTCCATCATAACTGTTGCTTTCTCCCAGTAGTGGGGTCTTCCCATTCAAAGGCAAATATATCTCTGCTGTTTCCTGCTAGTGGACATGTCCAAAATGCACCTTTCAAGTCAGTTACACTTGATTATGGGGAATCTTGCTTGAACAAGTACTTGAACAAGTTTGTTTAATTCCCTCAAATCTTGAACAAGTCTGTATGTCCCATCTGGTTTCCTGATAGGTAAAACAGGGGTATTATAAGGGGATATACAGGGTTTTAACAATCCATCCTTTAAAAGTTCTTCAGTTATATTCTGTAATCCCCTCCTTCCTTCCAAAGATATAGCATATTGTTTCACATGGATGGGTTGGCTCCCTTCCTTCAATTTTATTTCCAGCGGAGGGATATTCAGCCCCCCTCTATTATGTTTAGCCATCCACACCACCGGATTTATTTCCCTCTCATCCTCTATAGTCAATTTAAATTGCTTTACCACCATTCTATCTTCCCTTGGAATTACCCCAATCCCCAATTGCACTTGTTGATCTCTCCCTAACTGGTTAGTGCCAGCCTCTGGTACTATTACAAAACTAGATGTTATTTTTTTACCATTTCCCAAAACTTTCACTTGTTCTACTATGAGGGCATGAAACCCCTCCCCTTTCACTCCAATTATTCTAGTCTGGTCGGTCCCTTTCACACACTCATGGGGAATTTTAATTAAACTTGATCTCTCAGCTCCTGAATCAACAATAAACACATATTCTTCTTCTTGGGGTCCTAATTTTAAATTTATCAAGGACTCTTCATGCTATTTGGACCTCCCCAAAAAAATAGAGCCCCTGACACCCCTAATCTTGTGCATAAGCTCCCGATTCCATCATTTGGAAGGTTTTAACCTCTCGGTGTAGTTCTGGGTACTGTCTTTTAAAATGTCCCACTTTTCTGCAATAGAAACATTTCCTGGGACCTGTCTGCTAAGTGGTCATCCCCCGTCCTTTTCCGTGGGGTCTCCTAACGTTAAGCTGAAGGCTTCCCCTGGCCACTCCTCTGTCTCTCCCAGCCTCACTTCCAGTTTGTTGCCTCAGTACCTGGTCTACAGTGGCCACCACCAGTCTGGTCCCATTTCTCTGTTTGTCATCATCCCTTTCAACATGAATTTTCTGAGCTTCCCTCAACAATCCACCCAACTCTTTATCACTCCAGTCTTCCATTTTCTCCAATTTCCTCTCCATATCTGGCCACGCTTCGGTAACAAAACTCACCCTTAACAGTTCTCGGCCTGCAGCACCTTTAAGACCTATCCCAGAGCACAGCTGCACACTCCCTCTGAGCCTTCGTAACCAGGCAGTGGGCAGCCCACCTCGCCGCTGTCCACTTTCAAATGTTCTTTCAAAGTTCTATCCACATGGTGTTGCCTCCTTAATTCCCCTTATTACCAATCCTCCATAATCAGACATACCACTCCTCCCTCGACTGTATTCCAATCCCAATTAGGTCCTACTAGAGGGAATTTCTGTCCACCAGGTACTTCCCCCTGAACATTGGGTGGACCCTCTCTCTCCCATATTCTTATTCCTGCCTGTCCTATTTTGAGATTCTATCATTTCAGTAAAACCAGCCCCACTACGTGGGCCTGCCATCTTGTGGAAACCAGCCCCACCACACAAATACACCATTTTAGGGGAACATGACCCTGCCATGTGGATCTGCCATTTTAGGGGGACCAGCCCTACCATACGGATCATCTTTTTCTGATCCTTCCCCTGGGTACAAGCCAGCTCCTCTTGTCTGCAGCCCCTGGGTACAAGCCAGCTCCTCTTATCCCCAGTTCCTGAGCATCCTCCCTAAGGGACTGTCTGGAGACATGCTCGGAGTGGATCCCATACGTCCCTCTCCACTCCTCTGCGCCTTTCTGCCGCAGCTGTTGCCCATTTCCTGATACTCCCCATATGACTTCTTTCTCTTAAAACCACTTGCTTTGTCCCTTCACTGGCTGCACCCCTTGCAGCATAACGGTACCGCAGTTAGAAGGACTCCACACTCACTTCACAGGCAATTCTGTGTCTCAAGCACGTTCAGTCCTGCTTTTCCCAGCTGCCCAGGTAATACTTAGCAGCCAATTTCTCACCTGGGTCCTGTGCACAAGTCTTACTGGCTGACATGCGTGAACTCTGCGCTTTCTCTGCCTTTTCTCTCTCTATCTACCTTTCCTCTCCCCTCTTTTGGTTTGAGAGTCCCCTGTCCAGGTCTCATCTGCAGCCCTCACGGGGCACAACAACAGGTTGGGGCTGCTGAAATCAGCAGGGTGCCCCTTCCCCTCCTCCCGTTGTCCTACCTCACAGGATCAGAGGTCATGTCTCCCGGATGAGTCCCCAGTTTGTTAGAAATGAACTAACTTTTTGATACAATTAAATGGGGACAAAGTTGTTGAAGCAAAAGAACACCGTTTATTAGTAACAATTCAGCTGAGCCGCGTGTGTGTCTCCCTTCCCCGAGAGCCAAACACACACACTCTCCAACAAAATTACTGTATTTTACACCCCTTCCCGGCTGGAGTGGTCCCTGTCCCCTTTCCCATTGACTGGGTACTTGGGAACTTACATTCTCTCCTGACTACCTACTTTCCTGTTCCCTCCTCTCTCATCCCACCTCCCTCTCAGTCAAGTCTTCAACCCTGCCCCTCTCCCAGCTCACAGCAAGACCCAACAAACCAACCAGAACAAATCCAAACCAAAACCAACAACACATAGAACCAACAACTTTCATTAAATAACTTAATAACCTTTTGGCTTCAGCAAAATATCACCTCATCTCTCACACTGCTAACTGAGAACATAATCCATAATAGGAATACTGCCCACTCTGCATGGATCCAAGTCTCTCCAGACATCCTCCCTGTATCCAGGTTTACACAAGCTATCTTTGTATCATTATGCAAAGCTGCCAGCTGTGTCAGTTCTACCAGGAAGATGACCTGCTCTTTGTCAAACTAGATGTCCATGGTTTGGGGAATGGCCTTAGGACAGAGCCATGCCTTATAGTGTGCATAACCAGACAGTCTACTGCTCCATATTCACATCTTGACTTTGTACAAGCACTGCATGCTGGTTATCTACTTCAGGCAGCTTCTTAGTCACCAAAATGTGATAGCTCCCATGAGCCATGATGGTGAACTCACAGGGTTCAGGAGCTTTGTGTGTTCTCTGTATGAAGAGAACAAACAGGCCTTACTCTGGCATTTCACCGTCACCTTTGCCTTATTCTGAACAACTGCATATCAAAATCAATATGGACAACAGGGAGCTGTCACAAGGATAGGACGGTGCTTAGCATCCTGAAGTGCAGCCTAAGTGCTGAGGGAGCTGTACTGGTACTACTGGCTTCACTGGGAGCAGAACTGCTGTTCAAATAGGAACAGCACTACTGGTGAAAATGTTAAAGCAGACAAATCAGAAATAGGCTTGTTCTGCTAGTGTGAACATGAAAATAAAAAATATTTTGATTTCTCCTTTTGGGTTTTTTCCCAGTTACTCTGTTCCAGAAGCTGTGTCCCTTGTTTTGAGGCATTTTAGAGATGTTAAGCTATTATTTCCAGTAACAGAAGCAGTTACTTCCTGTTATATATGGATTATTCCAAAGCGTTTGGTGCTCAGAAGGAAGGAACTCTAATCAAGGAAACTTTTAGGTCGTATCTGCAATGCTTCTGACCACAAAAGTTACTGTACTTAATTCATTCAATTATATTCTGAAGAGCTCTGTCAATTCATTGTTTGCACCTGAACCTTTGAATCTGGCAGATGTATAGCCTTGATGTTACAGAAGTGTTTTAATCTAGATGTCTTACAACTTTATGGTGCCTGATCTTTAGTAGTATTCTTTTAATATTTTCTTGTTTGTACTGTAAACAAAATAAGGATTTTTGATGAGAAGTTGCCCCTGTCTTAGAATCTGTCTCCTTGGTTCCTCAACATGAAAAAAATTTTCCTCAGCAATGCTCACATCTGATCACTGCATGAAAGAAGAAAGAGAACAACATTTGCTTATTTGACAGAGATTCACCTTTTCGAGAGCTGTAAGTCCTTCAAATGCGCCTTTGCTTTTTTCATATGGGTAGTGGTTTTGCCCCAAACCACACCTGTAATTCCCATTAGTAGTGGTGTGAGGGTAAAAAACCCCCAGATCTTCCACAGTGCAGCTTTTCTGTGCATATAATTCCGATTAACTTTAATCTAAATTCTGCACAATAAGCAACAACAGGATCAGCACTCATTTTGAAAAAAAAGTAATATGTAATGATCCACCACATCTGCAAAGCCTTCCTGAGTTTTATTTATCATGCTTTTATTTTGGCAATCACTCTTCTCATCAGAATGGTTATTTAAACTTGTGAGAAGAATCCATTTCAGCATTATGTTTTAGCACATACATTTGTATCCATCATAATTCTTAATTTAGCCTTAATAAAATAATTTAACAGTATAATGTAAAATATTAAGTAATTGATTTTTTAGCACAATAGTGCACGAAGCAGGAGAATCAATATCATCTATGGCCACAACAAATTTCAAATTATCATTCCCAATGCTTTTGACAAATCAATGGGTAGTTGATTTCCTACTAATTTTATTATGTGTAAAATGCTAAAAAAAATCACTGCATGTAAATAAAGTCATTCTTTGGCTGAGTACATTTCTTCTTTTATTCTCTCCTGTGTTTGCTCCCCCCTTTGTCTCCTCAGAGCTACACTATTCAAATAAGCTCCCATTATTTTCAGTGGAATGACTTGCTAAAGGGAAATATTTGTGTCCCTTCACTGGACATCTGCTGTTGGTATGAAAGCAATCAAGAGGAAAAAATGATGGTATGAAGCACATTTAACTTTCACGCCTCTTCATCATTCTGCACAAGCGAACACCAACAAGAATTCAATCATAAGTACATCAAAATATATTCCTCCCCTTTCTAAAAAAGCAGATATTAAAAAAGGAAAATAAAGAATAAGAAAAAAATTGCTAAATAAGAATAGATTTTACATGTGAACCTTTCAACTTTTTAGTACCTCTCCTGACACACTATCACCATTAAAAAAAAAATTCAAATACTTTCAAATACTTACAAATATGAACTAAATTCTACAAATGACTAAGACAAACTGTGTAATTTAGAGATGTCATCATTATAACATATAATTTACTTATCAACAACTTTTTAACGTATTAGGGTAAAAAACTGCATTCAGCACAGGAGGTGGTGTGAGAGGTTGTACTTACATCAATGCTCATATCCTGCCTCTTTAATGGATTCTGCATCACCGACTACTGGGCCTGCCTGCTTAGAATTGCCTCTGATGAGATGGTATTGCAGTGTTTTGCAGCAGTATAAATTGTTGTTGAAGTAGACTTCATAGGAATATTTTTTTTATTTGAAAGACAAGATATAAAGTTCACGTCCTTCTATTCAACTACAACTGTAGGAAAAAAAAGAATCTTAATTTCTTGTTCCAACAAGATCCAATTTAATAATGTCTTATGCATCTCATATGACAATTGCATCAAAGTAATAGCAGGAAGTTGTCTGGAGGTGCTGCTGACAACATGAATGCTACATTGCTAAATCAGAGTTATTAATAAAAAAGCTGAAGGAATGATAGTTCCATCCATCAATGACTGTTTTTAAGACCCACAAAGAGAACCAAAAAGGCTGCATATCTCACTTATTCTGTTTCACAAATTCCTAATTAGCTGTAAATGAACTTTTGGGAAAATTAATCTTATGCCAAGGCACAGATCCTATTATCTGATGCTAATTTAGAGCTATGGAAGAAAAAGGAGAAAAATATATATGAATGAACACACTCAAGAAAAGTTCACAGGCAGAAAGAAAACTAACTTATATTGAATGTGGCTTTTCAGTTGGCCTTTGCTTCTGTGCATTTTGGGAAATGAACCCAAGATGTCAGAAATATGTTTTCCCGACTGGAAAAACCATCTGAAGGGCCCTCGCAGATATGATCAGTCAATATTAGCACTGATGGCATCAGACATTACTATTTCAGTTGTCGGCTTCAGTTCTTCGCCTTTTATGAAGACGTCTGAAACCCAAACTTTTGTCAAGCATTTCTAGAGGTTACTCCTAAAGGGAATGTTCCATCTGACAGAAGCCTGCAGAGAAACTCCCTCTAGAAAATGGTTTATCTATGGAGAGAGATGGACTAGAATATTTTTAGCAGAAAAAATAAAATGTTATAGCTCCGCTGGTAAAACTCAGTATGTTTTCATTCTATTATGTAATAAGCATTAATTTATTTTGGAACAATTACTTTGTCTTAGAAGACTGAGAAGTTAGCTTACCTCACAGTACTCATCTAAATTTCGATTCTTCTGGTTTCAATCCTTGACACAGTTGATTATAGAAGCACTGAATAGAAAGAATAGCATCTTGAAGTTCAAATGAGTAGGGAGAGGTGGAACAGTACAGAACTTTGAAGACAATGAAATTAAGCCTAAATTTGTAATAGAAAAGGATGTTAACCCAGATGAATGACAAGATCAAAGCAATGAGTGACAAAGATGATATTACAGTCGGTATTTGTACAGACTTTGAAGAATGAATATATGAATATTTGCAAGTATTTGCATTTGATCAGTTGTGTTTCTGCTTCTTTCTGCTCCTGACCAATCCTATTCAACCTCACACAAATCTGAAGGTTGTACACTTTTCGTAGGTGTTTGTTTAACAGTGTTAGGTACTTGGACAATTTTGCCCTCACCTCCTGTATGTATCTTCTGATTATGAGGACAGAGACACAACTAAGAACACACACATTTTGGGAGAAGCTAAGAACAAGTAGAAGAAAAACAGTGAAGATACTTTTCTTTACAAGGTATCAGAAGCTAGAACAATTATTAAAAGCCATATAATACATTTGAAGATGCAAAGGTGAAAAGTGAGATGATTTTGAGTGCAGTAATGACTCTGATCAACCTCACCTGGAACACCCTCCCACACCCTCTGCCCAGTTGTCCCAGAAGCACCATTTCAGCTCACCCTGGGGCCTTCAGTCTCAGCTGGAGCTATGGTGTAGGAGCACTGGTCTCCATGGGGCTGGGCACAGACCCCAATGACGCAGCCCAGTGTGTGGGTTTATGCTGGGCTCGATCTTGGACCTGTCTTATCGCAGTGGACCTGGCTCCCCATCCCTTAGAGAGCAGCTGACCCTTCCTGTTCCCTGACAGAAAGCTCAAATCTGGGGAGGCCTGCTTCTCACATATACTATACAGACTATATATTTCTAAGAGCAGAGCTGAAAGCCACAATGGTTTTAAGTTTTTGTAGATAGTTAAACACAATAGTTTTCTAATAAAATGCTGCCAATCAGAAGGTGAGACATAATTTGGCTTGCAGACATAAAAATACATCAAATACAATGTGGTATGAGGTGCATGTTCTTCCTTGTCTGTACAAATCACACAAGTGGTAGAAGGAGACTGTGTGGATCACGGCATTGAAATGTTATGAGTTTACAAACTTCTACCTGCCTAGGCTACACTCTCTCTTATCTATCTTATTATAACAATTATGAAATAGCTATTCTTCCACAATTCAGTTAATTGTTTTTAACTAGCAGTAACCATCTTTAACTAGCTTTAACTAGCAGTAACCATCTCTGTACAGTGTGTTCTGTTGTTCTTTGCTTCCCTCCTGACATTCAGATCCTAAAGTTCCCCCACTGTGGACACTTCAAATCTTTTTTTCACTTCTATTTCACCAATTTCTGATTAAAGATTGTTCTCTCTAATCTTTTAAATACTTCTCGAATATCTGGATGTGTTTTCTCTCTCAAGTCCCAACTATAGTTTAATATCAAAGCCAGGAGTGGCCATGTAGAATTTCCTCAGCTATTATAATAAACATTGTTTTTTAGCAGCTAGAAACAAAGAGGACTTTGGTTTTTATCACCACCAAACTTCAGAGTGATCAAGGGAATAAGGCAAGATGTCCTTGGGACAGAATGGATAATTATTGTTACTTGCAGAAATAATTAGTAAAAAAAAAAAAGAAAGAAAGAAAAAAGCAGGCAGTCATATTACACATGGCAGTATCTGATAGGGAGCAGTCACAGTTGTGGTAAGTGCATCTCCATGCCAAATGAATGATCAGGGATCAGTCCTAGTGCCAGCACATCCCAGCAGCAATAAGCAGGAAAGATGATGAGCCTCTACTGAAGACGGAACATTTTGTATGCAGCAACTTTTGCAGCTGCTTAGATTGGTTTAGATTGACCTTAGATTCCAGGCAGGTCTTTGTGGTTCCTTCGAGGTAAGGAAAGACAAGGTTTGGGGTGGATGCCATCTTTTAAGGACACTACTGGAACCTCACCCTACCCCTCAACAAAAGGTGCAGGGTGGCTATTTTGAATAAACACTGGAGGATTTACATTTATCACTGAAATAGCTCTTCAGTAACAAATGAAACCATTATAGCATCTACACATGAAACCATTATAGCATCTACAGATACAGATATGTTAAATATTATGAAACAGAATATAATTGAGTATAATGCAATCAATAAATCCTGGCACACAGATAAGAACACATATTTTTCTTTTTGTAGCTTTTGACAAAAATAAGCAGTGAAAAGGTAAAGAGCATCAGTAAAAATCCGGGTGAGAAGATAAAGCTACCTAAAGATAAGTGAATATTAGCTGCTCTGTATTTAAGAAAAGCCCCAAAAGGAAAAAGAAGAATTTTTTTGCCACATTTTTCCTTGACCTACAGAGATGATGTTATTTTTTTGAGTAGTTCTTCTGACCAAGGATTGCCTCTGGAATTTCACTAAGCAGAAAAGTAGCTTTGATAAAACCAGAGAATTGGAATCATTGCCTTTTTTCTAACAAAGCAAATCATACTTTCACTCACTAGCTGTACGTAACTAAGAAAACCTGCCCCTGTCCCATGAAGAAAATTACTTTTTCATCATATTTAAACAGCAGTGTCATTGAAAGACTCACGAAGCTTGTCTGTCTGAGCTTTAAAACAAGATGGAGTGAGCTAGTGAAAATCACTCTTGTCTACTTTATAGTGCAAAAAATAGCTTTGAGCTGTGAGAGTGATGTTATGTGCTACTGAACCAAAAGATCAGGTGACAGCTGTGTAGCCCACATTCTTGGCCACTTAATCAGCATTGTCACAGGTCAAAAAAAGGCAGGATGTTTGGGCCTTCCTCCAATATTTGAATGTGAGTCTTTACTTTTCTATTTCTGCTGTAACATGAGCAAGAGAGTGTTCCTGCTTTGTATCATTTTAGGAAGGGTGACTTCATGCTAAGGATTATGCAGGGTGGCCTTGATGTCTTACAGAATTCGAGATATGTTTATTTGTTCTTGTGCCAGGAATATAGAATGAATAGCACTGCGAATATCATTAGCATCTTAAAGGTAACAGCTAAATAGATAAACACAATGTATATATCTAATTGTTAAGCATAGATTTATGCCTCTCCAAAGAATTCTTTCTTGACATAGGTCAAGCGGACCTGTTTCCACATTATGATAAGTATCTGGACATCAGACCTCTGTAACCGGTAACACAGTTCTTGTTCTGTTTGAAATTTTCAAAAATCAGTTGTCAGAAGTAGCTCAGAGATCTGGGATATGGGAAATGGTTCTGCAAGAGAATGATTAGCGAAGAGAGAGCAGCTCTGCCAGTGAATTTTCTGTAATAAACAGTGTAATTATTCATAATTTATCATCAGGTTGTTTAATTTTCGCTTCAGTGGGATGTATACAAATTCCATATTTAAAAATAAAACAAAATCTTTGCAACGAAGGCTGGTTATGTGCATTTCCTATTGATGTACATTAAAATCTAGAAATTAGTTACAACCATTTCTAGATTTTCTCCTTATTCTACATGTCTTACTGTCTCATTCTTTCACTCCTTTCAGCAGAAATAATTTTATTTGTGATAATTGGGAACTCCTATGTTCATCAGCTGAAGTATGTCTATGCAGGGAAGTGTAATTAGGTATTTCTTTGAGGTGATCCAGTTCAAGAACAGATGGAAGGTATCTAAAGTATCTGTTTGTCAGTGAAAAACAATCAGCAAAGTACTTTTTTCTTTTCCATGCAGATGCTTCCAATCCCCTCTCCAGCCACAGCTTAGCCTTTAGTGAACTCTCTTGAATGCATTCTTGCAACCAAACCACCAGTGAACCTGTGGGTTTTGTCTAGTCTTTTCCTGATGCTCTAGTTCTTTTTATACAGTTTCTGGACAGTTTTCATGCACGCTCCAGTACTGAACACAGTGAAACACAGCTCACAATTCCCGATCAGCCATGCATGACCTGTGTTTTCTATTGTTCTTGTTGGTTTAGCAGTTCCCTGGAACTCAACTGTTAGATTTGCTGTAATTAAAGCAGACTGGTTGTGTCTTTGAAGGTCAAGCACTTTAGCCTTGCTCCCACTGTGACTGTGACCAAACACTCTTAAAATGCTCTTCTGTAATCCTCAGAACTCGGCGACTTTCTATCTCATCTTCACTAAGCTAAGGTCAGATAGCTGTGGATATAGGCATGGATTTTCCAATTCCCTGTAACAAAGACAGGGTGGAGAGCTACTGTTATATGTCTGAACACCATACTTTACCACACTGCAGGGCTGATCAGAGATACCATTTCATGTGCATCTGGACATTCTGAACGGAGAGAGGTCATCATTAGCATAAACACTGCTGTAACTGCTCATTTCTGGATTTTTAGTGGCAGATCTACTGCCAGATCTACTCGACAAATTTTAAAGTTTATTTTGTTGTAAGTTAAATTACTTATGACACTTCTTGAGTTTTTTTAAGTTTTGTGCTACAAAGGTAGCACCTTCAAGACCAGCTATAGTTTCTAATTTTTGGAAGCTAAAACTGCAGCTTTCAAAGAACACAGAAATTACCTAAATTATGTGACCATGAAAAAAGATTAAAATGAAAAAAAAATTATTGTAAAATACCCACAGATTAACAAGGCTTCGGGGAATTAAAGCAACGTCTTTTTTTGGCGGCAGGAGAAGATTGATGTTCTAGGCAAACAATAAACTAAGAGAATGCGTGCTATTGAAAAGAGAAAGTCTGACGTCAGGAAACACAACAATTAATGCTATTCTGCCCTCTCGCGTTAACTTTTGAGGTAGCTGCCGTGGCCCCACACATCCCGAAGTTCGTGTCCCTTCGCAAAGATTGCGTCAAGTCACAGATGCATTACCCAAAACATCATAGAGCAGCGTCCCGAAAACAGCATGGTTGGGCGATCACTGGAAATTATACAGCTGTGTGCCTAAGATGGGACTTAATGTGTTGTATGTAAAAATAATTCGGAATACACACAAATCACTAAATATGCTGGAGCTCGCACGGCCGTGTGGGGGATGGGTAGGGTTTGGAGTTCAATTGAAACCGGCAGCGAAGCCAGCTAACTACATGGAAAAGGAGCATGGAAAACAGAGGACCTGTGCTGGAGAAAAATTAGAACGTAGAACCTGAGCTCAAGCTCTTAAAATCAGCATTATCTAAATTCTTGCTTTTATCGTTTTAGTAACCCACACGGAATAAACATAGCATTAAATTTGGCCGCAGTTGCACTTGAAAGAAAAAGCGTTCATTGAAAGCGAGGGCCAACAAAAATATTTCCACCTCTAGAACTCCACTTTCGTTTTAAAATTGCTTTTAAACCAGCAAACACATCCTTGCAGTGCCATGGACACCAGGAGCCAAAGCCCCAGTGAGAAGACGGCTGTCAAGCAGCTGTATTTCCTACGTGACGCGGAGATAAATGCCAGAAGTCACACGCTGCAAATGATGACAGATAACTGCCATTTTAATGTGATTATATTTCCATCATTCCCTCTCTAACCCTGCTAATTCCTGACGTTATTCTTCACTCGCAGGAGTAAGAGCTGCGCCCGTGTCCTGGACCGGGGGCCGGGCAGGGCACTCTCCAGAGATGCCTTCCCGAAACGCTCTGGAAGGGCGAAGGGTGGCTCTTACCGAGGGCTAGGCAAGGAGATTAAGTTTTATGAGCAGCACGCGAATGCGAAGCAATTAATGTACAAGACAGTGCCGCTTCTCGCCAGCCCGGAGAACCCATTTACATCTCAATTTCCTCTCGGTATCAGCCGCTCGGTATGCGGGCAGGGCTCTCATGCTTGCGGTTCCCGCGGAAGGCTGAGCGGTGGCCTCCAACTAGTTCTTCCGACAGACTCCAGACCGCCTGTACAAACAAACCGAAGCGCTTATGGAAAGCCGGCGCTCTCCCCCTCTCCTGCGCTTTTCCTTCCCTGTCCCGGTGCTCGGAGCAGCGCCAGAGCGGCAGGGCGGGGGCAAGACCGCTCCCCCGGGGCCGGGCTGCTCGCTCCCGCGGGGCCCCGTCGCGGCGAGGCAGGGACCCACGGCGGCCAAAACTTCAGCGCCTGCAGCTCTGGCTGGGGACGACTCGCGGCAAAGTTACCGAGACGCCTGGCTGCGATTTTTTTTTTTTTTTTTTTTTTTTTGGTTCCTTCTTCTCTTCCCCCCGCGCTGTCCCCGAACTTTCGATGTCGTCCTGGCCGGCACGGAGCCACCACCTCCTCAGCAAACAGAGTCGCGCTCGGGGCAGCGGGGCGGGAAGGAGACGCGAGCGCTTCGCCCCCGCAGGCGGCGGCCGCCCCCGAGCTGCTGTCGGCGACGGCGCCCGGCCGCCTCGCCCTCTAGCGGGGGAGAGCGGCGGCGCCGGCGGCTGGGCGTGACTTTCCGCGCTCCCTTCAGCCCGCCCGCCCGCCGGGGGGGACCGCGAGTCAGTCAGGGAGGCGAGCTGAGCCGGGACTAGCGGCGGCGCCGGCCGAGGAGGCTCCGGGATTAAGGGTGGCCCCTCGGGCACCGGGGCAGGCGAGCGGCGCCCGCACGGCCCCCGGGGCAGCTGCGCGGCCGGAGGAAGGCAGACGGGCGGGCGGCCGCCGGTCACTTCGCACCCTCTTCCCTGCCCTTAAGAGCGGAGAGAGGGCGAGGAAGGGAGAACAGCCCGCGGGGCACCAAGTGCGGGAGTCCGGTTGCCCCCTCCTCGCCTGCCTCAGCGGACTGGAGGGGGGCGAGAGGGGCGCCTCCTACTTTGGCAAACACTTTGGCACTTTGCTGGATCGGGAGCAGGAAGGGCTGGAAATATGGGGAAAGTTGGAACTTGCCTGGTTACTTTGGCCGGACTTTTGCTGGCAGCGGGAGCGCAGACGTTCACAGGTAAGGAGTCGGCTCGCCAGCCCGGGGCCGGGCAGCCTTCCCGGGGGCCAGGCGGTGGAGGGGCGTGGGGGAGCGCGGGCACTTCGGAGGCGGTGGGGGTTTGGTTTGGGTTTTTGTTTTCTTCTGTATCTTCTTCTTCTTTTTTTTTTCCTTTCTCTTTTTTTTTTTTTTTCCACCCCATCCCCCTGACGGGTCTGACACTTTGGAACCGCTGCGTCGATGGGGTGGAAAAAGTGTCCCGAGGAGGCGGCGGTGCCGGGATGCCACTCGGCTGGCGCCCCTGAGCCCCCATGGAAGGTCCAGAGGCTGGCGGGGCTCGGGCAGCCCTAGGGCAGGGCTGGAGGGACGGGCGGGACTGGGGCTCGCTCCGGCGTTTTTCCGCCGCTGACTTCCCGAAAGTTTCCCGTTGCCCCGGCACGGGAGGCGGAGGGGCGAGGTGAGCCGGTCCCCGGCGCTCCGCCCGCCGCCGCGGCTGGCGACGGGGGAAGGAGGGCTTGCGGTGCTCCCCGGAGGGGCCGGCGGGGCTCCGCCGCTCTGCCCACCCGCCGCGCCCCGCCGGTGCCTCGGCGCTGGCCTCCGCCGCTCCCCGCCCTCGGCGCTGCCTGGAGGTGCGGCTGTGGAGACGCTGGCAGAGCCGGAGGGAAAGCCCCGGCCCCGCGCTCTCTGCAGCCCCCAGGGCGTCACCTGAGAAGGCAGGGCAGAAGCTGCCCGCGTCTGGTGGGTGCCGGCATTCATAGCCAGGAGGAGCCCAGCGAAGTGCCCCATCAGCGGCAGCGTTCCTCAGTTCCCCGAAGCGCCAGACCTGCAGATGGTTATCTTGGTCTCGAGTCCCCTGCTTGCACCTCTGTCCTATTTATATGTTGGAGAAACCCGTAATTTTAGACAGAAATTTGGATTGTGAAATAGTTCTGTGTGCTCCACTGCAAAGAGTAACTTTAGATTTTTTGTTTTGGTTTGTTTTGTTCCTTACATGAAGTTAGTGCAACTGAAAGTACGTTAAATTGAAGACATCTGGTCCTCAGCTCGTGCGAAGTGTGCTTTGATCTGGTGGGAAGCAATACTTCTGACTCCTTGTTACTCAGGCTGCAGAATAGTTTATATTTTGCACATTACATGTTGCTTCTATACAGCACTGTAGCTAAACCAAGTTTTATGGCTAGGAATTGGTGGTCTGGTTTAAAACTTCTTAAAAAAAGTTTAAAATTCTGTTTTTATTTTTGGTTCCACGGACCTCTTCTATATGTAGCTGCATTTCCCCATGCTTCTTGAGAGCATTTTTACTGTGGATGAGACAGAAGATTGCCGAGTAGAAAAATGTTTTGTTCCAAGGTGATATGTAACCATGATGAAATATTTTCCACACACTCCTGTTAGAAGGAAGCTGTGCTCTGCAGCGAATTATGAAACTGGACTCAGTTATGTTAGCTCTACAACTCATTAATGTTGGAAGTCTAGCATCCAGACTTCAATGGGAGCACTTGCTTTATTAAGATAAATCCGTGACTCATTGCTGACCTGTGTGAACTGTCTTACTTTTTGTTTCAAGTTAAGCTGGGCAACTTTTCTTCTGGATATTTAAATGGCTTGTGCATGTGATGTGCTGATACTGTACTGGGATCAGCATTGAAGTGCTGTTCGTGTTGCTGAAGGACAATCCCACATTACTGTTTGATTTGTATCCGTTGTATTCATTTACCTAACGCACACTGTGGCGAGAACAATGCTATAAACCGCAGACAATTCACCAATGACTTGTGCATACAGTTATTCCAAGGGTGCAATTCCACACCTTCGAAGTACTCAGTAAGGGAGGCTGCTATTCACACACTTCAGTGAGATTGCAAAGGATGGCTTGGGATGCAGAATCTGCATTGTTTTCTCCCCGTGTGTGCATATGTACGTGTATGTTGAATATTGAAGGTAAAGATTATTTGTGAAGATGCATGTACAGAATTTTTTCTTTTTAGTATTGATTCTCAGCCCTTGGAACAAAATTGATGAAATTTCCATTTTTGTGCTTTACCATATGAAGCTTGTGTCTGGGTATTGTTTTTGCTTGTAGGGGAAAAAATGCTGTTTCTTTTGTTAAAACCTTGATGTACTAGTGTCATAGAAATTAAATGACAGAAAAATCCATCCTTGAGTAGTTATCTTTTGTAATAGCTGTCCCCTATTGCAGAAGGGAGTTATATGACTAACCTATGAAAAGTTTAAAAACAAACAAAGAAAAAGGAAACAAAGCCAACTCCACACATGTTCTAAGCAAAGAATAGCAGTGTGTGAATTAAATGCCTTTTGCATTTATAGTTCCATTTTTATTTTTACCCTTTTCTAAACTGACTGATTTGTTTCACAAAGATCGGTTCTAATGTTACGTTCAGCTATTGTCTTATTTGAGTTTCTTATTTAGAAAATAATCTTACTGAAAGATCAGATCTTGGCTTTTAAGGCCTGGGAGCTTTCAAGTAATCTTCTGAAAGCAGCTTAACAGTTAATAACAATGAGATTTTCTCTGAGTCCTTAACTAAAGATTTTAAAATTCTGGATTCATCAATTCAAGAAGTAAATGGTCACAAGAATTTGAATTCAAGAGATGTTACTGAAAACGTTGTCTTAAATGGACAGTGCTGCTTATCCTAAGTTTTTGAAAGTAGCTGGGCTCTTTCTGCAAGATTAGTTTTTGGTTTGGTTTTTTTTAACTTTTTTTTTTTTTTAGTTTCTTTCTGAGAAACTATAGCACACCTAATTTAGCTGGTTTTGTTTATAATTTTAGCAAACTGTTATTAAGTTGGACCCATGTGAAGACTGAATTCTAGTATTACAGAAGTCCCTGAAAAGCAGTGGTCAGTCATAGAAAATGCCACTTAACTCCACCGTGTTCCTTCTTCCACCTCCTTGGTAGATTATTCAGGCTAGGGAAAGCAATTCACTCCTGTAAGGGATTTAGGTCAAACACACAGATGTGGGAAGTTAGAAGGGACATCGTAAACTTAAATATTTGATCTCACATAAAATTAAGGGTCTGAATGGGATGAGTTCTGTCAAATACAAAAATGGGGAGCTGAAATTGAAAGCAAGGAAATATGTAATAGAACTTGGAAACTGTGTTTTTATGAAGGCATTCATGTTCAGGTAGATGTAAATGTGCATACAGCCTGAATTCTGAAATTGGTGTTTCTTGGTTACAGCCTGATTCTTACGGAGGGAGGGCTATTATTATTCTGTTATATTCTCTTTTGCTGTGAAAAGCACCGAGGTTGCATATAAATGCTCTTTTATGGCACTGGTTTGAAAAGTTTTAGATTTTCTCTCGGAAGGAATGAGTCCTATTCCAGTGAGAGGGATGGACAGACTTGACTAAAAATGCTTGAGGGAGGCCTTTCGTAAGGAACTAGGACTAGTGGCAATTATGAAGAGAAGGAAAGGAGGAAAAGTGCAGTACAAAACTTGAAAATTACTTTTCCTTGTGAGTAGTAAAGGTTTTACAAAAAGAATAGTAATTCTCAAGCTATTTCATGGATTAAAAATACAAAACCTTGCATTCTGAATAGATGTTGTGGCTTAGATTCGTCTGTTCATTTTTGGGTGTAGGCACTTTAAAAAGAAGGATCACATTTTCCAGAGAAGAGATGTAAGGAAGAAGTTTGACATGGTGAAATTGAAACTTACTGTGATCATGTTGATGTTTGGTGAATGCAGAGACAAGAAAGAATATAGGTTAAGTCTTCATCGGTCCTATCCTAGAAGAAATGAAGCTTCTGGCAATGTCTAGAAAAAAAGTTTCTGGTATAATTAACTGTGTTTAAAGAGATTTCTCAAAATACTCAGGATCTCTTTGAAAGTCTGTAATAGCTATTCTGATCACTTCAGCAACGAAGAACTCTAAGTGTAGTTATATCTCACTTCAGCAAATTCTGCTCTTGTGTGCATCGTTTGTTCCACCTGCTTTTCTCTCTCTCCACACATCCATCACATCCGTATTCCTGCATCTTCTAAGGGAAGTAGTGTGTGCCAGTGAAAACGCTGCTCTGTTAGTGGCTGATGCAGTTGTCAGCTCGTCTACAAAACTGTTCCAGTTACAGGTCAAAGCATGGACTTGGCCTCACTAAACGGTGAGAGCTGTGGGGGAAGATTCTCAAACCAAACTTCCTGCTGTTAAACAGATTTTTGCTGCTGCTATTACAGCTCTTAGGTGAATAGGTGGATGACTTAATTTCTGTTTTACATCAAAGACTATTCATATTTAAAATACTCCAGCAAATTAATGGAAGCATTTTGAAAAATTGGCTTCTAAATGCGATGTTGGTTTTTGGGGGTTTTTTTAAACTTTTTACAGTTATAACAAATGAAGTAAAGTTTATGTTGCCATGTAAACTGGAATGTACTTTAGAATGCTTCAGGTAAAAATGAGTCAGGGCTTTGGAAGCTACACAGTTCATCATAAAAGAAACTGTGTGGTGGGTATGGTTTTTTTTTTAAAATTTATTTTATTTAACTGTTCTGGTTTCAGAAGATAGTAATGAAACATCATCAGAAATTAAAAGTAAATCTTACAAAATATTGCAAGGATGTGATAACACTGTGTGAAAAAAATGCTGTGGTGTTCATTTGGTCTCATGAGTTAGTAGTTGTCAGAATTCACGAGGAAAAAAAATCAGTATCGTGAAACAATATAAGCGCATATAATGTATGAAATAATAATACCTTTATTACTCATAGAAGTTGCTAGATTGACAGCTAGAGAGACCAAATCCCCAGGCAAATCACAAAACATGTTAGGGTAGAGTGAGCAAGCTTCTGAGCTCCACCTCACTAATGTCATTTGAGTCTGACCTGGAGACACGCGGGGATGGTTTATTTCTCGTGTGCGCTCACCCACACCTTGCGACGGTCAGCGAAAATGTCAAACAGACGAGTTGCTGGTGGCCAGGTCAGTTTTACACATTCCTGCTGAGACAACCCCGTGAGTGTGCATCGTTGGATTCAGCTGGGGGGAAGATAATAATTGTAGACTTGATGGAACAAAGTCCAGTGGTGTTGTGGGGTCAGGATCTGTGAACTGATCCTGTATTTCACGTGTTGCAACTTTAGGCTAAAGGAAATGCTTTTTGAGAGGGATATCTCTAGTGTTTAATGCTTGTTAGTATCACTGTCAAACACTTATTTCTATGCTGTATCACTAAATTCTGAAGATGTTTCCCCAGGAAATGACATGCAATTATGAACCTTTCAGCTCACAATTACGACTTTTGTGTAAAGAAGTAGTAGTTTTGAAAATTTTACCAGGAACAAACTGTTTGTTAATGTGTGAATGCAGCGGAATTATCTGCTCATTTTCTTTAGGAAAAATTGAGAATCTTCTTCTTATTTCATTTAATTTCATTTGATTTTGTTGCTAACTTCCAGTTCTGTTATTTCTGATGTGTAATGTCATGTGTTAAAACAGGATTTCAAGACACCGAAACCAATTTGGAGCATATGGTCATAAATTTAGGGGGAAAAAAAAAGTAGCAGTAAGTTTTCCTGTGTCAATCTGTTCACCCAAATGTATTCAGATACTTCTTTCTGAATTTTGTAGTGCCTTTCAGAGTTTTGCCTGCTGTGATCTGCTGCTGATCACTAGGTGTAGCTGCATCTCTAAATCCATTTTTCTTAAGTGTAGAAAGAGAGAGGGCTGTAAGCTGGGCTTTTTGAGAATGTAGGTGTATTTAGAGCTGGGGAGGTGTGAAAATAGATGATGGCTTTTTGTAACCTAGAGAATTTTAATCCATTGGTGGCTTGTTTGCATCAGTTTGATTACAATACAAATGAACTTTTAATTACTTGTAAAAAGGCTGATTTCAATATCAGTGTTAGTATTTAACAGAAAGACGAATGAATAATATGACAAAAATACATAATGAAGTGCATGAAACTACAGAGAAATTGTCAGTACTTTCCTAGTGTTTTAAATGCAAGAATTATTGCTGCAGAGATCTGATAAGCTTTTCTTTAAGGATCAGTCAAGATGGTTAAGATATAACCTTAAGTTTTGTCTGAGTACATGTCTCCTCACAATCTATTAAGAACCTTTCTGATCCATTCGAAATAATTATCTATGGAGATGGTGTTGCTGTCAGTGGAAATTGTTCTCCTTTTGGAATAAGGAGGTGTTGTGTTGGTTTTTAAGCCACGTGGCTTCCATTAATGCTGCAGGGAGGAGCAGAGGGTAAGGTGTCACATATGCTTTAAAAATGAAGGAAAGACGTTTTTGTGCCCAGATTTGTGAGAGTAGTAATAGTAAAAATGAAGGTGTATTTATGCCTCTAAGACATACCCATGCTCAGTATCTGCAGGGAATAGGAAAGAAGTGTCTCAGCAAGAAGTGTCTGACTCAACAGTGACCCTTTGCCACATACGGAGCAATGGTAGGAGAAAAAAAAGTATTGACCACAGTTGTTCAGACAAAACCATGGCAATATTAGCAGGAAGGAGTTCTGAAAACAGGTTAGACTTAGTGTGTTTTGGGGGGGGAAAGGTGAGAAGGAAGGTATAGCATTTGCTGGAAGAATGAAGGAGGTGAACGTTGCTAGAAAAGAAGATGTAAAAAAAAAAATCTGAAGTCTAAAAGGCAGCTAAATTACTTGTGGAAAACAGAAGTGAATTTGTAATTATTCACATTTTCTTATTTTTTATTATCTTCGTTTTGAACACATTTGTTTTTAATAATATATTCAAGGATCAAATATATCTTCTGACAGCTTTACATAGCAAGAGTTGATTATCTTTACACATGATTAAATGTAATGATGTTAATGAATCTTTAATTTTTTTTCTGTGAAATGATGTAAACCCAACATTTTTCTTATGACTATGTTTGTTTTTCCCCTCTCCACCTCCCATGTGTAATCTGCCCTGATTTAGAACAATAATTTTTGGTTAGAGTGGGATTTTTTGAGGGGTAGATTAGCTTTTTTATTGCTCCTCCCTCACTGTTTTTTTGTCTTTTTAATCTTCTTCACTGTTAAGCTATTATAAATATCTCTTACAGCATTTTTTTTGTTAATCACTAGAAATGTGTTTTTGCTTGGGAATAACTAACAGCTAATTACCTCTTTCATCACTTCAGCTCTTCATCTTCTAGGAGAATGAAATAGAGCATCACATGCCTGTTTTAGAGCAGATTTTTTTTCCCCACCACACATCTTTTTGCGGGATTTTTTGTTTGTTTGTTGTGGTTTTTTTTGTTTGGGATTTTTTAATGTTTAAAGCACATTTTTTTGGGGGGAAGTTTTCAGAAAGATCATGCTTTTTAATCTTGAACCCTGTCACATCTTTTATCCTGAACTCTAAAATCAAATATCATTTAGACTATTTATAAATAATGTAGTGGATAGAATACTTTTGTCAGTGGCCCTTTCTTTTAATTCTGCAGCACATAAATGTAGGCTCATTAGGTGAAAGAACTGTTTATTTGTGCTGATAAGATTCTAACCTAAGATTGAGGAGTATATTACAGGAGTTTCTGTGTACTTTCAGATAGATAAATAGTAGACCCATAACTTAATACTGAAGGTTTGCTTGATGGAGTTGTTGTTACAGGTAAATTAATAGAGTGGCTATTCACTTTTTTTTTTCTTGGTGAATGTACATTAGACTGAGTAAATAATTTCCACCCATGATATGTGCACTTACATACTTGTGTATATGCCTGTAATCTGTGTAATAGTTTGGATGTCTGTGTCTTAAAGTTGATGAGTTACTACTCATTAGCAGACCTTTGCATTTTTCATAGTTTACTTGGTGCAGAGGTAGTGGCAGGGGGGTTGTATTTTTTTTCTCTCTATGGCCAAATAACTCCTTATTTTGTGGGCTGATGCTTAGTCATTCTCCTATGGCTGATGCAGTAGTTTGTGACCAAAAAATAGTCATCTATATGCACATCTTAAAGTTTTGGTTACCAAGTCTGCATAGTTTCTGATGATAGAGTTTCTCATCGTTTCTGAGAAAAAAAGATCTCCAGTTCTGAGAAAAAGTGTGTTACCCGGTTAGATCTCAAGGAGAGGCAGAGGTTTCCTAAAGGGATTCACATTGTCCTCTACCTCCATGGAAACTTCTGTTTGTCTCACTTCTGCTATTTTTTACCTTCATGGCATTTTTACTGTTTTAACAAACAGTTCAGCGAACAGTTGAAAAAAAACATGAAAGTCAATTGCAATCTCAGTGAACTGTGTGAGGTACCATAGCAGACATAACTGTTTCCTCTGTAGCTGCTTAGTATAGTTGCTCTTTCTTCTTTTGTGATTTAGATATTTGTCTTGTTTGAATAATTTCATTGCTGCTTCTTCCCTCTTCCACCCTTCTAGTAAATAAAACTGTTGTGAGAAGACCAATGTTTCCTGAGAACTGTACAGTCTGCTCGGAGTGTGCTGAAAGGTGTGGCAGAAACTTGCAAGAAAATCTGTTTGTTTCAAGGTGTTTGACACTGTTTGCACACCTGTTAGGACTATATATATAGCATATTGTGATTGCTGTGATGTTTCTGTCAATCAGTGTAATTCAGGAACAACAGTGTTCTGATGATTATTTTGGAAGTTAATAGTGTTTCTATAGTGTAATGCCTCTTTTTACTTAACTGTTTTAAGATACGTCATAAAATCTTAACCAAGAAACTGTTTTCTCTCAGTGAAACTTTCTGAGCCTGGAGACTTTTCTGGTTCCATATTGGGATGATATAGCCTGACATGAACCACACTCCTGGAGCACAGCATGAAGAAGACATTTGTGTGTGTGTGTGTGTATATATATATTTAAATATATTTATATAATTTTTTAAAAATTCCTGTTGTAATAGTTGCTTAGTGATCAGAACTCCCACATAGGCGTGGGAGGTCTGGATTTAACTCTGTACTCTGGCTTTTGGCTGTGACATGGATGAGGATCTTCACAGCCAGACTAGTTGGAATTTCATTTTTTTTTTCTTTCCCCATGATTGAGAAATCTGCTAAATTTCCATTTACAAAACATTAAAAAAAGGGAAGGTGATAGGTCAGAACCCCAAAACATATTTAGAGAAAACCTACAGCAGCCGCTTGTCACCACCTCTAGCATCAGTTTTCCCTGGAAGCTCAAAAACATGATTAAATACTGTCACATGTCTAGGAGGTAGAGGCAGTTATGGACATTTCCAGTTCTCAGTGGGGTAGTTCTTATGTTAATGACTGAAAATTGCTATAGCCTTTTTCCTTTAATGTTACCTTTTCTGAATTCTGCAGAGTAGATGAAGATTATTTTACAAAGCACTGCATTCAACACTTTAATATAAGCACTTTACATAACACATCACTTAAGCTGTTTTTCTTTTTAACTTCTGCAGAGACAGCTTGATACTGAAGTAATTTCTCAGTTATGTAAGATAAATTGTTGTCCCAGTAATAATTTTGAGGCACTGTGCAGCTGATGCCCTCTTTACGGTGTCTGAGAGATGTCATCTTGACTCTGTCCTAGCTCAGGGGAAAACCTTTGCAAGCAACTTTCTAAACAGGAAAGAAACCTTTTGGAGTTAGGTCTGTGAGCATCACAGACCTTTTGTTGGGAAACCAACAAAACCAAAAGACAACTAAAGTTAGTATCTATTTAAAACCTTAGAGGGTGAAAATGCAAAGTGGAAGCCTGAATGTTGCCTGACAATAGTACCTGCTGTTTATGGTGACAGCAAAGCACATGGATTGAATACCACATCTAAAGTTCATGAGGTGTGTTTTATTTATTTTTACTTCAAGAATTGTTGTTAGAATTGTGTCCATAAATCTAGGCTAGTAAGGGTTTTATGTGAATTGGCATAGCACTTTCATTTGTGGATCTGGAAAACGCTGGGGTTTGTTTTATTTATTTAGGAGTGTTTGAGACAAGCACACGCCCTTTTAGAGCAAATATGCATTGAAATTGCATAGGGCCCAGAAGCCCAAGACAAGTTGAAATACAGTCTTGACAAGTAAGTCCCCTGACTTCTGCAGCAGCTGTGCACCACCAGCAGACATCGGACTGGGGTTTTAAAATGAGTCTTCGAGAAGCTTCTGAGCTGGATCCTTACATGTACAATTGCTCTTCAGGAAGTTTGTCCATGAGAGTCTGGTACTTCTTTGCATCCTCAATTTTGGGCAGTATAATGCTACCCTTGTTAAAAACTTTCTGTGGCCACAGAAAGGTTTGAACATAAAAAGCCTTGAAGTGTTCTTGATGTTGTAGCCCAGTATATAGCATAAGGTTATCCGTGCAAGGAAGTGATGTGGAAATAACCCCTTAAAAATAATTTTCCTCAGCTGCTTCTGTTCTATTTTCAATCACAGACCAACATACTGTAGTGCCTGTGGGTTGATTCACTGGAGATCATTGCTGACTGTGAACTTCAGCCTTATTCACCTGTACCTTCCTCTGTGATGTAGTGGAATTGGAGTGTTGAAGAGCAGATATTAATTCTGACTTGGAGTAGGGGTGAAGCATATGTTCAGACTGAGAATTTCAGATAAAGACTGTCTGGGCTTTATCTAGCTGAATGGCCAAGGTCAACTCAAGGGGAATTAGGGAATGTAAACAGTGCATGCATTGTCTGCTGCATATGAAATTTTTTTCTCTGATTTCTACAGAGAAACAGCCTTTGGAGGTCTAAATTTTTATTTTGGAAGATACCTGTAATGACTTGGTGAAGAATGGAAGTGGAAAGCAGCAGCTGTGAAGTCGTTCTGGCATCAGTCAGAAACTACTTCAGAGGTTTTGGTTATATGGATTGGGTTGCAGTTTAGGCTGCAAGATGGAAACATGCATTTTTAAAGCTACTGCTTGCCTGTCGGTTCTGTTGAGTCCATTGCAAAAAATGGAACCAGTTTCTGATGTGTAGTCCAAACCCCAAGACTGCAATGAGTACTGTCCATATTTTTGAATTACATTTAATTTCAAAATGAACGTAAACTTGTGGTTTCATGAATTAGTCCACAGTAAATCTCCTTCAGTCAAGCAGTGTGTGACATGCTTGTTTGCTTCAAATCAGTGCTTGTAGTGGGTGGATCACAGCTTTGCAAACTACAGTTTGGGAGCCACTCACTGGCTGTGAGTGAGAAATCTCACGTTTCCAGAACTCAGTCTGTTGAAGTCTTCACAAACTGCAGAGTGTCACGCTAGATTTGTAGCAGTGAAAAATTAATTCTTGCCTGTATGCCAGGATTAGAGGATGTGTATTTCTAGACCTTTGGGAGAAGAACTGCAAAAAATGGGATCTGTATGCTTGAAACTGGCTTTGAGCAAATACGTGACATTCACAAGCAGCACTACTCCCATGATTTCAGTGCTTTGACTCTGCACAGTGGTCTAGCAATAAAAGAAAGAATTGGCCAATTATAGTAATCTTCCAGAGCTGTGTACTGTGGAATTTTGTGCAGAGGAAGAGGGAGGGTTCTTACCTGCTCTCAGCTCTAAAGTTGTGCTTTAGTACAATGTATTCCACAGCAAACATAATACATATTTAACAAAGCTGTTAACCACCAGGCCACCTTTAAGAACACTTAAATTGCTTACCTGCCACCTCCTGAGCTCTCTCCACCACCTTTTCTCTGTTCATGTCAGCTCCTCATCATTATGTTCCACAAATAGCATCATAGAATGGTTTGGTTTAGAAGGAGACATGAAGATCATCTAGTTCCAACACTTTTCATGGGCAGGGACACCTCCCACTAGACAAGGTTGCTCAAACCCTATCCAACCTGGCCCTCAACACTGCCAGGGTTGGGGCATCTGCAACTTCTCTGAGCAACCTGTTCCAGTGCCTCACCAGCAACACAGTAAAGAAATTTTTCCTAATATATAATCTAAATCTACTCTCAGTTGATAGGAGAAGGGGAAATTACTTCCACTACACTTCGTGATGAAGTGTCCCTCTGGCATCCTTGAAGGCCCCATTCAGACACTGGAAAGGTGCTATGAGGTCTCCATGCAACTTTCTTTCTCTTCTTGAATGATTTGTGCCATTGTCTGCCACCTCCATCCTTTGGGCAGCAGTGACCGAGCTGGGGAGAGAGCTGAGCCTGCAGGATGGCAGCTCTGATGTGGATTTCCTGTGTTGCTGTGGGGCACTTTTGCCCTTACAGTTTGGAGAAGTATGTACGTGTTTTCAGAAGGCTGCAGAGCCTCTGGGAGACTGTGGTAGAAGCTTGGGGATACAATTCCTGAATGCCTGAGTATCATTCATAACTGGTTAGGGGGTTTTTCTTTTTTATTTTTCCTTGAGACAGATAAGACCAAAATGGACCCATGCATGTGCTAAAACACATGACAGCAAAGCATGTGCTTATGAGTAAGTACTGTGAATGAGTGAAGTTTAAAGCTTGCTTTCCGGTGAGTGTGTTCACACTGAACACTTGATAGCAACAGCAAGCACTGCTGGTGGGGAATGAGACACAGCGGCCAGATCTAGATTTCAGACCAGATGGACGTTGTTCATAATATTATTTGGGTGTGAATGATTTTTACTAGAGTGTGAAGTAAACTGATGAAGATTTTTTGTTTGTTTGTTTTTCAAGCTAAAAAGAATTAGTAATAGTGGTCCTAATTATACAAACGTGAGCTTAAAACCGCAAGATAAATATGGTCGGTTTTGGGCATACTGTCAAAGTAATCAGAAAAAGCTCCTGTTATTGCAAGTAAATCAGATGTTAACACAAGTCAGCATGAACACACCAATATTGGCATTTTGTAGAAATGTAGTTACATGTATAGTTTTCTGGAATTGGAACAGCACTTTCCAAACACAGCAGTTGAAATTTTAGTTTCTTATAATAAGTAGACTGGTTTTTTAGCCTACCTCTGAAAACTCTTCTGGAGTATTTTTGTGTGTGAGCATTTCTGTGTGCCATTAAGTAGCATGCTAGAGATACCACTTCTTGTGAAAAATCTTTTGGGCACTGTTTGTGAGAGAAGATGACGAAGAATCTTTTATTATGTATGTCTGCTTCCATGCTTAATAGATACAGAATAAATGTGGTTTGCAAAGATTTGGAAGACATTTGCTTCTTTATTCAAATATTGCAGTTAAATATTTTATGTTTATAATGTCCATACCTTGGGTTAACCTGGGCTTGTGCATGCTGACATGTTAGTTTTGGCTGTTGTTTCTATGTGCACTTCTAATGCATATGCAGTGTATTTCACACTATCAGTGCGTAGTTTTACCAGTTAAAATCATGCTTTAAGATGAGCTCAAAAGTTGCCACTCTGTACTTACTGTGCAAATTATTATTGTCGTTCTTACTGATGAAAGCTCAATATATGAGCAGGCTGTTGGCCATGCTCACATCATCCTGTACAACGCAATATATGTTCGCATTAGCAGAAGCTGAAGTGGTCTATTAAAGCATTCAAGTTCTCACTCCCATATTGAGAGCAGCAGATTCCTTCTTAATCCTCATATGGCTGATGTCTCTGCTGGAGTGTTAATAGATAGTCTAATTTGTGAGCTAAATTACTAATTGTATTATGAGCCTAAACCTTATTAAGCCTTTTGTGTAGAATTAGATCACAGAGCTTTGGGAAGCTGAATGCTGGTTGGGTTCTGTATCCTCTCTTTAATGACAGGAGCAAGTTTTGCTGGCGTCTTTTCTTCAGCACTACACAGCTGTGAGACTGCAGCTGATTTCTTTTGCTGGCTTCTACAGTATCAACAGAATGATAAGTTTGAAAAGCAGGGTGACTTAAGAATAGTTGAAGGTTTCCAAACAGTGTCTCAGGTATCCAAAAGCGGTAAGATTCTGTGTTTGACTGAGGTGAGGCCGTGATTGGGACTAGAAAAGGATTACTCTAATCTTGTGTACACACACTGGGTGCAGGCCCACCCACGTGGAAATAGTTTAAATCATTAAAAAACTGTGTAATGGCTGCAGTTGCATAATGGGGTAATGGATTTAGTAGAGGTTATGTTCCTGTAATAGTTCAGGTAGCTGAACTCTTAACTTAAACAAGTCACTTGAGTTATTTTTGTTTCTGAAGATACTCACTACCCACCTAGAGATGAAAAATGCATGCCTTATCACACAGCTATGCGATAGATTTCATGAGCACTCCTCATCTGTTTCTGTTCAAATCTATCTGTTTTCAGAGCTGGTTCGTGCTCCCTGCTCTGACTTTGCTCTGGAGTCAGCCTGCTAATGCAGCCCAGTTGGGGATGGAGCTAATTGCCTCCAGCATTGAATCAGTAATAAACAAACAACGTGGGACTTAGTAGATTCTGACATCACTTGCAATAAATTTTTATGTTGATGTGGAAGGTGACTGTGAACTATTGCACCTTTGATATAGGAATATTGCACTCAGGGCAATTAATTTTCTTTAAGAGAAAATATTAACAGCTACTCCATACATTTTCCTGTGCATGCAGAAATAGAGTTGCAATGGTATGGAGTTTTACTCTCTGCACTTTATGCACAACAGAACTCTAACCTGTTGTGAGAAACTGGTCTGTTTCACACTTGAAATTCTCAGAGCTCTGTGTGTACTTAATGGCTTTGCTTTTTACTGTTGTAAATTAGTGCCATTTGACATGCATGGGTAATAAGTGAAAATAATAGGCTGTATAGCTTGCATCACATCATCTTATATTTTTAAAGAGCTTTTTCTGTTTCTCTTCTTGCATTACATTTAGTGTTTCTGCATCCCATTTAGTAGTATACTTTCTAGAGTATAGTAATAAAAATATTGATGTCTATCCTAAGAGAGAGAAAATCAGAGACTTCAGCTTTGGACTGTTCTGTGCACATTGGTTCTCTTGAATTACATACTGTGTATTTATTATGGTATGGTGAGTAGAGCAGCTAGAAGTCATTGCCAAAAGCTAATTGTCTTCAGGTGTGTTCTGTAGAAATCTGAATTTGTTCGGAGTTTCTGTGTAGCTCCCAATTTTTTTTTTTTTTAAGTATTTTGGTAGGTGAATAGTTTTTGAGGGAATTCTTGTATGTTAAAAAAAAAATCTAGTATTCATTTAATCAATACAGTATGTCTGGAGATGAAAACTCAAGGGCTCTACATTCTGCATTTCTGCTGAAGAGGGGTAATCATGCTGAAACTCATAATTGACCTTGTCTACCTTTTGGTAGCAAATGCAACTTGCACTGGCTTTGCAGATTTGCAGATGAAATAGTTTTGGGATCCAGGAATGAGAGAACTTCAGAGGTTTTTGCATGCTTAGTCAGAGGCATGGCTAGGAATGCAATGACTGTTCCAAATCAGGCTGCTGCTTCTGTAGAAGAGAATAATGCAGGTCATTGAGGCACACACTTCATTAGAAAGGCTGAACTAATGTTATAAACCCTAAAGGCCTAACCTGATGCCCTGGGAGGGACTAAAGTGATAATGCTGTGCATGAATTCAGAAAAGCAGGTGAATTCTTCCATCTCTAGACTCCGTGCTTAAAAAGTACTTCACGAAGAGTGCCTTTCTACTCTGATTTTGTTAAATAGCTTGGTAACTTTTGTAGTCTGGCCCTGATTGATTTATTTGTGGGGTGTGTTTGATTTTGGTTTTCACCCTTATGACAACTAGTGGTACTGAACATCAGTAGCATTCTTGTGGTGGTTTTCTTCATGCTCTTTTTGTACAAAAGGCCAGGAGTTTGTTGGCATAAACATCAAAGTTGTATATATATGCATTTTTGTTTGATCTAGTACACTACCTTGTCTTTTTTTCTTTCCCCCCCGTAAGGATTCTTCAGCACCCTTAATAATGATTTTGAGAATGGGCTGCTATACAGCCGTGGCTGGGAGCTGCACCACACCCATCCTTCCAAGCAGCATCCAGCCCTGCAGATGCAGAGAGAAACCATTTCACTCATACTTTCACATTTCCTATGTGGGACAAAGATGCTAGAAGCAAAACCTTAGTCTTAGAACTTAACTTTTAAAAAACAAATTAAAAGAATCAGATGTTCTTCACCAGTTTTTTCAGGTTCTCTTTCCTTTTTTTTCCCTGTAAATAAACTTTTTTGATTATGGGAGAGGGGATAGGAGGATAGTTGCGAGATAACTACCTGCTTTACAGTGCTAATTATGGTATATGTTACATATTAATAAGGAATTTTCTGTTGCCACAGGCAGAATCCCCAGTGGGAGGTACAGGAGAAAGCTGTCTCAGAAGCAGGGAGCGATGGAGAAGCCTGGCTCTGCTGTTGTGTGTGGTGGCAGCACAGGAGTTCAAATTGTTCATTGAAGCTGGGGGGGCTGCTCTGACAAACCTTGGAGCGTTGCATCCTTGCCGTGGAAGAAGCTAGTGCTGTACTGGCTCAGAGAGAACTGAGCTCTGAGCGAGGGAATTTGTTCCAGAAGTTTTCCAGGGATTACTACCACTGTCACTGCGTGAAATGTAGGGACAGTTTGTGCATAGACATGAAGCTTTATAAAAGCATTGCAAACTAAGAGCTTTTCAAGGTACATTTAGTTGCAGTGCTTTTCTGCTTAGATTGCTTATGGTCTCCTATATTGCATTTATGCCATGGGAGTTTGAGAGCTGTGGCCTTGGCGTTTATTCCCTAAGGAGGGAACACTTGTATATTAAAAAAAAAGGGAAGAAAAAAGCATAACTGTGTGGTTGTTATGTTAAATGAATTTTAAAGCCAGTGAGAAGAGACATTCAGAGATGAGACTGCTAGGGGGGAGAAATGAAAGCACATTGAAGCTGTTTCCCCTTGAGGGCTTTAGGCAGGATTGAGAAGTGGTGCATACTGAAGCCTTGTTTATAGTCTTTCACTTACTGTTAATAAAACAGGGATGTTCTAAAAGGTTTCCATAATTAAAATGCAGTCCTTGAGTACAGTGCATTTTCAGAGTGGTCTAAAGCCCTGCTGCCTCTCAGACTGCTTAAATCACTATTTATAAAAAATTCCACAGTGGACTTAGTGTTTTTAAGTTGCTTTCGATCAGAATGATGTTAGAAATGTTGGGTATTGAATAAATGAAAATGGAATGTATGGGGAAGCTGATAGGCGTACAAATTGACTGGTTAGTAACTAATTACCAGTAAAGAGATTGTTTTTGCCTTCTTTCTTTTTTTCCATAATTGGCTGAATATTAATAAATTAGGTTTATTTCTGGAAAACAGCAAGTTTTAATGGTCTGGCAGAACTTAATAAGAAAAAAGCTAGAGAATTAGCATAATAAATAATTATTGCTTCCAGGGTTTTTATTGTTAAGATAATAAAATGTTAAAAAGCAAACCACTTGAGTAGAAAGTAATTGCACTGACAAGCACCACACAGCTAGCATTCACAATAAAGTAAACCTTCTCTCAATGTCAACCTGATTTGCTATCCACATAAATGCTTCCTCACATTATGGAAATGTGCTTTTTCTATCAACAGAAAAGAATAAAACTCCTGGCATCTAATTAATCTTGTCTGACATTTGATTTCATACTCAGGTTAAAACATGAGGCAGGTGGGTCTGGTTTTGCCCTCCCTCCATGTGCATGACCACAGGCAAATCTCTCCATTAATGTCAAGCTGCATCTATGTGTCTGTGCCTCTGCCACATGTCAGTCATTAATGCATTAGCATCGCTTGGATTTGGCTCCCGTGCACCAGTTTTCTTGTCTAGAGGGCTTGGTAAATAGGGAACTGCAAGGCTTCAGCTCTACATCACAAGTATTTCACCTTGACCCTCCCTGTAAAGGAAGAGCGACTCCACTGTATAGGAGAAGGATTAGAAGTGGTAATTTGTAGCATTGGGAGTTTCTGAGTTGGTATGATCAAGGAGAAAAAAGAAGCAAAACCGATTGGGCTTTGACATTTTTATTGATTAAGAGTGCTCTCATTAAAGACTCAGAACTTTTAATAAGGCCTAAATGTATTACCTGCAGTAGTTTAGACTTGTTGATGGCAGGATTGTTTCTCTAAAGTGCACCAAAAAACTCAACAGAACTAGTTAGATGCATTATGGGTATTTTATTTTCTGAAGTTCCAGTTAATGGTTTCTGCCAGAGGCAGTGTTAAGCACTTGAAAATGTGGTGGGTTTGACCTTGTATACTAAAACCTGGATAACTCTGTTGTATTTTTACATACTTAGGCAGTACAAACATTTAAAAGGACAGTTAAGAACTTAGGTTCGAGTAGGAAGATCTGTTCTTAGAAATAAAAGTGATAATATTAAGCCATTTCATAATGAAAATAACATTAGTAAACTGAGAGATATCTTAATTTACATAGTCTATGTATTAAAATATTTTCCTATAGTGTTTGCATGCAAAACCCCACGGTACTGGGTAATAAATATTTGCTTATGAAGTCAGAAAGTATTAGGAAGAATCAGTTTTGTTTTGCTGACTGAATGCAAAAGGTAAAAACATCACTGGTGAAAAACATCTGCTTCTGGTTTTTTATATTTTTTAAAAGTTTTTTTTTAAGCTTTTGTGTCTAGTGCCTGTCTCCTACATAGTAAGTGTGTAAATGTGAGTGCAGTGGTTTCTGTCAGTATCTGCAGGGCTGGATGCTGTTTGGAAGGATGGGTGCAGTGCAGCTTCCAGCCATGGCTGTAGAGCAGCCCATTCTGTAAATTACTTGTTAAAGGTGCTGAAGAATCCTTACCAAAGGGGGGGGAGGGGGAAAGGCAGTGTACAAAACAAAACAAAAATGCATGCATTACAACTTTGATGTTTATGCCAAATTGATTTATATGAATAGTGTGTTAATAGGCAAAAATTGTAAATGAGCCATATTCTCATTATGATGAGCACTGCAATGAGTAGATAGCTGCTTCATACATCACCTGCTTCCGAGCAGTGACAGGTAGAATCTGGTGCTAGAGGAATTAGCATTTAGACCTAAAAAACGAGATTTACTCATGACTGACTTTTGGCAGCTGTGGCTTTCAGTCTTTTTTGTGTTTTGGCTGTCTTTTGTAATCTTGAAAGGCAGCCTCACCAGAGTGAGGTAGAAGATGGAGCCAGAAGATGCCAGTCTTTGCCAAACGAGGCTCGACTATGAGGATTTCCTTACTGTCAGGTTGTTCTGGATATTTCTTGACAGACTTCGCCTTCAGGAAGCAGATCTAGAAACCAAGAGGAGGAGCAGTAACACAGCTTTGTTTCACACTTATTAGTTTTCTCCACCTCGAAGAATGAATGTTGCTGGTCTAACAGCTTTTCAGAGACTGTGAAATGTAGATGTGGAGTTGGAGAAATGCCATCTCACGCAGTATCTTGTGTCGGTAGAAGCAGCAGATTTTTTTAAGAGATCAGTTATAATGCTTTGCATTTATGTGCTGCAGTATCTTTTCAGTTGCTTTTGGGAGGGTTTAGAGTCAAAGAACAATTAAAGTAAGAAGAGTCCTCTGAGGGTTTTCCAGCCCATCCTCTGCTCAGCGCTGAGAGAGTTAATTGCAAAGCTAGGTGGTGTTGCTCAGACTGTCCAGTTGAGTTTTGAGTTCTTTAAGGATGGGGGAGGTTCTGCAGCCTCTTTGCATTAAATGAGCTTATAAAATACAATCTCTAAAAGTTTTTCAGTAAGTTAGTGTTTTTGTACAAGAAGAAATATTCCAGTGCATATTAAAATATAAAAGGTAAAAGTTAAAGGATTTTTCTTTTAGGTTTCTGAATGCACTATGTTTGAAATGCATCTGTTAGGATGCATATGATTTCCCATCTTTATACCTTTCCGTAGTGTTAACAAATACTTTTTAAGGGTTTCAGTAATATAAACTCCTATTGCTTTAACTCCTAGTTTTGTTCAGAATGAGTATGGTTGTACCAGTGACTGCTTCTGATTGTCTTATTTTTTCAAATAATAAAATGATGACCTATATCAAGTAAGAGTGTTGCTCCAGAAAACATTTTAATTTGGTTTTCAGATTCATGTAGCTTAAAGGCATAGACTTAACTACTTTTATAGCAGAAATTTTTATTCTGTAGTACCGGCATTCTTGTTTAATAACAGAGAATACTAGTGCTCTCCCTGATCAAGGTGCTTTTTTCAGTTAAAAAGTTCAGCTAAAAGGAAAGGCAGGACAATACTAAACAAAAAACAAATTGCAGAACCAATAAAATGCATAAAATGTATTTAAAAAAAATCCCAGTGTAGGGAAATCTGTAGTTGAGGATAAGAATTAGAGTTATAACTGAATTTTGTCCCAGTTAACACTGTCAGAGAAAGAGAGGTCATTACTCTCTAACTATGATCATCAGTAGTTTTAAAGCAGCGGACAGAAGAATGAGTGATGCCTCTAGAGGAGTTTGTGGAAAGGAAAAACAAGCACAAACATGCTTTCCTAATGCAGAAGAACTAGAGTTTATTATACCATGTCTGGAGATTTTTTCCTATGCTTTTTTTGTTTCCTAATTCATTGTTGAATTCCTGGTTGGCTGCCATTTCAGTAGGGTTCCATAAATTCCAAGTGCTATAGAAACCTGAACCTTTCTCTTTGTTTGGAGAACAAATAAAAAAAGACTCAGAGAAATGGGCCTGGCTAGACATGCTTAGATCCCCTTAGATCCCAGGCACGCTGCTATTCACAGGGGTATTGGTTCATTTGATACATATGTAACTTAAGTCTCCATCGCTGTTCTCTTTCCTTATTTATCCTTTTAGCAATAAATTTTGTTCTTGCCAGAAATGTGCTAAGTAATGAGATGACACATGATGGTCATTTCCAGGGGATTAAAGTTCATGTTTTCAGAGAATTCTAGAGTTTATAGTCACAGTAAAAACATCTTGCTAGTAATCACTGAACAGGGATAAGGTTATAGGTTATTCCGTGTTTAAATTAATTACCATGTCAGACTTCTAATTAGTAGTTGGTGTATTATAGCTGAGGTTTCACAAATTACTAAAATAGATGTCCATGTTCTTTCTTTTTTTCTTTCTGTGTTTTGGCAATTTCCACAGGCTCTGTAGAATCAACACCATAAAGTCAAGATTCCAGATGCAATTCTTGCAGTGTTAAAATGATTTTTTTTAATGTTCTTTATAATATTGCGAAGGGGTTCTTTTTATTTAGTTACTGCTGGTTTAGGTAACAGCATGCTGGTTTCATCTTCTGAGGGGATAAAATGCACAAGAGTAAGTAGCATGCTCTGCACGTAGTCATGTAGCTGATATTATTTGTGTCTCCGTGTCCATGCATATGGACACAAAAATGCCAGTTTTAAGAACTGTCACTTCAAAGCAAGAGAAAAATAACTCGTTAAAAACCACCACCGCTTTACACTTGCACATTAACAGAATTGTGACTATTGGAGTCAGTGTACATAAAAGATACCTGTGAACAGTTCCCCAGAGCTAACATTTGACTCAGGGCAGCAGGAAAATTAAAAAAAAAACAAACAAACAACCCCAAACAGACCTTTTAAATTTAGAGTCTCTATTTTACACTCTCAGTACTCAACCCACTACTTTTTTTAGCCTTTTTTTTTTCTGCATTAATATCTCGTCCTTCTTACTCTAGTATTAATTGTGGCTGTTTGGTGGAGTATTGCTTGCTGGTGGGAGGAGGGCATTTTGAACAGCAGCTGCTACAATTTGAAGCTTCAAATTCTAGCTAATTTTACAGTGGCTTTTATACACCACAGACTGTTCCTTATTGTTGGACTGAAATTTATCCCTGCATGAATGGTGGACTGCATTTCCATTTTACTGTTCTTTTGGTTCCTTGTCAGGAGCTGATGACCAGAATGCCTTCACAGAAATGTTGGTGCATGTGTGGTTTGTGCGTGTGGTAATGGCTTTGGGTTTTTGGTGCTTGGGGAAGCTTGGAGGAGAAGAGGCTGCTGATTAAAGCTGTTACCAACTGAGATGCACGAGTCTCCGGGCAGTATCAACAACAGTTCCACGTATTTTTGGCTGTAGTTGTTTAGAATATTTTAACTTGTCTGATATAATGCTACTAGTACATCAGAGGTGTTTGGAACATGAAGAAGAGAGAGAGAGGATATAAACAGAACTGGAAAAGAAAGGGAATAGAAAACACAGGGTGGAAAACTCCACAAATCAGAAGAGGAAGGAAAAACAAATGTGTGAAGAATGTGGAACATAAAGGAGTATTTATCTCATTTGTTATGTATAGGAAAGGGAAGAATGAAATTAAATGACAGGCAGCAATAAACTCAAAGTTTTCAGTTTATTAATGAAAACTAGTTATAGTATGTTGCAACTAAACAGATTACATACTGTCTGAAGAGCTTTTTTTTTGAGCACCTGATTACACATGCATTTAGGTAGATTTGGTTCTGTAACATATGTCAGGTTAATTTTTCAAGTTTTTGTATGCATATTGGCCATGAGTAGGTACTGTCTTGAATCTTTCTTTGCAGTGATTGTTTATGCTTTAAAAAAAGCTTTAAAATTAGGGAATTTTTTTTTTTTTTAAAAATTTTCCCCACTTTTCTCAGTCTGGGCAACACACTGTGTTTTTAATTGAGCATGAAATGAAAATAGATTTGTTTACTCACTTAGTTGGTGTTATCTGACCTGTCAATACTGGCAGAACTGCATAGAGGCAAAGTTTGAGGCTAATGTGTTGCTCTTCTTTTCTTTTTGACATGCTTCAGAAGCCATAGTGTTTATAACTTAAAAACTAAAGCAAACAAACCCTAAATGAACATACAAACCCCACATGGTGAGTTTAAAAAAAATGCAAGCATAATGCTTGATCCTTTTCCCAAGCTGATTGGTTGCACAAAGCAAATAACTGTTGTTTCAAAATAGTCCAGTAGATCTGTATATGGGATTATGTGGGTTGTCATTGTAATGACAGAAGTCATGAGAGATTTAGAGAGAGAGATATATATATATGAATTATATACTATTGAACTTAAGATAATATATTCTTATACCTATTTTAATGAATTCCAACATGTATGTACATTACTAAAATAAACAGAGTTTTCTACAGCTGTGAAAGGTCTGTATATATATTATATGTTTGAGTTCTTCAGGCAGATGTGGGGAAGTGCTTCAGTCTGGCATACTGTCACTTCATCAGTGAAAAATATTTCTATAGTGCATATAAGTTTAGTGATTGAAACATGATTTTGGATCTTACCCAGATGATTGTACAATATAATTTACTTATTTGGTGTTTCTTGGGGTTTTTTTTGCATTTCTGTAGGGGAAATGTGTGATTGGACAGGTGCTTAGTGTTGCATATAGCCTCTTATGAGTACATTTATATGGAATAAATTATTTAAAATTCTGCCTTTTGCAGAAAATGCCCTATATATTATGACTAAATTGTCTTTTGACTTTAAATATTTATTTAGTACATAGTGGAATTCCAGTGGCTAATTGGTTTTGCTGCAAATGTGTAACATAATGTAGTTTAGTCTGGGTGGGACCATTAGATCATGATCTCCTCTGATCTCTGGGGCACAGATCAAGAATTATTGCTGAATAAAGACCAAGTAACGCTGCACCTATGAACACCAGGAGAGGAGTGCTCAGGAGTTACAGTGTGTGAAATCAGATGGTACTAATTCCCTGTTGAATAGACACTGGCAATGTGGCTACCTATTCGAAAAACAGTATTATCTTACTTTTAGGATTTGTATATGAATAAATTTAGTTGATCTGGGTTAAGGTGTGAATGTACATTGTACTGGCAGTTCTGTACCCAACGGGGTTCTTGAAAGGCTGTGCATGTGAAATAGCAGCGTGAGCCACCAGTGCTGGCAAAGCAGAGCAGGCAGCCCAGCTGGAAGGTATTCCAACTGCACTAGGAAAAGTATCTACGCAGTCTTTGTGGTGTCTTATGCCGTAAATTCCTTCTCTCTTTTCTGTGTATGTGTATTTTATGTCATATTTTAAATGGAATTCAAGTTCTGACTTCATTATGCTGTATGTTTATTACACTCCATTTCACTTTTATTGTCTACTGCAGGAGAGTCAAGAAAATCTTTTGAGTTGGTCAAAAGATGATGATTATTTTAAAAGCTTTCCCCTTCCTCCCCAGCATCTGTTACTGGGTGGCTTGCAGTAGCTGTTCATGATGCTGGCATCTTACAAACTTGAAGAAACAACAATAAAAACCCAAGAGACAGTGTAGAAGACGTACACACAGAGACAAGAATTTGTTGCTGTTGGTGCGAATTACATTGCTACAGCTGTTCGAAGTTAGATGAGCATGCATAAATGTGACAGCTATTGTGACTTTAATTTTTTTATACTTTTTTACTGTTTAACCTTCAGTGATTCTTTTCTCCTTTTTGTGGTACTACACAGTCCAGTTCTCATCTCCTGAAGTCAAGCGCTGCTGATTAGGGCTGTAATAGGCACTCTTACACTGATGTATTCTCACTTTGCACCAAGGCGTTTCAGAAGAGTCAATAAGTGAGTAAAACAGAAGGAAGGCAATGTTCTTTATTTACCTTTGCAGAAGATCTCAAAGTAAGGATATTAACCATACCACATCATCTACCTCCATTTAAAGCTTGTGACTAAATTGTTAATAGAGCCTAGACTTTTTACCCCTATGCTATTTGTAGCATAATATAGAATCACAGAATATGCCGAGTTGGAAGGGACCCACAAATATCATCGGGTCCAATCCATATTTTTATGACTGTGTGTGTATTTTTAATAGAGTCAATAACACTCACCCCCATTTTTATTTTGAGTTCTCAGACTCTTTGAAAATTTATGTTAGTTAGATCTCCCATCATTTCCTCTCATGCAGTTGCTGCTTCATGGACATAGTGCTTGTTGTGTGCTTCACTGCTGGTAAAGAAAGCTTGCATATTCTATAATTGGAATATTCTTTATTCTTTTCTTTTTAAAGTTATGCTGGATGCAGTAGGAAAACCAGATGCTCTCTCAGGATGATGTGGGTGAAATAGAATCTCTTTAGGGATTACTGTAAATGCTGGTTTCTAATGTAACAGCTTTTAATTATATTGATTTAGCTAACATCTACAACTGAACTGCTGCTTCCTGAGCATTTCTTAAATGTTGACAATAGTCTGAGAAGGATGATGTCTTGATGCTTTTCCAGTTTTCACATGTTTTAGTCATATTGTTAGAGTTTAGTCAAAATTCTATATACATATGCAAAATGTTTACAACTTAATAGTAAAACCTTGGAAAAAGCGAAACTTTGGTGCTACTTGTCAATGTGTCCATTGTAAGGTCTTAATTCATTCTAATAATAAGATTATCAAGGTTAATTTGTAAATATTTCCACTCTTTAATAAATATATTAATAAATGTTCTTATTTAAAGCCAGAGATATTTTAGGTTTTTAAAAATATTTTTAAAAATACATATATAAAAATACATATTAGGTAAAAAGTATAAATATGTCACATGATTTAAGGTTAAAAAATATATAGCATGTGTGCCAAGCTGAAAGGACATGTGCTTATTCCCTCCACACTCATCATCTATGGCTATCTTTCAGCAGATCCCAGAGCACATTATGAAGGAAGACGTTTGCTCATTTTATGGAGGAAATGTAGATTATCTGCCTTATTGATTAATGCAGCACTTTTTGGGTTGGTTTTTTTTTTTGGGAATATGTCGTAACTGTGAATGCCTCAAAAGCTCTTGAAGGCTGTCAGTCATGGTGAAGCATGATTTTATTGTCTTCTGCAAGCATTTTGGTAAAATACCTCTTTATGTGATTGGATATGGCCCTTCTGTAGAATTCTTTGTTCTCCTTAACCAATGCAGAGATTAAATGGACTAAAGGAAAGAGAAGTTCAGATATTTGAGCTGGATAAATCTCCATGGATGTAACACTTGGTTGCTAATGTAGCATTTTACATAAATGAATTTAAGGCAACATAAATGTGAAATATGCACATACTTCGATCTCTCGCAAAAATTAAATGCAGGCATTTACAATAGTTTTATCTTTTACACTTGTCTCCTTTCATCAAGCACATTCTGTTTAGGAGAAAGTTATGCAAGGTAAACTTCCTGAAAGAAGTTCCTGAAAGCAAATTTTACTTGAAATTTATAGAAGTTTTAAAAATCCACTCAAATACTACACTGTATAGATTAGAATGCTTATCTGGTATGCGTAGATTGGACTGATCTGGAGAGATAGCAGAAAAAATTAGCTTAATTTGTTGTTTTAATTAAACAAGACTGATGTCAGTTATGAAGCTTCTTGTGCAAATAATCTTCTGCTTAAGTATATTTTTACCAGTCTCATTTAAACTATCATGTTTCAATATCACTGTCTTGTAATGCAACTGCTGTGATGTACTAATTTGCCACTAATTTTGTATTAACATAATGACAGGAAATTCTAATAAAATCAGTTAAGCTGATATTAATTTGCTATGGCTTTGGTATTCCGTGTTGGAGTATAGAATGTTGTGCTCTCTTTCTGATACACAATTTGCTGAGAGTTTGTTTTCTATTTTTCACAAACTGTGTACAGACAAACCCAGCCACTTCTTTGGAAATAAGTTCTGGAAAAGTTTGTGAAACTTCTCACAGCTGGTCTTAATTATAATTGGGTAATATGTGGAGATGTCTGTGCTAGACTTGTAAAGTGTTTTTGCAAAGTTTTATCCCTGATCTGCTTCAGAATAAAATCTCTGTTATTTTTACTCTTTGTCATTTTCAGCCAGGAAAAAGCAGTAACAAACCTCTACTTTCTGTGTTCATTTATTTTTCTGCAGGAAAGTCTTGTAAATTCTTGCTGTTAAAAGTACTTCCTTTGAGTTAAAGAGGGACAGAGATAGGAGTTTCCTGAAACTACCTGAGGTTGGGAATACCTGCAATGCAGTTAACCTTGATAAAGCATGATGGTTTGCAGTGAAGCTGGTTATGAAACAGTTTTGATGCAACTGGTTTGGGGTTTGTTTTTCTTTCCTGAACACTGGGCACATAGCCCACGAGTCGCTGCTGCACTTTCTAAAGACAGTTGTCATAAATGTTCTAAAAGCTGGAAAATACATGGCCTCTTTACTGTATGGACTTCAATTTCATTTTACTTGAAGTTTTCATAACAAATGAAGATTTCTTTTTTTTTCGCTGCGGCAGCCTTAATGGAGAAGCAGCTTAATTATTGATAATTTACAAGGGTGGTACACTGGCTAGATTTCACCCATGTAAATCTGCTGCTGCCTTAGCAACAGCTACAGTGTATCATTTAGTGCTTAGGCTGTTTGTGGACTGTACAATATTATAATTATAGAAAGAAACGTACAGATGTTGAATATAGATGAGTTGTGTCTTGTTGAGTTTTTTAGGAGGGATACTCATCATGGATATATGTGCATCTAGCTCCCAAGTTTCTTGTCCCCCAGTGCTGTCTGTCCGGTAAAGGAGCAGCTGATGATTGTTTAGGGATAGTGCACTACAACACAGAAGAAAGGAGCACGGGAGCAGACATAAAGCAAGAAAGCTGTTACCATTAATTGTGAGAGGCAGGTTCTGAAGAACTTCAGAACCAAAGGGGCGTCATGGCCAGTCCTGTGTAAGCAGAGCCGTAGATAGATTTGGCCCAGGAGAAGCCTACAAGCAGATAAGGGACGAGGCCGACAATGCAGAGAATGAAGCATTGATCAGAGCAGCACAACTAGAACAATTTCTAAAAAAAGTGCAACTGTCTAGATCAGGTTCTGGTTAGCTTTATCTCCTGTTTATAATGTAGCAGACACCTCTGTCTGCCAGTAACCGTAAAATTTCAAGTATATCAAGAAGGGTGATATTAAGTGACTGACTCTTTATATTTTTTTACAAAGACACGTTTTGCTTTCGCACTCTGTGCTTGATTACTGTGTGTGAAATCTTCTGTTATACTGTGCAGTGTTTTTAATGATGCTAAATACTGGTGATACAGTATGGAACAAATGTACAAAACCTTGGGAAGCCACCTGAGGAAGATCATTGAAGATTATTCACTCTCCAGCACTACCTTTCTTTTCCATATCCATTTGAATGAAGGAGTTTGCTGTTAACATTTATTGTATTTGTTGTGCACTTACTTTTTTGTGCACCACTTTTTTCCAAAAGAACAGAGTTTTGCCAAGAAGCAAGCTCCTCAGCAGAGCAGCATTTCTGGGGAAATGTAACAAGAAACTTGAAATATGCTGAATGTATTGAAGTCTCAAAATATTTACTTAAGTGTCAATTCACCTAAGTCCTCACTTGAGCTTCTTTATGAGGGTAAAATGACATATTATTAGTTGCATTTTTTTCCCTTCAAAAGATAGTAATTTAGTGCACTGTTGTACTGAAATGTCATTGTATAGGGAAGCATGGGTTACAACAGAGCCATGAGCTAGAAAGGAAAAAGAATAATTTTTTAAATTGTTTTTAGATGTTTCTAAAGAGTTGATATGAAAGAAAAGCAGCAACTATTAAGGTAGTCCTTATAATCTGCTGCTCCTGCCATAATGCGTTCAGCAGTGCTTTAGGACTGCGTTAAGCACAACCAAGACATCTGTAGAGACTTGACATGGCAGAAAAGCATACAAGTAATATAAAGGCTGTACTGTCCCCATTTCCTTAAGCAGTGCAGAGCAGAAAAGGGAATTTATTATTTAAATGTTTATGAAAAGAACAAGAAGTTTTAATGTGTGAATGTGCAGAAAAAAAGAAGAAAGCCTAATTGAATGGTGGGGAAAGCTGCAGCTTTCAAAGCTAGTGGTGGCTTTTTCTTGCTGCTTAAATTAGGCTAGGAAGAAGGCTTTCTTTTCGATTAAATAGCATAATTAGCCTTACAGTAACTGTCTGAGTGTCTTCAAGTCTCCTGTTTGTTTTCATGACCTCCTTGTTTACTTGCAGGAAGTATTATGAAAGTTAATAAAGGGCTTTGCTCACTAAGGTATGTGCGGGAAACCTGCTAGAATGTGGGGTGTGGTAAGTGATGCATAGTATGAGAAATAATGCTGGAACTTTGATTTTGACTTTTAAGTCTAAGCATTGAAGTTTAAGTTTCTGATTTTTGGGTTTAGCTTTTCCAGTGATTAGTTGTCTTGTGTTAATTAAATTTATAATTCACCCTTCTTTTGCTTTGTCATAAAACTCCTCTGACAGGGTACAACTGTTACTAACTGTATAGATTATTTTGGACATATCTGTTGTACTATATGTAAATGGTACATCTGCTGTACTGTATATTAAGTCTAAATCCATGAAATTTAATGAGAGATCTGGATTTAGGCTTTGGTTCCTAATGCCTCATGAATTGTCCACAGCCTTCCTTTTAAATTGTGAATTTCTCTTGTCTGTTTAAATATGCTCCTCAATCTTATATTAGCCCTCATTTTGTCTCCAAACAAGAATGCAGTCTGAATAAACTTCTCTGAAAGATTGTCTGCTTTTTAGGGATCATTTTTTACCCCCAGTTTAAAAAGAAATATTAATTGGGTTAATACACTTTCTCCTCATGGAGCGTGTGTGTTTATTTTCATTCAGTCATTATTCTCTATATGTAATGGTTCATCTTTTTTCATAAAGAAGAAGGATTAGACAGTGACTGCGTGGGTGAGAGCACTGTACATCACTAAGTAACAAAGTGTTGGTCTCTTTGAAAAATTTTGAAGTACTTTGATTCCTGAGTTAAACCTGACCAAAGGCTTCAAATTTTCATTTTAATGCATTCCAGAGTGTATCTAAGAAGCTTGCTTCCATAGTCTAGTATTTGATTAACATGCATGTTACTAACCCAAAAGAAAGCTTATGTAAATCTGTGTATGTTCTAAAACTAGAGTAGTTGTATTCTGTAACAGATCAATTTTGTTTCTTTTAATTGGAAAGAAGAGCAATGATTGGCAGACTGAATGGACTAATAACTATTCTAGTTTACCTGAAAATCCTAACTTGAAAAAAAATTCTCAAACTCCTTGCATTATTAAAGTTACCTCTGCAAAATCTCTAGTGTGCGTTATAGAAAATAGAGTTGTTTGCTAACCAACTCTACAGCCCTTATTAAGCTTTTTCCATTCTGTAAAGGCAATAGCTCTGAAATACAGAAGAGATTGCATTAAATCCTTGGCTGGCAATTTTGTGTGGGATTGAGTATTGAAATGCAGCAAAGCAAATAATGAAGGCATATGTTTACCTATAATTCTTTTTACCTTGGGAGAAGGATTAAATAGGAACAGTTTGGTTGTTGTCAAATTCTTAACAGTTGCTTTCAAGCATGAAACAGTCCCCGGGCTCTCGGAGGATTTACTTAGCAGTTTGAATAGAGAGGTCTTTACTGCTAATGGAACTGAGATGGCAGGCTTAAGCAATGGGGTGCTTTATAGCCTCCTTAGCCACTTGAGAAGATGTAACATCAAATAGCTGAAATCGTCTTGGTCTCCATTGGTGTTTGCGAAGTTGCACAAAGATTGATGAATAAATAATTCAGAGTTGTATGAACATCTTGATGCCAGAGCATTGCAAGTATCTAAAAGCTTGATTCACAGAAGGTTTAGTACCAGGAGACATTCTGTAGGTTTTGTGTGAGCTTTGCCCCAGGGAACATTTACTGAAGTTTCAAAAAAAAAAAAAAAAGAGAGAGAGAGGAAAAAAAAAAGAAACAAGAAAAGAAACAAAATCTAGAGGGATTGTTTGAGGTTTGTAGGGGAGTGTTTAAGATTCTAAAATATTTTTCTTAAAAAGGAATATTTTATATTTGGGAGGATGGTTTGCAATTATTAGAAGTATTTTGTAGTTGAGATTTCTTACCGGTTGTTTGCTGTTGAATTCCTTTGCTTTATGATAATTTTTTGGAAAAAAAAAAAAATCTGTGATTGTGACTACATTCCCCCTCCCACCTATAAATCAGATTTTAAGTTTTGTTTTGACCTCAGGGTGGGCATTTTTTTTCTTGTTTTGTTAGTTTATAGTTTACTTACTATATGGAGTAGATCCTTTATTTGAAAGGAGGAGGTAGCAGAAAGGCTACTAGCACTGGAAGAATATTAGGTTTACATATCCTAGGATTTCTTTACTTTTCTGCCAAGTAAAACAACATTATTTAGGATTCCAGTTTTTAAAAGTACAAAAGCCTTCCCTCCAATATTCCCTTCTCCTCTTTAAATTTCTTATTAAACCTGCTAATGAGATATCTAGTATTTAGAAGCTTTACTACAGGGATCAAAATGTAATGTGAGAAACTCTTCTGGTTGAATACGCAGAAACTTGGGATAATTTTCTGTGCTTTAAAAAGGTTCTTGCCTATTCAGTTCATCTAATTTCTCCACATGCTAATTGCTGTGTTAGCACAGAACTCTTAAATTTCAGTTTCTCTAATTTTTCCTCTGAAGACTATAAAGCCTGTGCTGTGACTCGTTTGTAAGAAGGTCCAATAACAATTCAATTAATTTACAGATTTGTAGATTTTAATTTTCTCTGTTGCCTACACAGGCTTTCCCATTACATTTCACACTTTTTTTTGGACCTATATGTGGAAAGGTATTGATACAGGGGATCTGTCTGATGGCTAAAAAAATCCAAATCCTGGAGTAGGGGTTTTAGTGGTAAATTACTGTCACTTAGATAATTTAAATGAATACCTATTTCTAATTTGAGTTTGTTTACGCTTTGAGGTTCTGCTCTGTTGTATCTCATTATGCTTTTTTTGCTAGATGAAGAAATTTCCTATTATCAGAAGTCTTACAGTTGTTTAAATTCTTTAGAAAATGAGTAAATAGCCTCTGAAACCTTCTGAAATAAATAGTTATTTGGACTTCATAGGTCTTGTATAAAATCACAGATTTTCCAGAGCTTCATTAATGCTTGTATTCCTTTTAACAATTCTTTGGTTTATTCTTCCAGAATTGTCTGTTGTGCACTGAAGTCTGCGAAGTTATCTTATTAAAAAAAAAAAAAGTGATACTGTATTTTATTGTTGAGTATTTTGATTGTAATATCAGCATTAGAAGGTTTTTGACCTTGGCTGAATGTTTCTAATCCTTTAGGTTATCATTTCCCTTCCCCTCATCCTTTAAAAGTTAGCATCCCAAAACTTCAGAAGCTGAAGTTCATGTCTGACCAAAGGGTCAACTGTTACGACTACAGGTGATAACATCATGAAGCCTGTATTTGTACCCATATTTGCCACTGGTCCCCTCAGATAATTGATAAATACTGTCTCACCTAATACATTGCTTTTAGTCTCCAGTGGAGCCAGAATCCCTCTGATTAGATTCCCTTGCAGTAAAAAGAACAGCCACTCTCATCTGGTCTTGTCTTGCTGTTTTCTGCAAAAATTCATCTACGGAATTTAATAACAAATGGAAAGTATCATGAAGTCTGTTCTGCCAGGATAAGGGCGTACTGCTGTGTAGAGTAGAACTTACTTCCAAGCAGGCTGAAACCAAAGCAGAATGTATCAGTTGAAAACATTTTGCTTATTTCTAAGAATGAGCCATATTAAGAAGGAGCACCCCAAATAAAAGTGATAAATCTTCCTGAAAAGGTGTTCAGGTAGTGTCTGAAATGTCCATCTGGACATGTGCTCTCTGCTGTAAGCAGTCTGTCAAAATGGTAGGTGAATTCACAGTTCCCATGGGAGAATGGGAAAATGATGTCCATCTCCAACTGCCTTTGAAAGCTACGTGGTGTCTTACAATCACTCACCTGATTCTTATTTTTTCCTTTTTTTTTTTTTTTTGTCAGGGCTTCCTTTGCTAGGCAATCCATTTAGAGACCTCTTGCTGTGGAAGTAAAGGCACTTTTGTTCAAGTCAGCAGACCTCGTCCTGAGATATTGTTACATTTACTTGCCTTTTAAAAATGAGCATCTCTTCAGGGACTTTGTTAGCTAAACTCTGAAATGTTCTTGGGAACCTAAAGACTGGTCACCTCCTGTTATCCGAGAAATAGCGTACTTACAATTCTGCTCATGTGTTCAGGGCATAGCCAGCTTTTACAAGCTTCTCTTCCCATTTAAAGGAAAGTCAGTGCTATTTTCCAGGTCAAGCACTCTTTCCTCAGCTGTGAAGTGAGGCACAAGACTTCTGAGATCAGGAATATGAAATGGGACAGGTTTGTTCTCCTTGAATCTTTTGGGAACCAATGCAGTAATGCGTTTTGTAGCTATTTGCTCATATCACAGCAAAGTGTTTGGGATAAATTCCTTGTGGATTAGAGGCTGGGTGAATCGTAAAGTCAACCAGAAAGTAGAGTAGTTGCTCAGGTGGCTGATCATGACCTGTGAGCTCATAGGCGAGATACAATTCCAGCAATTCAGTTGCATAGACTTGCAGAGAGATGAACAGTCAGATATTATTGGCACTGATGAAATAAATGGATTAACATTGAGAAGATGTTGGCAAAAAGACAACGCTTTAGCTGCCGTGAGAGTGCATGCATGGCAGAGGATTTATCTTCTTAAAGAAATGCAAACTTCTGAAATTGATGTCTTACAAGAACAGCACTCTTTCCTCATATTAGATTGAGCAATTTAGGGATCTGATCATTGCAAGCCCCTGATGTTCAGTATCTCCCTCTCCACAGTGTAGCTATAAAAGAAGAAAGGGGAAATCTGAAATCCTGTGGTGAAATTCTGCATGTATATACAGATGTCATGGCAGTGTGGGTTGGTCTTACACAAACACAAGTCATATCAACTGACAGTGCTGAAAGGAGCTCAGTTAATTCAAATATAATACCTGTTTTGATAAATTAGATAGGTATGTTATACAGCATTAAATAATTTACAAAAGAATGAGCATTAATTAAAATAGCTCAATTGCTCTTTATTCTGGAAATGTAAAATGCTAGTATATGCAGGTTAGTGTGCATGCTCTTGCAAATACTGGCTCCATGAGACTCTCTGTTTCTCTAAAATACAATAATAGAATACCCGTATCTACCAGTATTAACTAGTTTGTGTGAAAAATTTCTTGAGATGGTTTGAGGCAGACTGAGTCAGTGTGGTGGAGCTTTTTTCATAAAAATATATGCACTTAATGGCTCTCTCACACGGAAGTCTTCCAGGCCTTCTGCATTAGGATTGTGTAACAAGAAATTTTGAGCTCAGAGTCACTGCACGCTAAGAGGGAACCCAGCTTGATGAGCTCATAGCTCTCCTTTTGTTGATGTTGTCAATTTATAGTCTTATTAGTGCTGCATTTGAGGAATAAATGTTCACCTTTGAGAGAACCCAGCCTTCCATGTGTTGCTCTATTGTTTCTGCTAATATTTTGCATGCATTTATCAGTTACTTTGTTTAAAGAGTGTAGGAGAACAGCATTTCAGGGGTGTCTTTCGTTTGTGATTTCTACACATTGGTGTTACTCAGCTCTCTGTCTATCCGTGCCCAGCATTTTAATATTACTTGAATAAATTCTTACTTTAAAATTAGGATCATGTTCCCACACCACAACCCCCAAGTAATATTATGAAATAAAAGGTCCACTGTGGTACTACTGAAGTCATGTAATAGATAATAACAGTGCTTAGAATCTCATACCCATAATCAAGTAGCCATTACTCCTTCGCTACAAAGCCAGTGAATTTCTATACCTCTTTGCATTTGAAACGGCTCGTGATTTGCTAAAGATGTATATAACTGTTTTGGCAAAGCAGAAATTTGTGTATGTATCATAACACATACTTAGTGGTGAGTTTCTGTACAACACAGTGGCTTATGCAATGTTGGAAGCAGCTAGAGTTCATAAAAAATTCCAGAGGTTACTAATTATAGTTCTGGCAACTAAATATTTTTAACCTCAAGGGTTGCCCCTTCTCATAGCTTTTATTTTTTTTGTGTTTTGTTTCGTAATAGTATCCGCACATCTCGTTTCTGCATCCTGATTTAGGGCTTTACTGAAATTTTAGTAGTCTTTATCCTTTGTAATGGAGATTTTGTGGAGGTTTTTTTGTTTGTTTGTTTGTTTTTTCAGAAAATCAGCATAGTTTGCTGTTGTGAAAGTTGATTTTACTAGGCAAGAACTTTCCCTGTGTTTCAGGCCTAAGAATAATTTGATACTGAAAAGTATTGTTGAACAAAAAAAGAAAGGGTAAAAGATTATTAATTGCCTGTTAAAAGGCCAGTTTCCTTCTTTTGTTTCTCTTTCCTTTTAAAGGAAGCTAATCTGGTTTGGGGGTTATGGAAATTTTTACGCGATTTGTAGATTATAATACCAGAAGGGGATGGGGGCAGGTGTTTGTGGATTGGTTGGTCTCTCTGCCTTCATAGTCTAGGCTGTAGCAACTTCCACAGTTAAGTCCTCCTTGAACCCCAGCATTTAATGTCCAGGCAGTGCACGGTTGTTTCTTTTGCCGGACAGTTCTATGAAGAACCCACAATTGTTTAATTGTCTGGATTTTGTTTGGTTTGGTGTGGTTTTTTTTAAACACTTCTATTGTTGATGTTTTCTGTCCTTCCTTCCTGGCATAGAGGTCCTTGTTCTCCATACTCATTCTCTCCTTCTAAGTGCAAGTTTTTCTACGTGTTTGTCAAAGTGATTATATACTAGTGTCTGACTTAGTGAATGTTGCTGAGGTTGCTGTGTAATGCTCTTTATTACTTAGTGTTTCTTTCTCAGTCCTTCCATCTTCAAACTCGGTTTGGGGATGGTGCAGCTTTCTGAAAGGTTGTTAACATTGTCCTATTGAATAGTTTTGTTAAGACTTCCCACTGCACACTTAGTGTTTTGTGTTTTTTTTCCCGGTAGTTACTGTATGTCTTTGAATAGATTTTAGTTACATTAGCAAGTGTAAATTTTTAAATTAATTATTCTGATTTTTCTCATACATTATTGTAAAGTCCTCATAAAAAAAATACATTGAAACTCACATTTTGATAAATTTTCTTTCAAGCACACGCTTCAGGTTTTTTAAGATAATATCCATAAATTGGTGTTAATTTATGGTAGTTTGATTTAACTGAACTTTGTAGCAGCTGTTCTCTCACTGGGGTTTGCTTCAGGATCCAGGGAGACTTCAATAGGTTTCTTGTTCTTGTCTTTTTGTTTTTTGTTTTTTTTTTGTGTCATTCCAGCTTTATCTACTGATTACAGCTTTATTTCCTGATATTTGTTGGTATTTTGGGACTTCAGTTCTTGCATAGTTATTTCCTGAATACTGTGCATGCTTTAGAAATTGCTGAAGTCATCTGTCTTGGAAAATCTAAACTACGTGATCTTAGCGGAGCTGCCTGTGGAATGTTAATCATTGTTTAACATCCTCATTTACTAAAAAAATAATATGTTTTTCATTGCATGAGAAGAATACCTTCTCTGTCTTATGACAGAGGTAGACATATCTGCAGCCTTGGATGCTTTTCTTAGCATTTCTAGTATATGGAGGCTAAAGCAAGTAAAGGTACGTCTTCATTTAATGAACTGCGTAGCTTGAAAGAATTTTCTGGGTTTGAGTTTCTCAGCCCCAGTAAATGATCAGATGCAGACAGTAACTTTGCCAGATTCATCAGGCCTTGCTTGTTCCTTAGTGTTACAGTGGGCAGTTTCAGCCAACTTCCTCTGGAATTTGACCAGGGAAATACATTGGAAGCAAATGAAGGTGCATGGGATTATACACTGTGTGATTAATTCTGATATAACTGCAGTGAAAACTGGTTGGTAATCTTCCACCCTACTGTCAGAAGGTGTGCTATCTGAACACAAAGGTCAGGAAATCCCAGCTATAATCAAGAATGGATTATTTTGGCTGTACACACTTTTTATCTAAACCTTGAGTCAAACAAAAGCTTTAGCTTTGCCAGATCTGTAGCATATTGCCCCAAGTGCTGCAGTTTATGTGACTGCTCTATGCTTCTTACTCTGTCAGCCCATCATTGCAACACTGGAACCTCCTTTTCCACATTTAACAGATGTAAAAATTTCAGAAGAAGAGGTAATTAGTTCCTGCTAGTTGTTTGAAAATTTGTGACTGAGCAAAGGAGCAAGGTTTGAGTTGGTGAGTGCCCGGGGAGAAGCTGCTGCTGTGCTCAGCTGTATCCTGGCGAGCTGCTTGCCCACCTGGAACCATCACGGTGGGGTTCTCTGTCACACCTAGTGGGAGGCAGAGGGGAACATCAGCGGTAATGAGGGAAACATGAGGACCCTGCTTTGTGGAATTTGTGATATGACAATTTGTGGCAGGAAATCCTGAGCTATTTCCTAGAGCTCGTATTTGTTCCATTGTAAAAAAAGCCAAAGCCCTGATTTTTCTGCCTTTAACTTTGATAAAACTTATTTATACAAGTTAAAATTGACTTTTAAGTGGTGTGCAGTGGAGAGGGCATGTGAGAAAGATGTTTTGTCTCTTCATTGCTGTATTTTCTTCAAGATTGTTTTTAGTGTATTTAACATTCTGCTGTATCCTCAGGACAGTTCTTAAGCTTCTGAATGTTAACATTACTGAATTAATTATTACTTTTATTTGGATTTGATGAAGATTATGTTTTGCAGCATTTAAGGTCATTTGCCTGAGGTTCTAAGTTGAAGAATATGATTGGTCTGGTTGGTCTGCCACTGCTTTTGTGGTCTTGGCCTAAACACACATAGGAGATATGCATGACAAAGCATGGATTATGTATTTCCATGGTAGTTAAAAAACCTACCCAAATAGACTGGTAGAGGATAAAAGAAGAAAAATTACAAAAGCTGGTTGCATTCCTGTCAAATTGCATTTCTTTCTAAGAGTGCTACTTTTAGTGCGGTTGCTTCTCTCTTTACCCTGAATGATGAGAAAGCTGAGGCTGGTACTTTTTTGTTATGAACAAAATTAATTTGTTGTTGGACAGGAGTGGCAAAGGTCAGCTAGACTTATTGCCAAAATGCTGTTGTTGTTCAGAAATTAAGATAGGCAAGATAAGATAGTTGAAATAAAATAGTATGCCAAAATATTTACCTGACTGGCAATTGAAGTATACCATTAACCTAGTGTAAGAAACAAAAATATATTAGCAGCGATTTTCAGGAAAGCTACAGGCCTTCCTGATCTGCTTGTTCCTTACTAGCCGTCCTCGCCTTGAAAAATTAAGAGAGAACTAGAACATTTTGCGTCCTTTTGTGAAGGTCAGTGTTGTGTAGTTTTGCAGAATCAACCAATTTCAGAGTTAGGTGTCCCCTGATGAAAAGCCCTGCCAGATTATAATACGAAAGGAAAAGTGTTTTCCTAAGTAGCTGACTCAAAATTAATTTTGGTGCTGCCAATCCCCACACCTCCATCCCTCTCCCCCTAACAAATAACTCACTGAATCCTTGGCAATCAGCCGCCACACAGGAAAAATCAGAGGCGATATGAGTAAACAGATGTGTCACTCCGTGGTCTGTATAACACCATGATTTTTACAAGAGCTGCAGTATAACGTGGAGAGGAGGCAAGTGAAGATAAAGCATTTTGAATGAGGGTCTGGCTGTGAGAACATCATTCTCATAGGTGACGAAGAACAAGGGAACCAGGAACAGTATTGAATGTGATGACCTTGGTAAGAATGCTGGTTATGAAAGTGTTGTTTAATGTTCGCTGCTGTTATAAATATACTTTTGTTCTTGTTACGGAAGCAAACGCACTATCTTTGAGAAAACGGCAAGAAGAAACTAAAAAAGTAATTGAAGGCTGCCTACCAACTACAAAAGGAAGGAAAAATCCAGCAAGGAACCAATAATTAAAGGCACTAATTGGGGGCACTAAGCCCATTCATTAATAAGCCTACGTCAACAAAGTAATCAGCAGATTAAAGTCCAAATAATGAAAACATTAGGACTGCAATACTAATATAAAGAACTAAATTAAGCGGCGGAGACATTACTATTGTCTCTGAAGATTCACTCTGTGTATATGTCCTCAAAAATTAAATTGAGTTTTTAAATAATTAAATAGCTTTTACTGGTCTACTAGGATAAAAAAAACCAAAACCGGTTTAATCTACATATCTTGTGGTTCAGTTTTGCTGAATAGTACTGGATTGGTTGTATGCCAGCTGCAAACTTTTAAAATCAAAGTGTAACCATTCTAGTCAGCAGTAGATATAATACCACAAGTAATTAGTCTGAATATTAGTAGGTGATGTGTTTGCTCTGACAGAGGAGTAGTAAAATAAGAAGAAAGAATATCTTTTTGGTAGTTCACAGATGGATTTCAAGTACTAAATGTTTCCCAGTAGAAAAAGTACCTTTATAATGGTGTGATCTGGAAGAGAATTGTAGCAAATAATGGATATTATTTGTCTTGATAAAAAACCCCCTTGAATATCTGATCTTTGCAAAATGACAAATTTGCCATTTGTTAGATGATAATTTCAGTTAAAATTACTGTTACTGCTTTATTAGATGGAAAGATTAGCCAAAATGCAGTGACACGTTAGGAGTGTTCTACTAATTTATCTGTCGAATGAAAAAAAAGAGATGAGATGAGTTTTTAAAGTAGTAAAAAATGTCACCTTATTTAAGTATTGCAAGATTTCTGATTTAAGGCCTTTTTTATGGTTTAAATGACATTGCACAGCATCCCTTTTCTAGATTTTTTCCTTCTCTTTTTTTCCCCTGAAGATTTTTATAGGACTGTAAGCTTTACTGCCATCTATCAGCTTCTGCCTACTTAGTCATTCACTGTTGTAATTGTTTATGCCACTATTCCCACAGCAAGAGGCATAGAAAATAATTGCTGCTAAAATCAGTTGAAATGTAGTCTGGGAAAGAAGTCCCAGTTCATTGTAAGCATTTATTTAGGTAATTGGTAACAACTGGACATAGGCTAGAAAGTGAATTAGAAAATTGCTGAAGTTTCTGCAATTTTTAAAATGCTCCATGGGATGAGGTTATCTGTTGCTATCTTTGATATATCTAAAATATCTTCAGTAAGTTTCTGTTCCTGGCTTTTCATATGTTGAAGATATGCATCTGTTAAAAGTTCAATACGGTACAAAGATGAAAATCCCATTACTTCAGGATTCTAAATGTCATAGATATGGTAAAGAACATCATAATACAATGAAACCACTTCCATAGCTTGTACAATGGCATCTCCAGTCTTTCAGTTTTGTATTCTAGAGGCTGGCCAGGCACATAGTGCGTGGTTAAACCTGGGAATGGTTCTGGTTGCTGGCTCACAGGTGATCTGCTGGAATCACACGCTGAGAGCAGTGGTTGATGTCTCTGAGTTGCTTAGTAACTTGTCTGTGTGGGTTGTCTTTCTCCAGTTCCACGCTGCATTTGTGTATAATTACAGCCTCATTCGGATGTTCCAGCACCTGCTGGCTCTTGTACTTCCACCGCAGGAACACTGCAGATAGTCATTAAAGCAAAGGCTTGGTGTGAGGTGTCTCTACCACGGTTGACATAGCTACAGCCAAAGAGAACTGGAAACCAAAAACTGTAATGCATATTTAGGAGTACTGAATTATCTTACTCTTGGAAGGAAAATGCATTTTGCTTGCACTTAACAATATATGTGTTCCTCCTGATTTCTGCTACTGGGATAGACAAGCTGCTGGAGTGCAGCAATTCCTGTGACATAACGCTGGTTTGAACTGCAGCATATTCTTAAGTCTACTGACTGTTTTCTATATACTCTTTTAATACCAGAGCGCCAGAGGAATCATATCAGGTGATTAAAATAAAGGAGAAAGATCCCTTTTAAATTCAAACCCATTTTTTGGTGTAAATTCAATGTACTAGTCCATTGTTGTCGAGTCTTACCTTCCATAATCTTCCATTTTCCAGAAGTCCTTTTTCGCTTCCTAACTTGCTTGTGCTTGAAAGTGACAGCCAGAAGTTGCGGGACTCAGATGTTATTCACCTCTGGAGAAAGACTACATACTATAATATTGCTGGGAATCTTGATATTTGGAGGTTGTTTCTACTGCATTAGCCACCTCTAAGTGTTAAATTTTTCATGAATATCATTATAAGCATACTAGTGTAACTCCAGGCTTTCAGAATTCTTTTTTATCCTGTTGCAGTGTGTGTTCAAATACGTAGAGCAGCAAGTCGTTCTACTTCGGCTCTTTTCCTAGAGAAAAGCATCTTAATATGTTTTTTAATCTTCAGATAATGTCACATATTGCAATAGATAATTTTAATGATATTTCCTATTGATTTCTAAGATGGATGGAGTTTCATACTTGGCAAACAGTATAAACATATGGGCAAATAATGTGTAAGAGCATGTGAATGATATTTTAGTAGAGATGCGTATGGTAAGAGAAATCAGAATTTCAACACAATTCTTTACGTGTTGTGTTATTCACTTTCCTGTTGTTAAACTGTGAAGGAGTTAAGTTAGAAAACATTTTTACGCCTGTTTCACTTAGAACTACGTTCTTCTAAACACTGACAAGAAGCTCCATTAACTATATAATATCAGTTAAAGGGGGCAGATCTCTAAAATATCACTTTTTCGGGAGTTTTAACACTCAAATTAGATGCTTTTTGAGATGAGATGGAAATGCTCTCTCAGGATTTCTGTTGCTGAATTAAAGTTCTTATGTTCATTGGAATGAGTTTTATGGGCAGTAATCTGCTAGTGGTGGGGAGTAATTTCCAGTGCTTTTGGTCATGGTAGCAAACCACAGTAAAGACACTGATAATGGTTGTGGGATAACCGGGCATTAAATGCTGTGGTATCTGTGGTTATTTCGCTTTGAATGTGTGAAAGCAGTCTTGCAGTGAAGTTAAAAATCCAGGTCAGCTCTGTGCCCAGGCGGTGGGAGGCTGGGGTGGTGTAGCACAGGCTGCACATGCTCTTGCTTTCTTTGGAAATGCTGCCTCTCTCTGATGCTGCATCATTTGACCTGCAGATGTTGACAGTTCGAGAGATTTCCAACTTTTGGAAGTCCTAAACTCATAGGGTTCTAGAAACCTAGTGTTAGCTTTTCATTCATTGAAGTCCAGGAGTGGATGTCTGTATGTTGAGGTCATTGCATAAAATCATAAGGAATTAGTTGATATGTTTATTTCATTAATTGCTGGTTATTTGTCTTAACTTAGAAGCAAGACACATAAATGTTACATTTTCTTTTTTTTTTCTGATCAACTCTCTTTACATTTCATCTGTGTTGCCTTGTCCTCCCCTAACAAGGTCCTGTCTTCTTGTTGTGCAGGCAAAGGAAGGGACCTTTTAAAGCTTTTTTTCTCACTGTTGTTGAATAGTAGTTTAGTGCTTTGCCTTTGTCCGAGGGAGGCAGGCCGTCTTTTATGTTGACCATGTTGTAAGGGTTTTTTCACTTGGTTCTGTGTTTCTGTGTCATTTGTGATATTGTAGGTGAGCATGCATATCAGTGTTTGGTGGCTCACAGAAAATGACTGATGTTTTTTCATTAAGCAGAAATAAAATCTATTGTATACTGCCCTGTAATCTGCACGTTTCTCATATTTCCATCACATTTTGTTCATGTTTATAACTTGGTGAGAGCATGGAAGAGCTCAATATGCTGATCATCAGCAGTTAAAGTGTCTGTATTTAGGGACTTAACAAAAGAAAACACCTCTACTTCCTTCATAGGTATTCACAGTGAAACCAAACTGTTTAGCAGAAAAGCTGTGATTTCGGCTGAGTGAAATTGTTTTTTAATACCAATCTTAGATTTTTATGTCAGTAAAAGTAAGCCTGATCAGTGCACTCTTGCAAATGGTCCAGCACTTTTTCCTAGGGATCAGGCATAGAGTTTTATATAGGTTAAGAGTTTTCTCATTTTCCTTAACCTCTCCTGCAGGATTTTACAGGAAGTCAGTGTAAAAACATCTCTTTATCTTGCATTTGTGTCAACGTTTAGTGTCTTTGATTGTTGGTTGTACAGCTGCTAAACCAAAGAACACTTAATAGGGAAAAGACTTTGTTTGGGACCAAGTGATAAAGCATAGGTTTAGTGATTCTTCACAACTGGACATTCTGTGACTGGTTAATGTATTGCAGAGGAAAGCTAGGAAATAATTTTTTTTCTTCCTCTTTTTTTTTTTTTAAAAAATATTATTATTATTTTTATTCATTTGGTTGCTTCAGTGCCCTAAATACTCCTGTGTCAGCAATTAGCAGGAGCAGTGTTTCATTAATCCATCAGATCTCTGATGCGGCACATTCTAAGGCCAAGAGATAATAGGGAATCATTTGTTTAAACCTCAGGATTAGCCTCTGATGGATCAGGCTGCAGTGTGCCATTAACAGCAATGGTGGTAGAACTGTAAACTAAAGCAGATACATGGTGTGTGGTTGATACTCTTAAAATGAAGCAAAAGCTCTGTTGTCTTGTACTTCTAAGCTGATAAACATCATATAACTCACATAAATTTGAGGAATGGCTGTGTTATTTTTGATAGCGTTTATAGTTTCCTGTTGTATGAAACACTTAATATGTAGCCATAACACATCTGATACCAAATTTTTACTGAAAGAAACTTGATTTTGTTTTTCATAATACTAATCTAGATCCATTTTACTATTATTATTAATGCAAAAAAATCCATTCAAAATGTCTGATCCTTATAAAGCACAGTAGTTCTGTTAAACCAGAGGAGTTTTTATATTCCTTGTAAGCTTTTAGAATGAGGTGTTTCATTTCTGTGCTGAAGCACAAGCCTTTAAAAATGAGAGCTCTTCATAATGCTAGCAGTTGATTTAATTTGTAACTTACACAGTATATTGAACTTGCAGATTATTGTGCTCTTATATTATAGAGATAAAAGAGGATTTATAGGTACTTTCTCCTTTTGATTGAGTAGTACTTTCAGAAGAACACTGTAAGTGCAGTAGTGGCTGAAATGATAAACTTTGCAATCCTATTTGGCTCCCATGTGGAGACAAGTAGGGTAGGACTAAATAGCAGATAGCAACTTGTCTACAGCATGATCACAATAAGGCATGAATGAGTTCCAATTCCCCTGTACTGACAATATTAGTTCCATTATCAAGAAATATTGTGCTGCACAGAGTTGGGAGAGGTTGTCCACTGTGATCAGATAGTTTCTGCCTGCTTTTTGTAATGCTCCAATTGCATCTGGCTACTTCTTGTTGCAGGTTGGCCACTGGTTTTGCTTCCAGGTTCACTGGCCTCTTCAGTATATTTTACTTTTTAGGTCAGTTGATTGGCATTCAAATCTCACAGAAAATGAGGAGCTGAGGGCTTCCTCCTTATTCTACTGCCAAAACAGCATAGCCTCCAGGTCAATCATGACCTATATATATAAATCCACTTGCTATAATGTATTCTTGCCTTATCTTCCAATACTGGAAGGGTTGTGGTGATTTATTTGAAGACAGTCCTATCCTGGTCATTGCTAGGGCCAGATGGATCCCTTCTTGGATGCAGTATAGGCGTGGGTGGGAGAGAAGCAAACATACTTGCTTTCCTTTCTTATCTTGAAACGTATCACCTGATGTAAAGGCAAAACTACTCTGCGAAGCCAAAGCCAAGGGGAATTCTGTTTGTGTTTATTTCAGATGTTGTTTTGTACCCTGTATTCTTAATTGGAAATTAGCAGCAACTGCTTGAACATTTTGCTGTTAGACTGCATTATCTCTTGAGTTCATTGACTCACGTGGCGGTCCTCTGCACTTCTGCATAGTTAGACTGGGTATAATGGCACTACTTCTTCAGAAATTGTTATTAACAGACATGTTACTTTTTATAGGTAGACCTAAAGATATTTCAAATTAGAACCCTACTGGCATAAAGATGGTCATTAAAAACTTGAACAACATAAAAAACCACCAAAACACCTTAAGGTAAATGAGTAAGGTCAGTTGGCTGGCTGAGATGAGGGAGCTCCGTTCAGCAAAGATATATTTATTAATTTTTAATTATATGCTCATGGTGTAAAAATTGACCATTTATGTGAACTTCTTGCCAGTGGTAACAAATGCCCAAAAAATAATTTCATCATTAAAATCTTTTTCTTCTATGCTTTGGGCTAATGGCAACTTTGCAATATGCCTAGAAAATTAGAAATACCATGTTAATTGTTTATCTGTTATAGACCTGGAGCTCCGGCTGTAGCATCACATGTATTGCATCTGCAGTAGTGTGACTTAAGTCTCTTTTGAAGAAAGGGGAGGTTTCAGATAAAGAAAGGTCAGTCTTCTTTGGGATTGTATTAGTGCCATAGGTGGCCATGTAGCTGCATTTTCTGGTGTATGGGCTGTGGAGTTCTGCACAGAGTTTAAAGTGATTTTGTATTGTGCTTTCGGCATCAGCTGTCTAATGCGGAGGAGAGACAGCTATGGATGGTTATTTCAGTGTTTGCAATATAAGGAAAAATGAGTACTGGTATTTGACCATGATGATGTGAAGCACAAAGCAGACTTGGACATAGTTCTTATGTTGCCTTTCTAACTTTGATCTGAAATGTTTTGTACCTCAACACTTTCTTTTTGTTGTATGTGGATTTTTTCCTCCCTTTAGCGGGAGGACATAGGGAGAAATAGTGAGTATAAACTGGAGTGAATTAGACATGTGCCAGCTATGGTGTCCAGTTTCATGGATCCCATATTTTTGAATAACCACCTCCTGTTACTGTTATTATATATAAAGATGAAAGTATAGTAGTTCAGTTTTCTTCATTCTGCAAAAAGTAGTGATTTTAATCTTTAAACTTGCTGACCTTGCCTTCTAATTTTTTTCTTGTAGTAATCTCTTTCTGTAATTTCTTCAGAGGTTAATTGCAGTGTTCCTGATGCGCAGTGTTTCCATATAGCACTCTAGTTGTTTTATTCAGTGAGACTTTTCAGTCTGGAAGTAGTTTATTGTGCTGAGCTGCTTGTCTTCCAGGTTACTCTTTCTGAGTGATTGTGGTTGAGCTGTGTTCTTTTGGCCCTTGTCCTCTCCAGCTCTCCCAGCTCTTTCCACTTGGTGAAACACTAGGTGGTTAGTGTACGCTACAAACAGGTAGAAGGAAAAGCAGTGTTCGTTCTGCAGATTTTGTGTGAGGGCACTGAGAGCACACTGTCATAGCCCCCAGTAGCTCTGTCTGTCTGCATGAGTCTGTACAGTGAATTCATCTTCACTGTCATCTTGGGACCAAGAGGGTTTGGTTTCTCACAGATGCCTACCCCAACCCAAAAGCTGTTCTCTTCCATTCTGTGTTATGGCATTTGCAGAGCAACTCGCAAGAGCCCTGGGGATTTCTCTGACATTAAAAAATAAGGGAAAAAAATGCAGCAGAGTGACCTTTTATTAACTGGATCCTTGAGCAACTTATCAGAGCTGCTGGGGTAAAAGCAACACTGTGGTGAATTCAATTTTAAAATTGGTATAGGTTTATTTTCAGTTTTGTGTCTGTTAATGTGTGTCATTATGCACTGGCTGGCTGTAGTTTTTCTGATAGGAACCTTTAGCTACAGCTTTGGAGAGATGATCCAGGCTTGGAGAATAGTTGGTCGACAGTCATTTATTTAAAAACAAATTAGGTAAACATCCCAGCAGAATATTTTTATGATCAGAAACTGAATATACTGGATCAAACCATCGGGATTGTTTTTCACTGTGTATGAATAAAAAAATCTTAATTTCCTCATTTGGCTATTTGAAAGCCAGTCTTGGCTTCATTGGTTGGCATTCTGAGGCTGGAGGTGAGAGTCCCTTTTTCTTTTAGAAAACCAGGGCTGTTTTGAGAGTGAGTTGCTCTTTCTATGGTTATTGGAGTTAGAAGGAAAGACTGAGCGGTTTGTCTTTTCCATATATCTTATGGGGCTTTCTCTTCCCTTCAAATTAAATTATTTTTATATCATAAGTTCATTGCAAATTCACCTGACCTGAGGCAATCTGACCTGTGGTCAATGATGATCATACTGTTAAGACAGATTTATAGTTATGGTGGGAAGAGGGAGGGTGAAGGTGAATTACTTTTAAATTTGAGATGTTATTTCTGCACCTGGGAATAAGCCACTAAATAAGAACCGATCTTATTGCGTGTATCCAGCAGAACTCAATCTTCAAAGCTATTTGGCTTAAAAAAAAATTAAAAATGAAATTTGTCTCTGATGGATGGTGAATCAATAATCCCCTGCTGTAGATGAAGTGTTCCATAAAGAAGCTCCATCCTAGTAGAGTAAATGGAGATTAGTCCTGCTAGGAGAGAAATCTTGTGTCGTAAGTCACTGAGGCTGCTTACTGCTTCTTCTCCCTCTATGGCCCCTGTCCTGTTTCTCTCCCTTCTTTCCCACAGAGAATATTGTGCTGATGGAGATAGAATGGCAAACCTCACCGTGTTACTACGTTTGTTCTTGTTTTGTGAAAGTGACTATTGAGACAGTTTGGGGGATTCCTTAAATTTTTTTTTCCCTTAGAAGTCTCTTCCCTTGCCCTTTTCCCCTGAATGTTATCAGTGACCCTTATACACTGTATTTGCCACATGTGCTCGTGCAAAAGCAGAGTCCTGGGAAGAGATACAGGCAGTGAGAAGTAGAGGGGCTGTTGAAAGGCCAAACACCCCAGCCTGTGAACGGCTAGAGACTGGGGAGTTTAGAAGGTGGATAATTAAATATACTATTTTAACCTTTTTTTTTTCTTTTTTTTTGGGGGGGGCTGGGGGGGTGGTGGTTAGAGGGCAGAGATGGGCTGGAAAGGAGAGAAAGTGTTCAATCCCTGTGTGGGACATTCACTTAAGAGTTTGACTTGATGATTCTATGTGTCACTTCCAACTCAGAATATTCTGTGATATATGAAGGTGTTACTTGGTATCACACCAAATTACTAACTGATGAGGATGAAGATAGATAAGAGATATACGAACTGTATTTATCTTACTGGCTGTAAGTGGAAAAGGTTACAACTCAAGATATTGGGACTATTTGCATTTAAAAACAAAAACAACCCAAACAAAAAAAAGAAGAGAATTTGCAGTCTTCATCTTCCTCTGCTATTTCCTGATGGGATCAAATAATAGGAATAACAGCGCAAAAAATCAAAAGCAGTATGTGTATCACCCTTTATTTGAATTACTTTCCGTTTAAGCAGTTTCTGCATCTCTTAATACCTATAAATAGGTTTAAAATGCTTGCAATAATACATATGTTGACAAACTAAGCTTTATGGTTTTTTTCAGGCTTGTACTAAACAACACCATTAGAGGAATCCAGAACAGATATTCATGCTGTGTGACAGTCTTCCACCAACTGTTTTATTTCCTGTTTATATATGGATATTAGGTTGGAAGCTGTGCTCCTCATGTAGGGGAGAAGGTGAAAACATGGCCTGGCTTGGCACAGAACCCTGTCAGAATTACACAGTCAGCTTCTGAGGTCTGTATCAGCTTTTAAGCCTGCCCCTTTGCCAAGGCGTAACCTATGCCAACAACTACTTAAGGTTCTGGAGGCTATTAAAAAAAAAATCTTGTTGATTCTGATGCAGTTGCCCTTAATACAGTAAAGACTGTGCTGGGTACAAGTTGTCTTGATTCCTGCTTAAAGCATCTGGCAAATTGGGCATAAATTGCCAGCGCTGGTGTGTTTTCAGCATCCCTCTCACCTTTACTGTCTGTTCATAAATGAGCAGCGTATTCTTGCCTGGGCTCTGGTGAATTGTTATGAGAAGAGGACACTAGTTCTGCTGGAGTAGCAGTAGGCTCTGTTGTAGCACAGTAGCTGGCTCTAAATATGTTGCATGTAAAACCCAAAAGATTACAACATTCATCCTTGTCATGTGGATGTAGAGTTCAGGTCTCAGATGCTTTAAACTATGATCTTACTGTGGTGACATTTAATTGGATGGTAGCCTGGATGTGGGGTTCCATAAAATAAGTAGTAGATCTGAGATGCTTCTGAATATAAAATTTACAAATTTTTGTGTTGTTGATTGTGTTGTGTTTTCTGACTTTACAAGTTACATAACATTATTTTTCAAGTTGTAAACTGGCTGTGAGTGAGTGTCTTTGCTGGAGATCTTAAATAAAATGCAGTTGGTTTAATTAATTAATTGTATACTTAATGAGGACTCTCTATAATAAAAACTTTCAGTGCAAGACCCCACTGTGTCTTCAACTGCAATAAACGGTTGTGAATTTTAGGGTCTCTTAAGAAAATACTGTCAGATCTGGGCTTTGGTTTTGTGCCTCTGACATGACCAAGGGATGACATCCATGGTTTTTGTTACTATTGTAAACGTTCTGGACTATTTAATACTAATGATGTCCCTTCATTTGCAAATTATTCTTAGAAAATGTAAAAATACTCTCTAAAATCCTCACTTATGAAAAAGATTTAACAAAATAAACTCTAAATCACTATTCTTTGATGAAGTAGGATATAATCTTCTTAGTATGCTTTCATGATGTAAAAGAGAAACAGCCATTCTGAATTTAACACTCATATAGACCTCTTCTCTTTGTAATATGCTCAAACACCCAGCATCACATGTAAGAAGAAAAATATTTAAAATTTAAAAAAAAGAGCAAAAAAGAGCTAGGATAAACTGTTTATCATCGTGTGCTCATGATGCTGCCGTTTGTAGAAGTAGGTGGCCTGTGGTCTTTCAGTCAGGCTTGTTCCTCATCAAGAACAAGTGAGTGTGCTCCTTTTAAGCTTGCCTCTTATTTGTCATCTCATTGGTTGCTACGAAGCAAGAGACATGAAATGACATGTAGAAACATGATTCTGTATCTTTTCTCATTTTCAACTATTTTGAGCAACTTCGGTTGCTCCCGTCCTTTCTTAATGACAGTAATGGCAGTGCTGCTTCTCTGTTTTACATTTCCGTTAGGACTTCCTTTCAGATTTTAGCCTGTATTTCTCTTCCATGGTCAGATGGTCATTTGGGCCAGCCAGCTGTTTCCAATCAGTCTCTTATCTCTCAGCATCAATTTGCATGAAAAATGGGACAAGTTGATATACTTGAATATGTGTCCCCTCTCATGCTGTGATTCCACCTGAAAATGTCTGTAATCATTGTTCTATCATTTTTTTGGTGGGGGGGGGATGGTATAGTCTATATTCTTGAAGGCTACAAGTCATGTTGGATTTCAATTTCTGAATTTTACATTGACAGGAGGCAGATTGAAGTGAAGACCATAAACTGACAGTTTAGGGCAAGCATGCTATTGCCTGAGGCAGTCAGGGTTGTAGACCACTCCATCCTTCTGACTTAGGACATTCATCCCTCCTGAGGTTCCTTGTCCTTTCTGATGATAGATTGAGAAAGACAAGCAGCACATGGGTAGACAAACACCTCACCCAGGCACTTGGTGCCATTTAACAGTTTCTTCCTGCATTTGACATTTTCATTTCCCTTCTTCACCTCACTCATCACTAACTGTTTGGGTCTTGTTTTCTGTACACAACACTAATAGAGAATGACAGAATACAAATACAAGCTCCACTACTCATTTTATATGCTGTATATTCTAGCAAAATTATATAGGAAGGCTCAACAGATCAACCATGAAAGGAACGCTTAAGATTTAATTGACATTGACCTTATGCAACTATCATTCAGGATAAAGTGTTGGGGGTTTGGTTGGTTTTGTTTTTTGTTTGGGTGGTTGGAGTTTTTTCCTTGTTTTTTAATGAAGCATCAATACCCAAGAATTTGCAGATGTTTAATTTATTGCTCTGTAACTATTTTCTGAGTTTACTGCAATCACGGTACCACTACCAAAAATCCTGACGCCATTAGAAAACTTAAAGTTCTCTATCCCATGCTTTGAGTATGACTGTGTCATTGAAATCATAATTGGGAAAGGGAAAGAAAGTAGTCCCTTGGAATAGGAAATACTGTTTATCTACTCAAAGCCACTGAAGGTACAAATGGCAGTGATACGGGGGAATTAAAAGAAAATGAGACTTCTGGTGTTCTGCTTCTTCTCCCTGCAGATGCTTCTGTGTGTGATGAAGAACAGTTCATGGAGCTGTGGTAATGCACTTTTTGGATGTTGTTCAGAGAAATTTAAATAAGTTTTAGAGGTTTATTTAAGCTGAGGGGGTCCACCTGTGAGCTGAGGACCAGACAAACTGTAGCCTGCTCAGTCATAAAGTGAATGTGTGAGCTTTTGTATTGTTTTGTATTGTTGAAAGTAACGGGAAGCAAAAGGAGCTCTTCCTCTGTAGACTTTGCTGAAGAACTTAGCAATGCAGGCTCATTAACTCGAGGATCATGAAGAGCTATATTGGCTTTACAGGACAAAAATATGTGTCTTCTTGGCTATCATTGTAGCCCTCCTGACTCTAACAGGAGTGTGTCGTAAGAAATAAAGTGATAAAAACTAAAGCTCCTTGGTTTTGGGTTTTTGGTAATTTTTTTTGCTTGGTTGGGGTTTTTTTTCTTTTTTTTTTTTCTTCCTGCGAGATGCAGTTCTTCTTCCTTTGTATACAACACAATTAAGGTTAAAACTTTTTTTTTGTGGGGAAGTTATGTGCCAAAATATATCAATCTGGCTGGATGTTCATTCTCAGGTGTCTGTATACTTAAGCTGTTAAATCCTCTTGCACATTGAGCTGCCATGGGACAAATCACGAAGACACAGAAAGGCTTGGGCTTTGTATAGATATTGCAGGCTTGTACATCTTTCCGTTATCTGTAATTCACTGTTCTGGAAAATATGAAAATTCTCATAAAGTCTATTATTACATTGAGAAACTCATTACACTGAGTTACAAAGCTCTCTTGACCACCGTGACAGATTTGATTTTCCAAATCTCCAAACTTTATTTTAGGGATAGAGACTACATGTATAATCATGTATGTTCCCAAAAGAATAGTGCATGTTTAGTATAAATGCAGAAAAACTGTTAGTTTTAAAGTATAAAAAGGAATATCATGAGTATTTGCAGATGCTTTGCTGAGAGTTAAAAAAGAATAGTATGCCAGATTCCTTCAAGAAAAAAAGGGAAAGGTTAATTTTTTATAATCATCTGTAATGTTACTCATAATTTTTCCAATTTCTCTGCTACTTAGCTACAATACGTTATTTAGAACATAAAAGGTATTAATTTAAAAGACTGATCTCTAGATAAGCCAGCTTTCCTTTTTAATAGACCATTTAAAATACAGAGTGCCTAGCAAGAGTTTTGCAGATAATATTTCTTACAGCATTAAAATAATTACTTATTTCAGATTGCATTATTCCAGACATTTGTACTCTGAGGAGGAGTACATGATAGGATTTAGACTTCATATGTGATGATACAGCACCAGGTTCCCATGTGGAAAATCTGGATTTCTTTTGGTAAATTATTTGCTTTAGTTCTAAGTATTTATGTACTAAAATACTGCATGCCATAAATGTGTCAAACCTTTTCTGTGTTGACTGTCTTTTGGTTTAAAATATATCACCCCTTAAACATTTATTCTTTACTTCCTTACAAACATGAATTAAAAATGTTTTCTTGTCTACTAGCTGTTTTTCCTCTGCTTTAAGGCATGTTTATCCTTAAATGTGGAAACGAGAGCAGGATATTATATTTGCTTAATCATAGATGCTTCAGTCAGACAAGCATGATTCTCTTGCACTTGAGCACTTGTTTTTAGCTTCAAGAAAATAGAGATTTACAAAATTACCCTCTTTAATGAATAATACCTGAACAAGAAAGCAAAACCAGTCTCTGTCAAAATCATAATTCTGAATTCTTAAGGAGGTACCAAAAATTGGTGTCGGTTTATACTTCCAAGAAAGTTTCAAATATAGTATTTTTCTGTAAGCACATGAATCTCAGTACCCCATGCAAGTAAAACTTCTGTGAAGTCTTCAGTTACCAAAAGCTTGCTAAATTGATTTACTCTGTAACTGCCTTGTTAAGTAGTTCCCTATTTGGAAGACAAAGGTTACATGCAAGTATTAAAGCAGCCTTCATCTTTTGTTTTGTATTATCATGCTTCAAATTGGAAAACATGGTGGCATTTGCTGCCCGTTGGTGTCTCATTTCCAGAGCTGACTTGTCTTTCCTGAGTACGCTGGACCAATGACAGGCACTTAACTGGATCTTCAGGACTCAGTGGACCTCTATGCTTTCTGTTATTGCTCTGCTTCCTTATGATTTCTAGTGTAGGTAGTTGGAGACTGGACAGTACTTTTTTCAGGGGGAAAATATAATAGGAAATGATGATCCAGTTACTGGAGTTTTTCATATGAAATAGCCATGTAGGTTTTAAGATTGACGAATTTCTTGAACGTCCACTTATTCAGTAAGAATGAAAAATAAGTATTTCTGTAAGAACTTGCACACTGTTTGGGGCCATCTGTGTCCTATAAAATAGAAAATGCTTGACATCAAATGTTACAGATTTCAGCTGCAAGTACAAGGCGATAGAGGAAGATGCTGTATTGCGTTTGTTTTTTGTTGTTTTTTTTTTTTTTTTACTACATAACACAACAGGCATTCACTTAAAATTAAGCTAAATTTCCCTGAATTATATTTTTGCATTTAAAGCTCTTTTTATACTGGCATTTACTAGGATGTGGTTGAACATGGTGTTTTTTTGATCTTACCATTTCTCCTCTTGACATGCCCTTTCTGCTAGAAGGGTATGAAGTCAGCTAAAGTATATTGTCACGAGAATCATTGCATGGAACAGCATCACGCTCTCTTCTCCTACGTTTAAAGTAATATGAAGGGATGGCTGACCCACAGAAATTTATTTTAGCTATTATAGGTGTATAACTGATGGTGAAGAAGTTTCCTTCTGGTGTGGCATTGGCCATAGATACCAGGGAAGGGTGGATTAATCTGATCACCTGCATAGCTGATTCAGAATTAAAGCAGAATGTTAGGTTTTGCTGCTTTTCCCCCCACTGAGAATTAACTTGTTTTTCCTCATTTATATCACAAGTAAATGCTGTGTAGCTCTGTTTGTTTCTCCCCTTGACTACCTTGAATGGGTCTCTATATTAAGAATGTTGAATGTTTGTTTCATTTATAATGAAGGAGATACTAGAGCTTTGATTATGAAACTAGATAGTATACTTCAGCATTACAAGCAACTTAAGCATATGCTTGGGTATGATGTAACATATGTTATGGAAGGGAAATGTTACGTGTAGTCATTCTTGCAGCAAAATGGAAAACAATAAAGTCAAGGAAGAACATCTGGAATCATGTTCTCTGGCCAGTGACCTTTACTTTTTCAAAAAGGAAGTTGATGTACTTCTGAAACGTATCAACAGCTTCCAAGTAGGGTAGATACTGCTCAATGCCCTTTCCAGGCAGGGCTAAGGGTTACTAAGTTTTGTTACCGATGTGGTACCAACTCTGTTTATAAAAATCACTATTCTTGATATGTGGTCAGTAATTTAAAGTGCTACGAGATTGAAAGTAGCTCTGGATGGAGGCAGGCAAGATGCTTAGTGTTACTGGAAGATCGTGAAAAGAGAAGGTTTGAGATATACAGTAGTCCAAGCTCAAAAGGTCATGTTTTTGTTGGAAAGAAGCAAAAGTATGTGGTAGCAGGAGATGGAGGATGTTAAATACAAGGGAAGTTATTTTAAGAGGAGACTTCTGAGTGGTTTTTTCTGTGTTATTTTGAACTGGCATTTTTTCTTCTCACATCTTTGATGCCAAATTTGTGTCCAAACTACCCTTTTTCTTCACAGAAGGAATACACATGGTAGTTCTTGGCATACAGCAGCTGCAGAGCAGGTTTGAAGCACATGTCATCTTTACATACAATTGAACTGAGTTTTGGTAGTTGCTACAAAATTTAGCATCTCTTGATTCTCCTCCCTCATGGGGATCCCTTGGTTGCTTATGTTCTCTTTCCCCTAACTCTTTCGCCTGGCATACTGACAGTGTCATCTGCTTCCTTCTCTATCTTGAGAGCTGAGCTTTGGAGATATAATTAGCAAAATGTGGTGGGTGGAAGATGGAGCTATGTCAGTGCTTCGGATGGTTGTCAGGAACATGTTTCTTTTTTTTAATTTTAATTTCTAAGGAACATTGTAGTGTACTTTGAAGATAGGTTCAGATGTACAAGTGAAATATGGATAAAACAACAAACTCCAATCTGTTAATTTAAAGGGTATGGGAACACAATAGACATATTTTGGAGATACACAGCTTAAGCGGTGAAGAATTCATAAATAAACTTACAGGCTTTGAAATACTCAGTTTCTGTTGTTGGCTTATTATTTCCACTGCATCTTGAAAAGGAAAGAGTAAAATGTGCTATAAAAAACAATGAATGTGTTGGAAACAAAGAAAGCTGTAAAAATTTTACTTTAAAGGCCAAAATTTGTTACAAGGCGCCAGTATTGTGAATGGCTAATTTATGCATAAAGACTGAATTGTGTTTTACAGAATGTCTTTTGTTCTAGTTTATCTCTTCATACAGTAGTCCTCTAATCATTAAATATAGTTTACTTATGCTGGAAGACAGAGTACTGTGTGTTTACAAATCTGCACAGTGATCTTGAGAGGAAAGAATGTGTAGTCCTATTGTATTCGTGCAAGTGCCTTTTCATCTTTGGTCAAATTCACTGTGGCCAAAAAAAAAGAAGGCTTTTTGCATATTCTTGGAGGGTTTTTTTTAGTATGTGTACAATGAACTATTTCTTGGCCAACGTGATTTTCAATAGAATGGTATATAATTGTTTTAAATGGTCCCCATATATTCCACTGTGTCAGAAAATATTACACTGGAATTATGAGTCGTGTTTTTGTTCTTGAAACAATGTTGTACTTCTAAAACTAGAGCAGGGTGCTCAGAATGGCTAGAGTTTGGGCTGCACAACACGATTTGTATGCTGCTGGGAAAAAGAGGATCTTGCCCTTACCAGAATTTAGTCTCAAGTGCCTTAAAAATTTAATCACTGTAAAGATCAATATATAAAGTAGTTAGTCAATATTTCGCAAAGCTTAAAGGAAGTTTGGAGTTACAAGATTTTAATGAATTATTGAATGCCACTTGCGGGAGAGAGATTTAAATAAACTAAAAATACTTTTCCTTTCTTTTTTTTTTTCTTTGTGGAGTGCGTTGCTCCGTTAAGAGAAGCCTAAAGTATCCTAAGGCTGAAAGACTGTGCAGAAGTCACTTACCAGGCATGGCTTGCCCCAGAATTATTTGGAATGATCATATTATAAATGCATAGACTTTCAGGGCTACATGTAAACTGCATGCCATCTCATAAATTATTCATAATAGCCCACAGGTATAATTATCCAGAGAAGTGAAAATGAAGGAAATTACTTCCTATTAATGTTTGCTTATTCAGATAATTATTTTACTTATTTTTATTTAGATTTTAATCCTAAATTATCTGAGTCCGGCTCACGCAATATATGTGTACTTTGCAAGCATTGTCTTTTGATATAAAACCATGAAAGATGCATGAATCTTATGTGTTTCTGTTTCTTCACCAAATGATATATTTTATTTCACTCCTCTCAGTCGTGTTTTCAAGCAACAACTTCCTCCTTTATTTCAAGTGCAGAATACAGACGTGCCATATTCCGACACGAGCTTCAGTGCATTACAGGATTTAAGAAAGGGTGCTGAGGTTGATGAAAGTGGTGCTCTCCAAGCTGCCATGTATAAAATATGAGTGTCGTATACGGAAAATAAAAGGCCTCTGCATGAAAGAATGTCAAGGAGAACAAAATTGCTTTAGGTCTTACTCTGCAAACAGGGATATATACAAATGTTTTTGCTAATGCGAGTAGTCCCATTGAATCAAATTAATCATGTTTGGTGTTTAAGATAAGGACTCAATCCTCTAACCTCTCTAGAACAAGTACTAAATTTATTACAGCTCTTTCTCTGCTTTGCAATAGCTGGAGTAGGCAATGTCCATGTTGCCTCAGCCGTTGTAAAAAGCACTATAGAAAAAGAGAAAAATTATCTATATATATTTCTTTTTTTTTTTAAATTAATTTTGGCCACTCTGTTTTGTGATTTTTATAGTGTTTCTGTGAATGACAGCAGCCTTGAGTTGTCATCGTTTTTTCAAGTATGACAAAGAGCTAAAACTAATTTTTAAATCAATTTCATTGTCTGCTCTTTGCTTCTTTTGAAGCATTGTCTTCTATTTGTAGTTAGAGCAGATAATGGAAAGTAAGTTCTTCAGTTAACAGAAAATCAAGCACCCCAACACAGTTAAAAGAACAAGAGGATTGATTTTTTTTTTTTTTTTTACTTCATGTGTTGAGATCGGACAACTTGTGTAATTTTAGTTGGTTTAGGTTTTCCAGTTGATAGTGACAAGAGACTTCTTGTAGGGTCACACATCTTACTTTTCTTGGCTGTCTTCCTTAGTATGGGATGAATTAGCTTATACAGTTACTGTCGACTCTTTATTATAGAGAGGTTGTAAATTACTAACTTAAATAATGGCTTTTAGAGAGCTGAGAGACAGCGAGTGGTTTCATTGGTATTTTTGCAGTTCAGTCCATTGGGAATCCTCTTCAGATACAGTGCTGGAGCTGCACGGCATCAGCACCACTTTCATTACTGGGCTCCTATCAGACAGAAATAAATGGGTGGTCTCTGCTTTTCCTTGATCTGTCCCTGATCCCTCCACAGCTTGAATTAAAATGCACGTAATTCTGCATTTTGATGAAAAAACTTTTCTTTGCATGTTAGTATCTATACAGACTAGTAAATAATACAGTAACTCTGGAGGGTCTCAGTAACAAAGATATCAAATTAGTAATGATATATAATGATCTTTGAAAATAGGACAAGGGATAATGGCTTTAAATTGAAAGAGTGTAGTATTCGATTGGATATTAGAAAGAAATTAGAAAAATTCTTTACTACTAAGGTGGTGAGGCACTGGAACATGTTGCCAAGAGCTGTGGATGCCTCATTCCTGTGTTCAAGGTGAGGTTTAATGGATCCCTGAGCAATCTGGTCTAATGCAGGCTGTCCTTGCCCATGGCAAGGGAGTTGCAATGAGATGATCTTTAAGATCCCTTACAGTTCAAACCATTCTATGATAATTAGGTTTGATCAGTTGCAGTTGATACATGGTCTATAAAAACGCTTACCTGTGAATTTTAAAATTCTGTAACTATTCACTTTAGTAATATTAAAGTTAATCAAAAGCTTCAAACAAAAAAACCAGAAGATTGATACTCAGAATTGGTCATCTTACTGTAGTCCTTGTTTCTTTGTGAACTGCAACAGTTTTGGTTTAGCAGAGTTAGAATTGCGCGTCCTTTCTTGGTGTCCTTTCTCAGGCTGGCCTTTCCGTGGCAGTAGCAATAGGAGGGCTCCAGATGCAGTGGTGCATTTCGGCCGCGATGGGTATTAGGTAGGGTAGCGCTGCATCATTGAAACCAGCAACTCCCGCGTACTTCAACAGAAGAGAACATAAATGAGGATGAAAAAAGACTGTGTGATAGAAATCCATCTGGCTCTTACATCTTTACCTCATCAATTATGAACTCCTTGTGTTTGCATTCAGGGACTTTAACAGCCCCTCACGATACATCTCCACCCTGTGCTGTCTTCTCTCATTCACACAGATGAGCTGGTGCCAGCTTCCATCGTCAGATGAGTAAAACTGTGGATGTCAGTTTGTGTGACAGTTTATCCATCTATGTTCACTCCATAAAACTCATTGTCAGTAGATAGCTGTCACCAAACTTGGATATGAAAATGTGGATGTAAATAAATCAAACAGTCAAAGAATTTCCTGCTGGCAGTGAGATTCAGAGACTTTTTGTAGAAATACCTTCAGATTCCTGGAACCCTGAGCCAATTGACTCAGATCCCCTAAATTTCACAAACATGAACCCCTGGGGAGCAGACAGTCTGTTCCAGTCTGGAATACTGCTGCAGACTTTTCACAGCATCTTTACTTTTCACTTGTATGAAACCAAACCCCAAAAAATTACCATTAACACTATGAACAGGGTCATGTTTGCACTGTGTGTTGTTACCAGACCAGCACACAGAAGGATGGAGCCAGGGCTCATGCTGGAGAATGTCTGATTCTTAGCTCCACTATCCTTAAACAGTCTTTGTCAAATGGTACGGAATTCTGCCTTCTCATCTTATTTCATGACCTTTAGCTGATTTTTTTCCCCATTCCTTTGTATATCACTCTATCCCCTTCACCATCTCCTTCTTCCACGCCCTGCTTTATCATTTTCTATATTTCTATATTTTGGGGAAAGTTTGATCTTAGCAGAGTTTGGTTAACAGTGTCTACATTTGAACTGTGCTGAGTTTCAATATTTGATGGCTGTTCACATTTTTCCTGGAGGTATAGATGGAAGAAGGATAGAGTCAACCTGGCATAGCTGGATACGTGATGTATCTGGTTTTTTTGCCTAATGTTGGAGTTTTTTGCTGACATCAGGATTTGTCAAATTGTTCCTTTTGATAAGTGTTTTGAAGAATTCCCAGTATTTAAGAGACTTAGTCTGCTAGTGAGGATGGTGGTTCTTGAACAGGGACTCCATGACTGTTCTTCCTCTTTTGCTTAAGCTGTGAAGGGTATTAGTAAACTGATTTTTCTTGAATGAATGAATGAATGACATCTTACTTTTTTGTACTGTTTCCTGAAGTCTGTTTTAATCAAATGTCTTACTTCTGTTTGATTTTTCCTGGGTTTCTCAGCAGCATTTTACAAACTCCTCTCTAAAACCTCAGAAATGTAATATGCAACTATGTTAGGACCTAAAGAATAACTTATATGTGCAACTTAAAAAAATGAATTCAAAAATCTTGATTGGAACATATTTCTAATTTTAGGAAAATAAAGAAAATAGTTACTTAATTATTTTCTTTAAATGAAAACCTTTAGGGGAAAGTAAAAGATGTTTTAAAAATGCAAGGCATGGAAACAGTTTTTTAGATTTTTCTAAACTTTAATGGAATGTGAAAGTTCATCCTTGGGCATTAAAATCTTACTGTGCTGTGGTCCAGTATCTCTCATCTGTCCACTTCTTTTGCTTTCCTCTTCACTTTAACAAGTGATCACGTGCACCAGCTAAATGTCTGATAAATCTCCAGGCAAAGCTGGGTTGACTTGTGTGGAACTGACTTTAAAAATATTTGATGGAACATTGCTTCAGTCTCTGAATACTTGTCAGCTTAGATTTATTACAGCTGCTCCCACTACAGAGATGTGCACTTTGGTCCTTAGGGATCTTTCCCTCTCTTTTGCTGTGTAGTCCCAGCTATTGCGGCGTCACAGTCAATCAATTATTCACTTTGACACTTTCGAGTCCAGCAGAACATTGGTAGAGTAACATCACCATAACTTCTGGGTTACTTTTTCTCTTGTATGTGAGAGTGTGTTGGGGTTTTTGAGTGAAGGCGCTTTTTCATTGATGGGGTTTTTTGTTTGCTTGTTTGTTGCTGTTTTTTAAGTGAATGGGTGGATGCTTACATTTTATTAATTCATGGAAAAAATGTTCCAGTGTCTTCTGAAGGTTCACGTAGTGCATTGCATACCTGTGAAATAAGTGCATTGGGTATCAACAACTTTCCTTAATAGGTATCTTTTCTGCATTTGTATTTTATGTAGTCATAGCCCAAGTTTCTGTATGCAGTAGTGGATAGCTGTATATGGTTGATGTGGGAATAGGAATGATAACTTTGGCAGATCATTAATAAATACATCAATCTTATGAAATTATTATCTTAGGGATAACCCGTCCTTTATTTTCAGCACTTCCAACAAGAAATTCAGAGTTCGTATAAAATTACAGCTGGCATGACATATTTATATAATTCGTAAATTAGATCTTCTTAAAGATACTTTTTGACCCTCTGAAAATACCTATAATTTAGTGCAGGATATCTGATATCAGCAGGAAAAAATAATTTTACTCAAATAAGTGAAGTACATCTTTTCAGTGTTACAAGCAAAGATGGCTTAGTTACACATCTACTATTGATTATAACATTATGAATAAATTGTTGTTTAAAAAACCCACACCAAAAAAAACCCCAACAAAACCCCACCACAAAACAAACCCCACCAAACTTCGTAAAAAAAAAATCAATGCCACCAACATACAGAGTGGAGTCAATTTGAACTGATAATAAATCAACAGCAATTTTAATTAAATTGGAAACCTTTGAGCAGTTTGACCAGGAAAAATATTTATAGCCTATGTATTACCATATTTGTGTCTCAGGTGGTTTGAGAAAAACTACAGTAGTCAAGGTTAAACATGCAGTAAGTATATTTATTGCTCTCAGTAACATAAAAAAATATATTCTTTAATGTCTTAAGTGGAAGGATCATTTAAGATTTCAGTCAGCATCTCTCTCCTGCCCTCTGGATAAAATCCTTCCCCCTCCTTTTCTGTGTATCTGTACAGGAAAAGTGTGGGTCAAAACTGAAGAACCTTTTAGTGTTAGTGGTCAGCTGTGCTATTTAAAGTTCTTCTAAGTGGAGCCCCGTAGAGCTGGTCATTTATCACTTTAGAGTGGACTGAGTTAGCACTGTGAGGTCAGTTAAATGTTCCTTCAAGAATTTTCTTCTGAGCCTTGGGGTAAAAGAATAAAAGTTGACTTGTTACAGTCCTTGTCAGAGAAACTGGAGTTGGCAAACTTGAAACTGGTTATGATCCTGACACACAGCACTGAGCCATCCTCTGCTCTGCTTCATGAAGAATTGAGATTTAGATTGACCCACTTTTCTTCTATCTGACAAATTCTGGGTTTGCTTCTGTTCAAACAGAACTCACTGAAAATTCAGTTTCCAGGAGAAACTAGGTGAGTTTATTCTGGAGGCAAATTATTTGGTTTGAAATATGTTTTTGTATATTTTCCTCAAGGTATTTACTTGATGCTCTAGACTTTTCTCCTGTTAATAAAAGAAGGAATACAAAAGAAATACATAGTAAAATACTTTTTTCCCCTTGGTTTTACTAAACAAATGTCTTCAGTAAATATGATAAATTAAAGGATTTCAGCCCACAAGAGTAAGGCAAGGTAAGGTGGAGGAGAAGGAATCAGATCTTGCACACAACCTGTAAAGCTGCAAGCAGAAAACTTCAATGAGGAATGGAAATGGAGGAGAAGTACCGGTATTAACGGTCTTGTTCAGTAAATTTTGTCATATGAATTCTCAGCTCTCTGAGGAGAGGGCAGTTGTTACTGGAACGTATCTGTTATCTCAGAGGAACTGGGCAAGAGTGGGTGATCTATAAGGTAACTGGACTATTTGAGTATTCTTGTAAAACACTAATAATCTCACCTAAAAAGATAATGGCTACCTGGCAGTTTGAATGTTTTAGTCTGAAGCTCTGGTTGTTTAAGGAACTGCAGCATCCTATGCTAAGTCCAGTTCCACTGTTGACTCAGAGAACTGAGCATGCTCTGGGCTGGAGCAGTCATTTTGGCCAGAATGCCCAGCACAAGCCTAGGAAGTGCTAATGTACTCCCTGGAAACGGGTCAGTGGGCTGTTCAGTGTTAGCATGTTCTCAGTGGTGAGCATTAAGATAATTGCCATCATACTTTTACGTGCTCCCTTCAGCCCACAGTTACTATTTTAGATAGGTATTGAATCAAACCCATTGTGTTGGCTCTGTGAATAAGGCATGGGATTTAGTCTGTTCCCAGTCTTTGTTGCTTCTGTGCTGACAATGAAGTGATTCATTGTCCTTGGGTTACAGGTCCCTTAGGTTCTCTGCTGTATGAAATTCGCTTCTCTTGGGTATTTCCTACCAGCGTTAAGACCAGGCTTAGCTATTGTACTGTGTCATGTTTACATTTTACTGTCTCATTTTTTTCCACTAAGATTTTAATTGAAACGTCAATGCTCACAAGATTATTTTAATCTATTGAGTATTTTAGTAGACTTTTAATTTTGGGAATGTTTATTTGTCCTTTAAAGTTGATTCATTTTATTCTCTTGGCTGAGTTCAGGTTGCTGTTGAGGAACAGGCTCCCAACCACTGGATAGCCTCTCTAGGGTATAGGATACATCCTGTAGAGTTCAGTATTCATATTACTAGTCTGGAAGTTCTTAACTGAGTTCGGTTATTTTCTTCCTTTTTAAAGAAATCCAAGTTGCAATGTTAGGTTCCTCAGTGTTATCTGTCTGGATTTTTTTCTGACTGTTGTTTTTTCATTCTCTCAAAACCACCTTTGAGAGCCAAGTGTCAGGCTTAGCTTCAACCACAAACAGTTTGTGACCCAGCTGTGGGGTAGAGGGATGAAAGAAAATATTCTTGTCTAAATTAGTTATTTATAAGGACAAGAATTTTTTAAGTTTTGAAGAGTGCAATATAGATCTGATAGTGTCTAAAAACTTACTGAAGAGTTTCAAATTTGAAGTTCTTCAGGATATAGAAAGGTTATTTTAGGATCTGGGACTATGAAATTATTTTAAAATTATTATTTCAAGTCATTAAAGGGTTTATATATGTAGTATTATTAACTGTGATCAGCTTACTGCAGTTGTTCAGATGAAGTTGGTCTTCAGCCAAGAGGAATGATGACAGAAATTTTTGAAATGTTCTATTTGTCAGTAGATAATCAGCATTATAAAGGTAGAATTTTGGTGTGAGAAGCCAGAGCTCACGGCTTCTTTGGATATGCTTTCAAGGCAAGCTTAATTAAATAGTAATTCATCTGCTTTTCGTGTAACACAGAGTATCCTCTAGACCCCTGTGCTGCTATTTTCTGTAGTTTTTTTGCTGCTCATGGTTACACCTGTACTGTAAGTTTCAAATGCTTCATGCCTATTTTAAAATCATGATTAGGTAAACAGTTTTGGATTTCACACGCAGGCTGAGCCAGTGTTCATACATATGGTGTATTGTTCAGAGACAAGTACTGTGTGAATGCTGCTTGGTTAATCAGAGTGACTGAGTACCTTGTTGTTAGCTTTTACTTTGAACCTCATACCTAATTTGCCCTTTTCAATTAACACCCTGCACACCCCCACGATAAATAACAGTATATGTGAGGTTTTGACTAAACAATTTCATTAAAAAAGAGCCATTTATTTCCCATTCCATTTATTTCCCGTTCCCATTAGTTGAAGGCTTGCCCTTAGCTTTCAGCAGACTGCCTGTGGAAGAGCAGATGTTGAAGTGTCAAAGCCCTCTCTCCTAGATGCTGGAGGGCTTTGTCCGTGTGTTCATACTAGTTACGACATTTAGGGGTGGAATCCTTTCCATCTTTGTCCCATCTTCCAGTGTTTACTTCCCCTGTTCTTGGCTCTGGTGAGGCCGCACCTTGAGTCCTGTGTCCAGCTTTGGCCCCCTCAATTCAGGAAGGACATTGAGGGGCTGAGCAAGTCCAGAGAAGGGCAACAGAGCTGGTGAAGGGTCTGAAGGGTGAGTCCTTTGAGGAATGGCTGGGGGAGCTGGGGGTGTTTAGCCTGGAGAGGAGGCTCAGGAGTGACCTTACCACTCTCTGCAGCTGCTTGGAAGGAGGTTGTAGCCAGGTGGGGATTGGCCTCTCCTTACAGGCAGCCAGCGACAGGGCAAGAGGACATGGCCTCAAGCAGTGCCAGGGAGGTTCAGGTTGGACATGAGGAGGAATTTTTTCACAGAAAGGCTGATTAGATGTCGAAATGGGCTGCCCAGGGAGGTGGGGGTGTTCAAAGAAAGACGGGACGTGGTACTGAGTGCTGTGGCCTACGTTACAGGATGTTGTTGGGTCATGGGTCTGTGGGCTGACCTCAACAATCTCAGAGGTCTTTTCCAACATAATTGATTGTGTGATTCTGTAATAATTGCTGGGGTGTGTTACTTTGCTAACTTGTTTAGGTTATGGGGCATTACACTTAATTCAATTCCGTGCCTTGGTTGTTTCTGCCATTCATTGTGAGCCACACTGATTATATGTTGTCTATCTCTTGAATACACGATGGAAAGACCAGTCTAATATACAGCAAGTTAGCAGGGAGACGGTTTTGTAGCTTATATTTTAAATAAATGTTCAGAATTAATTACCTGAAGTATTAAAGGAAAACAGGGAATGTAAAAATGATGGACTGCTTTCCATCTTCCCCTTTGGCCTGTGCATGTGAAGTAGGTGAAAAGTACTCTTCCAAATAAAATCTCTTGTGGATGGGCAGAACAGCAATTTTGTGCTTGCATATTCAGCATGTTTTAAAATGGAAGGTAAGCTGAAGAAATGTTTGGAATATTGCTGCATGGTCAGTGGTGGACACTTAGAGGAAGGAGAGAGAATCTGTATTAACAGGATCAGTACCAAAGGCCTCTGGCTGTTAGGACATCTACTCTTCAGTCTGTCTAATGATTCGGCATCTTTCATTGTCTTTAATGTGTCAGTCTACTAAAACTCTTTCAAGGGAAGTGCTTCTACTGCTAGGTTTTTGTTTAATCTGAAGCCAAGGTCTAAAGGATTAAACTCAAAATGTTTTCAATGGTAATAGTATTGTCTGGAAAAGTAAGTTACCAGTATATAGATACTTCAAAGTATGAAGAGCTGTATACATTATGTGGGCTGCTAATTCTGCAGTGTTGAATCCAGTGTATGTACAGTTACACTGAAACAAAAATACTTTTGCTGACAGTTAATTTCTTTTGCTAAGCACATATATAAGTATATATCAAGGCTTTTGCATTCACAGCTATCCCAGCAAAGCTTTCATCTCTGGTTTTCATGGGGAGCTTGGGGGAAGAATAATGCAGTGTGCTGTGCTGAGCTGAAGGTTCCCAAGGGCCCAGTTGCACCCATTTCTGTGTTTATTCTCTGTACTCTTTGGGAATTCAGGAACAAGTGAGAAATTATGTTGATTACACTGAAATAAAGATGTGCTTTATCCCTGAAAATGAGTTGCAGAAGCTAGCTTATATGTTTAGTCGGCTAAGGATTCTTTGTGTGCTTAAGTTCTTGCACATCTTTCACCTCTCTCCAAGACCCCAGTTTAAATCCAGCACTCAGGGATATCGTGTGGATTTGTACACTTGCTGGTGGATTGTGGTTCCATAAAACAATGAAAAGATTATGCTTATCCATGTTTATTCCATCTGTAACAGATGTAATATTAATATTTTTTTTTTACTTAAGTCTCTCATCTGTAATCCAGTGCAAATTAACTGAAGTTAGAAACAGTCTTTATTTTAGAATTTCAGAGCACTTGAGGAAAGAGAACACATCTGAGTGATTATTGCTTGTAGAAGTACTGAGATAGGTACTTTATTTTTTGCATATAATGTGATTTTCAGTGAAACAAGGTCATGGTGCAACATGTTCTTTCCACAGAGACAGGCTTGCTGTTACATTGGCTGAAATGTAGTTTTGGTGGTATCTTTTATTTTTTGTTAAGCAGAATTTGGGGCTTTAAGTGTATAGTATTAGGTAGTGATAGACGTAGAGGAATGCTGTGGAAAATTCCCTGAACCGTAGAGATATTTCAGTAGCTAAATTGCTAGCAGTATTGTCTCTTGAAGTTTCCTACATCATTCTCAATTTTATGGAATAGAAGACATATTGGGAAGGGAAATCATAGTGATATTGCCGTTATTCCTAACTGATGACCTGGCCATCAGGTTAAGCGTGGTTAACATCTGACAGGTACTTTAGTTTTCTAAGATATTCACAGGTGTTTGTAATTGGAAAGCCTGAGGTACTGTGCACTCAGCTAGATTAGCAGGGTCAGATGAAATTGCTCCTTTTTAAAAAAAATTGAAGTATGTCTGTATTTTTATCACAGAATTATATGTGAGTTTCTGTTTTGAAGTATATGTGAAAGGAAATGTTGCCCACAAAATTTCTCCTCTGTTACTGCATTCACTGGTTAGACAGATCTTAGACATTAGCACAGACACGCTCTATTATGGTTAGCATAAACCATTTAATTACTGTCCTGAATTTCCAAATAGGTCTGTGGATAAATGTTTCACTTCATCAGAAGCTGAAGTGAGATGAAATGTAAGGGCTGGTACAACAGCAACACAGATTTGTAACCCTGCAACAATGGAGAGCTTTTCTAGATTTATTGTTTCCTTAGGAGGATTGCCTTTATAAGTAAAAATTTAGGTATAATTTTGAGTATGTCTCAAAAGAATAATAGTACCCTGGATATGAATAGCAAACAGCATTCCCAGTGTCTATGTGCTGTGCTGACAGTGTGGGTATGTTACTGCCTGCTTCTTTTAATAGGATTGCATGTATGTTTAGTGAGTGCTTTAAAATAATCCTTTTTCATTATTTTACAGTATGATAATATTTATTTTTAAATGAACAGCATGTATGTTTAATGTGCATTTTTCAAGAGTCAACAATTTTTGTGAAAGCTATCATGGTGTAATAGCATTGTATGAAAAGCTCCTTTTCTTCATAAACCCTTATATTTAATCCCTCAAAGCGGCAAGTAACATGCTGGCCAGAGAATTAACTTCAGATTGAAGATAAAGAAGAGGCCAAAGTTAATGACAGCTACAGAAAGCTGAAAGATGTAATTCAAGTAGGAGAGTAACAGCTTGCGAAACAGGTTGCGTTATTTGCTTTATGATGAATAATTACTGCAAAAGAAAGTGTATTTCCTGTGTCTACAGAAACCACATTTTCTGGTAAATAGATTCTTAAACTTAATATTCCTGTGAACACGTGGTAAGTAAGTTAGATAGGTTATGTTTGGCATGGTACTGGCTAGCTATTTGACTTCAGAATATAAATGGTAATGCTGTATAAAATTAATTACAATGGTCAGACTTAAAGTTTCTGTGTCATGTTATGAAATACTGAAACAGAAAGGAAATCTGTTCAAAGAGAAAAGTAATAAATCTTACTTGCAGTTAAAACATAGAATAAAATATGCTATATTACTAAAAGTCAACAAAACTAAGATTTTCATTACTCTGACCATGCTCCCACATTAACACGTAGTCAATATTCTGAAAGGTACAGGTGTTTACCAATTATTTTCATTCATATTCCATTAGGTGCTTTAGTTCTGTATGAAGTGAGTTTCTAAAAATTGATGTGATGCCTCTAAATGTCCCAGGAATTAGAGAAGCTGAGTCATACAGGGATTTTACAACTATCTTGAAAATAAGAATTTCTTCATATGATCATTTAATGTCATCTGCTAGGGGTAATATAAAATACTGTATGCATCTCTTATCAGTCAAAATTTGAAAGACTTTTTCAGGTTTGTAATGGGCATTTTAAAATGAGTGTTACTGTCACGTGGGTGTAACAGGCAAATCCTGGGTCGGACATTATTTTTGGCCTATATTCTGCCTCAGCATAACTCACAAAATTTCAGGGTGTCTGAAGTTGGAAGGGGCCTCTGGACGTCATCTTGTCCAATCCCTCTGGTCAAGCAGGGAGATCTGCAGCAGGATGCCCAGGGTCATGTCCAGGTGGCTTTTAAGTGTCTCCAAGAGGGGCACTTCACATCCTCCCTGGGCAAGCTGTGCCACTGCTTGGTCACCCTCACAGGAGAAAAGTGTTTCCTGGTGTTCAAGGTCTGAGGTTATGAGACCTCTCCTCTGCCTCGGCTCAACTCTTTACTTCTGTCACAGACTTCCAGCCTGAGACGATTCAGGAGCTTTTTCAGTTTTTCTTGTCTGGATCTTTGTATTCACCTTTCACTTGCAGTCATTCAGTGCTGCAGGAGACTGCTTTCTTACAGATGTGCACCTTTGTCCTTACTTGAAGGTGTGGTTTTCTTGGCATGATGCTGCCATGTTCCCATTCCTCTGGGTTGGATCATGTTCTGCACACTCACTGTGGGGGAAAACATTGTGAGGCTCCCTGCACTAAACAATAGTTATTCCTTAAAGCATAGCATAAGTACATAGTAACAGTGTTCAGCTGGCATGGATACAGCACTGCCAGGGTTCAAATAAATTAAGAATTTTATTTGGAGAATGTACTTAAAACCTGCTGGAAACATATAATGATGTAAATACATAACAATATTCAAGCGGTGCAGCTGTCAAGATATTTTCACGTGCAGAAAGACACTGCTAGTAATGCTTTGATCATATTGCATTGAGAGTAAAGAGAGTTGGTTCAAAGTACTGTTTATTCCATTGAGAACAGAAATGGGGTATTTATATCTTCGTATTTTGCGTAGGGTGTCTGTGTAGTTTGCTAGAAAATACATCATAAATTAAGGCTTCCTTTAAAAATAACAATTAGAAGTAATATACAAATGACATATTTTAATCACCAGTATTGAAACCTCTTGGAGAATGAAGCCAGTACAGTCTTGGGAGTTAAGTAGGGCAGTTTATTAAAACAAATGGAAGTGATCAATTCCAAGCTTTCCCAATCTCAGCCTGTATACTAGAGCAGGAATAAGCACTGCATGAGAGAACACTTTAATGACAGAATCCTCTTATCTCAGATACTAAGTAATAAAAATAGTTATTATTGTCTGGATGCAGCTAGCTTAGCCTTGGCAGTAAGTACCACCTCCCTTTTTAAAGAAAGGCTGGCTTGTAAAGAATGGCCACATGGGCCAGGAGGGAGAAGGCTGTGGCTTTGTTTTGTGCATGCTCTCCTACATGGTTCAAAAGGTAAAAGGCAGTAATGATGCTTTTGAAGGATTAATATTTCTTCTGTAAACTTCTAACACTAGCTTGTGCTTGAACCAGTTGCAAAGATTATAGCCGGTAATGGAAGATTGGTATGGTCTGTGCTTTTAGAAAAATCAGGATCTTTTTGTAAAGGCTTGTTATGTATTGCATGAGAGTAAATAAAACTAGTCTCTCTGTCTCTGAATTCGTAATGTTTTGATACTGTAAAAACCCCCTTGTTTGAGAAATATATCCAGGCATGGCGTAAGCTACCTATTTCTTTCAGAGGAATTTCAGAGTGATGAGTGTTGTCTTCTCCCTGGAGACCCCTCTTGAACTGAAATGTTTAAGCTCTACTCTTAAGCCTTTTTGAAAGGAATCACAGATCAAAAGTTTTTTAACAGAAACTTCTGGCTGTAGAAATTGCTGTCTATCACAGCACTCAGTCACTTCACCTTTGATGAATACAACGGAGTTAATGTTTTTTCTCTCATTACTTCAGCCTTTAGATCTCAATTAAGCAAAGTAGTCTAGCACAAGCATATTGTTATGTAGGCAGTCCTGTCAAAGTAATGATGCTCTTTATATCCTAAGTAAGCACACTTTCACGTACTGTGTTAGTACTGTGGAAGGCTTTACTTTAAGAGCAGAGAGATCTGTAGCTGGAGGTGGTGCTCCTCTCAGAGAAGTCACAGAAGATAACACTATTTAAAATTTTTTTTTCCTCTCTGCATAGTAAAATATTCCTAACACATAGTTTATTTTTTTCCACAAAGAGTAGTTGTTACAGTTTTATCTTCCTGTGGTTCATCTTTCATTATGATGTAGTCAGCATCCAAGATTCAGTATTTTTATTTTGCATGGTGTCAGTATTTCAAAACACAGATCAGTGGCCTACACTAAGGAAGACAAAGTTCTGTGCCTCTGATGTGCCACTTTGCGCTGCTGCTTCTAAGAGATTCAGTTTATCCCTTTCCATTGTGTACCTTGAAGATGGATCGTGAGCATGGACAAAGGGAAAGTTTACCTTTGAATTTCATTTACCAACATGTCAGCTTTGTCCTAGGTCATGAAATCATTCATCTGAGTCTTAGAAAATCCTGTACCAGTGCCCTCTTGGGCTTTCTGTCCTGTCTGTAAGGAGCTGACTCTTTTTGTAAGTTCAAGTGTACTCATGCAGAGGGTAATCCCCAATGTCAGCTCTTTCCTATTGACTGGTTCTAGGCTTCAGACAGGCTTTTCTAGAAGAAAACACAGGGAGTTTATTGAATCTGCACAATTAAAATATGCAGCTTTCTTTTTTATTTGTGAGCTTGATGATTCTCTGTTTGTAGTCAAAAAAAGCAGTGGTGTCTTGAAATCTAAAGTGTCTGTAACACTTTCCTACTTGAACTTTCTGAATCATCTGAAGCATTTGATATATTTCTCCTAATGTCTCACCATAACACGCTGTTCATATTCTGCTGAAATCACTCCCTTTCAAGTCTGCTGAGCTTTTCTTAGTCCTTTTCTTTCACCCTACCAGGAAAAAAAATGACCTGCCAAGTAATTAGCACAGTCTAGGTTAAATAAAATCACCTTATCTTCAGGACATTTCATATACCTTGTTATGAATGACAACACTGGCATCAATTCACTTCTTCCACTTAAGTGCTGTAGTTCTGGTTAACAGGGTTCATGTGATGGGCACATTGAGATGTTCAGAATTGCAGATAATGGTCCTCTTTTGACCTTTCTTCTCTCATTTGATGGGGCAAGCCCTAAATCTTTCTTCTGAGATGTTAAAATGATTTTTTTTTTTAAAATACATGAATCCCTGTGAAAAATACACTTCCTTATTTCTTACAAAACATAATTATTACTTCTCTAGTAAGCTATAGGAATGAGATTTTGTCATGGATGGCCAGTTAAAACTGCTTTCTTGTTTGATCATTAACTGAATGTTGTAGTTAAACAAACATTTTGCTGACTTAAATGCCTCAAAATACTTGGAGAAGTCCAAACTCATTAACTGTTTTGGATGACCTTGAGTTTACGGAAGCACATCCAGTGTACTGCATGTGCTTTTGTAAGAGTCTCTGGGTTTTTTGCTGTGGGGATGGGCAGCTGGATGTGCATCCACATGTTTCTGTTCAAAACATTTGCTCACGCTTATGTAAACAAAATGTTCAGTGATGGGACATCATTATTGTAATTGTGTGTTTTTGTGAATGATTTTCAGTTACGGTATGAAGTGGCAGAATAACAATATGAGCAGTTATAATACTGTTTGGGAAACAAACCATTTCTCATACTTCACGTAGCCTGTGGCGAAGTTCTTTCATTGCTTTATGTGCTGAAGTTTTTGGTTTATGCGATGAAAAGGTGGAATTGCATATTACAGCAAATATGAGCAGCTTCCTGACTTTCATTACGTAGACTTCAAATTACAACTCACTTAGGTTTTTACTGATTTAAGCTACTTCAGCTGAATTTCAGCCCTGCTGGTCAGTAGTTGAAGTGATTTTTACATTATTCTTACTTAAAAAAGAACTTAAAGCTGGTTTGTGCTAATGGATAGATTCTAAAAGTTGCTTCTTAGTGATGGGGTTTAATGTTGCTGGGCAGTCATAGTAATTAATATGTTTGTGTAGTATGTCAGGTTTTATTGTGTGTAAATATCGGAAAGCTATTATCACGTAGAAGGTGTCAACACTGTTTCATAATTTATCTGAAGTAAAATAATGTTGGCAGAAATATTGGCATGACAACTGTAAAAGCTTAGGACTGTAAGAAGTGTTTATTTTCAATTCATATTTATAAAAATCAGCTCCTGCTTGAATTCCCTTCTGTGTGTCCCATACAACATTTAACAGTACTAGAGATTTTGGGCATTGGCAGTAGTTGTGTACTGATTTAATTACTTTATTGTTAGTGATGACCTTTAATGTGGTACTTTAAAAAGCTTGTGAGAACTGTATGAGCCTGTGATGACTTCTTGAGCATTTATAACATACCTTCTAGAATCTTCACTAAGACCACATCTGCAAAATTCAAGCTTTTTGGTTGCAAATTTTTTAACTACATTTTCCCCTAAGGACTTTAAATGTTCAGTTGATGTGATAATATGTTAAGTAAAACAAGTATTGAAATAAGGACTTCTCAGGTTAGAAATTTCACTGTGCATCTTTCTTCTCATATCTTGTTGGCACCAGATCTATTGTGTAAAGTTGGGGTTTGATTCTTTGAAGCAAGAAAGAGGTTATATTTTATATGATGTTACATGATCTTGATAACGGTGGTAATTTTGTCTTTCGTGTAGTCATACATATGTATATATAATACTTTAAAGTGCACTTTATTAGGCAGAAAAGTGAAATATACTGTATAACTGATAGTTTTTTTATAGAATACTGTATTTCCATATTTATCCTGTTTATGCTAATCAAGTGATGGCTGTTGTATTCATTTTAGCAGATTTTCATTCTGTGCTCGTCGATGTGGCTGTTTTAACTCTGTAGTTTTTATGTCTGAAGATGGTCCATAGAAATACAAACAAGGAATTGTATCAGCAGTATTTCATTACCAAAGCTGAGAGATGTCAGACATAATTACTGAGACTAACATCTGGAGTGGTTTATTGAAGGAAAACCTGCCAGTATTGTTAGCACATACAAAGGAGCATTATCCATATGTATGAAGCTTTATAACTGGAGCAAGTTGGGCAAGTACTGCAAGTGAAAGGTATAAAACACAACAAAGATAATTTATGAATTGTGCTTGCTACAGGGATGTGTTTCAGTAAACTACTCAAAAGAAGCTGCATCAAGGTAGTGAGTACTGCCCATCTGTAGAAAATTTTAGCAAAATCCTTGGGATACAGATCTGAGCTTGTACTGAAGAATGAGGTTAAATGAACTGTGGGACTCTAGCAGAGAAAAGCTCCAAGGCAGCATGTGGCTGTAGAATGACTGGCTCAGCTTTGTGCCCTTTTAGCAGGCCACTGTTCAGCTCTCTTAATGGTTACTGTTGAAGATGGTTTTGGAGTCTTGAGGGTGTTGCTATTGGTTCTTCCTGTGCCAGGAGTTTGAAAGGATGGTTTGGAAAACCATCCTTTTGACTTGCATGTGCTCTCCAGCCTGTCTCTTCATAGTCTCCCCCTATCAGCAGAACAGGTGACAGTGACCTATGAATATCTGGTAATTTCAATGGGCATAAAGCCTATCACTTATTTTGATGAATGTAAGGTATATAGAAATTGCTGAGGTGGAAATCAAGAAGTCTTTTTTTTAGTTGCTTGGAATTTTCCTAACAACTTTTTAACATTTTCTGCATGAGGGTTCCTGTAACATAGGATTACGTGTAACTGCTGTGCAGCACAAGGATTTAATAGTGGATTAGTGTATTATAAGTGCAGACAAAACTATATACATATTGCATCTGTGTTTTGAGTTTTATATTACTGTGGGGTTTTTTCTCATTATGATTTACAGTAGTAGCACCCGGTAATGTTAATAAAATTATTCCTGTAAATCCTCTGTACCCCTCCACAGTTACTTATCAATATCTCTCCAGCAGGTGTATTAAAATAACAGGTTAAAAGTTAATGCTATTGGAGGGATAAAATTGATAATTTAAATAGTGCTTCCATGTATATGATCAGTATTAATTGTAAAACTTTTATTTTATCTGAGTTTCTCATACATCTCATTATTCTCATGCATGTTTACTTCCTGGCCTTTTTTCCTCCTTGTTGTCTGTAAGATAGCTTAGTTATTGTCAAAAAGACTTAAAGTGTTGCTATCAAATGCCTTTTAGCTGGGACATCAAAGACTACCTGTGTTTCTAGTTTCTGAATCTTTTCAGTTATTAGATAATTTTTGAATATATTTTATGTGAATTATTTTAAAATATTTGTTTTGCAAAAAAACCTGGTCACAAAGTCTTCAGCTAATTCCTATACCACTTCTGGTAGGTACTATGACATATACTACGAAATGTAGAAGAAATATGTTACTGTAAAATGTTTGTTCATGTGAAGTTGCAAAATAACCTGCTTTTGGAAAGTGACGAACTATCTCAATTGATTGTTTTTCATTGATTTGCATAATATATGAACAGGATTTGTTACATGTAAAATGAAATGCATTTACTGAGTGCAGACGAAGTATCTGAACTTAAGTCCGTGTGTTACCCTAAAAGTTACCTTGTCCACAAAGGTGGTAGATGTCCCGTCCCTGGAAAAATTGAATATCAGGCTGGGTGAGGCTCTGAGCAACCTAATCTAGTTCAAGATGTCCCTGCTTATTGCATGGAGGTTGGACTAGATGGCCTTCAAGGATCCCTTCCAACCCAAACCATTCCATGATTCTAAGTGGCTATTAATTGCTGGTTGCAGAACAGACGGACTGCCCTGTTTTCTTAGCTACGGTAAATACTTGTTTACAGATTTGCCCTCAGCAAGAGTTTCAATTTATGCTTAATTACTAAGAACAAATGAGTCCCCAAGGAGATGTCAAGTATTTCATTATATCTGCAAAGAGCTAGAGTGCTTTTTCAATTACTGCAGTAATTTTTTTCTGTACCAGCTATACCCAGTAAACTGAGAACATCAGTATTGTTTAGAATCAAATAATGTTTGATTTTAATTTTTTCTCTTTTTTTCCCTATTTTTTTACAGTTTTAAGAAATTAGACAATTCTCAAGGAAGCTTTAATTGTAAAACGTACAGCTGCATTAGAAGAAAGTGATAGCCCATTAGTCTAATACCTTGCGTGTCTGAGTCTAGTATTTTATATTTAGTATAGTCAGTTCAACTACACCAAAAGTCAATAAAACTATAGTGAGTATGGTGCATCCAGTGCCTTTTAAATAATTTTAGTAAGTCCAAATCATATTGAAGATTTCCCTCTTAGGAGGCAGTTGTATATTCTTAATGTTGGAATTTTCTTTTGGGGATGAGCTGAAACCCAGTGATTTGAGATGTATGAGAAAACTCCAGGTTCTCTATAAAAGACGTTTGCTCATATGATGAGCTGCGTTTACTTTTAACAGTAAGTGAAATAAGAGGCCACAGTGGATGTAATCTTGGTCAGCTGTAAACTCGGTGAAACTAATGCATAATGTATATGGATAACGTGAGTAAATTAACAGTAGTCTAGTATTTATTTTAGAAGTAATAAACGGTGTAATTCATTACACCGATATGTCAATTTTTCATTTGGATCTGTTTTTACATAGGAAGAAATACTGCAAATATGGTGCTTGACAGTCTTATGGATAAAAACTCGATATATAATGTGCCAGTTCGGAACTGAAACGTCTATTTAATGAAGCTATGCCAATGCAACAGATTTATGTTGCAAACAAATCTTCTGCATTTGAAGACCAAGTTCAGCACTTGTTTCCATACATATTACTGGTTTGGTTTTGCTCAAAAGACAGTAAGTAGAGCATTTATTACTAAGGCTAAAACACAACCTAAAAACAAACTTAGCATGTTTCCGAACAGAATGATGATCATTATTTAAAAGAGTGTGCATCCTGTTCCCTCCCTTCCAAACCCCTTTAATAACCTTCATGTAATCCTTTAATCCTGTAAGCTTTTATCTGGGGCTTTGTATATATTACCAGAGCAACTTACTTTCATTACAGCATCATCAAAGAATGGATTTCTGATGTTCTGTAGTGCACAGGGAGAATTAAGAATTTTTCAAAAAACAATTGCTTTTTGTTAGTGCTTTTCCTTTTGGATGTATTTCCCCTCTGTTTCTCATAATATATTTGAAAGGCTAAGCATTTACAGTTTGGAAGTATAGTTATAAAATCTTGCAATTTAGCATTTTTCCACAAAACTTCTAAGTGGGGAATAACTTCAGGTTCATGAGGAATGTCATGTAACTCACTTTAATAATTTATGGCCTGAGAGTTTTTTCCATAGTGTATAACAAGCTGACCTTTGCCAAGACAGGAGGAATAAATGACACTGTTACATTGAAAAAGATTTATAAAGTGAGTGTTGCATTTTTAGTTTTGAAGGCTGAAGGTCTGATCGTGTTCAAACTTTATTAGTGGTTTATACAAAATTAACGTTTAACTAATTTTCTTGAAAGCCTGATTGCTATGAAAAAGGTTCCATTTAAATTAACATTTATGTCACTGCTGTGATCTTTATTCAGGACAGATCTGTAAGTTCTTCAAGCAGTTGTAATTATTTTAAATATAATGTGTGCATTTAATTTTTATTGATTGGATTGAAATTAGCAGTAGTGTCCAGTTGTCACTAAATAAGCTGCAAAGTCTTGTATTTGTTTTATGCTTTAAAAATGGGATCATAGGCTTTGTGTAAGTTTTCTCAGAAGAGTCTTGGTATGGGTAAAATCCAGCATTTTATTAAAAACAGAGCATGAATTATAAGGAAACCTATACATTTCATAGTTCTCTCCAGTAACTAAAATTACTGAAGAGATGTCTATATGTTGGAGGACTGGAAATGCCTCTTCTTGTTTTTGCTGTCATCCGTTGATAGCAGAAACATTGCTGCTTCTCACCTTGTGGATGTCATCTTTGGAGAGGCTGTTCTGACTTTTTTTTACAGCCTCTCTCATGAATGTGTGTAAAAGTTTGACATCTGTCTACATATGAGGTGTTTCTACATGATTTTGTGGGGAAAAAGTAGCTAAACTAAGAGAAGAAACAGCTTTCTGGGCTAAATTTAAGGCATATTTTATGACCATGATTTATATGAACAGTAACTATCAGTATTTGGGGAACAAATTGGTGTCCAATTTTGTAATATTAAATTAACCTGTTTAGAAGGACTGAAAATTATAATCAGGTCTCTTTTGACAAATCTGTTGAGGATTAAATTTTTAAGGGAGCAATATATTTGCTGAAAACATTTTCTGTTATTTACTTACCATGTTCTTTTCATCGTTTTACTGAAAAGTTTGGGCCTAGTGTTTGTCACTGCAAGTGTTCAGCCTATAAATAGTTGCAGAGAAATGGTAGTAAGTATTGAAAGAGGCCTAGATTATTTGGAGTGGGATGAAAATAATTCTTAAGTCTCCAGCTTTCGCGAGGAAGGAAAAGTGTTGCATTGACTGTACATAAAAAGAAGGAAGAATTTTTTTAAGTCTTTATAGAATTCACATAATTCACTTTGTTGATGGAGTTTTAATTTTATTTTTAATTCAAGTTTAAAATAATGAAATGGTTAGTTGATGTTGGGGTGTTTCAGTGACTGGTCATTGCAGATGGAAAAAGTACTTGCTGGTTTTATTCCACCCATACCCTTTTCTCTCAAGAGCTTTATTTCAAAGCTGCATAAAATAAACTTATCTAAAGCTATATAAGTGGAAGTTGGAAAGGAATAAAATTAATAAAAAAATTGCAGTCACTCTAATAATAATTACTATCTTCTCTGTCTTCATTCTATAGGTTTCACAAATTTCTCTATTTCCTTTAGTTTCGTTCAACTATTGTTTTAACGTTTGCTGAATAATCGTTTTTGATCATGTCTCTTTTGATGTCTCTTTGCATTCTTAATTTTCCTTCTATAAAGAAAGGATCTGAGGATGTTCGCTTCTATTTTTAAAGCCAGTGCTGTTTTTTAAGCAGTCTTGAAATAAACTTGCTTATTCAGATCACTGGCTCTCACTTTCAGTATGCCAAAAAGACTTCCCATTAATTAATTTATTTATTTTTATACGACATCTTTCTGTTTGACCCTCTCCTGTTCTTCAGAATAAATACCTAATTCATTGACATTTAGGGATCTCAGCTACAGAAATAAAGGATATTTGCTGTCTGTGTTAGTTAGGGAAAAGGGAGAATTAGTGTACCTTCCCGAAATAGATAAATAAATAAATCCAAGAGGATTTACTATTTTTATATTAATGAAAATTCAGCACATTCACTTGCTGCATACAGTCCATGGACCTATTTAACTATCTCTATCTGGTAAAGTGTGGAAGTTGAATAACAAAATCTATGTTTTCATGATCTTGCACATGTATGATAAATTACTGTTGTCTGTTAAATACAGTGTTAAATACAGGGTTAAATACAGTGGAGGTGTGGTAGGATGGAAAGAATGGTGGATGATTTTTCTGTCCCTCTGTTCTTCAATCAACCTTGACAGCTAAAAAATGGCAGTCTTGCTAAGGAAAGAGTTGCAGCATATTCTGGGAATAATGTTAATATGACTAAATCGACATCCTTTGCTTATTGACTGATAATTATTGAAGATGCCTGCTAGTGGGGAGAAAAAAGCCATCCCTTATATAAGCTGACAACTTCTTGCACTGTGGGACTTTGTAAATGAGTAAACACCTGAGAAAGCCTGGAAGAAGCTACAGAACTGTGAGAAATTTTTGAATATTAAAAAGAGAGGAAGGAGAAAGAACAGGAGAAAACTTGCTGTCCGTATTCCTGTACTGTAGGCTACCACAAAAAGGGGCAGACCGACGATGTTTAGTGTGTCTTGACTGCTGCCACAAATGTCCCGGCACCAGGCAGAGCAAGCAGTGGATATGATTTGTCAGTGGGCCATAATCTGTCTGATTTTCAGGGCCTGAAGTGAGAAATGTTGGGTGCAAATCCAGCAAAAATACTTAAAGAGCTTAGCTGTCATACCATGGTGCTTTTTGGGTGCTGCAATTACATGCTGGATTGTCACTGGGTCCTCCTAATGCATGCAAGTAGTCAAATGCAAGCGTTTCATGCAGCCTGTTCGGGGTCATCAGCCTTACCTCTAAGGAATGCAGAGTGAATGAGTGAAGTTCTGTCACTCATTGAGTTTAGGCAGCCTGGGATTGTGGGACTACAAATAACAACTGAATTTCATGCTAAAATCTTCTCCAAATTGTACTACACCTAATTCAGGAGCTTTTTCACCATTTCATAGTGTCTGCACTGCTATTGTAACCTGCTTTCAACTACATGCATAGCTTTTGTCGTCCAAGTAGAACCCAGCTGGGCCAGAATGAATGAATTTACTTGTTTGTTTTTCTGTAATATTTATGTCTAGAAATTTCTTCTATTTCCTGTTTGAATATTCATATCTCTAAGGAACAAGGGCTTGTTTAGTCAGTAAAAGTTGGAGTTGTGAAGGAGGCCCATGTCAAAAAACTTCTGTGCTTCTGTCTGCCCCTGTCAGGTATGCCTTAAAAGAATGGTACTGAGAGAGTTGCGAAAAACTGAAAATAGTGTTTTAGATTGCAATAGCATTTTCAACCTTAAGTATATAGCATCACTGAGGCTGCACTCTGTAATTACATTGTCAATTGAGAATTGCTTAACACTTCTGATGCTTTAAACTATGACAGACTAATTCTGAGAAATGTTATTTTAGTTCTCTGGCACTTGCAGTGGTGCACAGCTGCTTGAAATTTCTGAATGTACACTACTTTCTGCTTGAAATTGGAGACAAAAAGGAACCTCTGAAATGAACTGTCAAGCTTCCTTTAAGGGAGATGATTCAGATCTAACCTTCCACGGTAGGTGGTATTGCTGGAGATGAATGAAGAATTCTGCAAGATGTAATGCCATTTTGCCAGCAGGAAAACACTTCACATTTAAGATAAAAATGCTTTTTGAAAGCTCCTGGCAGACACAAAGTGACAAGGTAGTTCCTAGGCATTAGGTCTATATCTGGATAGAAGACATCAGAAGTACAACCCTGGGACAATATATTTAAGGAAAGCTAGGATGAAATGAAGGTAATACAGATTGAATTTGTCCCTGAGGTTTTTTCTCTCAGAAATCTTGTAAATGTCACATTTTAGTTTTTGCAAACTTTATTTAAAATAAGATTCCTTGTGCTGCAGTGTGTGTAACTGTCAGAATGTGTTTGTGAAGCTGTATACCTGTCAGTCAGATCGCTGAGGTTTGACAGAGCTACTGTGTCATGTCTGTAGTTTTGTAAACTTTCTGTAAGTTGTTTCATCAAAGATGGAAAAACTTGCTAGTGAAGTTATCAGTCTAGTTGTTTGGGTTTGGTTTTCTTTTTGCCCCCCCACCCCCTTATTCTTTAAAGTAGGTATTCTAAGTTGAGTCCTTTCATTTATTTTTGACAAAAGCTACAGTGGAAGGTACCTCATTCTTGTAGTGTGAATCATATACAAAATGCTGTTCTTCAGGTCTCTTAAATTGCACCTCACCAGCAGTTAAAGTAAATACCCTGTTATCTTTGAAATGCGTGGCACATGTTGTCAAATCAAATCCTTTTTGTTTTGTTGGTCTTGTTTCCTTTTTTATAAGTCTTAAGGGACGCATTTAAATCTTGACTAGATTCTCTTGTCGACTTTTCCTTGAAGTACCTCCATAGGTTTCTTAGACTTTCACCTGGTGCACATCAGCACATCTAAAATCAGTAGTAGTTTCCGTTAATTTTGCAGTGCATATATCAGACATTTTGGGTTGTGGTAGTTTATGAATATATACATTTATATATGAAGACATATATAAAGAGAATCTGTTTCAGTCATTTTCACTTTGTAATTTCCTCTCAACTAAGGAACTTCTGACACTATACATCTTTGAGTAGATGAAGACCAATCTAGTTGAAGGAATAATTCCAAATAAAGGTTCTACTGGAGTGCCATACTGGTTAGGCATGGAAACCAAAATAGCTAGAAGTCAGATGCAGTTGCATGCGAAAATTACAGCAGGATAAAAATCCTATGAAAAGTAGATGCTATGGATTTTTTTTCCTTAAGCTTAGTGGTCTGTGCTTTCATTAAAATGACAAGCTGTTCATCTTAGGACTCTGTGAGGTTGTTGTCAAAAAACAGATAATTACCTAATGGTTGCTTAATTAGCTAGTGGCTGCTCAAGTGAAGTTATTCTTAGACAATATTATATTATTTTTAGCAATATATTTTTTTACCTTTTTTAAAAAAAAGAATTATTTTTACATAATTTTCAATATGTGACTTTGATACCATGTTAGCTAATTGCTAGAAGAAAAAAAACATGTGTCTGTGTCTTTTGGGAGGCTTGATTCATTATAGTCTTCCCTCCCCCGAAGTTCTCATAAAGTGATAATAACATTTTTACCAGATACAGGTTGAGTTACTTTTTTTTAAAAATAGATAGTAGAAAGGGTTAGTTACCTTGCGTGCACACCTTTATTGCTGCTGCTCTTAATGTCAAGGGTCTTGTTCTGAAGCATTTTTGGCCTTCAGCTTCTTTATCATAATATTAGAACATTGTACAGTTCTGATGGAGATGGATTTAGGCTATTTATTGACTGGATGTTTTTCTTGAAGCAGGCGTGGTAAATAGAAAGAATTCATTGAAATTCACTAATGTGCATAATTCATCTATCATAATTTAACAAATGGAAAAGACTAAGACATGCTGCCATCCATCACAATTATTTAACTACACTCCAGGGTGTGATAAATCGTATTAAACAACTTTTGGCTTAGCAGATTCAGAGAAGTGTACTGAGCAAGTTGCATCTTCTCTGTCAGCATTCTGCTACTGTTCAGTGACTTGCAGTTTTGACATGTGTTACAAAACATTTAATTTAAACTAGAGATTTTTCAAAGCTGTTTTAAAAACAAGCTTGCATAGAGACATAAATAGCAGCAACCAAACCTAAATAGGAAGCCATACTCTGATTGTCTTTTAGAAGTACCTGCTTGTTCACTGGATTATATGGTGAGGGGCCAGGGCTGTCAGAGAGCTGATTTTCTTATCAGGCAGCTGTGTCCAGAGGTAAATGCTAATGCAGTCCTGAGACTCTTTCACCCTTAGGTTCAGCAGGTCCCTCAGTTTTTTCTTCCCTTGTTAAGATTAATAAACTACTGTATGTTGCCTGTATTGATAGTTTAGCCAAACTAAACTTTCTCCTCATTAATAAGAAACAAGCTAAATAAGCAGGAAAATCCAGTTGGGTTTTTGTTTTTTGGTCCAGAGTTACGATATTCCACAAGAGACTTCCATGGAAAACAAATTATGGTGTGCTAACTCTGATTTCCAGGCCTTGGCACGTGATGATTTAGAGTGAGCATTTGCTTCTGGACCACATCACTGTTTGTGAAGGAGCCTAGCGGAGATGGGTAGAAATTACTGAGAGGGTGCAGGAGCAGCAGTGCCTGGTAGTGACTCCACAGGGTGGGATGTGCTGGCTGCTGGGCACAGCCCAAGTCTGAGAGTCTAAGGATTGATGTGTTGCAACATTGTTGCCAGCTCCAGAGTTAAGTCTTCATCCTCTGTTTACCACAGCAAGCTCTGAAAAATTACAAATTTAAGGACTGTCAGACTTTCTTTAAACTCTTGGAATGTGGCTTCCATCAGACATACAGCATCAGCTTGGAGAGTCTGGATGTGCTGTAAATCCACATCTGTGGCTGCTCGTCAGTGTAACAGCATGGGTGTGAGGTCCACGCTTTGCAGAAGAGTCTCAAAAGGATTCCTTTCCTAGTCCTGTCCTTTTCCTCTTCCCTGCATTTTCTCCTGTTTACTTTAGTGCGTATCATTATGCTGAGGCATTGCATCAGTGCTCACTGAGTTGGAGGACAGGGAAGTCTTAAGTGTTGTTCTCTGCACTGTTGTTTCTGCTCTTCCCATGTTCCTTGGTTAATTATTCTGGTTGCCTTTTTTAGGGTACAACTCTGATGCTTTCTTTTCTGTCATACATGCTTACCATCTCCAGATCCTTTCATATATTCCTTAAATCAGACATGTTATTTTCTTGCCTCTGCAAAAAACACTTCTGTATGCTTTCCTCTCCTCCTCCATTAGTTACTGCAGAATTTGCTGGTGTTCCTTTGTATAACTCACTGAAAATCCAAAGTCACATTCCCTGCTATCATGTCAGAATGAATGTTCAGACTGCAGTCTTTCTCTTCTCCCCTAAAAGCTTCCTGCTGTTGGCCTTTGTGGATTATCGTGTTTGTGAATTTGCTGTTGGCTGTGACTGCATCTTTCTTCCCCCTTTCCTTCACTTAAGCCAAGCTCGATAGCTTTGCCTACCTGCTACTCAGGGTTGTCTTGAAGCTGAACACAGGCTATCTTCCATGCCCTCTACTTAAGGGACTTCTTCCATATGCTTATCTTCATTCAAAAAACATCTTCTAACCTGACACTGAGATTATGTGCCAGTAATTAGTCAAATGATTAGGCTGAGGAGCAGTGAAATGCAGCCTAAGATGATACTAATTAGAGGCTTTTGGCAATGTAGTGAAAGATGAACAAAGATGATTACAGAGAGTTGGGCCTTAAAGGCACGGATTTACAGTTTCTAGTAAAGGATTTACAGTACAGAAGCTGTTGTTGATCTGCCATCTGTGGGAACTGCTGCAGCAGTGTTAATTTGAGATGTTATCTTGAAACTCTTTCCATGCATAACTTGGCATGATAGTGGTCCTTTTTAAATAGTGGCTCCTTTTTAAAATAGTGGCTTTATTTTTTGTTTGTCTCTTGAGGGTGGACCTTCACAGTGACTACTCTTTGCTTTACCAAAAAAGATCTCAAGTTTTCTTTCTTGTCAGGTTTGGTGAGTGACAGTTGCACCACGTAATGCTGAGGGTGTTGCAGCACAGAGATTAGTTCCCTACAAAGAAAATGCCAGAGTTTGGGCATTGCATATATACAAGTCAGAAGATCAACAGCAAGCAAGCACAGAATGAGGCTCTAGTGCCTTCTCGTAGCAAGGAAGGGCGTGATCAGAGGGCAGCTGAGTCAACGTGCAACACCCCCACTACCCCCATGTCCTGTATCTAGCTGGCTCTGAAGTATGGTTGGTTAAAAGGACAGACTGTGAGTAGGCCATTTCTTCAATATGCTTATCTTGGGAAAATAAATAATTACAAAACAAAACAACTTCCCCCCCAAGACCAAAAAAAGGTGCAGGGGGTGGAGTATGGATGAATGCCACTTGTCCTTTGGCATCGAAGAACAGATCTACTTCTGCAAATCAGTGAAGGAGGAAAATTATTATAGTATTAGTATAGCATTTACCTTAAATAAGTCTACAGTATGCATTAATTTGAAGCTAGACTAAAATACTTTCCAAAAAAATTGGAAGGTAAATGTGCCAGAAAGAGTAAGAAAAATAAGAAATATAAATTTTGTATCATTCTGGTTGCTTTAGATTAATTCTTGGTTGCTCTCAGGCTTACCTGAGGGCACCTTACAGGGAGAAAAGGAAAAAAATAAAAACTGCCAAAGAACATGGGAAAATATGTCTGAATGTAATGTATGCATAAAATGTGGGACACTTGTCTTGTAAATGAGGCAATTTTCTGCAGGGAGGAGATCCATTATTTTGTAGTACTTTCACAACTGTGGAGAAGCAGAGGTGCATTTTGTCAACCATGGTTTAAATTTTACATCAATAAAATAACCTTCTAAGGTATAGAAGCTATTAAAAACAGTGAAACTGGCCATTCATCTTGCAACTACTCATCTAAATTTTGAAGAACAAAAACTTAATATAAATTTTTCTCCAGAAAGTTCTCGTGCACAGAATTCCCTGTCTCCATGAACATTTGTTTACTCCTTTATTTAGTTTGGTTTAGCTCTGTTTCTTTAGCCCTATTGTTTGCAAATCAATGCCTTTCTAAATAAAATACCAGATTTCCCAGAACACTGCTAATCAATGCATGCCACAGGTGAATTATGTCACAATTTTTTTTACCATTGTAAATAAAATAAATTGTGTGAAAAGGTGTATGTGTGTGTTCCTGAAAGTCTCAGTCCATCTTAGTGGAGCTATTTGAAAAGAGCAGCGACTTCACTGATTGTGAGGATGTTTTCCGCTGTAGGTGGTTGTTTTGCATCACTACTCTGAGTGTATGGCTTTATATGATAATTTCATTAAATGTTTCAGAGTGGTAGGTTCTATATAAAAAAATCTGGCTTTCTGTTGTGTTTAAGTATTGGTTGGCGTTTTTTGGTTTGTTTGTTTGTTTAAGAAAGGATAGCTCTATGAAAGAGTTTCCCTGCTTCACGATTTAGATCTCCTTTATAGATTAGGAATTACCTGGTATTGTCCCTACTGCTGTTGTTGGCAATTTACTTACCAGCATTGTAAAACTGTGTAGCTATGTTGGTGTGCTTGTTTGTAGTGAGAATAAGACATTTCTTTCTCAGAATTCATAGGCAGTTTCTTCTGGAAGCAGGACTAATGTGGTTTAGGAAGTAGTAGAAGAAAATATATGCAGGCTATTAGTAATTGCAATAATAGAATTGTTTGGTGTATGCTTGCGAAGAAGGGAGGAAAAGTAAAATAGGTTACAAAAATGGAGAGGAAGTGGACAAAAGAGGGGAAGGAGAGATGGATATGTATTGAAAAGTAAGTTAGGAATTGTTTAAAGTTGGTAAGACAAAGCATTAAAAGGATGAATAGGATGACCAGGTCTGCCAAACAGACATTAATTTGGCTCAAAGTAGCATGGCTGCCTGGGAGTCTATGTTACATATCTGTAATTCTTCATTAGGTAAACTCACTCAACATAAAGTTCTGAGAGATGGATCTTTTCTCAGGAGAGCTAATGTTTTGAGAGAACAAGTTTGACTTTTCAGAGATATGTGACATTTAATATTTGTAAAACGTTTGATTTCGTGCCATGTGATGTTGATTTAGAAATTGGAATGGTACGGAATCATCAGTGTACATCAAATGTCTTCTAGAAAAATGGTTAATAGGTAATCAGTGTGGAGTATGTGAAGGTCCTCTGAGGATTAATTTTAAATCTGATGGTGTTTAACCTTTTTATCAGTGATGAGGAAGAAATATAGAGTCATTACTGATAAAAGCATGTGGATGGCAACAGGGTTAGTGCCATGGTAAGTAGTGATCAGAGGAGAGCTAAGTCATCTAGTGAGGTGGAGTGCAAGAAAGCACTGCATGTTCTGACACAGAAGTGAAGATGTGCCTCCAGCTTCAAGAAAGACTGTCAAGGCAACAGTGATTAAAAAAGACATGGAAGCCATGCTTTGTGATGTGTGATCAAAAGTATCTGAAATAGGAGGAATACTTGGCATTGTTATTATGTCATTGGAATACTTGATCTAGCTCATGCAACATCACAACTCATGAAGGACCACAAACTCAGGGAAGCTCAGAAGAAGAACTATCCTGAACAATTAAGTCTTTGGAAGCACGCCTTCGAAATTCCTTAAATCTAGAATCTATTCAGTAAGTCATATTTACAATACTTGATCTAGGTTTGGAAGCATGCTGTAGAAGACTGCTGTTTAATAATTGAGGCAGGCCACTAGTAAAAAAAGCCTCAATACTAAGCAGATTCAGGCTGAGAATCAGGTGAACTAATTTTTGGCAAAACTGAGAAGTTGAAGTGGATGTTCCTTTGGTACCTGTGGTCCTAATGGGATGCATGTGAGAGAGCTGGTTGATGTCATTCCAAGGCCATTCTTCATAACCTTTGAATGATCATGGCAACTGGGAGAGGTGCTTGAGAGTTAGAGGAAAACAGTTGTCAAAAAGAGCAAGTAAAAGGATCCAGGAAACAACAGGCAGGTCAGCCTCACCTCAGAAGGTGATGGAGCAACTGATTCTGGAAACCGTTTTCAGGCATATAAAGGACAAGAAGATCAGGAACAGTTAGCATGAACTGACCAAGGGGAAGTAACCAACATAGTGACCTTCTTGACCAACTTAATAACCAGTTATGATGAAATGACTGGCCTGATAGATGAGAAGAGACCACCAGGTATTGTCCACCTTGACTGCAGTAACTCACTGAGAAGGTGATGGAATATAGACTGGATGAGCAAACAGTGGACAGGCAGAAAACTGTGAGCAGCCAGCCCCAAAGGGTGATGGTCAGTGGCACAAAGCCTTGGCTGGAGGCTGGTGACTGGTGATAGACTTGAGGGCTGGTGACTGGTGATAGACTTGAGGAGTCCAGTCCTGTTCAGCACCTTCATTAATGATCTGGATGAGGGGGCAGAGCGCACCCTCAGCAAGTTTGCAGATGACACAAAATTGGAAGGGGTGGCTGATACACTGAAGAATTATTCAGCAAAATGCGAAGTCCTGCATCTGGGGAGGAATAATCCCTGACATCAGTACAGGCTGGGGTCTGACCAGCTGGAGAGCAGCTTTGCAGAAAAGGCCCTATGGATCAACGTGATCATCAGGCTGACCATGAGCCAACAACAAGCCCTTGCAGTAAAGGCCAGGGGTATCCTGGGCTACATTAGGAGTATTCTCAGCAAGTCCAGGGAGGTGATCCTTTCCCTCTGCTCAGCACCGGTGAGGCCACAGCTGAGTCCAGTTCTGGGCTCCCCAGTACAAGAGAGACATGAACATACTGAAGAACATCCAATGAAGGGCCGCAAAGATGATGGACTGGAGTCTCTCTCTATAGTAAAAGGCTAAGAGTGCTGGGACTGCACAGCCTGGAGAAGGCTCAGCTTAGGGGGGAATCTTATCAATGTCTATAAATATCTGAGGGGTGGGTGCAGAGAGGACAGAGCCAGGCTCTATTCAGTGGTGGGCACAACCAATGGGCACAACCTGAGACACAGGAAGTTCTCTCTAAACATCAGGAAACTGAAAGATGTGAAAGAAGTCTGCCACAGATTGACCATGGTGGTTGTGGAGTCTCCAGCCTTACAGATACTCAGGAGCTATTTTGTTGTTGTCACACAGTTCTTACCATCTCTTTAAATCTTTAGACAGTAGATTTGCTACTTCAGATAGAGAGAACAAATACAGCTTTTATAAAGATTTTTAAATGTTTAAGATGCATTTTTAGTAATGTGAAAATTGTCATAAAAGTTCAAGTGTTTTAGTGGCTAATAAATAAAGTTTAATCGAGAGGTACTTCAAAACACGCATAAAAATATATGTATATGTACCATATGTAACAAGTAATAGTATTATAGTAATATTATATCAGTGCTTTGTGCTTTCAAATAATTGAGCCTAAAATCTCTGAGCTACCCTAATCTGTCATAAATCAATTATACTTTCCTGATCTATATGGTTTGGAGACATGAGCATACCTTTAGCTATTATTATTTATTTTCCTATCCTGAAGCAAACTTTGGCAACTGAGAGGGCATGACCTTCCTAGTGTAACATACTGGTGTCCCAGGAATATCAGATGTTTTTCACAAAGGATCAGAGATGCATGTTCCAGCATTACAACCTGGGAAAAAAGTCCCTTTCATCAGGTATGGAACAGGAACTAGTGGAAATTTAAAAAAATAATTTGAATCAACCTGACAGTTTTTTGAGTTTACTTGTACTCAGATGATTGCAGTCACTCACACACAACCCCGAAATGGTTTCAGCAACATTATAAAGTATGAAGATCCATGTGGCCTCAACTTCTCTTTTGGTTACAGTACAGCATTTAAGTGAGTTTACTACTAACTTAATCATCTCATAGTCAAGAATTGAAATTAATTATTTTATCTGGGTAGTGTAGTGATAGTGCCCTATTCTGCTGTGTGGGAGGTTCAAGAGTTAGCTCCTCAGGTCATCTAAGCTGGGGCATGTCAGTGTTGAAGCAGTAATGTTTTCGGCAGTGTCAAATGTGGGTCTCTCTTGTAGCTGACGAGACCTCGTGAAAATGCCAGAGGTTTCTAAAATTAATTAATTCTTTTCCTTCGGAAAGAAGGTTACAGATGTGATGAATGAAATAAGGTGTAATTTACTGCAAGAGATAATGACTAAAACCAAAGGAAAAAAGCAGTACCTAACTACGTTTAAAAATGGAAAGTAATTTATACCTGTAGCACAGTTAAAGCCTGTTGTGCTGTCTGAATTTAGCAAGCAGACCTGGGATTCAGCTGTAGCGCTGCTAATGACTGGAGGCGTTATTGATGTAATGAACTAATTACCCGTGTCATGAAGTTGCCTGCTGGAGGTTTTTGACTGCTTCATCACTGTGGCACCTCCTACAGGTTAATTCACAGAGCAGCACAGGTAAAACCTCCAGGTGGAGGTCCTGCTCTCCTTCACCCAGTCACAGCGTCGTAATGACAGCAGTAACTAATAATGAGATGAATATTTTCCTGAATTATTGATCAAGTAGAGCTGTATCAATGGTTGTAGAAGTAATGGTTGTATCACAGAACTAAAGTCTGTAGCACTTCACAGTCACTGCATGGGAAAATGCATACATGGCGACTTTAAAAGGAAAACCAGAATGAGCAGCAGCCTTTCTCACCTGAAGGAAAACCCACAGATATTAAAAGAAAGAAAGAAAAAAGAGTGGCAGGATTCTTGGGTTGGCAGGCAGGACAGGGGCTGCAATGTCTGATTTAAAATTTGTTCTACATATAAAATTCTTCTATGGCATTTCTTCTCAGATGTCTCAGTGCACACATTAGAAGTCAGAACCTAAACAGCTTGTTTGATTAGATGGTAAACTAGTTCACTTAAAATTTATATGGAAAAATACCATTAGTAAAGTAGGTTAATAAGGAAAAGATTGAATACCAATGTGTTTTGTCTATTTTTTCTGTTGCTCTACCCATTGATGAAGTAGAATATAAGCTTCTGATATATGAGAAAGAAGAATTACAAACTTTATCATAACATTATTAGTATAAAGAAATGTTTAGGGGTCTTTTTTTCTGTTTTTAATTGTGACATAGCTGAAAAATCTCTTGAAACTAGCAAAGCTAACACTGCCTTTGTTCTTTACTTAAAACTAGAGCTGTGTTGTAAACAGTCTGTATTTTTCATCCAAGCTTAGTATGCTGTAGTCTAACAGGATCCATTAAGTGTTCTCTAACAACTGCAGAACTCATCAAGCAAATGGAAAGATTAGGCCTGAAATCAAGCTTCAAACTTTTATTTTCTCACAATCAATAGACAAGTAATGCATGTTGGATTTATAATGATATGAGATTGACTGCTTAAATCCTTTTTAAAGTTCAAAGCTGGAAACAGATTGTGTCTACAAGCAATCCACAGCAGAGTTTCTAAGTAGAGGCTTGTGATAAATAAGTGAAATTGGGTTTGACTGAAATGGCCCATCAGTCCCATATGGGTTTAGCAGGAAGATTTCAGGCTCAAAAAGACAGAGGTTTGGAGAAGCATCAAGCATTGGTTTCATAGCACCTGAGATTGCTTTGTGCAGTCTGCTGGGAGACGTAAAGACAAGAGGCTCATTAAAAATGAGTAGCACCAGGGAGAATGATTGAGCTTCAAGTACACTTGTGGTTTTTAGCTTGTAGAGTTTAAAGGTGAAGATACATTTTAAAAGCTCAACTGGCAGATGAGAAGAATGCTGTCAGGTTTCTCAAAGAAATCCCTTTATATAGAGATAAATAGCATGTTATAGTAGTTTTTTGACAAGATCAGGGGAGAAAAAAAAAACCAAAAACAAAACCAAAAATTACTCAGCTCAGAATGTCTTGATAGTAAGATGAATAATAGTTAATCTCTCAGCTATCAAAATTGGATTTTGATAAAACAAGTTGTCTTCAGTCCTGCTATCTGATAACTTCAGAGGCAGCATTTACTGCCTGTAAAAGCTGTGAAATCTGGGGAAGAAATTAGTCTTGGGGCTGCCTTTGAGGATATTCTATCTGTAATAGCAGTTCAGCTGTGGTATCTTAAAGTTTGCGGTGGGTCCACTGCCTCAGAGGTGGCTTTTACCTAATCAAGACTTTGAACTGTTTTACACTGTTGTATTTATTTACTTTAGAAAAACATGCTACTGAGCTTTAAAACCAGAACTTAGCTTCTTATTTGCTTTTTATTCAGATATAGTCTGTGCTGTTAACAGATACAGTTGTTATGCAGTAGTTAAAGTAATATAAAATATCACAGGTTTTGATTAGTCTGAAAGCATAAAGATTGTTTGTGAATGTGTGTCCTTTTACCTAATGCTGCAAGACAAAGAATGAAGAGAGCCACATTGACCTGGGAAGTAACACTTTGGTGTGGTTTGTTCAGTCAGAACAAGTGTCCTTTGGCTCAATCTGAATTGTAAATTTATGTGATAAATGTGTTGAAGCAACATAGTCCTTTTTTTCATAGCCTCATAGCATAAAAAGCAGCTGATCACTATTTGCTTGGTGAAAACTTGTGTGGCTCTTGGCACAACCATAGATAAAAGAACAGGGGCTGCTCAGTGCGTTACTTATGCTTTGCCTTCCTTCACATCCATTCATTCATGCCTATCCATTCTAACATGGGAAAAAACATTGCAGGGAGAATTAAATAGCACCATTTCTAACTAAGAATGAAGGTGTTGGATTTTAGTAATTTTAAGAAAGAAGTGTTGTTTTTCAAAGTTATTAAAAAGTGCCTTAGAGAAAAACAGATTCCACTGGGATCAGGAATTTAATGGCTTTGTGAGTTGAATGGCTAGCAGTGCTGGTTGTGGAAAAGGTGGTTTTACTGTCTTTTATTAGGCTGTATTTCCCCAGAGCCCTAGGATGGATGTAGCATGAAAAGGTTTGTCTTCATGACAAACTGAAAATCTAATACAATGTTTTCTGAACAGATGTTAGAGAAATGGTCTGGTGTGGTCTCATAATCACAGTCTTGATGATTGTATGTTTCTTAGGTTATACTGTGTTTTAAATAGAGTGTTGGGGTGAGCGGACCCTGTATTATGATAAATTTCAGCTGCAAGGCATAAGTTTCAATCTCTTCCTTCCAGCTGGGATGGAAAAAAAGAGTAGATCTCCCCACCCTGTTTTTTCCTTCCTTCGGAATTGCGTTTTACTTTGCTTCAGACTTTCCATTATATACGTTTTTTTCTTGAATATCATCTGTGCAGTTCTGTATTGTTTTCCACTTGTGCAGTTTTGTGGTGCTTTCCAAATGCCTTTCCCTGCCTTCTCTCCCCTCCCCTGGATGAATCTTTCTGGGACAGCTGTACTGTGCTGTTTGAGTGAGTTATAAAGATGCTGGGATGCTTGGGTGAGGTGAAATGAAAAGTTTTTTAGGATAATCAGTTAAAAAAGTGGAATTAATGTGAAACTACTGAGAGTAGACAGCTGTCTTATTTTGTTGGAATTTGCTTATCTTCGACAGATCAGCACAACTGTTTACATCCCTCGTAAATACCATATTGAGAGATTTATGGCAAGCAATTCTTTAGTTTACCCTTTGTCAGGGTAGCACTTCACCTAAGGAAACAATTTAGGATTTTGCCTTCAGGCCTTGGTAGCTCTATAGGAGCAAATGAAACCAAGAAAGAGTGAAATCAAATTAGTTATTTCTTACTGTGTTTAGATATTTTTGCTTTCATTGCAGCTGCACATGCTTGGGTATATTTTGGTGATAGATCTCCTCAGTATACTGAAAGAGAAGTGAAGATAAAATTGCAATAAAATCTAAATGAGGAAAGGTTAGAGGCATTCTACATAATAATTAAATGAATAGGGGCAGCATCTGTTGCCAATCTAAGAAATCACAAATAGATGCTGAGTGGAAAAGAGATCCCTATGGTATGTGCTTTGTCCCTCAGCTGACAGAAGGGTGAAGTGCTGCAGACTGCTGCTTCAAAGTCACAGTTTGGAGGGAAAGTGTGGTCCAGGGACTGCACCAAAAATCACTCCTCCTTCTTTTCTTCCCTAGAAAAGAGTACAGAGACATTGTTGTGGGTTTTACTGTAGATTTCCAAAACAGAGGTGTCATTTCAAATCTTTTAAGAGGTGCTGCATGGTGTCAAATGGAAGTATGCCTGGTTGTTACCTTCCGTGTATGTGAAGGCACTGTGTGCATCCCACCCTCCTGATTATGTCCTTACTAGTCTCTCTTTCAAGTAAATGGGAAAAAATAATGTCTCCCGTATCTCTGTTCCATAGCTTCTGCTTTCTTTGCCAGCCAGGATGACTGAATGCTTTTACACGTTTATTAAAGGGGTTCTGTGCACTCCTGGGTGGTAGCTATAAAAATAAATTAAGTAGATCCTATGGTATAAACTATATGAAGTAGGTGTGCAGTTGCATTTTTGTTTTTCTCAGTTGGCTTATTCCACTGCCAGAATATCATTTGAATTTTTAATTCTGTTTTAAGTATGTGAAAAGAAGGTTCCCTTTGTTAGTTATTTGTAGGTCAAAGCTTTATGCTGAAATATTTCAGGCAGTTTATACAAGAGGTTTTTTGCATTTCGAAGCACGTTTTTGTCATGTATTTGTGATAAACAAGATGCAAAACATATGGGATATCTGCCTTTTATTTATTCATTTTTGTAGTGGTTTTGACCACAGTCCAGAATTTCATCACATTCACTCAGCTCCAATAAAAATGTAAATCATCTGTCTCCCTTTTGCAACTGGTATGGCCAGTGTGATCTTTTTAATAAGGTGTGTACATCTGTAGGTTAAACAGATGTTGCAAATTGGACTTCTAGCTGTTCTTGGAAAGCCTTTCCAAAGTACTTCTTATATGGAGCTTTTTTGGATAAGGCTTTTCTAAGAAAGTTATCATAACGTACATTTGTTAAGTAAATTCCGTACGCTGGAATTTGATTTAAGCATTAAATTAGTAATTCAAAAGGACAACAGTACATATACGACAAAAAGAAGAGAACAAAAAAATTGCACCAACCCCCTCCCTGCAACAGCTACTAAAATTTGTCTGTAGCAGTTATTCGTACAAGAAATGTCTCTTACTGTTGACTCATGTTGAGCTGGAAGAATAGCTATTAGTTTTAACACCCAGCATGATATCCTCCCTTTAACTAAAGCATGAAATCTGATGACTTCTGCAAATATGCTTGTTTTAATAGTACTTCTCAAGATAGAGTCTCCATAATACATTTCTGCATAATCCTTTACACTCTTTATGGGATTGAACACTCAAATATTTCTCTTGGTAGATGTCCTAACTAATGACAACTGCAGCAGAGTCATAATTTGTGTATGTAAGCAAGTATGTGCACTTGCCCTTATAATTGATGCCATACATAAAGAAAAGCTATCACTAATACTGTGAAATCGAACACCCTGCCATTAAATAATGCCAGAAATAAGTTTGCTCATAGAATATTAATGTTCACCCATTTTCCCATGGGCCTCATAAATATCCACTGATAGAAAAATGACACAAATACATGGATAGTATTTGCTTACACAAGAGGGATGATTTTTTTTCTAAGAGCCTTTATTCATTGTCTTGGTTTGGTGAGTGGTTTCTGTTTCTATGTCTTGGTAGCTCAAAGGAGCTACATTAAATTAAATGCACATTTTGAGAGGAAACTTTTTTCAGGGCTTTTCAGCAGTCCAGGAACCCAAATTTTGAATTATTCTCAATATCTGTTAGGCAAATGTAATTGTTAAAAACCATTTTATTTGCCTGAGTGTGGGCAGATTTCTGGGGGAAATTAGAACAGATGAATAAGTTTTCCGTAAAATTCAACTTTGCTACGTTATCCTGTGGCACCAAAACTGAAACCTTTTTGGTGACATTTATGTTGATTCAGTTTCTGTCAGGTAAGAGGAGGGAGAACAGAGAGAGCAACTGTAAATGTTTTATGAACATGTGGTGAGCTTTAGAAGACTCTCAAATAACAGCTTTAAGAGTTTGTCTGAAATTTTTTTTTTTGTATGCTGTCATGTCATCACCTATGATACTGCTGGAATTGTGTTCATAAATTTGGAGTTCTCAAGCATTCTCGTACCACCTTCTTCACAAGTCTTAGCAGAGTTTTATGTAATTTTTTGTCTGTTTTTCTCCCTTAGGGACAGAATTAGTATCAGACTTTCTTAGTTGCTAAACACATACTTTTACCTCATGATCTTTGCTCTGGCTCATGAGATTTTTCCAGACAACTCTTCTATTCTCTACCATTTTCAAAACCCATTCTGAGCACAGCCACAATCAGAAAAGGTCTCTAATTGTAAAGTCTGTTTCCTTTTGCTCTTCTCTCTCACCCCTGTGCATATGTAGACTTGAAAAAATGTAGATACTGTTTTAAATGAGATCAACTTTATGCAGCACATGGATTTTCAGGCTCCCTGACCAGTAATATAGATTACAGAATTATTTTAGAGTTCTGAACACTTGCCTTTGGTAGAAAAAAAAAAAACAAACCTTGGTATATTTTGAGAGAAAATAAATGTTCCATTTTAAAACAGACTGCCCACTGTTGAAAGCTCACTTGTAAAGCCTGGATAAGAATTTTTGGTGCATGTATGTCACTGCAGATACATGGCAGCTCTGTGTGTGCTTTGGAGGCACACAGAGAAGAGTTTATTTTACTGGCTATCTCTGAGCTAGCATGTCTGGAAAGCCCTTTCAACATGTAATACTGTAACACCTTTGAAAGGGCAGGTAGAGCCTTTTCCTGTTGCGAATCTACACACAAGGTAGAATCCAGGCAGACCGCTATGTTCAAATTTTCATATGTTCTTTAAACCGTCCATTTACATAGCTGAAGTTAGTTTACATGAACCTTTATTGGCTTAACCATTTCCTGATTTCAGAGAAGCAAATAGTTTTGAACTAGGCAATTTTTATCATCATCCCATCTATAGTAAAAATTATACAGCAGACCAGACCTGTGGTACAGTTTTACAGGCAGCAGTTTAATTTTTTTTATGTTAAAAATTGTACATTGATGCCCACTGTTGCTTTCTCACTTAGTGAGTTTATAATTGAGAATGGCTTATTTTCTTCTTTATGACTCCTTATCTTCTCCCAAAGGAGAAATTGTTTATTCTCTGACGGGATGATTTGTCATCTTAGAGGCACAGGGTCCCATTTTCCTAATGCTGTGTTTCTCAGATCACTTTCTACTTGTCTTCAGAGTGTCTAGATAGGATGATTGTCCTGAGCAGTAACCTTTGGGGATAAGCTGACTCATTCACAGATCAGGCAGTCTTAACAATTGTGGTTTGTCACGGTTTTCAGTTATTTCAGTTTTCATTTGCCTGGTGTGTTCTCCAGGTGATGTGCTTGGCATGTTCATGAGGACAGGAGGGAATGCAGTTGGCTAAGGAGTGCTATGTTGTTGGTTTGGGCAGAGGCTTCATTTTTGTTATAGACAGAAAGGAAAGATAAATTGCCTAATAGGAGATGAATCTTTCCCTGCATTACCCAAGCCTCCTGATACGAAATGTGGTCTAGGCATCCCAGCTTTCAGATCAGTTATCAACATTTTAATTTCTGTTTCGAAGTATACCTAAATTGCACTTAGAGTTAATTGACAATCCAGTATGAAACCAAAAATAACAGAGACAGCAGAATTCAAAATACTTTTAAAATGAGATAAAGAAGAATACTAGGAAAATGGGGGATTCAGTAAACTTAAATACATGGGTTCATGTATTCTGCAACAGAATTCATGGTACTATGTCAGATCAGAAACCATAGGGCTTTGCTGCAAAGAAAAAATTGGTTTTATCCTAAAGCAGGGCCATTGCATCAGTTCTGGTATACGCATATGTTCCCTGCCAGTGCTAGCACTGACACTCATAAAAATTACTAGTTTTAGTACTTGTACACTTGGCAGCAAATTTTTGATGGAAAGTACAAATTGATCTAAGGTCTCCGAGGTATATAAAATCAACAGAAATAAAGCAGTGCCCAGCATAATTTGAACTTTTTTGTACGTTACTTTCTGTCACTTAAAGGATTTTTAGTATCCTGCTGTTTGCTAAGGTATTATTTCAGAATGCTTCATAACAGATGTCAGAGTTTGTAAAACACAAAATAGTTTGAATAAAACTTTATTCAAATCAGGGTAAATATAGTGTGTTCTTTATCCCTTTTACTTTAATTGGTTGCTTTCATCTTAAATTATACTCCTTGTTTAAGCTCATAAATTTTTCAAGATCTCAAGTAATTTAGCCAGCTAAAATTGAAGCATCCAAAAAGGACTATGCTCAGACAATGGCACAGTTATATTGAACCGGATTCATGATGGTTAAATGGATAATTGCAGTTGAAAGAACCATAGACTGTAATAGACTGTGTTGCATCTTGTGCATTTGTCAATTCAGTTCCCCTTAGGAATCCAAAAATATCTATAAAATGCAGCATAAGCCAAAGAATCTTAATGGGATATGTATCTTCTGCTTTACTTAGAAATATTTCAGTCAGCGTGGAGTTCATCCTTTAAAATACAGTTTGGCCATCCAAACTGTGATGTCAGTATAACAGGCAGGGATATTGCTTTGCTTAATTAAACTGTGTAACAGCCAATATGTATTTTGATTATTATTATCAATTCTAGTAGCAAAAAATGAGCAGATTTCTCCAGTGAGCTGGTTGATTATAAACAGCGGCCTGTCTTGGCAGTGGCTCATGTTTCAAAACAGTGCAATGATGACAGACTTTAAAGACCTGATAATTGCTCAGATTTTACCAGTCCTTGTTGATACCATGGGTCCATTTCATGAGCTGAAAACCTTGTGCGTTAGGAGCATCATGCCTAGAAAATAGATGAAGCACTGCAGGAGCAGCCAGGAGGGCTTCAGTAGAGGCAAATGTAGGGGTTTCTCAGAAGTTGTGACCCATTTCTGAAGACCTTCACCTTGTAGTACAGTCACATGTGAGGGGCAGAACTTCCAGGAGTTGGTCAACAGCCATTTGGATCTTTGATGACTCTTGATTTACAGTAATTGTTTCTTGGCTAATTTGCCCAAGAGGTTTTTTTGTTGTTTTGTTTAAGGTGTTCTGTGTTACAAGCTTGCCTTTACTTATAACATCTCTATATGCCATGTATGCTATTTTAATCTGCAGAAGACTTTACAAACAGTCATGGCTGTGCAAAGCCTTCATGAGTATTCATCTTATCCTCGGTGTCTCACTGTGGAGAGAAACATGGCTTGACATCTGTGCTGTTAAAGATCTAATGTATGCTGGTTGGTTCTCTGGATAGGTGACTTGTACGGCTTGATCGCTCATAGTGTTACTTGCTACACTTTCCTTACTAGTTGTGGAGGGAGGGAACATAGAAATTGAAAGAGTTCAGAAGTTTCTTTAGCAGACATAAAGATTTGATACCCATTTTGATGAAGTTATTGTAATAGTAATACAACAAAGGATGTAGCTGGCGAAGATGGGGAAAAAAAGAAATCCCGAGAGTGTGATTTAGTCATGGGCTTGCAAGAGAAATGAAGAAAACCAAGCAGTGAGAAAGGGTCCTGTGCTGGCAGACAAATCGTCTAGACAAATAGAACTGTCATTCTATTTATCCACGTTTTTGACATCTTCCTACTTCGTGAGAATGGCAGAAGCCTTTATTAACCATCTGGAATCACAAATCTTGCCTTTTTCCCAGTATTGGGTATTTTGCAGTGCTTCACTGGGCTTCTGGATTTGAGGAAGAAAACACTTTAAACTGTTTTGTCTTCTTATCACTAGAGATATGTTTGATGTAATAAAGTATGGGAGCTATTCCATATATTCGTTGGTCCTAGTTTGAATTGTAAACCCTGATTTATGCCAACTTCCATTTGAGTATATATTTTTTGCCAAGCTTGACTACATTGCAGACTGCGTAACTTTGTGTTTAAATTTATGTCCTGTTATCATTTGCAGTACTTTTGCAAGGAAACTACCTTTCTTTTTTATTTTTAATAAAAAAGCACAAATACGTGAAAGTTGATGTTCAGCTTGTATGTATGAAACTTAGCTTGTGGTGTATTTTATGAAGTTTGAAGTAATATTTATGCAAGTAATGCAAGTACTAGAAAAAATGTGTAAATGACTGCCTAAATTTCTAAGCTTTCCCTCTGGAAATGTTGCAGATGTTATTTAATATACTCTACAAAAATCTCGTGTATTTCTGAACTTTTTTTTTTACTTCAGGAGAGAGAGAGTTTATATTGCTTGTTAACATTGAGGCAAAATGTTGGAGTTTGGAGTTGTGAGGTTTTTAATGGGTTTCCTGTTCCCATTGGATTATCTAATTGAATTTCTTGCACTTAAATTTGTACAGAAAGAAGCAGTTTCCAGAGGTGTTGATTTCCCTCATGCACTTAGATCTATTGGAGACTTCCTATAGAAAGATATTTTAGAGCAGAGACTAGTACAGGGTGACCTGTATCTGAGGGCAGGGCAAACATGGTATGTCTGTAAAGGCTAATGTAACATTCTCACTGTTATGAGGAAAAAAAAAATATTCGGTGATTGTATATAAAATAATTTCTCCTGAAGATGATATGCTTGCAAAGTTCTTGCTATGAATCTCAGGTATACACTTGGACTAGTTAGTAGGATGGCTGGACTTCAGTTAGGTGGTATTTGTCAGGTGTAATGGAATTTTCGTCTTCTACTTTTTGATAAGTGTTGTGGTTTTAATCTCTGTGGAGAAATTAATTCTATCCTAGTGAAAATGGGACAATATGGTATTCTATAATGCCATTTATAGTGCTCTAAGAAAATTTTGATTTTAAAAGTAATTTTTTAAGCTAGATTTTGTCTGTTTCCTATTTTAATACAGCTTGGCAAGGCTAAGCCTACTGTGCCTTTGGACAGATAGCAAAGATGATGAATAGCCCTAAAGTTTAGTTTTGTTTGAACAGCTGCAGAATTTCCTTTAATATGGACAGAAATATCTCTGACTAGAGTTATATTTATTTTCCCAAATAGGAAAGATGTCATTCTTCACTGGAGTGAAACATCAAATAAAACAGAATTTTGTAACCCTGTGTTAGTCTCCTGTTACATGATAACAATATAAAAAAGCTGAAGTTTCCTCTGTACCACAGGAAACAAAGCAAAGCTTTTCCGTTTTCTTGTGGATAATGTTAGACTCCATTTTTCTAAATCTGGGACATTAATTTTTTCCTTACCCCAGCTTAGGGGAGTGCGAGCTTTTATAGCATGTTATTCTCTTTTAATTTACTTACATAAGAGTGAGAAAAAAAGAGGAAATAACACTGTTTTCTTTCAGAGATTCTGAGACTTAGCACAGATTGACATTTTGAGGTGGATGTGCTGTGTTGTGCCAGAGGCACTGATCCCACAAGCAGCCATGCTGGTACCTGTTCGCAGCGCAGCACACCTGGGAGCACCTAGGTTTTCCCTTACTTGGAAACCAAGATAGAGCAAGGAAAGCTGATGTTCCCACCCTTACAGTTTTCTTCTAAAATGTAGGTCCTTGGGCATGGAATAATTTCTTTTTCCTGAAGAATGTTAATCGTGCAATCTTTTAATATTCTGATTTTTACTGCTATTTATTTTGTTATTTTGCTTTTTGATTTCTGGCACTTGCATCATAAGAAAAAATTAGTCTGCAGTTCTGAATTTGCTCTTTTGCCCTTCGGATTTTATTTTCATGACAAAATTTTCTGCCCTCTCAGAAAGTGAAGATTGTAAATAGATAATCAGTTGTATTAAAAGAAATTTAAAAATGACACAGGCTGCATTGAATGATGTTGCAGTTGTTAAGATTGGAGATTCATAATCTGTTATCTGCATGCCTTGTTTAATTTTTACCTTTGTGTTTCTTTAACAGGGTGCTGCACTTTTGATGAGCCTCTCAGTTCCTGTGGCTATAGTCAGTCAGATGATGATGATCTCAACTGGGATCAGGTGAATGCGCCGATGAAGCCGTCCTCGGGTCAAGGGATGCCATCGGGTTCGTCTTTATTTTGCTTTGTTTCTCTTTGACGTTAGATTGTGTGTTTGTCCAGCATTTATGGACAGTACTGTTCTTAAAATGCTGCTTCATCTGAGTCTATTCAAGTGGAATACTCAGATTTTCCAAGTGATTTCTATGAGGGATATTTTGCAAATCAAAGGTTTGTTTTTGTTGTGTGGGGAGTATAAAGGTTAGACAGAAGAAATAGAAACTTGGTGTTATCGGGGAAGGCTGAAAGAAAACAGAAGGGTGACATGAAAATGAATCCGAAGTAGTACTAGAAACAGGCAGACAGGACTTAGTAAGAGAGAAAAGGAAGATAGTCTTAGGTATTTTCAGTGAAAGATATAATGATCAAAATCTGTTATAAAAAAGATGGAGAGAGAAGAAGAGGTGAGCGAAAAAGCAAAGGTATCCCAAAACGAAGGGTCTCAGTGATATTATGCTCGTTGAATTTAAAAGACAGTTGTGATACTATTATTCAATGTATTTTTTGCAGTGCAGGGAGTTGCACCTTGTTCCATAGCAACAACCTGTGCAATATGCTGAACTACAAACTCACTCTAGTAATACAGTCATTACCTTAGTACTTCACCCACAGAAATATGTAAAATCTGTCCACTGGCTTTACAATATTTACTAGCCTAAAATTCACCAGTTGTTCTTTTTTCTAGTTTTTAGGTAGGCATATTACGACTTCCCCCCATGTACTGATCTCCGTTTCCTGGGATGTGATTGCTTGCAGCCCAGCTCAGCATCTCCTTTGGCTTTTATAAACTGAGCCTCAACTATTATCACCTAGAAGCAGGCAAAACAAAAAGACCACTAGATAAAATCACTGGTTGTAGCACTGTGGCACTTCTTCTGCACTAGTCTTGTAACTTAGTAAAAATATATCCATAGCACTTAAAAGCATTGCAGACATTGCATGTCCCAGTATTTCACATCCCTTTCAATGAGGTCTTTAAAGGACCCATAATATACTTAGGTGTTTATATAAGATCTCTCTTGAGAAAATGTTCCTCTCTGATTTTTGAATAAGGGAATTAGGAAATAGACAACGTGAATCTTTAGAAGTGACAGTATAAACAAAACCTGAACATATGCACTCATCGATAGTGTAGCAATAAATGGACTAATGTGTGATATGCGTAATCACCCTTAGATTGTCATTCACTTGTCAAAAAAAGGCTTTCAGTGTTCTTCACTGTAGATTTACCAGTGTCGCCCTGCGTTGTGGATGACATCTTATCTAAGGTTCATGACTGAAGTACCTTTTACACTTTGTTTCCTCTGGCAAAGGCAGGACTCCCAGCTTCAAGATCAATGTTCAGTTAATCTGAGTCCTGGCATTTGGATCATCGTGCTAGATTGAGTTCATCAACCCAGATAAAGGAGGTTCTTTCAAATTCCTTTTTAAACTGGCTTTCGTCCAGTGGTCTTGGCATATACTGCTAAACATTTTCCGAACTGTTTCATTAGTACTTGGTACTGTTGCTCAAGTTGGAGATAGCAGGCATAGTTTATCAGCCATCTTTGCTAGTTATACATTCTTTTTGTCGGTCACGCCACTGGAATTCTCTTTCTATTCCAAATTTCATTCATTACTCTCCTCACTTGGATTTGTGAAAGCAGTCGTTGGTATGTGATGTTCTGTCTTCTTGACAGATAGAAGAGGTTTAAATCTATGTTCTCTTCTCTGATGACCACACACTTCAAGATTTTTTGAGTTTTTTTTCTCAGTGGCAGGAGTCTAGACTAGGGACTGACATGTCTATAGAAGGAAAATGATATGTGTAATTTTATTTATCAGATGTCATACAACTTGTTTCTTATTTGTCATCTTGCCTTTTTATCAGAAGTCTGAAATGATGTTCTGATGATCTAGTAAAAATCAATTTAATTTGGTAACAAGTTATATTTACAGTTTAGGGAGTTTTATTTCTGCCCATAAAGGAAGTGAAATATTCTTTGGCAGCATTGGGTCAGAAGATGAACAAGTTAGTCTGAGGAGGGTTGAGGATATTAGTCCCTTAAAAGGTCAAAAACCCCTTTGAGAGGGAAAGAAATGCTCATTTTTTTTTGCAAATGAGAAGCACTGTGTCTAACGGCATGATTTAGTCAAGTGGTATCTAATTTTTCCTCATAATTTCATCTAGACAGTTTTTTCCTGTTCTTGTTCAAATCATCATCTTAATGATTTTAATTAGTTTTCAGTTAGCGTTAGCCAGAGGGTTATATGATACACTTAAAAATGATTTCCAGTAGTTTGTCAGCAGTTTCTGAGCTACGTATTTAGGAAGAAATAACTTCAGAAGATAATGAATAGAACATCTTAAATTAATGGTTTGTGGGGAATTCTTGGCTTGAAAGCAAAATGCTTTATGCAACAATGTTGTAATACTAGACTGAAACAAGAACTCTCAGTTCTGTACTCCCTTGTCAGAAGAAAAAAATTAATGCACATAACATTCCTAATTTCAGGCAACATGCTCTAGTGAGTGAGTTGATGTCGATATATAATATTTTGTATAATTTGGTGGCATTCAGGGAGAAGCACACAAGTTATGGCATTTGATTTCTTTTAATCCACATGAGAGTGCTGCGAGCATAGCTGCACTTCAGACAGATAAATATTTTGGCTTGATATGTTATTTCAGTGGGACAAAAGAAATGTCATATAAGATTCAGGGACATGTGTGCATACTTTGATGTACACACTGTTTACATGTTTGTGAATATTTGAGATCTTGTTTCAGATGAAAATTACTAAACTGTATCAAAAGTAATAGTAAGAAAATCCCAGAAGTGTTTCTTACAGTGGACTTTAATCCCTGTTGGATTGTTACTGTAGCAGAGAAATACGAAGTTACCACCAAAGTTAGTAGGGTGCTAGTGCTCTAATTTCCTTGATAAATATAAGCATGGCCTTTAATGAGTCAGTACTAATCTGAAATTGTGTTAAATGGGCCCCAAAAGCAATGACGTATATGAATTTCTGTATATATTCGTATGAATTAAATGAATGTGGTTAATCCACTGCTCTTCTGTTTCAAGTGTCCTGTGAGTCAGACGGAGTAAATGCTGTTTGGAAGAGCTGCTCTTCCGTTTTCTCAGCCTCTGTCTTCTCCTTGTCTTCCTGTTCCAAGAACGTGTATTTCACAGTTGCGAAGATAGTGTTCACAACTGTAATTACAGAAACACTTAGTCATTGTTAATGCCATCTTGCATTATCCTATGGAACACTTACAGCAGTTTGATATTAATGTATTTATATAATACAGATTTACAATTACAGCTAACTGTAAGCCCTCTAGTTGCAGTCCAATAAAAATGTCTTCAGAAGAATATGCACAAACAGTAGATTACTCTGTTGGCAAGGTGTGGGGTGCAGGACTGGCCCCCACGAGAAGAGGTCGGGGATGCCCTGTTTTGGACACATCTGGGCACAGCCACTGGACCCACCACTGGCCACATCTGAGCTCCTAGGTGCACCTCTGGGAATAGAATGTTTAGGAAAGGGTAAAAGCCACTGGGCAGCAGCGAGAGAGAGTCAGAGAAAGAAGTGAGAATATGTGAGAGAAACAGCCCTGCAGACATCCAGATCAGTGCAGAAGGAGGAGGAGAAGGTGCTCCAGGCACTGGAGCTGAGATTCCCTTGCAGACCGTGGTGCAGACCATGGTGAGGCAGCTGTGCCCTTGCAGACTGTCAGGTCCATGGTGGAACAGAGGTGCTCCTGCTGCCCGTGCATGACCCCACACCAAGAAAAGGTGGAGATTTCCTGAAGAAAACTGCATTCCATGGAGAGGAGTCCACACAGGGGCAAACTTTATCACAGGACCTGTGGCCTATGGGGTCACTGGAGTGGTACATTCCTGAAGGACTGTGTCTCATGCAAAGAGGTTATTTTGTGGGTTTTTTTTGAGATACTCAAATGCGTTGTGTTAGTTCAGATACTGCTACAGTAAGTTATCACTGACAGCGATGCAATTAGAATTTTACAGATTACTCTAAGAAATAAAAATATTGTCAGCAGTCTTCTGTATTTGTCATTGACTAGATACAATTTCTGTTTGTGGCCATGTATTTTTTTACCAAACACTGTGTTCAGTTGTGTAAAATCTTTCTGTGTTGTTTCACAGTTCCAGTTGATTCTAAAGGACAGTAGCATCATTTTTATTCGATGCAGCGGTTGGTTTGATATCTCTGAGGGGATGTCACTGCATTTGCAACGAGTCACTGGCATCGGCCTTTCATTCATTTTAAAACAGTTCAAACCCAAATATAAATCAAATCTTCACAGGCTGCCATTCATTGCATTGAAAGGATGTTTCCTGCAATGAAGCTTTCTGTGTTAAATGCAGTGCTGGTCAAAGCCAGGATGAGAATTCTCTTTGTGCTATTTGAGGTGATAATATATGATTTTCATGGCTCTATGTGATTTTTTTGAATGGCCTACTATGCTTATTTGTATTCTGAATATGTGGTGTTGCTTAATGCCTATGCAGTGTCTGCAGAAAATGCTTACAATGCTTATATTATTGTTTAAAATGGCCTTTTGATACCTAGTAACCAGACATGCAGAGCTAGCAGATATTCTATAAAAAAGGCAGTGATTCAGAGGAGTATTTAATATTATAGAATGTGAAGTAGTTCTGTGAAACATGTACATTGTTGTTTAATTGTGCATAGAAGAGTTGTGATCCATTTTAAAAGACAGATAAAGTGATCAGTTGGCAAGTGTGCAGTTCAAGCCAACTGCAATGTTTTACCGTGTAAAGTTAGCGTTCTTTGATTTTGTACTTTATCATTAAGCACATTTTAGCGCTGCATTGCATTTTTGTTGTATGTTAGCAGGGATACTTTTCTTCTGTTTGCAGAGAATTAAATACATTTCTCACTCAATCCTGTTTCCCCCATATTACTTTAAATAGCTGCATTTTTAATTCATTTGAATGCTATCAAGGGATAATATAAAGTACTATCAAGGTGTGGGAGTTGCAGCTTGTTCACTGTTTTAAAGTTAAATTTTTTCCTGGAATTTTCTACACCTGGAACAGTAGCATGTTTAGCATTTTATTGCACACCCAGGTAATAGCTGCAGCCGTTAAGGACATGCCTTTTGGCAAGCGGCTCCAGCTTCCAATTAGCTGTGTGAGTTAACACCAGTTGCTGCTAATACGGAGCAACACGGAGGGGTCAGACAGAGCAACCCACACCTGCGCAGGGAGCCAGGCAGTTCTGTGCTGCCATGGCTACGGTGCAAGCGCTGGAGGGGTTGGCTACTTTAAAACACACCTAAAGGCTTGCTGAGTGGTGGTGTGCTTAACAGGCCTGTTCAACAAGAATGACACCACCGGCTGTGTCTGAGGTGTTGTTTGTTGTATGGATCCTGTGGTCATTCTTGTAACTTCTGACCTGACTTAGAGATTTCAGCACCTGGCACAAATTCTGGGTTTATTACAAATGTTGAGCATCTGTCATACTTGCAGAGGGAAGTAAAAGATTAATCAGCATCAGAATCCTTCTTTCTGAATCACTGATGGACAACGTCCCTAGGTTGCTTAGTAGTTGAACTAGGCAAATTATTATAATGTATTTTGCCTGTGCGCCTAATTGCTTTCAGAAAATTAGTGGTAATGATTTACTTAACCCTTTTTTGTAGATGTTCTCTATATATGACTTTTAGTTTGCACTTTTTAGAACAAATAATTTTGAATATGAACGATGTGGTTTATGAAGCAATAATACCTAACGTAGATGACTGATTTGCAGATTTTTGTTTGAAGTAACAGGCTTGCTGTAGTGTTCATAACTGTAACTCTAGGACATCAGTTTTCTTGTTTTCTTATGCACTCTATCATCCATTTCATATTTGAGTGCAGAATTGCAGAACATGCTCTAAGTCATGGAATTAAGTGGGAGACACTATATTAAAAGCACCAGTAGCTGATAAAGATTTGTTCAAGATGTTCGACTAAAATCTGATGATATAATAAATTATAGCACTTTTTTAATGTTTGAGGAACTCTCCTCTTCTGTAGAAGACAGACAGAAACTACATGAAAGATCTGGGAAGTCACTTCTCATTAAATCAGAGTATTCTCAAAGCAACCTGGAAGATAAAGTTGACTGCTGAGGGTAATTCTGTGTAGCACCATGTAGTGCCACAGAGTGCTAAGCAAGTCCTCTAAACTAATTCATTTACCTTGCTGTGATTACATGTTTCCTGCTGAGGTTATATCTAACACCTGCCATCATATGCTGAGAAGCAGCTAACATAATAAGCTAGACGCTGGAGCTGGGTTTGAAATGGATTTCTTGACAACAAAAATTTTTGGGATAAGAAAATTCTTTCTTGTTAGACATCAGAAACCCAGTCTCCCTCCTCATCTTCCACCCATAGTGCTGGACACTATCCTGCTGGTTAAGTGCATCAGAATCTAGTTTCAGATTTCCCTGCTAAATTTAAAACAGAAGTACTCTGAATAACTGGGACTTAGTTTGTGTGTTTGTTTTCCCTTCCTGGACTACTCATGATAAATTCCTTCAGATGAGGTAGGAGTATGCCAACAGGAGAGAGGAAGTTAAAGAGAATCCCAACAAGAGTGAGACAAAGTGCTTCATGTTGTAAAGCCAGTAAAAAAATACTTTTCACAATTCCTTCTAGTGAACTGGCATTTTTCAAGTGGAATGTTGTCTGGAAAAGAAGAATGAAGTTACTTCTGGTAAGGGCTCTTGGTTCAAAAAAGACCACATGAAGAATGGAGATTCTCTTTCCTGGGGATATACCCGAGAAATGCAAATGAACCTCAGGAAGCTTTAATCTAGGTAGTTTGAGACTGTAGTAATATAAGCCTAGTAGCACATGCTTTAGTGTAGGGTTCCCCTGGGACTCACTCGGTGCGGAAGGCATGTTACTGCACCCTGCCATGGGTGTCTTACTGAAACCACTGCAGTTTCTGCTCCAGTTTTAGTAGACTTGTATTACTACCACTACAGTTTTTGTGCTTGTTTGCCTGGCTGTTTTCTTCTGTTGAAAAATGAAAATACTTTACCAGTTTGAGCAAAGCTGTGGCCAGTAAAAAGCCTGTGAATAAACAGCGAGTCTGAAGTTGCTCCTCTAGGAGCTGCACTCACTGCATTGCAAGATCAGGAGAAAGGAGAATAACCAGAGTATTCCTAAATAAGCTTCTTCTTGTTTAGTAATTAATCTACTGAAAAAAAAGCCTCTTAATTTCTTGCAGTCTTCAGGGCTTTTCTTTCAGTCTCATGCTTATCCCATTAGATTTCTTCTCATCCATCCTGCCCTTTAGAAACTAATAAAGAGTGGATCAAAACCTTTCCTTGCATCTGCAGGCTTTAAAGTGAGGAACGTGACTGCCTCCATTTCAGGGCCTAAGTCAGTTGTTTCCTGAGTTAGTAGTTTATCTTTTAAGACAGTTCTTCTATATGACAAGATCATAGTCATAGACATAGTGAAAATGCCAGTGAGCTGGAGACAGACTCCATGACTCCTCTTTAGGAGAGAAAATTTTACAAATTTTCAGGCAATTTTTTTTTTTTTTTTAGATTTTTTTCTGAAATGTAAGAGGAATTTCTTGTCTCAATTAGATTTTTGGGAGATTTTTTCATCCCCTTTTAGAGCACTTGATTTGTTGGCAGGCATTGGTGATTGATAGTATTGTTAGCAGGTCTAGTTGTGATTATAACAGGAGTGGCCAAAAAGTCACTGATTTGAGGCACAGGTCCTTAAGTGCTGCATGTGGCTTCAAGTGCTCCCAGATGTCTACACTTCTTGGGCTTTTGCTCCCAAGTTGAGGAAAGTCATGTGGCATTTTGTCATGTGGGAAATGTGGCAGCAGAGATAGGTTAGTGCAAAAGCAAAACGGCTGGATTGGTTTTTGTTTTGTATGTAAGGCTTCTGGTATTTGAAGCAATTTAATTTCCCAGCATTTCAGACGAAGTCTTAATCCTTTATAGTCATTTGCAGAACTCAGAGTCAGGGAAGAAGCAATTACATGAACTTCATGAACTGAATTAAAGAGCTCAATACTTTTGTTCTCAGTGTTAAAGCAATATACTTATTTCCCTCACCAGCTGACATAATGCTTTCTCTATCTAGAAGTCACATTTCCAATCAAGTGCTTTTCAGTAGCACAAAGGAAAAAAAAATTGCTATCTGGACCTCATTGAAAATGTAATGATGTACACAGTCATTTAATGAGAAAGCAGGTGCAGGTAATTATCCAAGTCATAATGTTGCAGCAGCTAATAACATCAAATATTTGTGATAATTGCAAGCAATTGATCACAGTTCTGTGCTTCTCATGTGTGACAAATTTGAAAAACACTTTTCCATACACATGTATTCATGTTAGAACATGGAAGCCACAGATGTACTTTTCTCACAAGTAGCTTCATATACTTTGATTTTGCATTAAGTTCAAAAATGTCTGTGTTCTTATTTAAATTTTTACTATTTCATTTTTCCCCATGACTTAGAGGGGAGGAATATCCTTCTGCCAAATTTGAGTTCTTGGTTCCCCCATACTCTTACAGTCTTTACCTGTTCTGGATGTCACAGTCAGCTCTTGTGTCATTACGGTTTCTGCTGGAGCACCGTGTTAAGTCCCAGTGTAGTGCAGGGGGGTTCTCCCAGTGCCTGATATATGTGCAGCTGAGCACAGTGGCACATCCCAAACTCAAGAATCAGGTGTTGTTCTTCCCAGCATGTCTGTCTCCTGCAGTTATGCAAGAAATAGATCAAAGACATAGTGACAATGGGATGATCCTTAATGTATTCCCTTACTTATATGTTGAGAGCTACAAAAGAAAGGAACGGAATGGAAATTTGCTAGAGCCAAATTTCTTTTATGCCAGGCCTGTGTGATAAGACCACTGCTCAAAGGAGTTTAGAGATGCTTCTTTCTGAGGCTTTCTCTTACATTCATATCTTACAGGTGCAAGGAAATGATGAGAACCTAAGTTGGTCAGTAGCCCTCTTTGTGCACTTGGGCTGTTGTAGAAATGAATCTGCAGAAGAGAAATTTACATTGGTCAGGCATTTGAGAAGGCTCTGGAATGGAAACAGATGGTGAAAAGGAGCAGGTTCCTGGTCCAGTCTTTTAAGTCTAACGTATTTTAGCAGTTTTCAGTTAACAGGAATCAAAGGCAATTACTGTTTGAGTGGCAGACAGCACATATGCAGTGGTTCTCACACCTTAGGAAAGGGCTGCTTAAAAGGGTGGTGTCATGATTTCTTAGAAGTGGTATCCCAAGAAGAAACTGAAAGAGAGGACAGACTTTCTGAGGAGGATTCTGGGCTCATCGGTATCTCAAATAAGGAAGCGTGCTTCTGCAGAATCTAGCAGGGGACATGAGGAAAGGGATGTAAAACTTGCTGCTTTTATTGGCGTTTCCTTATTAAGCAGCCACACATTAAATGAAACACCTTTGGAAGATCCAGGATGATAGTTGATGAGGTTCCTCTTCTGGGGAGAGCGGTTGGATATTGTGCACCTGCTCTTGAGCTAGTGCCTCTGGGAACTGATTAATCTAAAAAGCATCAGGCAGGACAAGGTGAAGATGTTACCCGAGTTTTGGAAGCTCACAGAATAGCAGCAATAGAAATGATTATGTGTCAGCAACAAAGAAGTCATCATGTTCTGGAGTAGACTTGATCAGCAACATCTTCAGGTTCCCTTCATGAGTGCACAATGTGCTATGTGAAATTTAAGGCAGCCCGTACCTTGAAATTTTACAGTGGAAGAAATTGATATACCATGTATAAAAAGATGTGTTACATCTTTCAGCAATCACATTTAGGTGTTACGTGTGCTGCGGTGTTCTTGCCATGTTTAATTTTAGCGTGAGGCACATTTGTGAAGGCAGAAAGTTGTTTGGAGAAATTTCAATTCAGGGATTTTACTTACTTGGCTTGCAAAGTGGAAGCAGCTTTATGAGTGCATGGCAGATTTTTTCGCTGCTTTTTAGTATAGCAGTAATAACAATTGTATAATTAGTAAGAATTTAATTATTATTTTAGGTATAGCAAGGAAAAGCTATATTTTGCCAGGATATATTATAGTGCCTGTTGAATTTAAATTACCCATGTTTTAGTGTGTCTACTTCCAGTTGTACATTGAAGTTTAAATAAAGCATTAAAACAGGTAATTTTAACTTCTGTGCTCGTCTGTAAAGAAGCAAAGTTCAATTAAAAAAAACCCCAAAACATTAGAATGCACACCTTTAATAATTAACGTCAATCATAAGTATTTCTATATGTAAAAACTAGATTTATATTAGGTATAGTCTTCACTGCTGCGCAGCAGAAGCAGGCTATCAGTATTTATCTAAAGGTACACATCTGTGTTAATTAACCTTGTCCAGCCTCCCCTTTAGTTTCATCATTCTTATCTCGTCTTCAAGCCTGAATGTATTGGAAATGTCTCCAACTGTTAGCTGACATTCTCAGTAGTATTAAGGTTCAGACCATGTGCATCCTTTTCTTCCAAGTTTATTCCCCTTTAGACATATGACAGAGGTCAGTTTTGCTAAACTGCAATGATTTTCTGACTCAACAGCAAGTGGATCATAAAGAAATCATCATCAAAATGTTTTATTCCTAGAATTTGAAATCTGCAGTTGTTGGGAGATGCTGAAAGATATTTAGCAAAGCACATGTGAAATTATCCTGACAGAAATAAAATGTTTTCTGGGTTTGTTTCCAATTAATGTATTTGCCTTTAAAGTTCCCGAAGAGAGCTCCTCTGAGATCTTTTATTAACCCATATTACTGGTGTTCAAATGAAAATACTCCTTTGGAAAAGCTACTAATGCTACTTTGCTACCTGTAATGTGGAAATAAAAATGCATACTGTGGTGATGCTGCTATTTATCTTTTGTATTTGTCAAATAAAGCCTATGCTGTGTAATACAGCATAAAGAATATAAAAAATATTTTGGTATAATCTCAGGTTGCCTAATTTCTTTGACTGGTAAATCTGTTGAAAAGAAAAGCATCTGAAATCATGTAACCTGAGGACACTATTTTGTGTGTTAATAGGTAGGCTGCTTTTATGATGGTGTGAATTTCCTTTATTTTACCTTTTAAGAACCCTTCAATACTGTGGTGAGGCTGAAGCCTAACAGAAGCTCTAATTTTTGTACTGTGGTTGTTAAGTGAGAGATCTTTGTAATAAAAGCAAACTTTAATTGCCAAAACACTTACTCAGTTTTGTTACTTTGAGATTCTGGAGTTTTGTTACTTCAAGATTATTTTCTTGTTCTATTCTGTAAAGTTCATGTACCATTCTCTCTTCCTGGGAGGATATATTTATTTACAAGAATTTTATTCTCTCATCCTTCTGTTTTAATCTCAGTATGTGCACGAGATTTGTGTTCTGAAAGTCTTCATAGTGCCTCTCTGAATTGTGCTGAATCCTCTAACCACACAGAGACTTTACATTTTACATCAGCTGTCATGTTTGTTTGTTATGTGCCTAATTTCTCTCTTCGCCACCTCTAACTCTCGGTTCTTTTTCTAAGCATTGTTATTTTTCACAGATTCATTTCCTAGGAAAAGCTTTGTTGGTGTACTGCATTTAAACATATCAATGATGCAGAGTCTATGGAAGTACAGACTGCTAAATTCCCTAAAGGATTCTGGGATATCCTTTTTTACCTAACAGTTCCCTGAGCTTTGCTTTGCTTTGCCTATTAAAATGTGCTCCTTTATGTTCTTCCTCGTTTGAAGAAAATTTGATGGAACACTTGAAGATAGGTCTAGAAAAGCACACACATTAATATTTATGGCTGTGTGTGTTTCGACTCCAGAAGGGCTGACTAGCAACTGGGTATAACCATGTTGATTTTCAATACATCTGCTGAGCCACAGGATATTCTGAGCAAGGTAGTTGCCTTTACTTTGAAACGAACACATGAAGAGATTCGGTTTCGCTTGGCTTCTGCATGCACAGGTGCATTACTTATATTCAAGATAAATAATATTAGTCTGCTTTTTTCCAAGGCATTCCTCAATACTTCAATACCTAATGCAAAGCTTCATAATACGTGCCTCTTTCTATGTCAAGATTAAATTGTGTAAAAGCATGTTTTTATAAACTGATAAAAGTTTTCTGCAGTTTTTTGGTTGCTAATTAATTGCAAATAGCAGATAACACCAAGTTTTGCCCTCATCTGTTATTCTGTGTCTAGAATTCTATAGTTTGTTATACATGACATGTTAATTATAGCATGGTAATTAAAATTTTAGTTACTGTTTTTCCTTGTTCAGTAAATTCTTTGTTGTGGTGTCAAAAAGTATTTTGCCTCGAATATTCTTTATGGTCTTTTACAGGAGATATATCTCATTACTGGAAATGGAATTTATAAGTAAATTTTAATTTATTTTTTTAATAGAAATGCTTTATTATAATAAGACAACACTTCCTTATGGAAGTTATGAGGACAGCATACTTAAAACTTAGAGAAGATGTTAATTGTTAGTAATGACTAAAGAAACCAACATTGTGTCCAAGGGGGGCTTAAGCAGAATTCCAGTTAATCATATCTGTTACTGCCATGGACTTCACCTGAATTTTATTTTCTTATGCTGGGCTAGATATATCCAAATGCTCGCAACTAAATTGTGCTGCACTGTACGTCGGGAACATAAGTTGTTTGTAATTCTAATTATGATGAACTTTTATGCAGAGAACATGATAAAATGATTTTTCCATGTCATTCTTTCCTCTCCTGATCTCTTACTGCTCATCCCTCTGCCTTCATACCCATTTTCAGGAATAACAAAGGCAGAGTAGCTTGTTCTGTATAGCCGTGTTACTTTAATTTGAGGGTTTGTACATTACTCTGTTACATTATAGAAATATACATTACTCTGTTACATTATAGAAATGTTACATATTTGCAATTTCACATAGTTTGTATTTTTACTTTGAGTCCCAAATCGGAATACACTTCTAATTTTATTTAAGTTCCTTTGGGAGAATGACTTTTTGTTTGTTATCTGTTTCTTTATGATGAAGACACTACATGTTTTAATATTCTGCATTTTTAGACAATAGCACTTTTAAGCATATATATTACTTCTAGTCAGTGAGAATGGAATACTCGGTTTCTTTAAAAAAAAAATAACCAAAAAGCTATAAAACCCCCCCAAACTCCAGTAAAACAAACCCAGCCTTTAAAACAATAAATGAACTACTTTCATACAAACAGTTGTATAATGAAGTAGCATATTATTTAAATACTGGCATCCTAAATATAGAACAGTTATTAAATGCTACCACACATATAGTTAAAGGGAGAGATTCAAGGCAGTAAAGCTGTGTGGTCCATATGGCTGCATTGTGGTGTAGCATGCTTTGTCCCTAAGGTGGGAGTGTTAGCTTCTCTGCCTCTATAAAACTTTTTTTCTTTTTTTTTTTTTTTGACTACTGGAGGACAGGAAAAGACTAACATGGCTTCTAGATTGTCTCAGACCACCCTGCTTTAGGGTTAGTAGCCCCTATCTTCTCAAGACTTCTTTTGTTTTGGGCACAGGCAAGGTGCCAGCTGCTGGAACAGGCTGACATCAGATCCAGCCTAGTATTGCCACAGCTGAGGTTCCAGCAGTTCCCCTCTGTATTTTGCAGTATTTCTCAACAGAGACAAGAGAGGAACTGAAACGTTGCTCAGATTTAGTGCTCAAAGGTGGGTTCTTCTTGGAGTTGTAGTCTTTTTTTATTAGCTACATCGTACTGTAAAGCAACACGTCATCGTTTAAGGGTGCAGGAAACTGAAAACTGTTTCTAAGTGTAGGAAGTTAGGTCAGAAGGAAGACAAGGGAGTACACATACTGAGTAAGATGATCTGGGGGGAAAGAGCAAATACAACATACATCTGGCAAAGGGTGCTTAGAAAATAAAATAGGAAAAGTACATATTTTATGGTCTTGTAGTAGGTACTGTCCATCAAGAATCATGCTTGAAGTCTGTTTCAAGACACCATCCAATTAATAAATATTGTCACATCTTGTGATGGGAGTCAGAAGAATCTGTTCTATAAACAAAGATCATGTTGTGGTCTGGGCGGGACAGGTCTGTAGATCTTGCTCTGTGGTCAGTAAAACTGGTAGCTGCTGGAACAGAATTTAGAAGGCAGGGGATGTATCAAAAATGAAATATCCAATAAATGTTGGAAGACTGTATGTTAACATTCATTCAAGTCTACAGCATACTAAAACTCTCAAAGCAGTTCTTTTGGGTATTTCCTGGTAGTTTCTTTTTATACTAAAGCAATATAAAGTTGAAATGAGGCCTTTCTGGGTTATGTCAAATGAATCTACCTTTCTTCATTTTGAAATGGAGTGGAATAGCTCCTGCTTTTAGAAGCCTTTCACGATTATGCTAAGCATTCACCTCCTATTTTCCTGTACTTTAAGATCATCCTTTGAAAGAAATGTGATAGGTAGGTCATACTGCTGTTACTTTCTGTGTTGGAGGTAGACCCTATCAGTTAATCCCTGTCAGTTTTCCTGGTCTGTCATTAGCATGAGATCTGTGAGAGCCATAATTTTTTTTTTTTTTCCCTAAGATAGATAAAGGATCAGCATTATCAGGGTAGGGATAGATTTCTTGCATGAGTTTTCTCACTGAAATTAATGAAATGCCTCTGTCTGTTACACTGCAAACATTAAAATGTTATGGAAATGTTTAGCTTTGCTGAACTGCGTTTGCAGAAGACCTGAAGCAATAGCTCTTTGTTTCAGTAAGTGCTATCTCACATACCAGACAGGATTTGTTAAATATCAGTGTTGCTAAGGATTTCGGTTTTTTACTAAGGTTTGTACAACTGGAGAGGAAATACAGACATTATAATTATTTCCTATGGATTAGCTAAGATGAAGCCTAGTTTTTAGGCAGTAGTTTCACACATGGTTATATTACTCTGAGCGACACCTTCCTTCCTCTGTTAGGGAGCAGCAGGGGCTGGCACTGGCTGTGCCCTTACAGGTGGGGCACAGTTCCACAGCACTTAAACGCAGCCAGCAGAGCCAGTAAGGGGAATAATGCCATGCTGGTGGAATCCAAGGGGAAGTCCCAGGTCCAGGGTCCAAGTAGAGGCCCGGAGGAGCCAAAGGAGGAGGGCCAGAGACAGAGCTGTAGACAGGCACACCTCCAGCATTGCTGGGGCACAGACTGATGGCCCAGGACTGAGCTAAAACAAGGGTACAGGGGTGGCAGGGTACAGGGTGTGACAGTAGGGCCTGGCAGTGCCTTTGGGGATCTGACACCGCCTTCTCACACATCTCCAGCAGTAAAAAAAATCACCCAAACAACAGAGAAAACAGAACATCAGTTGGGTCCTTGCTTTGGTTTATTGTGCAACCTCATAGGGCAGAAATAGGAAGGCACAGCAGAAATGTGTGAATCACTTCCAGTAGCAGTGTGGATCTGTAGGGCTTAAAAAGCAATTTGGCTACAGAGGTAGGCCTTGAAATGCTTCATAGTAGCTTCTGCATGTCTGGCTGATGCAGAAGAGATTGGGTGTCCATAATAGTTCCAACAATTTTGCCCATTTTAAAAAGAATTGAATTTAACTTCAATAAAATTTTGTACCTGGAGAAGCTAAAGGTATTGAAGGTTATGCATTTAAGAAATGTCTCCTGAGAAAAGACCTTTTCTTTCTTCTGTCAGCATGATCTTTTTTTCTGTTTGTTTAGCAAAACTGAAAAATAGTTTATTCCTGTTTTAATTAAAACAAGGGGGAAAAAAGCCCAGAAGGTGTTAGTAACAAGCTGTTTCCTGTGAATCAACCAATCAAAGTGTATTCCCTTACTAGAAGTTGATGACCTCGGTATCTTTTATGCCTGCTAATGCCAAATATTGCTTATTACTTTGTAGTAAACAGTCTTTCTGTGTCTCGCTTCTGGTAGTAATAATGAAATAGTAAAACATGTATAAATAGCATCAATGTGCCTAGTTTCAACATACCTGTCAAATAAATAATAGTACATTGTAAGCTAATTATTTGGACTCAGTACTACTTAGGGAGTTTGCTTCTGCTTTTCAGGAAGCAGGAAAATTAATTAAGGACATAGTAACCATGACTAAAAAGTTACTATTTGTTTTACTTTTCAGAACAAAATGAACTCTGTACCTCATGTTTGTGGGTGCTATGTCCACATGTGTGTTTGAGTTCTGTGTGAACTGGCAGTTACTGTCCTTGTTTCATGCCTGTCTTCTTGCATGGTAATGTACAAGCTTGTAAATATGAAAAACAGGGCAGGGGTTGAGAAAAGTGACATTGATCACTGATGGCTATTTGGGAGAATCATTTATCATGCAAGATAACTGCAAACAGCACATAGCATGGCCCTCATAAGCTAATTTCTCATTAGCTGGCAGTAATAAAATTTACCCTTTTTTTTAATCCAAGAATGTCAAATGTTTTTCCCAGAAATGAGAAACACTTCATAACAACCAGGAGGCTGTGTGGTGTCCTGCATAATTTACAGACAATCTAATTGACCTGTGCAGGTTAAGTGACTCACTTGAGATAATGAAATAGTGGCAGAATGTGAAATAAAGATGGGAAGTACTTAAGCTAGTTTATGATTCCTAACAAAATTCCTGTATTGCTTTCCACTCCAAAACACCAATGCTAACTTGAATCTGCAGTCTCAAACTTCCATTGAAATATAAAAAAACCTTACTGAAGGAGGCACTGGTAAAATACAAACTTTTTATAATGGATGTTTGCACTCAGCACCGGGTGATTACAAGGAAACGCACCAGACGCAGAGAATGTATTCCTGCATCAGATGACAGATGTTGCTGTTGCCTAGAATGTGTTGTTATCTTTCTCACTCCAGTACACTTCCAGGTGGAGTCTCTCTTTATATTAGTGCAAGGCTGGTAAAAGTCCTTCTTGTTCTTTAGGGAATTTTGTTTCAGAAAGCCTGAGCTACTCCTCTTCAGCCTCTGCTCAGAGACAGAACATTGTATGAGTGGTCTAAATATGAAAGTTTCTCTCCCGATTAATCTTATTCTACAGTAATTTATAAACAGTAATATTCTGATATTACTTGCCGAAAGTACTAAGTATATTTTTAAAAATTTCTAAGTATTATCAGGTGATGCAGATTTGTTTTGAAGACTGCTTTTGAAAAGATAGAGATTTTCTTTGGCAATTGAAATTTCTAAGTCTCCCGTTTCCAAGACTTTAATTTTAGAAACCAAGTCACCATTAAGGCGTACATGGGCACTAGTCATGCTTTTGAGCATCTTTAGGGATGATTTGGGAATCCCTTCTTACTGAGGATCAATTTAATCATTTTGAGAGTAAAATCTGTAGCATGTTTGTGTGAAAATCTGTGGAAAAACAAAGCAGAAGGATAAAGAAAATTATGTAAGTATAGAGTTTTAAGTAGACTGTTCGAAATTATCTCCACCGGATTTTCTGTTAAAATGCCAACTATTTTAAAAATAGTGAATGTTTATATTGCTCTATTACTGTATTAGCTGAGGTTTCGTGACACATCCAACCCTGAAATACTTATCTGTGCTACTGAAGTATCAGAGTCATTGTTAAGTAATTACAGTACTAAGTATCCAATTCTTCTTATTCTCAAACAACTAAAATAAAAATCTGTAATTGCTGTCCTAGCTTAGACAGATGAAAAATCATAAAAAATAGAATGGCTTCATGTTTTATGCTACAAATTTGTAAGCAAAGGCAAGCTACAGGGAAATAAGAGTTTAAATCTCCCCGTAGATATAAGCTAAATATTAGAAAATTTTAGTTATTTCTGGAGATAAGGTCTCTCTTGAAGTATAAACAATGTTTCTAAGTATTTAAGCATGTGTTATGTTGTTACAGGGAATAACAACTACTATTTTCCTCCTTTCCTCGTACTACTTTCTACTTTCCTCCTCATGCTTGATTAAAAAGTCATTTCCTGGTAATGATTTTCTTGGGTGTTTGAAAACCCTTAAGCAATATTTTTTCTCAGAAAATCTTCAGTGTTTTCAGATTTTTTTTTAATGGACTGCACTAGTGTTTCACTCTTAAAAAAAAATAAAGAGAAGGAAAAAAAATCTTTTTAGATGCCATGAAATAAAAAGAATGCTATAGAGAGTAACTGAAGTGCTCATATTTTGGCTCAATTACTGTTTTTCCATCTGCTAGAAAATCATTTGAGATTTTAAAGGTATGAAATACTATTTTTATTGTTTACTGCAGAATTAAAATCAGTACATCTAAAGAACGCTTTTCGTACAACAATTTAGGACACATAATGGGTAGGTGGGTAACTGAGGGATGTAAGGAAGTGAATGCCTTCTGTGGCTTTAAGATCCTGTTTCTGTGTTTAGATCAGGTATATGTTGCTATTTGTAGAGTTTTACTTATTTCTAATGAAGTTCAAAGGCTTCATCTACCATGTAGCAATGTCCTTGGCACCCGGGACAAACCAGACAGTACAAATGCTTATGTACATGATGCACCTACAGGTTTAGAAGCCACAATAGCTGTATCTCCCATTAATAGAAATTTAAAAATCAGAATTCAAGGCAGAGGAAACAGCAAGCTTCAACAACTAACTTCTTTAGTCTGTTAATATATTGAATGCCCCTTCAAACTGATGTAGTTGAGTAATGAGAGGAGATTGGGTTGTTGAATATTTGGTCAGGAGGAGGGTATACAGGGAGATGATCAGCAGGAAACCAAAGGGATTGATGAAGTTGACATCGATGATGGAGCAAAGAAGCTAAGTAGAATGTGGCAGGACAAAAAACTTCAGAAATTTAAAGAAAGAATTAGGTAAACTGTGAGAATCTTAGACTAGTTTTTGTAGGTGTGAAATAAATGCCAGTCATTGTTAAAAACAATAACACAGGGAGTTAGCTACAATGAATAAAACAAAAACCAAACCTACACCAACCTATGCTCTCTCAGGAATCCTAGCTTTTCATAAAACTGGTTTTTTTTCAACAACTCTCATTTTCAGAGGAATTAGGTTTGTAGAATTTTATTCTTTTCCTAGTCCTTTGTTTCCTCTTTTGCTCTTTATTCTGAAGGAATGGATAACAGTAATTATTATGGACTGCCATTGATGAGAAGTTTACTCAGAGGGTATCAAAACAGCTTTTTTTTAACCAAGTGGAAAGATTTTTAAATCAGTGAAGCAGTCTTATAAACTGTAATAATTTAAATCAATATTGTTTGAAAATATTCAGCTGGGGAAAAAAGAGCCTTTGAGAAAAAACAGAACTTCAAGATTATTCCTGTTTACTTGCTTGAGCTAGACTTTCAAAGCTGTAGGTCACTCCTGAAGTAGCCATTGTCAGAATATACCACAAAAATTTTGCCTCTGACTTCTAACAAAACCAAGGCACTCAAAATGCATTCTTCTCATCTGCTAAAGCAGGTTGAATATTAAATTATGTTAGCAATATTGCTAGACCATACAAGTCTAGGAAGTTTTGGATGAAGTTTTTATTTTAAAAAGGCAGTAAGAGCTTATCTACCATTGACCCTTTTCAATCACTGCTTTTTCACTTTCGTGGTATGACCTCTCTGAATTTTATTACTGAAATACATGAAAAGGTGATAGACTTATAAAAAGATGAGAGGAAGCAGTATATTTGTAAGACTGGACTGATTAATTCTCACTGACCTCCATTACAATAATGATATAAACCAATCCACCTACTGAAGTGATAATCAAATAGAAGTAATTAGGGTTTAATAAAAAATCTCCCTTAAATTATTCTTTCAGGAAATTAACTTACATTCTGTTAAAGCTTAGTGAGTCTTGCCTGCTGTCTCATGACAGGCCTTATCAAAAATGATGAGCAAAGAGTAGGAATAGCCTAGATGCATTTATCTAGTAATTGTTCATCATATTGCAATGTCTGTTCCGTTACAGTCTCCACAAAAAATCAAGTTTGAGTGTTAGGAAATGGGTAATGTTGCTGCCTAACTGAATTTTTTTTTTTCTTTTTAAAATAAGTACATTTGAAATGATGAAAAAAATCCCTGTGTATCTCAAGAGACTTATGTAAGCCAGTAAAAAGAGGATTCATTTTCAACAGACTTCTTTAGTTACGAAAGTTAGTATAAACTTGAAACAAAATGCAAACAGTGGTGCTCAGCTTCCTGGGCATTCACGGTGTGGTAATTCATTGTGTGCATAAACAGCATTTAGTACATATCTGTTTGTTGTGTTCCACATAGCAACTTCTGTGTCTTGGCAGGCATTTCAGAGTAGGTGTTTAAAATATCCCCACACTTAAAGTAATATCTTGACAAGAATTTTTATTCAAATGTTTTCAGTGTGTTTTTAAACCTGTCTCTGAACTTGCAGATTCCTAATTGTGCAACATGTGAAGTAGATGAACACCTGCTAGCTAAGTGTGCATTCACTTTCTAGTAGATTATTCTCGACTTTCCTCCTGTGTACAGCAGATGATAAGAAGGAATAGAAGAGTATGACAAGCGAAATAAAGACAGAGTGAGCAAGTGAGCGGTCTCAGTGTTCAGGTTAACACAGCAGATTTAGCAAACAATCCATTTTGCCTCAGGATCTGGGCTTTTCAGTTTGTTTCAGCGTGGGTGTTTTCTAAGGGGTGGTTTTGTTTATAATTTTCTCCCTTTTCTGAAGAAGGGACTTAGGATTCTTGAGGAAGCTGGAAGAGTGGGCTGCTATTTCAAAACAAGTCAACTTCCAAAGTAAAGTAACTTTAAATATATTTACAGTACCATATCTGCCATCAATTTTTAAAATTGTTAATTTTTTTATTCTTATTTTATTCTGTTTTTTTAATTTGATCTCCAGTTTGGTTTGAATATGTAACTTGGAGTCTCTATGCTTCTGTATACAAAGTACTGTCTAACATACACACATGACACTGAAAAATGGGGGCTATATTATTTTTGTCTTGACTAAGTATTAGAGTTGGAGGTATTGCTTGTAATCATAGCTGATTAAAAAAATACCTGTTTAGAAGTGAAGTTTTTAGTTTGAGTATGTTTATTTCTGCCACTGATACGATTTCCGTGGCAAATTATTCCTGGGCTGATTGCAGATAAGTCTTTAAAATTTGGTACATTTACTTGAAACTTCACAAATAAAACACTTGAAAATGTTCACGGAATTAAGGTAGCCAGGCTTCAAAGGATCGCAGCAAAAACTCCAGTGAGAATGAACTGCAAGTTTAGTTTGGTGAATCAAACCAAAATAACATTAGACTAAATAATTATAGGCAAAATAAAAAGGCAACAAGTGAGGTGAGAGAAAATAAATGCTAGAGTGTCTCAAGTAAAGCCAAGTTGCTTGCCTAAATATGAATTTATGTCACTAAGTTTTGCATTCCTGCTTTTGACACAAAGTTTTAGTCTGAATAAAACAAAAAGTGTTCATTTTACTGTAAAGGATAATTTAGTCTAGCAGTTATTCACTCTAAAATTTTCATTTTCCTTTAATATTTTAATGTAATCTGTTCCATTATGATAATGTTTTATAACAGAATTTTTGTGCCATAAAATGTTGTTGAAGTATAGCTTATTTGGTTATATGAAACAGGCTTTGAACATAATGCCAATAAAAGGTCTGTAGTACTTCAGAAAATACATTTATAAGGGCTCATGTTTGCAGACAAGGAACGGAAGTTTAATGGAATCGAGACTTCGATTACAGTCAGACACAGTAAATATGTCAGTTTGGAAGCTGATTTTTTTTTATTAAATGTTTTAAATACAGAAACATCCCTTGGTGAGTGGTTTGATGTGCACCCAAACTGTTGCCTACACTGCTTGTTTTCATGGTTACCTTGGTACGAGGCTCAGCTTAAGGTTGCCTGCTTGTGCACAGCAACTTGTGCTTAGTGTCAGGGGGCCACAAATAAGAAGCTGTTGACGTAGAACAAGTTAGTGATGAGTGACAGGCAGGAGCATTAAGGTGTATGTGTTTGTGGTAAAACCTACCTGGCTGTGCCGTGGTCAGCCTTTACCTTCCTGCTGCAGGAGCATCGCAGCCGGGATGGGTTCCTGTGACACTGGGCTGGTATGGAGTTCTCCGTGCCCTTCATACGGGGAAAAAAACCCATTTGAAATGGGGATTTAAAAAAAAAAAAGAAGAATTAGCAGAATATGTATAACATCCTGGAAGTGGGGAAGGATAGCAGTGAATGCACCATGTGTAATGTGACAATCTTTCCTGGTCTTAGCTGTTGGCTGAGGGCCCTTTGATATGGCCCATGTCCCATTTCCTTCCCTGCCCGCCTGACGGTGAGGATCCATCCCCTCTTCTCCCTGTGTCCCGTTGGCAGATGTTGTTTGCACCTGCTTTGGGCTCCTGGCTGCCCACCCTGCTCTCTTGGGGAATATGGCCCTGTTGGGAGCCTCCTCTGCCCGCCCAACAGCCAGGCACAGCTTGGCAGGGGCAGCCAGCACAGGGAAGGGACAGAGCCGTGGCTGCGAACTGCAGCCTGAGTCTTCATGGGAGACACCTCTGGAAGCTTCAGTGGGGAGTGACACGTCTCCATGAGTAGCGCAGAGAAGCGTGATGGGTCATGAGGATGTCATGCCAAAAGGACTGCAGAAAAGAGTAGGGTGATAGAAAAAAACTAATTTTAGTTTCCTAGTTTTCGTTTGACTGATATGCAGTTAAATCCAGGGGATTCTTGCTGGCCTGTCCAAGTTTTGGCCTAGAAGCTTTTAAACGTTAGACGAAGTCAGCAAAGAAGAAAAGTGCAGAGCATTTGTTTTCGTTTGATTGTTCTTTATTCTGCAGCCTATTTTAAATACATGTAAACACATATTCCCCTTTCACCGTAGTGAAAACACTTACTTGGCCGTCTCTTCCCTTTAAAATCACTCACGTGCCTGAATATTAACTTCTGGATTAAATTCTGGGCTACAAAAAAAGTCAAGAGTTTAAGTCAGTGTTGTCCAAACTTTTTTTGCTTGAGCACTGCTACAGATCCTTAAATTTTCTTGCAGACCACCAGCCACCTTTAGTATAAAATTTAATTTTTGAAAATTGTGTGCTTTAATACAATGGCATTTCAATTACCAATTTTTAATAAAGCTGTGAAATGTCAGGTTCCTGCAATAGCAGGATCTCAGAACTCCAGAAGGCATCCTGCAGAAATATTATGCATGTACCTTCTGAATTTTTAATCCTCTTGAAGACAAATTAAGTATCTAAGTGCTTTCCTGAATGGTACTTAAGCACATCATTAAGCCCTTGTGTTAATTAGAGTCTTATGCTTTCCTTTTTCAAAAAAAACCACCCTGATTCTGTTGTTCTCTTGAATGACAATCTCAGTTCCTGGGATTGTGAGTCATGGAATCTGGAAGGCTTATTTCAGTGGTGAATCAGGCCCAAATTAATATCTTTAATGCATCTGTAGCAGATGAGAACTTGAAAATAAGTACATTAAACAGTATCCTCCATGAGAACTGCTCAGGAAAAAAGCCCAACATGAAGTTCATTCGGTAAATATGTTAACCATTATGTACACCAGTTAAATGCTTTAGAGATGTTTTCTTATGTATTTAAGGTGGATACAAGTGGAGACTAACTAGGACATAGAAAATAGCCATAGTAGTACAAGACTTAAAACCAGTTCCATCTGGGGCTTGGAAAAAGTCTCTTTAAAAGAATGAGAAGCGAAATTCCCAGTTTATCAGTGTGCAAATGGCTTTGGGAAGTCTGCCGGTTGCCACAGTGAAGGAAATTATTGTGTGAATAAACACAGATAAATTGGCAACCTGCACAGTATTCATTCTTTGTGATGTAGTTTGTGACGTAATCTCTTCTAGATAAGAGCCTTTAAAGATAGATTGTACTGTAGTGGTTACCATGTCAAGAATAAAATAGCCGACAATAAGTATTTTTTCTTCCTGCCAAGAAGGTCTTTTTTGCAAAAAGAGGTTTATTTTAGAGCTGATATTATGTTGAACGAATAGTTTAATATATTCTTTAAGGAAAGACAGTCTTTATGCTTTAAATATTTTTTTTAATTTGTCACGTAGTGAAACCCTTTTACATAACTTACACCTTGCATAACAAATACCTCTGTATATGCTTGCTTTAGAATTTGGAAATCAGGTAAGAAAAAACAAATCTCAATTCTTAAGATATGTCATTCTTCTCTTTGTGGTTGCTAAGTGTAACAGGATCCCTAAGAGGAGAAAACCTAAGTGAAATATGGCTTTTTGTACCAATTTGTAGAAAATGCTGTCAGCTGCTTTTGTGGCGAGGGTATAGGTGCATTTAAAAATAAAAAAGGAAAGAAATTGAGAAATAGAGGTGTAATGGCTCTCTAATTCCTGTACAAAGCCCAACTAAGGCAATATTCCAAGCTGATAAATGCACACACAGGCATGTGTAAATCTTGGTGTAGACTAGTGTTAAATTTCATTTTAAAGGTAGACTGAATTCATGGTGGTGGGAGTTTTTTGTTTGGTTTGTGATTTCTTTAAGATGGAAGTAAGAGCCCCAACTGGATATGCTATTCCATCAGTTTTAAAGCTTTCATGTTGTTACAGTATAGGTTGACTAAAGTGTATAACTTCACCTGCAGAAAGTGCAGTAGCTGATCCATTAAGGCTTAAAGTGTCCTGTAGTTGCCATGGGGTGCGTGTGCGTCTTTGTGCTGGTATAACAATGATTTCCTGTGGGACATGAGCTCAAGAGTAAAGGTCCTGAGCCATCCTGTTGCTCATCAGTGAAACACAGGCCCTGATGTACTTAAAATTTTACTCAGCAAGTCTTGTCTAAGGTCTCTGAAGTGTTTCTGTGGAAGAAAAATGCTGTGAATACTAATCTGAAGTAATTTGTAGTTTAACTGGGGAAGAAAGCCCGCTGCTTGTGGTTTGGAGTCTCAATGAGTGATTCAATTTAGAAAAACAGAGCATTAAAGTATGTTTTAGGGAAGCCACTCTGATTGTAATTATACTGGTGAGCTTCTAATTTCTGAGCAAGATTTTTTTATGTGGAAGTAAAAGAATTGAAGTGACACATGGCCCATGCTAAGGGAGTTGTCAGATGAGTGTATTGAACAGATGAGACAAAGATGGTTGCTTTGATTCAAAAGAGAAGGGTAGAATAAAAACAAAACAATGCCACAGATCTACAGTAGATGACAGTGCGATGTTTAATGTACTCTTTTGAATAAATAAGGAAGATTTCTTGTGAGTTATCTTTATTCACACTCATGAAACCAGGAGTAAATTACTCCAGTAACAGTTAAGCCCTTGAGGCTAATATGCTTCTAAAATTACTGATATGTCCAGCAGGATTTCAGAAGGCTCTCTATTGTTGTGGGATTTAGTGCCATAGGCAATATAGTAGTTTTTGTTTTCTGCCTTACAGATCCGTGAAAAACTGTCAGACATTTGAGTGAAATTCAAAAGATGCATATCATTTGCATGTGGTGTGTTACTGCAGGTACTAAGCGGTGCAACAAATTAGTGGCAGTTTACACACCTGATAGTATTACGATGACAATTTGCTTTTATCAGGAGTTAGGAAATTAGTAATCAGCCAGGTGGCAGAATGGTTTCCAGGAAACACCTTGTGAAGAAAGTACAATGACAGTCAGCTTTTAAATGAAAAGTAACTTATTGCTTGGGTGATCTAGAATTGGAAGAGTATACATAGGTGTGATCATTAGTCAAACATTAACCTAGCAACCTAAAGCTGAAAGAAAATCGTATCTCTGTAAAAGTTGTAAAGCTCGCTGTCTTTGGGCCTTCAGAAGCTTTTTATATTAACCTCTATGTTTAACAAACCTTTCAGGCTGTCGCTGGGAAGGGAGAAGAGCACCAGTAGCACTTAACCTTCTGTTCTTGGAGATGGTCCTTTTCAGATAAGAGTAACATGCAGGATCAAGCCACGTTCCCCCTCTCTCCCACCTTTCTACATTTACTTCCCCGAAGCTTTTATCTGAAAAGTAACTGGTTTACCCTAGGAGCTCCCCTGAAGCATGTTAAAGCTGGTTCCTGCTTATCTCCTGAGTATTGTTTCTTAAATGTTGAATTGCATGGTTGAATGGTTTACAAAAATAATCACTAATGTTATTGGCGGTGCAGCAAAGAGAATGTGCTTAGAAAAGAAAGGAGAGTTTCTGGGCGGCAGCAGTAATTGTTAGCATGTGCTGGTTAGTTTTACAGATATTTATCTTCTGTGACAGAGCAACTTGTCTCATGCTTTGAATGCAAAGTTATAATAAAATGTGAGTTGATAGGATAAGCGACTCATTGGAAAACACAGCTTGCCATTTTGTGTGCTGCTCTCACTGCATGTGCAGCTGTTAATGTGGGGACGAAAGGCAGGAGTCAGGTTGGATTTGGAAGGAGCAAGCATGGGAGAGATAGAGGGATAAAGGGATAAAAGAGTCTCAGCTTGTGTATCTGACTGCTCAGTATGCTGGTGAGACTCTGCCTAATGCTTAATTACTGCGATCTATCCTGTGTTCTTACTAAACCCAGTTTCTACCATCTTGTCCGTGGATGCACTCAGATCTTCACTGTGTGTGTGAATGCTTATAAACTTCAAACCAAGCTAACCAGAGAGTGGGAGAAGAGATTTGAGTGCCAGGAGCTGCTGTGGGACCATGAAAGTCAGGGGCTTTGGGGTGTGGGGCCAGAGCCTGGAGAGGAGCAGGGTGTGGGTTCCTCTAGCAGTGTGAGATTCCCCTGGGCTAGAGAGGAGGAACAGGGCAGGGCTGTCAGTGCTTTATGTGTGAGTGCTCGGTGTGTTCACAGGGATGCTGATAAAGACACTGTTTTTCTGTCTGTATTTGATCTGTCAGGCCATCTCTCTCTAGCTGTGTGTCTGTCTCCCAGTGTTGGGAACACCACCGGCTGGATCTGGGGATGTGGAACTGTAGCAGCCCTGTGTCTGTCAGGCAGGGAGATGAAGACGCACCCTGGTTCCTGAGAGTAGCCTAGATTTGGCTACTCAGATGCTTTGTGGGGTTTTTTTGCCAGTGTTTGTATAATTTCAGTTTTTCCCAAAAGCAGTTTTACATCTGTTCTTACATCCTTGTTAAGGAAGTTAAACAGCACCTAGTTTAACAGCGGTGCGAAAAATCCCGCTAGCAGAACCTCACCCGTGTTTACTAGGATTTCTTCATTAACAGTTGCTTCAGTTATTCAGCTTTTAATACATTTGATGTGTTCTCTTATGCTGCTCTAATCAATTCACTTACTATGTTAAGCACTTCATAGAAGTCTTACATCTTTGGCTGCCGTAGTTTCAGCAGTACTTGCATTCTCCTTCAACTGTACACCCAAGGGTTTGCTTTTTGCTTTTTTTTTTTAGCAAGTCCCATTTGTCTGTTACAATGTTGATTGTTACTATTCCTATCCTTACCCTTTAATCCTTTATGTACCACATCCTGTATTTTGACTTCCCTTACTTTTGTTCAGGGTAGATCTAGCAGATGTGTCTAGCAGACCTCTTCCAATCTCATTGCAGGTACACAGGCTAAACAATCAGCCAGTAGAGCTGTGCCCTACTAGGAACAAACAAGGCAAGGAAACATCTGTGAATGTAGCCTCTGAGGCAGGGAGAGAGCTTTTGTGCTGAACAAATTCTATTCTGTTTGTGACGTTCGAAACTTCGTCTCATTTCCTTGAAAACAGAAGGGTCATGCAAAAAATTCTTCATGCACATACTGTCATTCTGTGTGTGACAATGAGTGGTTTAAGGTGTCTTTTAAAATCATTTTTTGTATGTATGTTAGATGCTGTGGTAAAGTCCATGGTTGGTAACTGCCTGCTTTTTGGTTAGAGGAAGTTCTCAGAAGGGGAGAAGAGAATTTCTTGTTTGAGAGCACCTGGCCATGGGAGAAGCTTTTCCAGGGAGCAGTAGGATAGGCAGTAATAGATGTGCTGACTGGAGAGCACGCACTTGGGAAGTTTTCTTAGAGCAATGGGGAAGAAGCACAAAACTAGGCCAGACATGATGAGAAGAGGGAAGATTTTTCTGTTAATCCAGAGGAGAACAAGTAGAGTTTGTTGAATCCATAAAGACTATTGAAGATTGCTAGTGTGCCAAGCAGGTCTGGAGGAAAAGGGCCCTTGTTACGAGGACACAGTTGGGCAGAAAAGGTATTTGTTTTCAAATGGCTGTATTTTACCTCTCTCTCTCAAAAGAATCTGGGTTTTCAGACAGAAGACAGTTTTTCAAGTTTATGTTCTAATAAAATATCATTCTTTCAACTCTTTTTGGTATTTTTTGGTGTGTTCACTTTAAAGAAAAGGTGCAGACAGATCTGTCTCAAAGCTCTGGCATGCTTGAAATCCAGCCATAGCATAAAAGTTAAAAGATGTTATAGCTGGTAAAATATATTAGGTCACCTCTAAAGAAATCCAGCTGACTGCATCATGAGGACTCTTGGGAGCATTTGAAGAAAGCTTTGCATACCTTCTGTGGGAAGCTTTCTGTTGTGAGTGTGTTGTATAAATCAGTACTCAGTTTTAGCAGTTTGTAGCACAGTTCTCACTGGCTGTAGAAGATACTGGTGAAGCTGCAGAGCATATTGATAGGCCAAATGTGGGGTGACAGAAATGAAAAAAGAACATTGCCCTGCACCAGACTTTGCTCTTTGAAGCCGAAAAGGAGCACAGTTCCTTTAAAAGTGAAAAACTCTCCCAAGTAGTTGTACACTTTGGCTGATGCGGGTTTTCTGAGTGACTGGGGCTGGTAAGGCAGCCTTCTGCCTGTGGTAGTACTGCTCTGCTGCCTCAGGCCTGGGCTGCATCTAAGGTGGCTCTCCAGGGACAAGAGGAGTAGCACAATTCCTTGGAGATTCCACAGTCTGCACCACACCTGACCTTCCTTATTAAACAGAGGGAGAATTACCTTGTAGACGCATTTCCTTTTATTCAGGGAAGTCAGGTTTCCTCTCACAAACAAGTAAACAAATAAACTAACCAAACAGAAAACTTTCCAGTTGTGTTCATGAGTGGAATTGCAGTTCAAATGTGATCCCTTTTCCCTGCCCTTCAGAAGGTTTTATACAAACCTAGCATTAACTTTGTTCCATATCAACAATATTCTAGTCTTTTTCCAACCTAAATGATTCCATGATACTTGGACTTTGGAAAGAGCCAAATATTGTCCTATAATTACTTTCAATTAATTTCAGTTAATTGTTTCAAGTATATATACCTATTCTCTGCTTTAGAGTACTCAACCAGAATTTGCCTGTTCCAGACCTGGGGAGATGCTGCTGGAAAGCTTTGTGTTTTAAAACTCTCCTTGGGTCTGGGACTGCCCGTCCTCAAGTCTTACCTTACTTTGATTTCTGTTTTTCCTAAAATACAATGATTGCTTCAGAAGTTGAATTTGAAACTTGAGACAACTCTCTCAGAATTTATGCGCACGCAGTTGTTTTCTCTAATAACTTGTGAACTTTGTATGGCCCTACTATACATTGCTTGCTTTTTTGCAAAAAGGTAATATTAGTTATATAATAAGTAGCCTTCAAAATGTCAGTATAGAGTTTGAAAACAGAATAGTCATGAAGAAAACAGAAAAACAGATTACTAGATGAATAGTCAAAATCATTAACTATTGAAAAAGCTTGAAAAAAACCCCAGCATTCGTCAGAAAGCAGGGTTTGTTTTTTTTATACTGGCTATTGGAAAAGGGGCTGCAAAAAATACAGGATTCAGAAATACATGATTTCATGTTTGAGCTTGATCAAAGCAATTTCTAGCAAAGTAATGGGAGATGTGTCTATGCATATGAGATGAGGAAGAATTTTAGGAATTGAATTTAGTGAAAGAATTATAAGGCTTATTGGTCTTATTAATTGTTCTGCTAAAACGAAGATGGCATTATGGGTAGAGGTGAATTGATCTTTTTAAAAAAAGACTTAAAATGGATTTTTAATGGATTTTTTTCAAGAGTTTGAATAGTTGCAAATTTGGAAAATAAACAGCTTGAAAGTTGAGATTAATGATGTTTTTAGGATGGGTAATTAATAATGATTGAAATTACCGTGTTAAATTTAATATGAGTACATATTGCTCAAAAGAAGACTTAAAATTCACCTGGAGACAGTGATGCTTTGTAAGTTAATGAGCAGAACTGATGGATGTTAGCTGAGGCACTGAAGGGAAGACTCTCAGCTGGTGTATTTTGGGACACCTCTTTCTGTCAGTTCAGGGGTGCAAGCGGCTCTGAAGTTTGTGTGAACATACCTACTTGGTGATGTCTGGAAGTGGTGCATTTGAATGAAAGTTCCAGCTTCTTTAGGTAGTGCTAGTTATGCTTTGAGAGTTTTCTCAAATTACAGCAGCCTTGTAATTTTCAAATGTTACCTGAAAATATATTTTCCTTTTTCTGTAATATTAGTTAATAGTAAGAAAAAACACTGAAGACAAAACCTGTTTCGTTTGCAAGCTTTGGGAGTTAAAGTGCAAGGTGGACTGTTACTAAATTCGGGTCCTCTGCTTTCTGCAGTGCTTCCAAGGTGGACTATATACATGTTTGTTTATGAAATACAGTAAATAAAAGAACACTTATATTAAGTTTTCCTTGTCTGAAAGTGGTACTCATTATGCTTGAGCCTTACAATTCATCTGCTCATGCTCAGCAGTTCCAGTGTCTTGAACAGTTCCACACTTAGTCTTGGGTGCTCAGATAGTCACAATCTCTTGTGAGTGATGGCTTTAGGGTTGACTGGCATTTAGGGAGTCCTGTTTTGCTAAAAAAAGTAACTTTTTGTATGTGCCTTCCAATCCGAGCCTTTCTATGATTCTGTGAACTGCCTAGTCACAGTATTTTTGAGACCTTCCTTCACCTGAAGGGTGTTTTGTTAATAAAGTAGTACACAGAATATCTGTTCTTAAAATCAGACTTTTTTTCCTCTCATCATTTAGCACATTTTTCAAATATTGAGGGTCAAAATTAACCAATAGTGATGCCAAAATAAGTTAAATACCATTACTTTAAAAAAAATATTTATTAGGAAGACTAATAATTTGTCCTCAGTCGTGTAAGACTGGTGAAAAATCAACAAGCTTTCTTTGCTCACTAGTCACATTTTCTTCATGCATGAAAAATGATACTGCATTCAATTTCATTGTATTTGATATTCCCAACATAAAAAGTATCTCTTAACAAGGTGAGGTTACATGGTGAAAACTTGCAGAAGTGACTGGAAAATCTCTCTTGTGCCATTCCCATCATTTTTTGTAGGACAGTATGTTGCTTTTCCAGTTGTCAGATTTTATTTTTAAACTTTTTTTTTCTGGTTTTCTGCCACTCTATATTTGAGCATCTTTTAGTGTCCAGTATTTCGCAGAAAATTTCCGTTTATGCTAATGAGAATTACCAGGATATTAAATTGCCCATATACTCTGGAGAAAATCTGTATTTTCTTTTTTCAAGTATTGCATCTTCTTAGAATTAATATTTACATGAACTAAATATTTGCTGAATTACTGCTGAACCATTTTTCAGTGAGGAATTGTAAACAACAACAGTGACTTTAGGAAGGTCACCGCTTTGTTGATTTAAACTCCTTAGCTAAAATGATGAAATACAAGTGATTCAGCAAGGTTTGGACTAAAGAAGCCTGAATTTAATGAATGATGAGCACCAACATTAGGTTTTGGTACATTGCATGTAGTGCCTAAACACAGCCGAAAAGAGTAAACCCAAGTAAATCCCATTTAAACTTTTTGGCTGAGGAAATTATAATCATCCATGTGTTTAAACATGGAAGTACATTTAGGGAATGTAAATACATGTGATAAAAAGAGTGTATTTATAGTAAGATGTGCACTTGCTATTTCTTTTTAGGAATGAGTACTCAGTTGATTATCATTTTACATGTTTTCTTGTGGAATCCTTCTAATCTGGCAGATAACTGTTTCCTAGTACAGATACCAGTGCATAGTTTCAGATATTTTTTATATGTATTTCTTACGTGCCCCGGTATATAATAAGCTGTTCTGGAGAACTGATCCACTGTCAGAAAGTATGCTGTGGGGATTTTTGTCCTTTGTTTGTTTGATTGATAGTTTCCATGTAAAAAAGCTTGCCAGTAAATTTTTAGTGAATTCATGAATGCTTCAAGTATTGCTCTTATAATTTAGCAAATTATACCTATTTTAAGGAGTTTATATTTTAAATGTAAATAAACTAATAGAATGGCAGAGCATGTACTGATGGATGGAAGGAATATTAGTTTCTTTCCTGCCTGTTTTAAGAAAAAAAAAGCATATTCAGTGACTTCTGTTTATGTTACTAACGAATAAGGATTTGTCCCAATATGTTATAGTAACAAACAGACTGTGAATTAAATATGGAGTAACACCTTTTAGGAAGTAAAATATTTATATTCCTTTGTATTATAAGTAAGTTCCATTTTTGTCAATTTTATGAACCTGTCTAGAAAAGAAGTATATACATAAAATATGTATATATTATGTAAAAATATAAATTATGATAAATAATTCAAATTCAACTGCAAAACTATTATTATTGAATAGTTAAGCCTATTTAACATGAAGATGCAGTCTGGACAAAGGTTATCCGACATTCCATTTCAAGAAAGGACTTGCATCTCATTAAAAGGTATTGTCACCCATCAAAGTAAGAAAAAGAAAAAAAATTAAAACTTGATTTCTAATAACTATGTGACAAATGTGTGTGCATTTATTTTTTTATAAGAACACTTAGCTATGCATTTGTAGCAGGGAACTATAACATATCCATTTCCGGACTTAGGAAAAATGCAGGGTTTAAATTATTTCATGCATTTTATTGATATGTTTTCTTTCCAGAGTAGATACTGAATTTTATTTCCCTCTATGATATCATAGGTTATCTGTTCATAGAATTATTTTCATTTGTTCAACCCAGAAATATGAATGTCTCAGAAATCATGTTGTATTTTCCTAACGTGTGTAAAGTCTTTCAGATTCCTTAGTTCTGCAACATGATTATTTTGAAGGTACACTTCAATGAAACACATTAATAGGCACTGAAAAATAGAGTATAAATTGACTAGCTCCTCATGTGAGAGTTGTTTGAATGTAATTTATTTGAATACTTTTACATTTCTTGTCATTTGTTGTTTTAAGTTGTGTCCATAATACAAAATTCACCCCCACTCTTTTTTTTTACCTGTAAAGCTTACTGGTTAACTTGTATTTGCATTTGTTCATTCTTTTGTCAGCTTTTGAGGACAGAGGACAATGGTCACACTTAGTCAAATAGATACCTTGTGATTAGCTAGAGGAAGGCTAAGGAATTGAGAACATTCTAGACTGTCTGTATCACATACTGCACCCAACCATCTGAACACATAAAGTTCTTTTAAATTTCATTGTGACTCTTGTGGTGGATTGACCCTGGCTGGACACCAAGTGTGCTCCCCTTCATCCTGATCTCGACTTCACTCCTTAATTTTCTCTCTCTCCTCCCTCCCAGCAACGCAGAGGGGCAGGAAATGGGTCAGTTCACCACACGTTGTCTCTGCCACTCCTTCGTCATCAAGAGTAGGGGTCCTTGCAGTCTTCTGCTCTGGCATGGGATCTCTTCCCACAGGATGCAGTCCTGCAGGCACAGATTGCTCCAGCATGGGTACCACACCAGGTCACGAGTCCTGCCAGTAAACCTGCTCCAGTATGGACTTCCCACAAAGTCATGGTCTCCTTTGGCCATCCGGTTGATTTGGTGTGAGGCCCTCCACAGGCTACAGGTGAATCTCTGCTCCATCTGTGGACTCCATGAGCTTCAGGGGCCAGCCTGGCTCACTGTGGTCTGCACCCAGGCTGCTGGGGAATCTCAGCTCCAGTGCCTGGAGCACTTCCTCCCCTTCCTTCTTCACTGACCTTGGTGGCTGCAGGGGTGTGTCTCTCACATATTCTCATTCCTCTCTTCAGCTGCCACTTTGAAGTTTTCTTTTTTCCCACCTTTCTAATTCCCTTATCCCAGAGGCACTACCACCGTCACTGATGGGCTTGGCTTTGGCCAGCGGTGCGGCTGCCTTGGAGCTGACCGGCACTGGCTCTGTAGGACACGTGGGGAAGCTTCTCACAAGAAGCCGCTCCTGTAGCTCCCCCACTACCAGAGCCTTGCCAGGCAAACCCAACAGAGACTTTGCCTATGGAAGCACTGTCGTAGGTTGGACGCTGGCCAAAGGCCAGTGCATTCATGAAAAATTATGTATTCATTTTCCTCTGTTATGGTTGAGCAGAGGAGGGGAAAGAAGAATTTTAAAAAACTTCATGGGGTTGAGATAAAGATTAGGAGAAAATACATTAAGGGGCGAAACAGGCTCAAGACTTTAAGAAAGTACAAAGAAAAATTTATTAACAGAATAAAACGAGGGTAATGAGAATGAATATAAACCTTTAGAACACCTTCCCCCCCNACCCTTCCGACTTTCTTCCCATCGACAGTGCAGGGAGACAAAACATGGGGGTTGTTTTGGTCAGTTTGTCACCCTTAAAAAAAGGGTAAATTTTCTTTCAGTTCATTTAGGGAGAGGAGTTACTTTTGTTATGCCATGGGGTTCTTCCCACAGGAGACAGTTCTTTGTAAACTTTTTCCCGCGTGGTTCAAAATCTCACAAGAACAGTCCCGCCCCAAAACCTGCTGCAATGCGAGGCCCTCCCACAAGCAAAAGCAGTCTTCCCACAACTGCTTTTTCCCTCGTGGGCCAAGAAGTTCATGGGGTACAGTCTTTTAAGGATGTGCTGTCTTAATATAAAAGCAAAAGTCTACTTCTTTCTCTGTAGGCAAGGGTTCTCTCTCTCTGTCCAAGCCTTTCACCAGATCATAGCTTCTCAGCATTTACACACTCCAATGTGAGAACCATTCTTCTCATGGGCTGCGGATGATTTTTTGCATCCTCCCATGCACATCATGAATTATAGGAAAATAGTTTCGTTATATCAATAGTCCTCGTCACAGCTAATAGAAGAATCTCATCTCCGATGCTCAGAGCACCTCCTCCTCCCTGCTTTGTACTGATCTTGGTGTTACCATGTTGTTCTCTTCACGTATTTCACATTTTCCTTTCTCTGACTCAGGGGAGAATTGATGTTTGTAGGTTTATTGGTTCTGATGTTTTATCAATTGGAAAGTTTTTTATAGAGATCTGTAACATTGAAAAGTTAATTCTGATCAGGCTCAGCATCGAACAGGTATACGCCATGTCGTTGACTGTTGGTTATGTGGTCTCCGCTGGCACCGCACCGGCCGCCGTGGCATTGGCTCCATTTAATGCTTCTCTTCATGGGAGGCGCCGGAAAGGAGAAGCTGCTGCCGCTTTTGTTCCTCTGCTTGAGTGTGGCAGGTTAGAAGTCCATCGCTGGCCATGTCAAGATGGCAGCGGCCGCATGGCTGCTCTGGCCCCGGCCGCTCCCAGCCGTGGGCCATAGGACCGCGCCTGGCTCTGACCGTGCAGCTGTTCTTGATGCCGGGATGGCTCCCCTTGCCCCCAGCGGCAGGATCTCAGTGGCCGCGCCAGGAAGAGCCAGGATGGGGCCTGGCGGGGCCGGCCATTACCTCCCCCCCGAGAGGGGCAGGAAGAAAGAGAGCTTCCCACGTTTTTCCCTTCCTTAAATATGTTATCGTAGAGGCGTTATCAGTTGTCTAGTTGGTTTAGTAGAATGTCTGTCCTCAGAGCCAGCCAGTGATTGGCTTATCCAGGCACGGAGGAAGTTTCCGGTAGCTTCTCACAGAGAGTCACTTCCGTGGCTGCCCGTTTTCCCTCCTCACCAAAAGTCAACCCATACAAAACCATCACAAGCACTCAGATAGTTGAGACCTACAGTTGATTCTGTACTACCATCTGTAGATTTATTGCAGGGCAGATTGCTTCAGCGTCTGGGGTGTTTTGTCTCTTTCCTTCCCCATCTGTAGAATAAAGGTTGTAATATTTACTAGCTTTACAAAAGAGTTTTGAGATTCTGCAAAAGTAATTTGCGATTAAATACCTACCAAATACAAATTGCTCTTATGTTAGTAGAAGCAAAGAAAAACGGTTACGTTATTATTAATTTTTAATTATGCTTTAGTTATAGATATTACCATATTAGGAAGAGAAAAATAAGGAAGAAATTGAATCAGTCACTTTGTTTTTGCAGGTTCTTTCATGCTGGTGAATACATCTGGGAGATTTGCGGGACAGAAAGCTCACCTCCTGATGCCCCATCTGAAAGAAAATGATACACATTGTATTGATTTTCACTATTATGTTTCAAGCAAGAGTGGAGCTAGCCCTGGCACTTTGAATGTATATGTGAAGGTTAATGATGGTCCTATTGGTAACCCAGTCTGGAACACATCTATCACTGCCACTTGGAACAGAGCAGAACTGGCAATTAGTACTTTCTGGCCCAATTTTTATCAGGTATGTTTTACTTTTTATGAAATTTCGTTTCTCATAATAGACATCTGGTTCTTAATCATCATTTTAACTTTAAATCAAAATACCTTTCAGTATGTCTAGTTGATCTTTATCTTAATTACATTTTTGTACATGATGCTAAATGATTGTTTGTACATACATATGGCTGTGTTTATATGTTTACGTATATTTATAGAAGTGTATGAAATGCACACATGCTTTAAATGTGGATGAACTAATTATGTTGAAAAAAATCTAGAAATTTTGCCATTGATTTCAGTCAATTAACTCTGTTTCTCTGTAATAAATTTGCTCGTTCTTTCAGTTCATTAGGGATGCCGGAATTGAATGCCAATAGATTTTATTACAGTACAGTCTACAAGTTTGATTTAGATCAGCAATACTTGTTGCTTTAGAACCAGCAGAATCCATTGAATCCTCAGTTCAAGTCTTCACTCTGAATGCAATATCCGTTTGTTCTGTCCAGTAGTAAATATAAATATAATAGTAGCTGTCATAGGACTGGGATTCTGATTGCATCCTAAAGATTCAGGGGGAATTTCAAATGACAGTCCTTTGGAGTACTGCTTTTCTGTAGGAAGGTTTAGATTATACAGTTACTTACTGTTCTATAGTAGTTCAATGTTTTTTCTCCTTCTTCCTGTGAAAATACAGTCTATGTCTCCACAAACAAGTAACTTAGTTTAATAAGAGCAAACCAGTAGCATAGAGATGTTATTGAGGCTCCTCCATGTTCACTTGAAGTTTGGAAAGTTAGAATTGTATTTTATTTGTTCCCCTGCACTCAATATTGTCACCATACTTATGGTTTGAAGCTTTCCCAAGAAAAGCCATCCCAAAGATGGGGGTTTCTTGACTGCAGACTTTCCTAGGAGGTGCAATATTGCTCTTCCACCCTGCTGTTCAGAGTGGGACACCCTCATTCCTACAGCAGTGCCTCATTTACTAGTGTCACATGTGGCAGAGTCGTGTTTCTGTTCCTGCGTTTGCTGTTTCAGGTGACCAGGTATTTGTTGCCCCATCATATTCTCATTATGAGTTTGGCAACGTCCACTGCAGGTACTCTGGAAGGCTACAGTGGACTTCTTTCAGTGGATCTGATCGGTGAGGATGTCTCAAGTGAATTGAATCTGTTCCTTTTGGACCTTTTTTCTTCTAAGGGAAAAAAAAAAAAGCTGAAGAACTTTCTGGAGTCTTTCCCCTTTTAATTGTTTCACCCATAATGAAACAGAAAGTCCTTCTCCAAAAGATGAATTTGGAGTGCCAGGAACATTTTATTCTTGGAATGTGAGATGCCTGGCAGTGGATGCAATACTTGCAGACCCAAAAGAGCACACTCATTCATTTCCTCTTGCCTCTGATAGTATGTTCCTAGGTTGGATAACTGGTATTCCCAGGGTCTGCATTTGCATCCAGTGTTCTACCCGAGATTCCTAGGAATTGCTTCAACTGCATTGTCAGGACTTCCTGGAGAGGATTCAGGGTAAGCTTACGGACATCTCAGCAGACTTTGTGATGTGAATATTTTATAATTGTCTGCAGGCTCCATGAGCTAATACTCTGGTGCCTTTTCCAGAAGGGCAGGCATATTATTGAAGCTGAGGTTCACTTGGCCATGTGGGAGAAGCTGTGTGCTACCTGACTCTTTGGAGCATGAGGCTATATCCTGATCACAAAGTCCGAGCTTGGTTTAGTCATACATCTCTCAGGGTGAAAGGGCAGTGTGTATTTTGTTGCCTGTCAGAGTTCAAGGAGTGTTTAAATGATGCTCTCTGCCATGTGGTTTGGTTTCAGGTGGTCCTATGAGGAGCAGGGAGTTGGTATCCATAATCTTTAAGTGTCTCTTTCAACTCAGGACACTCCCATGATTCTCTGACCTCACATCAAGACCTCATGTTACCAATTTGATGCCGGTGTTGAGAACGCCCTCCAGCGCTGCCAAAAAGCCTTTCTATCTTGACTGAAATAATGAGGACCTGTCTGTGTTGTTAGCATCAGTGTGGTGGGAGAAGGGGTTAGAGCATCTCACAGACAACTTTGTGGCTGGCATTGGATATAATTCAGTGGTTTATAATGTGGAATCTACTGAAAGGTTATGTGACCCTGGTGGGTGGTTTAGGAGCACTGAATACTGAGTAAATGTGTGATTGTGTCACTTATGCCCAAGTCTGTAATATCGCCATCTGTACAGTGAGTTAGTAGAGGAGCTTCCAGTTTTCTGTCTTCTGAAGGGAGTCTCGTTTTTATGCAGCAGAACTGCTCTGGAATCAGCAGTCAGTAAAGAAGAGGGTTGTGCTTCAAAGACTCACTCTAGCTCTGAATCAAAAGGCTGATGTGGACAGGGGAATTTCAGTAGAAGAAGCCTTGAGTCTGACTATTAATATCAAGATAAATTAACATGTTCTTAAAAATACACACAACCTCTGACAGTTTCAAATGTTATTACTAATGTTAATAATAATCTGTGTCAGATTTCTGGCAATATGATACATCTAACTGATGTCTGAGTAATACGGGTATTTGGCCACAGAAAGAGAAGGATAACCTTTCCCATCCTCTTTCTCCTCGAGACCTGCCATTTGGACTGTTCACCATTATTTGTAGGTGAACCCCTACATGCTTGGATGGGGTACTGCAGTTTAGCAGATTACCACGCATCAGCTGATGTAGATGCCTGAGCCTGTCTGTAATGGATTCTGTGTGCTCTCCTTGCTGCTGGAAATGTTGAAATTTTTGCATAATCTTTCTTTCACTGTGCAGTATAGTAAGTCATTTTCTTTGCATTTGCTGTATATAGTCTGAAATAATACCTGGTTAGGTACTGCAATTTAGCTGATGTGCCAAAAGATCTTATGCTATGTTAATATCCATGGCAGTGGAGGGAATCACTGTTAAATACTATAACTTCATTGGTTTAATTGTAAATAAGCTAATTTATTCTTGAGGAAGTGCTGTCACCATTTAAAGAGCTTACAGTTGACTGTCTTTGTTTTTGGTTGCCTCCATCCTCTCAGAGATCTGTGATGCAACTTCCTCACTTGAGTGCTGACATTTGCAATTTTTTATTGTTTCTGAACTCTTTTCATCAGTTTTCATGCTTTTTCTTCTTCACAGAGTTTGTTGTGGGGGAAGGCAGGAAGTCAGCTGCAAGCAGCTGGGAGAAGGGCAGGAAGAGGAGAGAGGGTATATGTGGATCTTGTGAGAATATGCCTCCAAGTTAGGTGACAGCTCAGGTGACTGCATGAATAGTGGGGAAGGCACAGGACTCATCTGATAGGTGTATAATATAGTACCAAGTCTAGCAGTTTCCTAAGCTGCTATTCATTTGAGCCCAAAACTCTGACCTCCTTTGGCACAAATCCAAGTGTTCCTTACAAAACCTCCAAAATGTACAAGACTTCCTTCCCAGTGATTTTCTGAGTTTGTCTGACCTTATTGAACGTAATTAAGAAAAGCCCTTTGAGAAGATTTCTAAGGAATGGTGGAGCCCTTTTTAAGTTTTCTTATATGAAGGTTGGTAGTTTCCCAATAAGTAATCTCCGAGAGAAGACGTGACATTAATAGGTGAAGGGACAAAGCAATGTCATTGTGTGATTGTCTTTGTTGTGTTTTAAATCACATAATCTGTGTAGCCATCTACATCTGTGAATGTTTTATAATTCCATTCCCTTAGCAGAACACCTACAAGATGTCTAGATGCAAATGAAACTGAAATGTACTACAGAACTCTGAGGACAAATTATGTATGATAACATTTCAGAGTTATAATATTTATACAATTCAGTATTTTTAAAAATGTTGTGTTGTGTTGTGTCTGTTTTGCTGTTGAAAAATGTAGGCAAAATAACTTCTACTAGTGGTAGCTGACTACAAATCAGATTATGTAGTATGGAGTGAATTTTAATCCAACTTCTAAAGATTTATTGGTTTAAACCATGTATTGCGAACGTGTACAAGCAAAGTGTTGAAAAGATTTAATAATTAACAGTAGTTTATTATTGTAGCACAAGTAGTCCAAGCTTGTTAATACTTTTCAGGTTGGGTTTCTATTTAGAATCGACTCGTTAGAAGCACAGTCTTTGAACTCAATAATTAATTTCTTTTAATGTACCCTTTTCTTTTCGCCGGATAGTTATTTGTGTATGTTTCATGTCATAGGTAAGCTGTACTACATATATATCACAAATCACAATTATAACCTGCATGTAACAACACTAATTGTCGATTACTTGCTGATTATTTAAATTGTCAGGCATTCTGACCATTAAGGATATATTTAATTCCATAATTAATGATCTTCCAAGTACTACTGCCTAACATCTGCCATTGATTTTAAGGAATGTCTGGACTGCTGTCCAGTTAGTGATAACAGTGTGTTTGCAGTAACATGGGTTCAAGCTGCCAAACACCTTCTGAGAGTCCAAGATAATCAGCACAGCTTGTTCTTTTCTGCTGTGCCTCCTGGTCTCTGAGCTATTTGTTTCGAAGTAGCTGGTGTATTTCTGCAGGTACTAGTCTTATTTCTGTTTTATAGAACCGCTTTAGGAGTGCTCCCCTGAGGGAGCATTGCCTTCCTCTTTTTAACATTGTCCACAGGAGAAATTGTTTGCTTTACTGAGCTATTGTCTACTTGGCACATCTTAAGCAAGAGCATCAAGGAGGTTGTCGTGCCTTTGGAGACAGCCTGCAAACGAAACAAAGCTTTGCATAGTTCCTAAGACCTTCACCTTCCTCCTAACTTGAGTAGAATTAGAATGTACACAGAAAAAGAGAATTGAACATTGCGCAGATTTTTCTGGTTAGTGGCAAGATTGTTTTTAGATTCTTGGGGAGCAATCTCAGTAGGTTGAGAGGCTCTAAAATGGATGCTTTGAGACACAATTCATGAAAAGGCTGCTTATCTAGTGAGAAGAGGGTGGCAGTGGTTTTTGGTGTATGTTTTTATTTTATTTAATTTTTCGATGTTTTTTCTCGTTTGGATTTTTTAGCAGGAGTAGAATCTGGTGATTTCAGTGTTGTTTTCCCTAGGTTAGTTAATGACTCTCAGACCAACTAGTAGTATTTAAAATATATTTTACATTTTAGCAGTATTGCCATTTTGGAACATTACAATATGCAAAATGCTACTACAGAGTTGAGTCTGGTGAGGGGATTGTGTTCCCTGCTTCTAACTCTTCAAGCAAGCAATTTAGCACAGCACCACTGCAAGTCACACACCGTCCCTCTATCAGTTTTTATATTTTGAATTATTTGCTTTGTACTTTGCTGGAAGTCAGTCACGGCAGCAGTGAACTGAAACAAATCTTGATTAAATAAAACAACAAACACTGCAGATTTAAAATCCAGAAATGGAATTGAAAGGATTAAAAATAGCTTCCAGTGGAGTTACACAACTGTCTGTGCCACTGCACCATCTTTAAATGTAAAATCCTATGAAGCTGGAATAAAAAAATGGAGTAAGAGCCTGGCAGTAATTCCTGATCCTTTTTATTAAGGACCCAAAGGAGTTACATGGTATCACTTCACAGAGATGAGATTTACCCTTCACCATTCTGACACTTTCCCCTGTAAATTAGGAATTTAGGGAATAAGAAGCAGTAGATCCAACCTAACTTTTAAAATCTGGACTTAAATATACATTTGTTTCATAACCTGCTTTGTACATGTTTTGCTTGGAGTTTGGCTCATGCAATGTGCTTAAATCCTCCTCTAGGACAGAGCATTAAGCTTCTTGTGCAGTAAAAGTCAGGCTCACATTCTCATGCATTGTGTGTCTTGCATTCAGCTGCACACATATGATTCCTGAACTGTGCTTTGAACTCCAAAGAAACTTTGAAATGCATACTGCATTTTGAATAACAAACCTGTGTCAGGCATCTTAAATAGCTCTACTTCATTGACTTGTGTGCTTTGGGAAGAGCTATTTTGAGAAAGATGCGCCTGGGCAAACCACATACCTAAATTTAAAAACCCCAGCAGTCTAAAAATGGCCATGAGTAAGGAGGCATGCATTTTTTGTCATATACCCAAGACTCTTATTTGCTCCTGTCCCTTGTTCCTAAACCAGAAAAACATTTGGGCCTTCAGTAGAGAAATATAAGACAGCAGCTGGTTTAAAAACAGAAAGAGAAGAACAAGATTTAGCAAGCCTCAATGCCAGGAGTTCAGTTTTCAGTCTGGCTTGCTTGTGTCTTTGTGGTCTCAGATTGGCCCCAGCCACCAAAATGTTGTTTCATGTGCTTGAGTGCAGGTGTGAGGGCCAGGTGGTAGTCATGGAGGAGTGAGAGGTGGGGAGGGAAATGGCATGAAGCAAATTCCCAGCCAGGAAGGCCTGAACACATTTTAGGCAGCCCACGTCAGTAAGCTCTGATGGACCTCTGTGGGGCCTTGGAAAGATCAGGTCAGGAACAGGGTTTTCACAGGGTTTCACAAGGTTTCAATGAGAAAGCAGTTGCTGCTGTTGTGGGCTGGTGATAAGGCAGCTAGTCCTAGGATGAGTCAGAAAGGGGAGAAGAATTCAACCCACAGGGTACGAGTCAATGCTAATATTCTGGAGAGAATGCCTTGTACAGTACAGTCAAAGAAAGGTGTTCCGTGCAGTAAAGCAGAGCAGGCAGAGAGGAGAGTGCAGCGTGTGATGCAGCACTGCCTGCTCCCTGGGGATGCAGGTGGCAGGATTGCAGCCTGAGCTTAAGCAGCTTTCTTAATACTCCTTTCTCTTTCTTGTTTTTACAAAGTGCTATTTTTAAGTTGTGTGAAGGAGAGTGTTTATATTAGGTACAATCCACCTTTTGACTGAAAATGTTGTAATTTTGCAGCAACAAAGGCAGGAATTTACGGACTGAGGTTGTGCGGCAACAAAACCTGTTTATTTCTATTGTTCCTTGGAACAAACGAGTTATCTTGAGTCGCACATTTTCAGCAGTAAGCATTTGTGTTGGTGAGCAGACCCCCTTTCTTTGTTCATATGTAGCAAGGGGAAGTGGCAGGAATGAAAAGCTAATTTTGCTCTTCAGTGAAGCAGGGAGGATCAGGGACAGTGCAGTGCTAAGCCGCTTCCCTGGTTCCTGTTTGGCAGGCCTGCGGTGGGGAGAACGGTGTAAAACAGCTCTTAGGGCAGTGTTCAGCACTTTTTCCTGAGCAAATGAATTCTGTGTTTTAACCAGTTGTTTCCGGACTGATAAGGTGGTGGAATAATAGGCAAAAAATCCAAGGGCCGCCCAGTCTGACGTTGCTAGAGTGTTTTCTCTGTTTTGACTGGAGTCTTTTGTATTGTCTGCAGGTGTTGCATCAGCCATGAGAAAAGGCAAGGTTTGGAGGTGGCAGTAAAAAAGTTAATGTTTACAAGCCAAGATATTTTTCAAATGGGAATTTATGGAGAAAACTAGATGCAAAATAAGTTTCTAGGTTTCATTTCTAGTGAAATTACTAGGAAAACTGATCCAGATTTGTGAAGAGTCTTGACATCCCTATTGTAAGGGTTTCAGTGAATAAATGAGCTACCGGGAGTGTTTCTCAAGTCTTTCTCTCTCACAGTGTGTAACACTCTTACCAGGACTTTCAGAAACCTCTGACGCGTAGGATCAAATCCCTTTTTTAATTTAAAAAGGGAAAATGCTTAGTTAGCAGATGTTTGAGTCTGTAATCTTCATTCATCAATTCGAATAAAACAAAATATGGAATTTGTATACAGCTATTGATAGTATTTCACAGCCTGTGAATAGAAGAGGGATTATATTATTATGTTTGGAATAAACTGTCATGTTCATAGAATCATAGAATGATTTGAGTTGGAAGGGACCTTAAAATTCATCTAGCTCCAAACTCCTGCTTGTGGCTTGGACACCTTCCATAAAATGAAGTTTCTCAAAGCCCCATCCAACCTGTCCTTGAACATTTCCAGGGATGGGGCTCAGTTTTTCTGGGAACCTTGTGCCAGTGTTTCACCACCCTTGCAGTGAAGATTTTCTTCCTGATACCTAATCTAAATCTACCCTCTTTCAGTTTGAAGCCATTGCCGGTAGTCATATCACTACATGCCCTCGAGAAAAATCCCTTTCCAGCTCTCCTGTAGGTCCCTTTTAGGTACTGAAAGGCCATAGAAAGATCTCCAGTATGTATATATGGTTATAGGTACACCTGTAATGTGGTATCCCATGATGAGACAAAGTTGAATGGAGCTCTGAATAATCTGGTCTAGTGAAAGGTGTCCCGGCCCATGACAAACGGATTGGAACTAGATGAACTTTAAGGTCCCTTCCAACCCAAACCACTCTATGATGCTGTGGTCCCTAGAGCCTTCTCTTTTCCAGGCTGAACAATGCCAGCTATCTAAGCCTGTCTTCATAGGTGAGGTGCTCCACCCCTCTGATCTTCTCTGAACTTCCATCAACAGGTTCATGTCCTTCTTGGGGGCCCCAAAGCTGGATGCAGTACTCCAGGTGGGGTCTCGCTGAAGTAGAGTAGAGGGGGAAAATCACTTGCCTTGACCTATTGGCCATCCGTGTTTTGCTCCAGCCCAGGATGCAGTTGGCTTTCTGGGCTGCAGTTGCGTGTGGCTGGGTCGTTTCGACCTTCTCATCCAGTAACACCCTCAAATCCTTCTCCTCAGGTCTGCTGTCATTCCATTCTGACCAGTCTGTATTTGTGCATATTTTTTATTTTATATATGAATTAGCATCTCTCTTTGACAATGGTATGTCACTATCGACTTTAGTGCCTCTTTCCATTTACTAAAAGTGGCATATTCCATGTCAGAAGAGACTGAAAGTTACAGTCATGAAGTTGATATCAGTTTGGCTATTGCTTTTAATGGAAGCACGATTAAACTGACAGTATTTCAATTTGTAATACTTTTCTTTGGAACATACTCTCTTTAATGTCAATAATTGTAATTCAGTTGTATGTCCAACTGGCATTTTCTTGATACGCTGCTTGGCTTTTTTGTGGAATGACATTTTTGGTATTTTGTCTAGAGATACAGCAGGGTATTTTAGATCAGTTGTTGAGCTTTTCTCTGCTGTTGTCATTAGCAGTTCTGATTCAGTTGTTTCAAGGTTGTAGTTTCTGCCTATGAACTGAAGGAATGTGTTTGTGTTTAGAATTTACAAGATTTTTTGCCTGTGAGTAGGTTGGAATACTGAGGTACTTAAAGCCTCTCAGCCTGTAACTAAGCTCCCCTATTATGAATTACAGAAATTATTTTGTGATCTACTCAGGTATTGCATATGTTTTCTTTTCTAAAGCTCAGGTTACTGGTCTTGCTGGAAGTCAGGTAGTTCTTTAGAAAAGACACTCTTATGCAGCATTTTAAAAAAGTAGTTAAGTCCCTGTTAATCTGGCAGTAACATTTCTAGCCGAAAACTTCTGACTGGTTTGGCTGGCTGCTCCACAGGTATGCATGTGCTAGTTCCTCAGGGTATTTTTTAGAATTTAGCATGTCTGGAAGTTGAGAACCTGAAGAAAACTGCTTTACTCTGCAGTGATGGGATCATGGATCAGGTAGGCCTTTCAGATGGCTTTGTGCAACTGCTCTTATGCTGAGTGCTCCATAAGAAAGAGAAGATTGGGTGTTTTTTGGGTTTTTTTGGTTGGTTGGTTGGTTGATTGTGGTTTTTTTTGGTTTTTTGGTTATTTTTACGTTATATTTCAATAAAACCCAGAAAGTTAGTTCTTAACAGAGAAAACTCAAAGCCACTAGGGAATACAGGAAGCAAATCAGTAATTGTCCCCAGCCCTCTTCTGTTTTTACAGGCAGGTCTTAGCATCCACACCTAGATTCAGTTGTCTCAGGGACTTACTTTGTGGCAGCATGTTTACCTGGGAAACTTTTCCATCATTTCTGAGACCTCGTTGTCTGCTCCCTATTCTCCACTACTGTGTTGCTACGTCTCTGCCTTAACTGCAGGTTCCTGAGGCTATGCCATGAGTCTCATACCCTGTGGTCTTTCAGATGTTGTCTGCTTGGAGTAGGCTTGGTAGCTCTTTAGGAAATGGAGCAGTCTCTGCCTTCTTTCAAGGGCATCAGCATAATTCTTTTTTTTCAGAGACTGTCACACAAATGGAGAACATGCAACTTTGTCACATTTGTTAATAGAGAGAAATGCTTGTTGTTTTTTCAGAGTTCAGTGACTGAAAACAGGAGCTGCATTCTTGGGTCTTGCACTGCTGTTAAAACTTAGGGTTACTTTGTGCACGTCACCTCTCTATTTCCATTTCAAGGCTGTTGAGATGAGGGTAATAATCATGGTTAGAAAAGTTATTTCAGGTCTCTAAATGCAGGTTGTTCTTTGAGTCTTTGCTCTTTTTCTTCTTTAAGAACTGCTTCCCAAGATAGTTAAGACCAATTCCATCAGGAGATTTTCTTCTTTGTAGGAAAGAGATCCTTTGAAATTTTGAGTGGTGTTGCTCTGGATATTCTACTAAATGCTAGGAGCCAAATCCATACGCTGTTCAGCCTGTTGCTGTGGATCAATAATACCAACTTTAGGAGCCAATAGAGTGCCATCTGGCATTTAGAAGGCCACAGATTGAGGCTTGTGACTGAGCAATCCTTTTCTTGCAGAACTTGTTTCTGAAAAATTTCTTTGGTGGCATTTGGGCTTTGCTCATTGACATCTTGTGGTTTTTTCTTGCTGCATGATTCATGTAGTGGCAGCACTGGTGCTTTAGGTTGAAATTTTGTGTGGACAGGAGGCAGAACTAGAATGAAAAGTATTTTTTTCCTTTTAGCCATGTGCAGTTAAGGCCATATTTACAGCAATTTTATTCCAGTGAGACTGGGAGGAAGAAATGGACAGAGGTTAGGAAGAAGAAATCTGGGAGAGAACAACAGATCAGTGTCCACAGGCAGAGCAGTGAGAAAAAAGGGAGAAAGCAGAGGCAGAAGGGTATGAAGGTTTTTCTTACCTCAAGGTTTGTTTTAAAATCAGAATCGGTGTTTTGAGAGTGCTTATTCAATATCAGGAAGTTGCGATATGTTGTGGAGTTGTATGTTATCCTCATAACATATTTGCATTCTGTATCATTCAATAAGGGATATGGTATATAGTGTGTGCATCTGTTCCAAGGTCAAGTACAGCATATGTATGAAAAATCGTTTTTAAGCTTTATCTTCTTCAGGGTGCTTCCTAAGACCAGTTATAAGAGGCAATTAGAGTTAAGTGAAGTATTAAAAAAAAAATTAAAACCTGGATTTTAGCATGAACTTCTCAAGCATTGGTTTGGAAATGTACTTGCTGATATTACTGGCACATTTTCTTCTATTCCATATAAACATTCTTGGGATGTTTAAAGTTTAGGCTGCCAAACTTTGGAGGGGTTTACTTTAGAGTATACTCAATTCAAATGAGTAGAACGGTCCATTTATTTTGTGACCTATTTATGGCCATTAAACAAACCATGGCAAATGGATCTGCTTTACTTAATTCCCTGCATTTGGTGGAAGATTAAAAGCGTGCAAAATACATTCCTGAAAATAGGTATGTTTGTGTCTGATACCCTGGAAATCTCTATATACTGCAGAATTGTAACTTTTAAAATAAAAGCAGTTCATTCTGCAAGACAAAGAGTTGAAAATAAAATACCTATCCTAATACTTAAGGCATTTATTAGATAACAATTTTGGCAGACCAAATATTAGGGAGATTGGTTATTTCTGCTGTGAGCTATATATGATCCTGCTTGTAAATCTCCAAAAATTATGTAAACATGAAAAAATGTAATTTAAATTCTGGTTAATTTTAATGATGAGAACAACACATCTTGAGGGTTTTATGATTGTGTTTTGTTTTCCAGCTGTTCTTAACATATTGAAAGAGTTGATGTATTTTTCCATAACAGACGATTTTTATATTCCCTGTGTTCCAAAGCTGCTAACTGAAATTCTCTTTCTGCTTCTCAGGTTGTTTTTGAAGTGGTTACTTCAGGTCACCCTGGATATGTGGCTATTGATGAAGTGAAAGTTCTAGGACATCCGTGTAGTAAGTACCTATCTTGTGTTGTAAAGCCAGACCCCCTAAAATGAATGTGCTGCTATGCTTCAATAAATGCGGAGCAGAAGAGAAGGAAAATGTCAGAAAACAATGTCACTACCATAAGTATAGGCCGAGTATATATGAAGTGTTGCTAACATGGCATCATGGCACCTTACTGGCTTTAAAGGCATCTCTCTTATGTGCACCTTGCGTACAGCACTTAGCATGAGCCCCAAACCCAAACTGGGCCATATGGCAACTCCTTTAGAACCAAATCACCAAGTCATCATGATTCTGTGATTCTAAGGTTTGTTGATGAGTTTTCTGTCTGCATCAAAAATCTAGTGCAGCCGCGAACTGAGACATTAGTGAGAGCAGATGAACAACACAACAGCTGACTTATATAATTAGTTTTTCCAGGGTTTAGAAGGAAGAAAACTCAGCTGGCTGAGGACTGAGGCTTTGGTAAGCAAGGTTACATAGGGTACTTCCCAAGGTTCATGGCTCAATTTCTGCACTGTTTTGCTTCTTTAGGCTGCAGATATGTTTCTTTATCCAATTATTAAGGATATGTAATACTTAATTATCCTGAATTGTCAAGACAAACCTTGTAAATAAAGTTTTAATGTGGTAATTCAGACATAATTGAATAGACTACTTAAATAAAACATTACTTCGCATGTATGCTGCTTGTTAAATAAGATGTATTAAGATCATACGTGGAACAGTAGGTTGTAATCTTACTGACCAAATGATTGAGTGGGAAAGAAGACACCAACTTCTGTGTGATTGTTCCTCTTATACCATATTGTGCTTCCATGCATTTCTTGTGGCTTTTAAGTAAGAGCTGTGATTCCAGATAAAAAGTGCTCTGTCGGTTACTACCGAAGCACCTCATAAAAATGATTTTAGTGTAAATGGCAAGAAGACACACGTACTTCTTCAAACACAGAGACAGTTATGCAGAATCAGCAGCTGTTATTTCTGAGTCACTTATTTCTAATAAACACAGCAGGCTCTCATGTTGTTAGAAAGTATAGGTGCTTCTGCATTTTGAATTTATATTCTTGGTTGAGGTAGGATAAGTCTGAAGCAGCATTTTAGCAGCTTAATAATTTTTTTATACAGATCTTGAGAGGTTTGATCTGTGCGTTTGTACCAATCAATTCTCAAAACCTGCAAATAGTTCTTGTTAACGTGGAGACTGAGTTATAGCCCATAGCATGGAGAGTTCTAACATAACAGTATTGAAATGCAAAAGCTTTAATGAAAAGTTCTTTGATGAGGTAATTAAAATGTTAGAAATTAAGACATCAAACCAGTTAAATTGTCTAAAGAAAATTGAAAAAGTGTGAAAATTGAACTAAAACTACTCCATGTCTAAAACTTTGTAAAGCTCATGATGATATTCTTTCTGTATATTCCCAGAGAAAATAGTCCTGGAATTATTAACTCTTTAAACAAAAACTGAAATGGTAAAAATATTTGGTAGGCAGTTGCCTGGGTAGTACAAACAAAGACCAAGGAGAAGACAGATTGTAGGCATGTGGAAATGAAAGGGCTGGGTTGTGGTAGATGGGCAGGCTTTTTTGTGTGTGTGTGTGTGTGTGTGTTTGTTTGTTTTTAAACCAATGCTCTGCTCCACTTAGGCCATACCTGGTAAATCAGAAAAGCTAGTTCTCTAGAGTTTAAGAAGACCAAAAGGTAAAATCGAGTGGGGTAAAAGCAGATTTAAAAAACAAAACAAAAAAAAGTGACAGCTGAGAAATGAGGAACATACTGGAGAATTTTACTGGATATTCTGACATTAATAGTTTCATAGGAAAAGGAGTGGATAATTTTGACTTAAAGTCTGTCTGTCCTAACTGGGAAATATTTTAAGGGAAAGAAAAAGGCAGTATGTGTAACAAATTGCCTGTAAGGATAGTTACGAAAATATTTTATCCTATATTTAGATATTAATTGGAGCTATTTTATTCCATGTCCTCCTTCTTATGCTGTCTTGCACTGGATATTTAGCAACTTTTTCTTGAAGCCAGCTATTTATAAATTCCTTAAAAATGCAATTTCTCCCAGTAATAAGGCTTTTTAAGAAAATACCATCAACACTTTAAATGGTTGTAATGCTCGGCTAGGAAATAGATGTTTCATTCTACTCCTAGTATTAAGATTTTAATGTTGAAAAGCAATGTTCAAAGCCTGCTTTATCCATTAGTATAGACAGTGCAAGAAGTCTGCTTGGCTGCAGTAGGATTTGAATAGATTGGGGAATACTGTGCTTTAAAGGATAGGTTTCTATATCAAATATCTGTGTTTTTCTGTATTACGTGGTTGACTCTTCCTAGTAAAACAAAAATGCACACACTGTCTTTCCTCCATCAGTGGATATAGTTCTTGTTTGAATATCAGTTTCATTCATTAGCTTACTTGTAGGTGTATTGCTTTAATTTTTGCTGGAATTGTTTTCTCTTTCTAAATTAAAAATAAGCGTTGGTATGGAGAATACATGTTGTGTTTTGGGTTTTTTTCTGCGGTGTCATTGAAAAGAATTGTGTTTGAAGAATACAGCTGTAGTTGGTGAAGAGTGTTATTTAGCTCTTTGGTGGGTTGCATTTCTAAAGGATCTCTTCTACAGACACTGTACTTGGTTAAGAAGAAAAACCTGTTCCCCTGATAACTTGTCTAATTGGTAGTGTAAGCACCTAGTAGGTTTGTCTTCAAAACATTATTAGTTTCCAATATGATCTTTTTTAATAGATTTTTATTACAAGAGGGATGCTGAGCTAAGGTAATTTACACAGCAGGAACAATTAAAGCACCCTTCTATTCTGCTCTTTCCAAGGCATGAAAGTAAACCAGCCGAGAGTCTAATGTGTAGTCAGTGACTCGAACCTTTTAAAGAAGAACTATTTCATTTGCTTGGTGCATTTCTTTATAGCCAGTACTTTGGTCTTGCATAACTTCAACACTTTTATCTTTTCCAACAGCAAAAACTCCCCATTTCTTGCGTCTTCAGAGTGTGGAGGTCAATGCAGGACAGTTTGCTACTTTTCAATGCACTGCGAATGGTGGAACAGACTCAGGTGACAGACTCTGGTTACAGGTAATTTCTTTTTTTCCTGATGCACTGATATCTCGAGAGAGGCAAGACTCTGAAAAAGAATGTAAAACCTGAAAAGTTATGGGCTGTCTATTTCATCAATCTTAGATTTTGTAGAGCCTTTGAACTGCTACATGGTAGGTATTCTGTTGTAGAAAATGCTACTGGAAAGTTTTCTGTCCCTTGTTTCAGTGGAGTGCCTTACTAAAAGTAAAGGTACTGTTTTCCTTACATGTGGCAATCATGAGTAAAGCTTAAATTCCCGAGGAAGAAGAGAAGACTTTCTTATAACATCTGTGTGGGCTAACTGCAATATTATGTGTAATGATTTTTTTGGCTTACCTCTAGCCCTGTTCAGTATTTTCAGCTAGAATTCCGTTCTTACAGTTTAGATGCAAAGAAGACCAGTGTATGACAGTCAAATCTGACCTTCTGTATTATAGAGCCAAAGAATCTTACTTATATTCATTGAGTCCATTGTATTTTACTTAATCAGTAATGTAGCTTCTAGATGGGTGTCAGATCTTGATTTAAAGTCTGTCTCCAACTCATTTTCTTTCAGTAAAGATAGTGTTCCCTTATTCATATGTGTAGCCTGGTATCAAAAACATGCCTTTCTGGTTCATCTCTTTTAATAATAGAGATGCAAGTTTAATGGCTGTCTTGCTGCCATTATTACAGAGTTGTTCCCTACAGCAAACAATAGTGAGTATTTGGACTTAGCATTTGGAATACAGCAGCCTCCAGATCCCGGTGATTTCCGTACATGAAAACCAACATGCCAGAACTGAGGTGTTGTCTGTGAGGAGGAAGTAAGGACAATTAAAACAAATGAAACAATGTCTGAGGAGATCAGTCAGATGAAGCTGCAGTAAGTGGAGAAAGAGGGATAGGTGAAAGGATAGGATAGGATAGGCAAGGCAGTGGTAACAGGTGGGACTTGGAAATTAAATTCTCAGTTTTTGCTATTTAAACAGTTTCAGGCTTTTACTCTAGTTATCCTTTTCCATTGCATTTGCATTTTGTAAAGTATTCATTTAAGTGTGACAAGTTAAACAGCCGAGTAGTTGTAAGAAATCTAACACACAAAAAAATAAGTATAATCACTTGAAAAGCTAAGCCTCATATTTATCTATATATGAATGATGAACTGTTATTAAAGACAGTATTACACTGTTGAATTGGTAAAGTTAGACTCCTGTCTTTCCTAACTCACCAAGATTTTTTGAAAGCATGATTTTTCTAGTCATGAAAGGGTTTAGCATGTATGGGAAAATAATGAGTTTCTATTTCATCAATTATATCCTTTCTAGAACCTTTGAACTTTTGCTTAATGCTCTACTGTAAAACTGAAGGTAGAATTCAACATGAGGAAATCCTCCTTCCATTTAGTTTTCCCATATGTTTCAGGACAGTGTCATTTCACCTTTAATTTTTTCACAGAATTTAGAACACACATAAATTCTTTACCAGGCTGGAATGTAATTTATTTATTATAGAAATTAAATATCCTTCTAGACTTTATGTAATACAAAATGACAGCATAGCAATTCCAAAATACCTTGCTGGGCTTAATTGAGTTGATTCCTTGTTTATACATGATTATGAGATTTTTTTTTTTCTATATGAAGGATAAGAAGGATAAGAAAGTAGTGACAGTAAAAGTCTTTTAGAGGAATTTTATCTTCATGCAGGGCCACTTTATTTATTCTGCCTGTACTGCTACAGGTCCCTCTGGTAATCAGCCTAAGGTTGTGCAAATTCCAGGTGTGCCTTTGCATAAGAATGTTTTAGAAGTTGACAGGATCTCCAGGATCCTGGATTTATAGCTTGGATTTATTTTTGCACTTGTTTGCCAGTTTCCACAGATGTCTGCTGCAACTTACAGTAAGACTGATCAAACAGCTCCATGTGTGGGATGCTGCAAATCGAGGCTATGAGATAACAGTTCCCTACAGGATCAGCTGTATTTTAGTGCACTAGGTCATTATCGGGTAACAGATCCCCAGCCCTTGCAGCTCTCCATCATCACCTGACTCTGGTTTCATGGTGTGATGCTGAGGAATTTTGTATATGCCTATGTCTGACATCTCATGCCACTGCTGCAGGACTCTGAGTACAATGCAGCTATCAGTAGCAGCTGTCAGAAAACATGGAATCTTCCACGTCGTATGACTGGTTAAATGAACATTAAAGATCATTTTGTTCCCCATAGCACTAGACCTGATATTCAACTACAAAGCATCTTATTAAAAGACAGTCGTATATACACTAGAACCAGAATAAAATGAACACCATTCCCTGGGAGCATTTATGCCTGCACTCAGGTAAGAGGGATTCAGGCTTTAGTGGTACTGCAAACAAATCATGCAATCTCTATAATATGCTTAGTTTGTTCACCAGTAAGACTAAGCCTTTTCTACTATCCTTTTGGTGGTTTGTTTCATTACACCTATAAAACCTTAAGGGCAAATCATAGTAAATAAATAAATAAATGCAGTCAAATGATATTATCTGAGGCTTTTCAGCATTTCTGCTGTGTAAGTCAGATCAGGAGGCCTAATCTGTTCAGATTTGACAATTTCAGAATACTGTGAGACAATTTGCTCCCAAATGATTTCCAGTACCTGTCATTTTTTCAGATTCACATTGTTAGTCTGAAGTACAGGTAAATTGCCAGGATGAAATCACAAACCCACTGAATTCAGTGATATTTCTGCAGTTTCCAGTAGTGGCAGGATTTTCACTACTATACTTCTGTCTCTTTTATTTAGTACCTCTCTGCTTCTATGCAGCAGAGTTCAAGTTTAGAGGTACACATTTATCTGACGAACAAATTCTTTACTTTTTACAGTCTGCTAGACTGTGAGGGCTATGTGTTCTTTAAAACAAATGAATAGTTGTGAGTTGTTTTGTTATTTTAGTCTCCATGTCTTTCCTGAGTACTTGTTGGGAACAGCATAGATGTTCTTAGTTTAATAATGCCCAGGCCTTGAAGCAGTCCTAGGTGAAATCCATAAATCATACTTTACTTCCTTCACTTTTTTTTTTCTCTTTTCAAATCTTTCCCACTCTTATTCCCTATGGAACATGAAGTCTGTTAATTTATGGAGTGTTGTAGAACTTTCTGCAATTGAAAGGGCCTTGAGGGAATCACAATTCATACGTTAGCTGCCCAAATTAGGCCACTGAGGCATGAAATTTGTTTCATGATGCTGTGATCAGCATTACTCTTTTGGGAAAGGGAAGACAGAAAGCTGTTTACCTACGGCATAGTGCAGAAAAACATTTTTCCTTATTCCACTAGGCAGCCATACTCCCGAGTTCACGAGCTATGATCACAAGCTTGTCAGGTAATCTGACAGCAAATTGTGGGTATTTTTAGTGATACCACTTCAGGTTAAATTCAAATGAAAGGACTCGAGAATACAACACAGTATCATACAAGTTTGTTTTTGTCGTTGTAATGAGTGTCTGGTTAATAAGGTCATTGGTTAGATCATATGTTTATGAATTCATGTCTCCACTACCTTATGTTCTGGATGTAAACACACCTTAAAAATAAATCTAAATGTCTATAATTAACAGATATGTCTAATCTGCTTACATTTTCTTTTTCACATCTGTGTACAACACAGGTTTATTGCCAGTATGGGATGACTCTTTCTCCTATTGAATGGTTGAGCTAATATGTCATTCCTGTGCTCCATCCTGTGCTCCCACTGTTGGAAAGAAATGAACAGGTGGAACATAGAACTGTTAATGGTCAAATGAAAGCAGCTGAGACAGTCTTATGGAAAGCCTGTTAGTATCCAGTAAATTGGCACAGGAAACAAAAAATCTGTATTATAGGAGAGAGGCAGTAGAATTCCTTTTTGGAAATAACCTGCTTTTGGTGCAGTGTATTGGCTGCAGAGCATTGGCTTGGTTTTCCTTAGCTTCTGAGGCCTGTCTCCATCTCTTAATTTTTCCATCCTCATCTGCTGCTTCTCATTATTTGCAGTGGGTTCATTCAGTTGCCTCTGTGTGCTTCTTGTTCTTATAATGATCTACAGTATTATTTCCAGGAAATTGCTGTCAAATCATACTCAGGTATAATGAAATTCCATTTTAATATCAAACACAATCTTTTGATATTGCAGTTGCGTTTTTCAGACATGTGCATTGACTCAATGTGAGTAGCCTTTCTTGAGAGAGGTTCCTGAAACAGTGGGAAGCTATAGCTGATGAAAAAGAGAGGTCATCACTTCACTGCAGTAATTTATTTTTCCTGGCTTTGTTCTAAAACATGGTTGAAATGTAAATAGTTACTTCAAAATGTAATTCTCAAACACATAACTTTTATTGCAGAAATAGGGAACTAAAAGTAGAAATTTGTTGAAGAGGAGCAGATAACAATAGGATCTTAGGATATGTCTGACAGCTGTAGAAAGCAGCATCATCAGATTTACCAGTAGCAAGAAACTAACGGGTATTTTTTGATGAAAAGGGAGACGATGAAATCTTCCATACTTTGGTTTATGCATGCAGGATGTGTACTACTTCATTTGCAGCCAAGAAACTAAGAACAGTATCATTTAATGGCCAGTCTCTCCTCTACCTTATGTAAATAGTTTATTTCCTGGATTTCTCTTTTCTTCTTGTCTTTCCTGAAAGCCGTCTTTCACCTTATTCCGTGTATTTTATTTTTTGTATCCTCAGTATCTTTTGCTGAAGGTGTGAAGACTATGAAAGATTTTATTCATCTGTTTACAAAACTACCTGTATGCATTATTTATTATTTTTTCAAAGGAAGAGATATAGTCCTGTGTCAGAGGGAGTTCTGGAAAGCAAATTGTTTTCCTCAGGAATACACACATACCCAAATGAGAGATATCAAAAACATCCTTGTAAGAATGTAGAACCAGTGAAATGACTCTTGGCAGATGATGAAAATCAAATAGATTTATAGGATATACAAAATAGTTTGTGTGTGCGCATGTGCTTGTTTATGTAAATTGCATACAGTAACCCAGAAAGTGAATGAAGTTCTGGACTTGCATAAGAATGTTTTGTAGTGCTGTAAACTCTCTGAGACTTTCACATTATTATCATTTTCGTTGCCGAGTTTTGAAGCACTTCAGGAAAAAAATGTTTCAGCCATTTTGGAGTACTAAGTTAATGAAGCAGTACTTTTAATTGTTAAATCATACACATGTGTAACAACTTGGTAACACAAACAAGTGGAACTATTAATGTGAACTGTACAGTGAGATAGATCTAAAGATATTCTTTTGAACATTAAAGTGTTTGGTGTTTGATGAGTAGGTACATTTGTGTACTACAGGAGTGCACAAGACTATTTTTCCTCCTGCTCATCAATAGCTCAGTCTTCTAAGACTGGTCAAACCACCTTGTGCACTGCAAATTGTCTTGAGTTCATTGCCTTGAGAAGAGCTTTAATGACATCAGTCACAAGATAGCACGCATCCTGAAGCATGTGCATCCTGATGTGTTTTTTTGTAGATAACCTAAGGTGATTTTACTGTTACAAGAACACTTAATGTCCTGTAGGAAGGGACTCTATACATTAGTGCACAGATGAAAGTTAAACTTTTTTTTTTTAAAATTCTGGTGAATATTTAATATTATTTCCGGGTTTTGGAATGTTAATTTCTGTGTGTCTCCCTTTCCACTCCAGTATATATTTAGTGGTTTTTTTGCAGTATATATTCTGTATTTTCCATTAATTTTCATTAATCAGTTTTAGTTTTTTTTCCACAGTAATCTTACTATATGGCAGAAAAACACCTATGAAGAACAGAGTATAGGAGGCTTGTGATATGTACTGTTTGTGTTAGCCAGTGTCTAAGGAGCTGTGATCTTTGGTGAAACCTTTTCCTTCATTATCTGCCTTATATATGAATCATCTCATGCCTATAATACACTTTTTTACATGGGCTTACTGGTTTTATTCGTGTCTGAATATGGGTTTGATTAATGCTTCTGTGATGCTGAGATTTCTTTCACGGTATTTTCAATTATTAGTGATACCAGAGACTAGGAGAAATTAATAAATCGTGGACTGTTAATGATAAATCCTGGTGAACATATGCAAGAAGCAAAATGTCATCTTGAAATCAATCTATCTGTGAAATGTTTTGGCTTTGGTGAGGTTTTGGAGCTGGCAGAAATCTTTGAGTCTAGTGATTTTATTAGCAAGCTGTGTGCAGCTGAATGTGTTTGGAGTGTGGTGGGAATATACATTAAAGGTGACTTTTCCCCTTGGACACCAAGTTTTCTGTTACAGGTTAGCTTCAGCGACACTAAGTGGTACAGCAGGCGCTGTGTACTCCTCTCACTAATACTATGAGCAGTAAAAGGCACAGCTGGAAAAACTCAAATGCCTGATGATGCAGTAGCTACTCTGAATCTTTAGCCTTTCATGACTTGTGTGACATGGTGCCAACTGCAACAGTGGAGCCAGAAATAAGACTTATACTCTCTTGTGGAGAAACACTGAAGAAGCCTGACCAGCGAAGCTGCTCTACAGGCTCCCAATCCACTCAGGCTGCAATGCCTGGCACAAAAAAGCCAAATGTTGGTAACCGTGAAGAAATGTCAGTGAATTTTTTTATTAATACTAAAATAATTCAGATGGGGGTAGGTGGAAGAACAAATGTCACTTCTATCATCATGTACCAGCCCCATCATTCCTAAATGGTGTGGAAGTGTTACCCAGAATAGTTGAATTCTGGTGAAAATACTTAACTGAACAGTGGTGAAGTTTTATGTTATGACGTCACTCAAAACCCTTAAATCAGAAACTCTTCAGGTCAGTAAGCACAACAGACTGTGTTGGTAGTGATGCCAAAAAAGAAACTTTAATGGATGTAAGCAAATTTGATTATTTTATTAAAAAACCCAAAACCCTAAGCAACCCTTGATGCACTAGGAAAAAAGTACCGTGGGTAGAGGGAAGATGTGCTTATCTCTGTAGTGGTACTGGTCATCCATCAGGTTGCAAGGAGTGATGATGGGTGGTGTCCTCCAAAGGCCTTCTTCATCAGCAGAGGTGGAGTCTGCTCTTCCAGAAGTGTGCTTGTGTGACACTGAAATATGCATTTGGTATCCAACTAGTATACTCAACTGTTCCTGCCTATGAAGACAGTGTGGGGTCTGAAAACTTTTAATAGAGGCATTGAAGTTTCTATCTAGAAAAAGCCTTTTTATCACAAAAATATTGCTCCTCATCTGATCTCTCTTTGGTAATCTCCTATGTCCAAAAGAGATTTGAGAGAAAAAGTAAATCTGAAACATTCATGAACTGTAGAAATTTTGCTTTTAAAGGTACACTCACTGGGACCTTCGTTACGGACAAAAGCACAAAACCTTAGGAGACCTGGGGAAAGCTTGGCAAAGTTTGTTTGCAAGTAACCTGAACAAGTTGAGGATTTTGATCTTCCACATTTGCTGAAGTTGCATGTTACATCGATAGTGCCAGAAGTACCATGCAAGAAAGCTGTTATTGTATTTGTATTACAAGGATGATACAAAACTTTAACTCTGGACAAAATACTTGTGGTAACAGGTGGTAGTTCTTGTTTCTTCTTCCTTTCCTCCCTGTTTTTGATCTGTATCTCAGGTATTCAGAAGCTACCAAATATTAATGATTTGACTACATACATTGATTTGCAGAAAATTTGCTTCTCCGCAGACAATTATGGACATAAGTCGGAGGGAATATGCATAAACTTTTCACTTCCTCCATCCCCACATATATATATATATTTTCTCATTTGATGAAGTGACCCGTAAGAAAAGTTGTTGTGGAATTACCTTTATCAGTCAAACCTTTTTGAAATTTCTTATCTGATTTTGAAAATGAAGCAACTCAAGAAGTGTTCACTTTTCAAGAAACTCCTGGTGATGTGTTAGTCTTTCAGTTATTCTGGAGTGTTAAATAATAAAACGGTGATTAGCAGACCTAAGATAATGAAGCAGTAGACCTGTGCCACAGGGGACAGGTTAAATTCAGCTTTCCTTTCAAGAGTGCAGGATGTTGGCCTGTTTCTGAATCCTGAGACTGGCTTGATAGGAAGCACTGTTCAGCAGCAGTAGAATCACTTAAGGACACATAAGAATTAGGGAACTGATGAAATAAATTCAGTAAGCTTTCTGTGTTATGCTGGACCTTTGGGAGGAAGAAACAATGACCTTTACTGTGAATAACGAATATTGTAGGTGAAATGTACAAACTTACTGCTGGGAGGAAGGTATGTTGTTCAAATTGGAGTTGAGGAGAGGCTTTTTTTTTTTGCTTTTTTTTTTTTTTAAGAATAAAGGCTGTTGAAGCTGTTTTGAGGCAAGGAGAACCAAAGTAAAGTTTAAATTAAATCCAAAGAGAACATGATGGGAAAGAAACAGACCACTGGGGAAGGTGAGTGTTGGGGGTGGGAGCTGTTAAACCGTGGCTTAATTACTGTGACCGGCTCAGTAATCAAGACTGAAACACCTCCAGCCAAACCCCTCTATATCAGCTTCCCTGTTACATGAACCAACTTGTGCCTTCCTTACTACTGATTGTTACTGCTATGGTTGTCTTTATTCACAAATTGAACTGTGTCAGTATTGAGGGGTTTATTACAGCTTTCTTTTCTTCCTCTCTTCTCACCATTCATTCCTCCCATTTGGAAGAATCCTCCCAGGAGGCAGTAGCTGAGCCCTTAATGATTTGTCATCATCAAATCTATGTGTATTTCTCTCTTGGCTGCTTCTTCCCTACCTGCTTTGTAGGACTCAGTATTGCTTTGGCTTTGCCTGCTGTTCTGCTTGTTTTAAACTTGGAATAGACTTCAGGCTGGCCCCAGAACTTGCATGTTGGAGTTTCTTCTTCCCATGCTGCCTTTCTTCCCAAGATTAACACTTCTGCAGTGAAGGGAATGTGGGGCATGAGTGCACTGATTTTTAAGTCTCTTGTTATGTAGTTGCATAGAAAAGGCAGACAAAGACCTGCATTACTATGCTTTGAATGGTGTGTACCGATGAAAATTAAGCTAATGAATTCTACTTCCTCATTTTCTCCTCATCACTTTGTTCCTTTCTAGCCCCTCCATAAGCCTGACATCTGCAGAATGTCAAGCCCCAGAGTATTTAAATTCCTATATACGTTCTCTTCAGTTTTTAGCAAGCAAGGTGTTCATCCTAGCTCTTGGAATTTTAAACACAAATAGAAGGATGATGAGAAATACTATGTGTTGCATACGTCGAAGAATTAAAATGCAGTATTAGAGTAAGTGACTTTACAAGTAGGGCCACGAGTTCAGCGAAATGCTTAGTAGATACATGGATCATTGCCATAATTTTTATCCAGAGTATTAAACTTCCTGTTAGAGAGATATTTCTTGGTACTTTGTTTTCTCCAGGTGTTTCTGAGGCTGTAGTTTCCTACAACTCATTTTGTATTCTGTTGTGTGCTATTAAAAATAAATGGAAAGAAGATTTGGAATTTTACATATTTTGTGAGCACTGACAAATTGTTAGAGGATATAAACTCCTCTTAGCTGCTCTGGAATTTAATATAAAAATTAAAAATAGAGGTTTGGTTTTTGGTTTGATTTTATTTTTCCTTTTAAAATGTCTATGTAATGATAACAGATTTTCTCTTGTCAGAATAATACAAAACAATTTCAGTATATGAGTAGAGAGTAACTGCTTTGGTTAAATTACACTGAGTTTAATAACTCCAGAAAATGCATTGTCTTTGTTTACTTTCTGTGTTTGTAACTGTGTCTTCAAATAGATGTCAGTACTGAATATTTGATAATGTGACTACTTGACGTGTAACTTAAATAATATTTTACAGTATTACCTGACAGCTCCAGCCAGTATTTAGGTTTAGTCATAATAAACAGGGATTTCTGGAGAGCCATGTGATTTGAAGAAAAGGCTCAGTTATCAAACATTAAAATAATGAAAGGAGAAACCTTTCTTGAAAGGTAAAATAATAATAGTTTGCTTGAATGCCCATTAGTTACACATGCAGAGTGCAATTCTGTCTCATAGCAGAATAATTCCAAATAGGACAATAACAATCTTTTTCCAGCATGGCCTTATACTTGAATGAAATATACTTGTTAACTTACACAGATGGAATAAATAGAGGATAATCACAGGATGTGTGATGGCTCTAATCTAGACTGACAAACGGTTGTCTTGGTTATGAACACAAATCTAGAAATTCAGAGGCAGAGAAAACTGTCTTAGTTACTGGAATTATATGAACTCTGCAAAGCAGTTTTCCTGATGTATTAATTACTATTTGATTTAGAGTTTATACGTATTTTAAACAAAAATTGCTTCTGGCCTTGCTGGTTTTATTTGAGATCCCACTGGTATAACTCTAATCACAATTTTATAAATGTACATATTTGAAAGTGGGATAATGCAAACCCTTTCTTCTATTAAATATATGAAAAGCTGCCTAATCTACCTGTATGGACAGAGGGTGACTGATGTTTCCTTTTAACTCTCTTCTCACAAAATTGTTGATACATGCCTTGAGAGCGATTATTGCTGGTAGTGCTGGATGTAACATCTCAGAAGTTCAATGCCTTTAAATTGCTGCAGCGTTTTTGTTAAAAGTATTTCTGAAAGGTTTAATATATAGATTGTTGCTGCTAAATTGCTGTTCATTTAAAAGACTTAGAGTTAGTTCATTGCCTAAAAGAGCCAGTAAGTGTAATTTAAATAACTATCAACCTATTTCTTTTCATTCTAACTTGCCTAAAATGGAAAAGTAATGTGCATTTTGAAGAGCTTTAAGCTGTCTGTGTATGCATTTAGTATTTTGGTACTAGGAATATGGGTTTTTCAAGATGTATACATCCTGAAGTTAAATTAGGCTTATTTTTTTATGTCCCTATATATTAAATAACTTACTGTTTAATAGAAAATTTATTCTTACAAGTGACTTACCATTTACATATTAGTTGGCTTAAGTAACATTTTTATATGTATGTATTTGGTATTTTTTAAAAGCTTTCTCTGAGCATTTGAAAATGCACAGGTTGCTCAGCAGCCAATGGAATCTGTTATTTTCATTTTTGGATCTCAATATTTATTCTGTAGTCATAGTTCTTGTGTTCTAGGGAGGTGAGATAGCTCTGCCCTGGGGACGTGGCCATTGTAGTCCAAGCAGGTCTAACATTAAATGATTATTGCAGCTTCCTCTTCCCAAAGAATGAAGTGTCCTGTTCACACGGTTCTCCAAGTCCCAGGGGCAGGAAAAGCTAACAGCCCTAATCAGTAGTAAAGCCTCAGATTTTCTGTGGCAAATCAGGGCTAAAGTAAAGAAAATCAGAACCATATTTATTTCTGAGTTGTATTTAAACCAAAAAGAAATAAGCCCCACCCAGAAAACCGAATACTACAAATTTGCTCCAACAACCTGTTTTAATAGGTCTTAATACCAGTACCATAGTGTTGTATTGTAAATCATCAATTTTATCCTCCTTTCTGGAATGGGATTATTAAATTATGGACTTGTCATTTTTTTGTTTATTTTTCAATAATTTATTTGGGAAGACTCAGGCTTTCATGTAAAAAGTGTGAGTTTGCAAGACCTACTGGTAAATTTCAGAATCTCAAAAAAACTCAGATTTAAGTTTTAATGACTATAGCTAATAAAACAGTATGTCGTAAGTGAACTCTTATTTGTGGGAGTTCAGATGGTTACATTAGTGAGTGATAGAAACTTACTTTTCTGAGTGCTACTAAAATAAATCTTTGTAAAGAAATTGTAGAGAGATGTTCTAGTGTGTTTAATAGAGAAATTTTTATTTGATATGTGTTTTTAGCCATTCTAAATGAAATAGCCGTTGGCAGTCAGCACTGAGAGCTTGTAATTTATCATATAGTGAGCTGAAATGGGCCTGTTACATACTGGAAAAAAAGATACCATACCTGAGTAGCTTACTGAAGTCACTGCAGAAAGTTGGGGGGAACAAAACGTGAATCACAAATAAAGGGAGCGAAACAGGATGTGTGGGTACTGTTACAACAGAAACGATTCTGTATTCATTTATCAAATTGTAAATAGCATTTTTTCAAACTAAAAATAGTCTTCTGCCATTTGTCCACTGCTGAAATAAGAGTTTGGGAGAAGTTGTAAGTGTGGGATTATATTTTTAAATTTTTTTCTGCACAGCCTTTGTAACTGTCTTCTGCAATGCCTGTAGATTGAACTTTTCTTATACTTGAATTCATTACCTTCATTACTGTTCGTTTATGCTTAGGCTTAAATCAATTAGGCAGCTCTCCTACTCATTTGCTGTCATCCCAGAAGAGAGGGAAAACTTGCTCTCTTGGGCTGTATTTTTTCTTGTGGAATGTAAAGCAATTATGTTTCTTAGTCTTTGTCTGTTACAGCACTATATTTTCCTTGAAAATATTTCTCCCCAAAGAGACTAAAGAGAAAAAATTAGGCTTTTTTCTTCTCCTTTGAGTTCTAGTATAAAATGTCATGCTAGTGATTTCTGTGGGACTATTTGGTTTCTAACATATAATTAGACACTTTACACTTTGCCTCCATGAGTTTGTAATGTTCAAGAGAAGTCAGTCAAGATAATCTTTATTGATAATAATCTCCCGTATATTTTACAGCTTTGTTATAGTAATAATAATAACAATGGCTTTTTATTCCAGAGCTCTTTCATGAATTTTGAAACCGCCATTAATAACCTTTTCTCACCTGGATTTTGGTAGAGGGCAAAAATGCTCAAATCCTCTGTGGAGCCAAGTTGAGTTACATTTAAGGCTCTTCTAGCTTTTTCATTTAAGCAAAATAATGTGTGCCTCCTGAAGTGTGCTTTGGCTTCTCTTTTTTCGGTTAAAATTATTGATATCTGAATGAATGGCATGTGTCACAAAGCCATGTAAGTCAATTATTTGATCAAACTAAGATTTCCTTTTGTAGAACAGCAGTTAAAACATTCAAAATCAGGCGAGATTAGTATATTTGAAAATCAGCAGAAGGTGAAAAAGATTATGGGACCCAAGTGAAATAGTAATTTATTGTAACTGCTACAGTGCATTGATTAGTTCCAATTTGCATTCTAAATATGCATGAAAAAGATGGGAAATATGTCCTATGGGGCTGGGTATTGGAGGGGCTGCCTTCAAGGGCTGCTGGCAGTTTCTGTGAACACCCAGGCTGTGAAGTTTAGGATTTCTACCAGGCCACTGTGCGGTCTGAGGGGACAGTTCTCTCTGTAGGGCCAGTGGGGACTGTGTATGCGTCATAGCTTTCCATTTTTCCCCCCTCTTCATGAACTGCAAACTAAGGCAGAAATTACAGTCTCATGGCATTGCCTAGTCCTTTCCCTTCATCTCTTTCTCCGTGGCAACAGCAAGAAATTGTTATATTAAAATATTTACACAGTTCTTCAGTTGTATTGTTGCTTGTAAGAGTCCTGGTAAATTCTGGATGCAGGTGCTGCACGCGGAATGGAGGGCGTACCATGCAGGCTGGAGTGTGGAGGAGTTTGTTCACAGTCTAGATGAGCTGAGCTAGTTTAGGTACTAGAATTAATCAGTGTATGGCAGTATGTTTTTCCCTAGGGAATAATTTACCCTATTTCTGGACAGGATAAAATAGCCGGCATAAGGCTTCCTGATGTTGCAACTAGAAAAATGGGAAAACTAATATGGGTGGGTGTAATGTAACCATGAGATTTGGGTATGTCCAGGATCCTTCAAGAGTCTGAAAGCTGCAGTAATGTACTTTAAAACTGGCCTACGGCTTGTGATTGATCAGCAGTTCTGATTATCAGGATTAATTAAGTTATTGTATTAGGTAAGAAGTAATGTTGCTTTTAAGAAATATTCAGTCTCCAAACTCCTTATTAACCCACTGCTTATTTCCTGTTATCTCCAGCCATTCTTGCTAGAAGGATATTACAGTGATAAAACCATTAAAATAGTAGTTTTGAAATAGTAGTTTGAAATGTTTCTTTCCAAGTTTAGATTTTGGTAGCTGCCATGCCATGTCACAGAAGCTGCCTTATTGGCAGCTCAAACTTTGAGTAATCTTAAGGAGCTGTCAATTATCAGAAGTAATTCTCAAGTAATAATTTACAGCTGAGTAATTTTTAAAGCATGATAGTGCATTATTCTTTGGACATCTTACAAACTTTTTTTTTTCTTTTGCATAAGCTTTACATCGCCCATGTTTTCTTTTGAAGAGGAAATAAATCTACCTTACTGTGCATTAGAATCAGTATTTATTGTTAATTAGGTTGCTTCTTTGGTATAACAGCATGATTAACTTTGACTTGGTTTTGTGATTTATGGATGAGTTTAATTTTGTGTGACTTGTTTAAAACTCTTTTGTTATAACTTTTATTTCAAGGATACTTCCAATTTAGTGGCAAATAAGATCACAATAAAATGAGACCAGTATTTTCTATATGTCTTAAATTCTTCTAGACAAACTAAAAACTCCAGGGCAGAAAAACAGACATCACCAGCTATGTTGTTGGTTTATAGAAGCTGAATAGTGCAGGATCCTTGATCTGCTTGAAGCTCCTCAAGTCAGAGAAACCCCCTAAACATAGCTGGTGTCATTACGTAGCATCAGTGTATGTGCCTTCCTGGAGAGAGTGGTTTTTGTGAAGTGCTAGTTGGGGTTTTCTAGTTTCTCTTCATGTTTTCATAGTGGTTGCAGCCTTCAGTTTGTTGGAATACATATTGTCGTATGAAAAGTGCACTTTTCATGTTTGCTTGTTTGAGTTAATGTTGTCAGTAAATTTTGATGGTTGGTTTGACTTTTTTTTTTCATCCAGCTTTTCATAAAACCAATACATTTTCTGTTGGTTTTGTAGTGTTCATAGTGCACATATCCTATTTCATGGTCAGGTGGAGCATGAGTTCTGATGAGGATTTGAGAGCCAAGTCTCTCTGCCATTATCTTTGTGTCAAAGGATGTGGCAAGTTGTCATCTCTGCCCTCTCCTTTCTTCTCCCCTCCCTTTTTCACTCCTTGTGCTCTTCAGCTGTTACAGGGCTCATTTTCTTGTGCCATACATGTAATATGTTGAATTGACAGCAAGACATTGCACTGAAATAGAAACTGTCCAGTTTCCAGTGTCATGCTGATGAAGTGAGAGGTGGAGACAGCTTCAGGTCATTTACCTGGTAAATCTGTGCCTGGTCTCTTCTACCTGAGTCACTGATAACCTCTTGTGTGGGTGCTGCAGTGAGAACCATCCACTGATGTCTCTGTGCAACTGCATATGTGCAAAATGCATATGCCAAGAAGCAGATGCAGGGAGGGAAGAGAAGGCACAAACTGAATATGCTGGGCTTCATGTTTTTTTAAAAGAAATAAATTTAAGTATTTGTGTAAAACAAGCTAAGCAAGTAAATGCTACATTGCTCTCAAATCTTTATAGATTAATTAATAGAAAAAGTTGAAAGCAGCTGTTACAGATTAATTGTTGCCCATTCATGAGGAATGGTTTAATGGGAAGGCGGTAAAGTCTCACTGCCACACCTGTAAAAGTAACATACAGACTTCTGCTTTTATCTTTCCCCTCCTCCTGGGGAACTTGAGAGAAGTAAAATTGGTTGTCAGTATTTTTTTTTTTTAATATGACTAATAATATTATTTATTTTTATTTCTTTGCCTAGGGTATTTATGTAAGGGACGCACCTTTGAAGGACATAAAAGTGTTCAACGCCCGACGATTTGTAGCTCTTTTTAGTGTGGTGAATGCCACGAAGCGGGACGCTGGCAACTATCGCTGCATGATCCGGACGGAAGGAGGAGTTGGTGTGTCCAACTATGCAGAACTAATAGTCAAAGGTACTTCACCATACCAATCAGTATTTGCATGCTCAGTGTATGGAATCAGGGCTTGCAGTTGCTAATGCAGGAAGAATGTCACCCATAGCCTGTTAAACTTGATAAGAGGTTCAGTAAATAGATTTAGCTTATGTAAATCCTAAGAGTCTATCCAGCTGTAACAAGGGAGTAATAGAAGAAACCAGGGCTAATTAACTAGGTACTTGTTGATTGCTGTTCTAAATATTCCCCCACAATGCATTGTTTAGACCTATATGTCTTTACAAGCTTTTATTTAAAGTATGAACTTAATAACGGCCACTTGCCTCCTTTGTGGAGATTGTATTCTAAAAATATACTTACTACAAAATATGCAAGATTTACATTAAAATGAACACATAAATACACATATTTCTGTATATGGAGGGGTGTTTTTAAAAAACTTTGGGGAACACTTAGATGTAGGTAGGATAGGGAATAATCTGTCACCAGTAGAAGAAGATGCAAGAAAGCCACAATGAAGAATAAACCATTTTCCAAAAGCAAGAATAGGGTTTTAGTGAATGTGTTGCAGAGAAAATGGAGACAAACAGGACAAGAGAAGGATGTTGCAAATAACCGGTGTATGAAGATAACAAGACAAAACAAATTGTAGCATAAAAACTTAGACGAGCTATTTGAATGGACAGATGAAAAAAGAAACAAACAGAGTGAGTGAGGTGGGAATATAATTATAAGGCATGGTGGAAAAAAGGAGGTTATTTCAGTCCAAGCATGAAAAGAAAATAAAGTAGGTGGCCAAAAATAGATACATATGAAAGTCAGCAAAGAAAGGAAGCGTGGACTATAACCCCACTAGGAATGATGAAGCATCTTTCAGACCTAACACCAGTGGAAAAAAAAGAGGAATGAACACTGCCTGAAGTGAGGCAGAGGGAGGAGTTACTGCATCACTGACGAGAGGTACAGGAAGCCAAAGGAGTTCATTTTTCCAGTCTCTGATTTGAGGTGTTTTAATTTATTAGTGCTCCTTTTGAGGTGCAATAGATGAAATTATGAAGCGTATCATTAAAGCATTTGTGCTTACCCAGATTCTTTCAGAAAATTTGCACTGGGCACTGTGAGTAAGTGGATAGCCTTAGGGTGTAATCCCATTAACTACTTGTAGAGTGGCAAAGTAATTATGGTAATCCCCATTGCCTGTGTTGGAGCTTTTATGAGACCACCTGCAGGTCATTCCTTCTGACCTAAAAAGACCCATTTTAAACATTGTGCTGTAAAACGTTAGATGACTGTACTGAAACATCAGCGTTAGGGGCTAATTAATAAATACATTTTCTTATTGATGGCATATGATTAAGAAGTTGTATTTCCTAATTTTTAGCAGGATTTTTGCAATGTCAGTTAGCAGACTTCAAAGATAATGGGTTGATTTCAGCACAACTGTATACTTTTTCAATCCATTACCATCCATAAATCACAAAGAATGTACATATGCCCACACTGCATGTAGTGTTTAGTATACTTGGGAATTGCTGATGGCTTAATAATAGTATGTGTAAAAACAGTGGTGTAATTACTCACCCCTCTTTGTTACAAACAATGAATTTAATTCTCTTCTCATTTACTCTGCTGTAACTAAACTGACTTATGAGGAATTTCCTTGGAATTACATTGCTGTAATGACAGGAGAGTCAAATGGAGCATTTGTAAGTTAAAGAGAATCAGTTCTTCACGTTTATCATGCTCTGTTTCATTCTGTTTACTGAACCTGTAACTCAAGTTGCAGAAAGTTCTGCACTGGAATAGGGCTTTTTTCAAAATATATTTGCTTTTAAGTAGAGATGTTTGCATAGTAGAGTGGGTTACAACTCTATACAACATTCTACTTCGCTGTAGACGTAGTTTCACTAAATAGGTACTTATTCTAAGTAGATTCCAATTATGTGTGTAAAGATCTTGAAGCTTTGTAGTGCTGTTGTGGCATGATGTTGTGTGGCACTGGAGACCAGGTACCAGAACACTTGAAAAGAGCAGAAGGGCTGCTAGTTTCAGGTGCTGCAAATCAAACCTGGAATCACAAAGGAATAGGAATGAAATCTTGAAAATGAAAGACATGTAAGAAAGTGCCAGGTGTTCTTATTCTGTTCTTTTTTTGTCTTCTTTTTGTTACCTGAGTGAGCATCTTATAGCAAGGCTTCAGCAGTATGGAGGGGGGAAAAATCGCAAATTAAGAGCTGTCAGTTTTCTTAATAATTGTAAACATGAATGTTGTCTAGTTAATGAGAAAAAGCCTGTCAGTGAACAATTAGTCTGGCCCTAAAAAGAGGAGGGAAGAAAGGGCTTTTTTTGAAAACTTGTTTGTGGTAGCTTATATGCCTCTTAGAGAATGGTGAAATAAAGTATTGATTGTTCTATTTAAATAAATCCTGAAGGGGAGGTTTTCAATTTACCTGAGTGTTTGTTCTGATAAGAAAGGCTGAAAAGACAAGTGCCTTGTCACTATATGTGCTCAAACTGCACAGTATCCTCATCTGAGTTTGTCAGAGAATTGGATTGAAATGTCACTTTATCTAATGGGAGACATGAAATTGGCCTTGTCAGATAACCCACTTATTGTGAAAAACATCAGCTGGTATCTAATAGATGACATAAAAGTAATCAAACATTGAGCAAAAGGAAAATAGTTGGGTAGAATTGATTAAATGTGTTTGGTGAAGTAAATTAGAGTTCTACATACAGTCCCTAGGTTGAAGTTTTGTAATAGTGGGCAGATCCAACACAGATTAGATTTAGGAGAACAGAATGAGCCTGTCTAGCAGACATCAGATTATTACAGAGTTCAGACTGCTTATTGAGTTCAAACAAGGTAAACCTAGGTGTCAAATTGGTTAAAAGGAGTTTGGTTAGGTTTTTAAAGAAGGGCAAAGAAAGGTAGCCATCTGTAATGCTGGCAGCTTAAATGTCTGCATTTTCCAAATGGAAAATTTAACACTGGGAACAGAACCAAACCTCTTCAGGACCTCTAGAGTGAAGAATTTGTTCTGGAGGGCAAAGTCATTGTGACATCAAGACACAGTAGGAAATATTAATGATCACTTATCTGTGGTATCAGTTGTTCTCATACATTAAATATACACAGTTACTTGGCATCTGTTTTTGCTCTCTCCAACTAACCTTTCATGCTGGATCCATCAGTCTGTCTGTACCCCTTTTTTTACCAACAGTGCTGGCATTAGGACTTATTTTTATTGTTGCCGAACAATTCCTATCATGAAGTCCTGCTTTCACACGTTCATTTTTTGGCAAACTGACTGGAGACTTGTATTTTTCAATGTGGGTGTGTGCCTCAGCCTGGAGGTGCTGCGAAAACCTCCAGCCAGAAGAGCTGATACCGTTCATCCATTTTAGCAAACTTGCCATAGGAAAGTGCTGAAGACTCTGGACTTTGAAGCAGTAAGATTTTTTCAGAAGAGTACTAGTTATGTCAAGAATGCTGTTCCTCTCTTCCTGTGAAAATCTGTTCTCAAATATAGTTAGTTTACAAACTACTAAATAAAACCCAACAAAACCCTGAGACTTCTTTGAGTTCGTCTTTCAGATTCCCCCGAAATTCTAAATACGGTGTACGGAATGTAATTGCAAGCAGGGATCTGAGATCCTCTGGGACAGGCTGGATCCAGGCACAGGAATCAAGACCTATGAGCTTACCATTTGTGTGCTTTTAGTATATAGTCCTCCATCTTGCTGAATCCTTGTACTTGGAGAGTAAAATGATGATGGATTAACAATGTGGATAGCGAGGAGTGCAAGAACAAGAAGCTGCATACCCAGATGAGGTTGTTTGCGCTGGGACTGAAGGGAAAGGCAAACTGGGAGGTGTTTTGAAATGAGAGGGAAGGTAGGTGAAAATTTGGACTACACAACTAATAAAAGCTGGGGAGAAAGACATGAGGGCAGTAGTAAACAGCTGGCTGGACCTGAGCCAGCACGTGTCCAGAAGGTGACCAAGAAGGCCAGTGGCATCCTGGCCTGTGTATGACCAGCAGGAACAGGGCAGTGATTGACTCCTCTGTACTCAGCACTGGTGAGGCCACACCTTGAGTGCTGTGTCCCATTCACTACAGGAAAGACACTGAGGTGCTGGAGTGAGTCCAGAGAAGGGCAAGGAGCTGGCAAAGAATCTGGAGAGTGGGTCATGTAAGGAGCAGCTGAGGGAGCTGGGGTGTTTAGCCTAGAGAAAAGGAGGCTCAGAGGGGACCTTATCACTCTCTACAGCTGCCTAACAGGAGGTCGTAGCCAGGTGGGGATCAGCCTCTTCTCCCAGGCAACAAGGGACAGGACAAGAACTCATGGCCTCCAGCTTTGCCAGGTAGATTTTGGTTAGACATCAGGAAGAATTTTTTCATTGAAAGAATGGTTAAGCATTGGGATGGGCTGCCCAGGGAGGTGGTGGAGTCCCTATCCTGAAAGCATTCACTTTTTGCTGTGATTTAGTTGGCAGCTTAGTATTTGGTCAAAGGTTGGATTTGATTATCTTGGAGGTTTTTTCCCACCTTTATGATTCTATGATTCTGTGACAAAGAGTGGAAGATAAACATATACATATACACATATGCTTTTGCAAAAAATGAGGAAGTAGATTTTGTCATTTTTCAAGATAGTGGTTCTGAGCCGCAGTAAAGAAATGTCTATTTTTGTCTTCTTTAACTCACTTAAATCTTAGAGATTTATATTATCTCCACTGGCATCTCAGTGTGATGCCTTTCCTCTCTCAATTAAAATTTTAAAAGAACTACAAAGTAAAAGATGTTAAGATGTTGTAGAAAATGTTTGGAAAATCTGTATCATTTAAGTACAGAGCAGTTTAAATGAAGGAGTTGCAGTTTCAAGTGTGTTTTCAATTAATAAAAAGTGCAGAAGAATAAATGGTTTACATCCATGTATGGCTACATTGGTTTTTATCCTCTGTGTAAGAGAAGGGCTGCTCCTTATCATAAAGTCTGTCTTTTTCTCATATTTAATATAAATGATCCATTTATGTAGGGTGACTTGAGAGCACCTGCCTAAAGCTTTCTGTCACCTGCAGACCTCTGGCTTTGTGCGGTAGCCACTATTTTCTTTCCCTAAGGGGTTGTGCCCATTGTCATTTATCAGAGAATTCAAGAAGAGGTCACATGTCTGTCCAAAGTCTAAAAAGCGTAAAATTTGAAATATGGATCAACTTACCTTCTTTTATTTCCGGTTAATAGTCTGTTTTAAAAACCTACATTTAAAAGGGTTTCACAGTATTCAATAGCTTTGTCTGCTTGCTTCAGGAGAGATCTGCAAGGAAGAACTCCTCCTTAAGCTAAGTCATTGTACTAAATAGCCACTGCTACAAACTTGTTTCTGCTGTCAGTTGAAAATCTTTCCTTGAATGTCCACAGCCCTAAAATCTCAAGTCTATTGTACTATTTCATAAAGGTGTTAATTTGCATGGTATTTATTTGAGACTGCCTCATGCCAGTAAAACAGCTTTTAGTGAAGGACAGTAGTGCTGCAGTGTGGTACTTACCTAAGTGATTCAAACTCCTCATCGTCCCAAAAATATTAAACCATTCTGTCTAAAGAAAAAATAAATTAGTAAGACAGAAGAATGAGTTTCATACTTAAGTAATGAAATCAGTTCATTATGTTTGGAAATACAGTGTATTAGAAAATCTGCTTAATCGAGTCTCATGCTTTTAACCAGTCATATGGTTAAAATGAGCATCATATTTGCAATGAAAGATTGGTTTTAGATAGTCTCAATCTCTAGTAAGAAGGTAACTTTTGGTATTAAACCATGTTAATAGTATGAAACTGCAGGATATGCAGGCTTTGCTGAAATAATGCAACTTGAATTAACCTTTTTCATTGTGGTCCCAGAGAAATGAAAAACATGCCCTGAGGTATAAAAAGACAATAAAACACTGTCTGTTTCAAGTACTTGTAATATTTCGAATGAATTGGTATAACCACTAACCTTAGTGACCTAACTCCTGAGTTTGCATTTTGAATGGCACTTCAACAGCCTTTAGTAGCATTTGAAACTTGAAAGTAATTAACTGTTCTTTCAGCATGGCTAAGTAAATGCCTTAGGATGCTCTATAAAAGTTCTATTTCATGTCTTGGTTCACAAAACAGCCTAATGATTTAAATGGATGCTAAATCATTTTGAGTCAAGTCAGAACTGTTTCCAGACATACTATCACTGTACGAAGCCATAGTTTATATACTTTAGGAATAATAGTTTCAATAAAACTGCAGTATGTTTCTAACTCAACAATGACATCAGTTTGCCGTATATTGCTATTGACATAAAACAATGCTTTCACCACTGATTTGAAAATCTAAACAATATTCTTTATATCCTGGAATCTACCACAATATATTAAGCTATTTTTATGTCTATTCCAATTAGTGATGCTTAATCTTTGGAGATGTTCTGGTTTATTGCCCTTTGTATTGTTTTCTTCATGATAGTAATCACTTAGTTCTGTTAAGATGAAAACACACAGTGATGATGCCTGTGTTTGCTGGTTTGTAGTGCTGTATTTCAGCAATTGCTAACAGATTGCACAGATCGAAGCCTGCATACAAGTGTACCCTGCTAATTAGAAACACCATCTATCTGAGGCATAGATAATCTTCTGTGTACTTAGTGCACTGAGTTACTCTTTCTTTAAATGAAAAAGGTAGCATACTGTAAGATAATTACATGTTTGTTAAAACAGCAATTCTGCTATTTCTCAGGAAATACTGAATGCTTCCCAGAGATCCTTTCTCCCTTTTGCTTCATTCTTTTATGTTCTTTGCTTTAACTGTGACTTTGAAGACCATGGCAAAATGATGAAATACATAAATTCAGCTTCTTGTCTGTTTGACTACCTGTGTCTCAACACAGAGGGAAATGGTTAGCAGAAGAGGATAAATCTGAATCTAAAGCTTAGGGAAGACAGCTGTCCTGTGTTCATTACGTATTCTGTATAGCTTAAAGAAGGTGGCAGTGTTTGCTGATAGATATGTTCAGAATATTGGATCAAACAGTGCCTTATTACAGTGGCTTGATTTTGTTCTACTTGAATATATTTAACCAATGGAAAGGTGAATGTTTTTGCAGATGTGATGCATGAAACAGCAGAGTAATTTAACCAGCAGGGGAAAAAAGAATTTGTTATTTAACTTTACAAAAAGATGATGTCTGCAAATTATTTCTGCAGTCTCATTTAAAATAAGATGCCCATCACATAGTAAATTAAAGTAGGTTTAAAACTTTGGTTGGTTTTGAAATCTTTAGAATCCAAACTATCAGGATATCACATGCATGCTTGCTCTGTGATACAGAGTACTGTTTCTGTGTGGTAGTTAGTGAAAATTACATGAAGAAGAAACAGACCTCTAGTAAAACTCAAGAAATCCCCCAGCTTTCATTTAGAAGCTCTTTAATTTTAACCAAAGTATGGAACTTGAAAAACTGTGCTTACTCTGCTTACACAGAAGTCTGAAAATATGAAGGCTGAGTAGTTAAGTACATGAAAAATAATTAATAAAAATTTCATTTTATTTTTCTGTGCAGAAATTCCTGTTCTCATTATGTGTAGGGATAGGCTCCAACATAAATTTTAGCTTAAAAATACTAGTTTTGAGTAGGATTAATATTAATATCCAGTAGGAACTGCCTTTGTATGAGAAAACCTGAGATTGTCTTTCTTTTTAAACCGGGAGTTGCCATGGAATGTCTGGTGAATAGAGTTCCATTTGCCCTTGGTTTGAAGTTATGTGGTTATAAACCAAATGCTTCAGGTTAAAATCTCCAAGTGCATAAGCAAAAGAATCTGAATATTGCAGTTTAGTGAAAATAAGTCAATCTGTAGTGGTGATTTCTTCGTATCCATATTTTTATGCAGTCTTCAACTCTAATGCAGTAGAAAACCCATTGCTTATTTGAATGTTTTAGAAGCAGAAAAATGCAAGTGTAATCATAGCATGTTATTGTACCTCACTGTTTTTCAGAGCCACCAGTTCCCATTGCTCCACCTCAGCTGTCCTCAGTGGGTGCAACTTACCTGTGGATACAGCTGAATGCCAATTCCATCAATGGGGATGGACCCATTATCCAAAGAGAAGTTGAGTATCGAACTTCAAGTGGAAGCTGGTATGACATACAACCCGTGGACTCCACAAGCTATAAGATTGGGCACCTGGATCCTGATACAGAATACGAAATCAGTGTATTACTTACAAGACCAGGTGAAGGAGGAACGGGATCTCCTGGCCCAGCTCTCAAAACAAGAACAAAATGTGCTGGTGAGTACTCCAAGGTGATAGGAAAGTTGTAAGCATCTTTCTGATGCTGAAGACATAAGTTAATTCACTAGCAGTTTTTACTGTCTGTCTTAAAGCAGCAGGTTGCAGGAATTAAGACTGAATGGTTTTAAGTATAACCTATTAGCATTTTCCAGCTACAGTGACCTTGAAAGCAACCTGCAGTGCCACTGTAGATTGTAGATGAAATCATAACAGTGCATGCTTTTTTATTTCAATGTCAGTTATATCAAACTTGTAGATAAAGTGGAAAGAGATCCTGTGTAACCACAAAAGCATTCACTGTTGAGTCTCAATTAGCAGACCAGGTTTAGCAAAGGACTGCTTTCTTGAGTGACTGACAGCATGTCTCTTTACTAAATGAGATAGTGCAATTTCTGGTGCATTGTAGCAATCTTGGCTCCTGTTTTGGGTGTTATAATTAATAGAGCTGACCTCTGATTGTAATAGCATATAAAGTTCACCTATTATACAAAAGCAATTGTACAATAATTTTCAGTAAGACTGTCAGTGATATTAGTTTGGGATTTAGCTGCTCAGAAAATCCTAGAGGATACTGTGACCTGGATTTTCTTTGGTCATTTGTATTTTCCCCCAGTATTTTGAATCATCTCGCTGCTGCTATAAAGCTGGTGGAAGATAGGCAGGAGTGTCGCTAGAGAAAATGCGAGTAACAAGTGGTATAAGCTTATTGTTCCTAGTCTTTTGAAGAATGGCTTGATCTTACTTGGCTTTTTAACAGGAAGAATTGCGTACTTCAACAGAAATAATGTATTTCCATTGCATCTACTTTTTGTAAAGTCACCTGTCCACCTGTCAGTGAGTAAATGTCATTTTAGTTGAATCGAATTGGTGTGATGTCAAACACAAAATGAAATATAGTTGCTGTCAGAATCCCACTATTATGTTTTGAAGATGCAAACGTACATGAGTACTAATTCTTTGATGTTATTTTTGGTATTTTTCTTCCTCTCATTACTGGAAAGCAGTATCTAATGATACTTCTTATAAAAAGCAGTACAGCTACGTTATAATAATAGTTAAGTATTTTGTATTTATAAGATTTTCTCTGCTAGACTAAGATAACTTCAGCTTAGTCAAAAGTGGAGAATAAAAGTGAAAGATAGTTCCCTTCAGGAGGATTTCTGGGTCACTGTGCCCTTCATAATAATGTAAATGTCTGTCTAGACAATGTAAGTGCATATTTAATACGCAAGTATTTCAGTTATTTTAAAATTAAACAGTTTTTCTAATAGTTTTTTTTGTCTGCTTGTATGATGAGTTAATGCAGCACTGAGTGCTGTGTAGGTGAGCCTGTCTGTCCTGCGGAGTTACGGAGTGTGGTGAATTGACACCAGCCAGCAGCCAAGTAGCCACTCAGTCACCTCTGCCGCGGGACAGGGAGAAAATAGAAGGAAGGCAAAAAGACTGATGGATTGACATGAAGACAGTTTAATAGGTGAAGCAAAGCTGCACTTGGAAGAAAAAGGAAATAGGAAATTACTGTTTCTCATGGGCTGGCAGATCTTTATCCACGTCCTGGGAAGTAGTGCCTCCGCGCATACACACTGCTTACTTGACAAGACAAACATTGTAACAACATCCCTGTTTCCTTCTCCCTCCCTTGAGCTTAGATTTCTGAGTGTGACATTGTATGATGTGGAACATCCCTTTGGTCAGGGATGCTCCATACTGTCACAGGGGACACAACAGTCTCTACTGTATCCCCAACCAGCTTCTTGTCCACCTCTGGTGTATTTGCTGGAGGAGCAGAGTGAGAAAAAGGAAGCCTCAAGGCTGTGCAAACACATGTAAAACACTGTTGTGTTACCGACCTGGGATTAGTCACAAATCCAAAATGCAGCACTAAACAGGCTGCTATGAAGGAAATTTAACTCCACCTCAGCCAGACTTAGTAGAGAGTGATATCCAGAATTTTAGTTATATTTAAGAATATCATATACTTTCTGTTCTCCATGGTACATCCTGTTGAGTATTAAAACATGCATTCAGTTTCATAAACCACTGTGTACTGGAAATGTTTTATTACCTCTTGTAACACATCAGAATTATTTGTGTTTTCATTAAGCTAAACAGTAACCTTCTTAAATTAAAAGCAGAAAGTTAAATGACTGAAAAATGTAAATTGAACGATGATGTTAAGTCTGTCTCTACAAATTGGCTTTTTTACAGCAGAAGACCCTGCTTTGAAGGTGTAGTGGTTATTGGTTAACTGTTAGCAAGTGACATGCTAATAACTGGCCCAAGGGTTTAAAAAGAGATGCTGATAAACTAATGACGGTATAATTAAGCTGGGTAGGAGTAAAATAATGCCAGTCTCCAAAGCATACCATAGAATTAATAAAACAGGAGTCTTTAAGAGAAGAATCATTGCACCTTTTTAATTACTGTGATAATTGCATGCTGCTTGCCTGTTCCCTAGGGGAAGATAGTGAACCACTTTGAGACTTGAAGCAGTATGCTAGGCGTTCAATAATCTTAATAGTTCTCCAAAGCATTTGAAATATGTTTTCATTTTAGCAAAATGAGATTTCAGAGGCTTGTAATAGACAAGCCTTATCTGTAACTTTACTAAATAAAAGCGTCTATAATTAGAATGCAAAGAAAAAAAACTTCTCCAGACTTGGTTGCATCACACTCACTGGAGAAGTTGCCACTTCAGAAAGTTTTTGTTTCCTTTTGATGAAATATAATGTAAGTGCTCTTTCAGTGTAATTCTCGGAAAGCCAAAGAATTACATTCAATTCTGGATTAGGTTTAACCTAGAGTGTGGAGTTCAGGTTTGAAGGAGTTTAATGGATTTTGGCCATGGTGAACCACATTTGAGTCAGACTTAGAAAAAAGGGGTTTTCTCATTTTAAGGTGTGAAATGGAGGCCTTCCCAGGTTTTTTGGAATTTAAATCACCTATTCCTATGCTAAAAGCTCCCTCTCCCCACAACCGTCTCACATGGTGTTGCGAACCTAGAATGCAGAATGCCAGGGAGGGGGCATCCACAACTTCTCTGGGCAACCTGTTCCAACTGCCTTACCACGCTCACAGTAAAGAATTTCTTCCTAATATCTGACCTAAACCTACTTCCATTCTGAAGCTCTTCCCCTTGCCCTGTCACTGTTGTTCCTGATGGGACCCAATCTGACCCAAAACCAATGGAACTGTCCATAGTATAACTAAAGTAGGTATGTTCTACAATTAATAAGATAGACTGTGTTTTGTAGTTTCTTCTTACCCATATCAGTATTTCTGTGGGTAGAATTATTTATTTCAGGGCTTTCTAGCGTGCTTTTTCTTTGACATTCATTGCATGATTGAAATCTTGATCTGGTCTGTGTCCCTGCACTCTGGTGGTGAGATGGTGCCCCAGTTAAAACACACATGAATAATGCAGAACTGCTAAATGAGCTCCTGCAATTATTTTTCTTTTTTTTGGTATGGCCCCTCTATTAAGAGACTTTATTTCTAATTTATGTTGTTCCTTGAATCTGCTGGTGAAAAGATGCATCTTAAAGACAGCTACCTTAGGAAGAAAAGTTAAAATAAAATCCTCCCTCCTGCTAAGGAAGGGGATTGCTAAGGCCCCCTAGGGAATGTTGTTTTCTTTGTCTCATAATTTATTTTTTTTTTCACTGTGACATTTGGCATAATTTCTGAAAATAAGCATATTTTCCTTTACTGAACCAGAAAACTCTAATGGAATTTAAGAAAACAACAACCAAAAAAAAAAAAAAAGACTGCCTTAAAAGAATTTTTTGATGAATTATCCCCAAACTGTAGAGCTTTTTAACAGTCAGATCTCTACTTCTTTGTGCTAAGACACAATTACTGCCCTGGAGTATTTTCAAAAACAATCACTGTCAATTTAACCAATAATTTTCATACGATGAAATAACAGGAATGTTTTAATTAATGTAGTTGATTTTGCTGTCTCTTCTACCCCATCACCTGAGCTTGTCGGGAAGAAAGCTGTGACTCCCAGTACAACCGATCTCTTGAAACACTGCTTCAGGTTTGTTATAAAATGTCTGGTACTCCTGGAAGGCTTGTTACAATCTGAAAGAACAGAGCAGAGCTCTTTAAATCCCTTCTCTTGAAAAAGAATAATCTTTGTTTTTCTCAGTTTGTTCATTGCTTTGGCTTCAGCTGGTTAATCTTCCAAGGTGTCAAAATTATTTCATTAGTTCTGTGCTGCCCACTGGCATCCACTGGCATTGTGAAAAAAAATCTGCATGTTTCAGAATACTCTGATGGAATGAGTATCCTCTTCCCTCTGATCAATTCAGACCTGCATCAGGTTGCACCAGGCAGAAGTATCTCTGGGCAGATGGTGCAAGCCAGGAACTGTCTTGAACCTTGCATGTAAATTCATCGTGCTCAGGTATGCTGAACAGTACTCAGTGCCACCACTTCCCTCCTGCCCCATGACATGGAGCACTGTGCAGGTCCTACAGGATGGACAGTCTGTATGCTGTCTGTATGCTTGTGTACAACATTCTGAATAAAAAGTCAGTTTTGCAGTTGTTTTTCTCTGTTTTCCACCCTCCCACCTTCTTTTGTTATTAATTCTGTAGTTAGTCTCTCCCTTTGTCAGTGTCCATGCCCTACCCTGTCTTGAAACTCAGTGGTGCTTACTGCTGACTTCCATGCCCTTCCCCATTCTATATCACTATTAGGAAAGATGTATTGCTTCCTAAAAACTTCTCTAGGTTGAAATGGCAGCTGCCTTTCTCTGTCCTTCAAGGCTTGCTCTTTTGACCTTTTTGTCTCAAGAAAAGAGGAAGGATCTTAGTGTCACTGGGAATTAAGTTCTTCCTTCTCGTTGCTATACCATGGGGAGCTGCCTGTGAAGAGGTTCAGGGTTTTTTCAGGCATATAACAAAGTCTTAACATTGCTGAGTTTTGTGATCATAGGAAAATGTCAACTTGAAACCGTACTGCAGATTTTTTCCACAGCTCTTTTCTCTTAGCAATTTTCTTCAGAAGTTTTAACCAAGGTTTTTGCAGCTGTGTTGTATTAGAGCTGGACCTCAGGTCAGAGACACCTGAACCCAGAGGAGGAGAGTTGGAGATATTGCACCATTTTATTTTCCATGGAAAAGTTCCATGATATTTCTAAAGTCACCATTCCTAACCTGAAACTGTAATAAACTTTAGTAGGAAGTTGCATTGTTTTTTCAGAACCCAAAATCCACAGCAAACTTATATTTTATTTATAGTTTTATTATGAAGGTAAGATCTTACTGTATTGTCCTTTTTTCTAATGCCTTTCAGATACACAGACCATCTCATATACGGTCACTTTCTCCTAAGGGTAAAAGCTAGTTTTGGATTTTCTGCACTGTAGCAGGTGAATTGCAGCTTTCAGATGTGCAGGAGGTAAATTGAAAGATTTTAATAGAATTCCAGGAAAACACTGCGTAGTGAGATATGTCCATGTGTCTGCATCACTGGTGACTTACTTCTGATGGGGAAACAAAACAGAAATGCATCTTCTTGGAAGGGGCCCTTCCAAGAAAACACAAATGATGTTCAGCATTGACTAGTATACAGAAGTTCTTTGGCAGCCACTTGTCTGGAAACAAGCGCCAAAGGTGTTACTTACTGAGATGACTTCTCTGATCCCATGTTACAGAACAGCCTCCCCTTGTGTTATCAGGAATCTTGGCTTGAGAAAAACCCAGGTAATCCAAATTCCTCCCATATACAAATCTCTTTAAATCCAGTTCTCTTCCTCCTTGTCTCACAGTCTAGAACTTCACCTGAGAGTCCTTTAAGTTTCTGGGAAAAAAACAAACAAACAAACAAAAAAACAAAACCCACCACCAAACAAAGAACTACAGTCAGGACAGTCTCACCATAATTCCTAGGAAGATGATGGAACAACCAATCCTGGAAACCATTTCCAGGCACACAAGCGACAAAAGCGTGATCAGGAGTAGTCAGCATGGATTCACAGAGGGGAAGTCATGCTGGATGAACCTGAGCTCCTTCTGTGATGAAATGGTTTTGTAGGTGAGGAAAGAGCACCAGAGATACTCAAAAGTTATCTGGACATCATGTAAGATGCTGTAATTGGCGCTGGTTGAGCAAGGGTGATGTAGGGTGAGGGTTGGACCAGATGAACCAGACCCTTTCTACCTCAGCTATTCTGTGATTCCAAGTTTCTGTCAAAATCTTGGAAGAGAAGCTGTCACCATGGTGTTTGTTAAATTCTCCTAGACTCTGCTTTAATAAGCAGGAATGTATCATGATCTCTCCGCTGTATTCCTGTCCTTCTCTGAAGCTGTATAAACAGTGAGGTACAGTGTGATGGAAAGACTTTATCACAGACAAAAGTTTGAGTTCCACTACATTGTTCTGGATGCTTCTCCAGATTTGTGGTTCCCAAAACCAAAACATTTTGTTTTAGGAAATAAACCTCCTCAGACTATGTGCCCTTTCATCCCAAATATGTCTTTCTTTTGCAGGAGAAATCACAGGTTGGTTCTCCATTCAGTGAATTTTCCGCCTGTGAACACAAAAACTTCTCCTAATATTGGCAAGCAAGAGAGCTGGCATTATATAGAAATTACTAATACCTGCACTTTTCTGTCTCCATTGGTCCCTAAATAAATAGTTTTTGCTTAGAGCATCCAGAGATCTCACTTGAGAAACAGAACATTTTCACTCCACACCACATAAAGGGGAGGGTAAAAAAGAGGACAGGAAAACTGCTGCAAATATGTAGGTCTATTGGCTCTCTTTCTCACACATGTGCTGAAGTATAAAAGGAATCTAGACACAGTCTAGTGTTGGTAAGGACACAGAGCATGAAACCTGACTGTCAGATCAGTTTGTTTTGAGAAGCTCCACATTAGAATTAGGAGAAGCATTTGAGGTTCTTTCCTGACAGTTACAGCTGGGTTAATATAGGGGTGGAAACAGAGTGTATGTAAAAAGAACTGCCATGTCTTTGGTTGTGTGAAAAGCAGTCATATAAATGGAGACTTATTTCTTCACTTTAATAGATTCCCATTTCAAAACATTTGCAGAGGAAGAAATTAACCTGCTCTTTGAGACAAATGAACCTTCACTAACTTAGAGCAAACCTGAGGGGCAAAATTATTAATTTCACATCTGCCAGGTGGAGGGAATGTGAAGAAAACATAATGACCCTTAAGGAAAAGTAGATAATATGATTTCTCCTGTGACATATATTCATCTCCAATCTTTGTTGCGGTCTCTTATTAGTTACAAGGATAAGCTAAAAAAAACCCCACACACTCAAACAATTATTGTACCCCGCTTCAATTCAGGAAGAATTGCTTGTTATGGAATGAGAAAAACCCAGCAAGCTGGGAGTGTACTAGTTATAAATAAAAGACTGCCATGTGGGCACCTTTAATAGAAGTGGTAAATTATAAATACTTGTAAATACTTGTAACAAATACTGTTAGGGCATTCCTTAGTATTACTCTGTTCTGAACAAATTAAATATGAGCTGTTTCATAGATGCTTTGGATCTCTCTTTTCAGAAGTATATTATTACTGCAGATCTAAATGAATGCATTGGTACTCTGTTATTAAAAGCAATTAAAAATAACAGGAAAGGGCATTCTGTGCCTTTCCAGTGAAGTTCCATGAGTGCCTTGAAACTTATCCTTACCACTTTACGCTGAGCACTTTCTCCCCTCTTCTGAAGCCAATTTTTACATCAGCTGTTCCAATTCTCACATACAGTTATACCATATTGTCTTCCGCTCATAGGCAAACTTTGCTTCAATTTTAATTATGCAAATCCTTTGGCAAAAACCTTAGCAAATGAGACAAGAAAGTATGGCTTTTCCTCTGACTTGGTCTTATCCAAAACCCAAGCAAAATCTTTTATACGTTTGAAGTGACCAAAGTATATTTACTTCAGTTTGTGTCTAAAAGAATAACCGATTGTGTGTGCTGAAGAGTGTATATGTGTATATACAGACACACATATACATATGACCATATCAACCCTGTGGCCAAAGGGAATTTAGGCTTTAAAGGGCAGGTTTCTTTAAAAAAAAAAATAGTTGCATGAACTTCTGAGCAGAGTCTAAAAACTCCTTTTGTTGGAGGAGTCAGGAAAATAAGATGTCCCATAGACAACAGAGGCCTGAATTTCTGAAAGATTTGTCTACTAAATATCACCACCTTGTGCAGGTAATCCCATTTTCCCTTATGACAGACCTGCATGGCAGGAGGCAGCACCCAGTTAGCCACAAATCTGTTGTCAAATGGAATATTTGATGTTAGACTTCTGCTTGTCTGCCCTGAGCCTCCTGACTGGGGGCACTAGTTTGGCTCTCATCTTCTGGAATTAAATCCTGGCAGTACTGTGTCAAATCAGTTTAAATTTTAAGCAAGTTATTTGGATGAAATTTGCCAGTGGTTTTAAAGGGTATTGAAAGATGGAAATGGATGAACAGACAGGCACACTCCTTGGTTTTAATATTTTAAGGCTCACTCTTTTGTTTGAGACTGTTAGACTGTGTGCTATCTTGCCTAGCAGCTTTGGCCAGCTTTAAAAACGTATAACTGCACCATTCTATTGAAGTATCTATGAAGCATGAAACATCCAGGAATGATGTAGAAACATAGAGATGCTTTAGCTTTTTAAACCTTTTAGAAGTTTGGGGTTTTTTTCAAATTACGAAAACAGTAGTATCAAAGGCTTTTAGAAGGAATGGTATATTAATTTTACCTCACTTCAAAGGAAAATTAACAATGACACCACTCAGGTGCTTCCAGTTTTTTTCAGTGTTTGGGAGGCATTTTGGCTTTGCAAACCTGTTTGTTTTGCAAATGTAGAGTCATATGCAGAATTCAGTCCAACCTCCTAAAAGTTCCCAGGAAGAAAAGCTGTTGCTGAGTTCTGTCTTTTCTGGTATTACCTTTTTCTATAAAGTTCAGTTACAACTTTATAGCCTAGATTGTAATCTGTGTGTCAAGTTTGAGACCTGAAATCAGGCAGATCCTGATGAAGAAATATCCTGACTTTGGAGAAAAAAAATTCTCCCTCTTCAGGGTGCTAGGTTGATGCAGTGCTATAAATAGGTAATGCTTTCCTGCAATCCAAGGCTCTCTCGTGGTGAGCAAGTGTGCATCACATTTCTGTTTAACACAAAAATAAAGTTGAGACAGTTCACAAAGCGCTAGACCTCAGCTTCATTAGGTGTAAATAAAAAGGTTTTTTTGGTAATCCGTCTAATTGCTGCTGAGTATGTTGCTTAGGCAGAGAGGAGCATCCCTATGGAGCTGAGGTTCTTTCAGACTATTAAAGAGGCCAGAAACATACAAGTGAGGAGCTGCTCTCTTCTTTTTTTTTCCTGCTCTGTGTCTATGTGGCTAAATGAATTCTGGCCCAGGAAATAAAACATTTTACTGGAAAGCATTCAGCAAGGAAATACTAACTTAAACCTCTAAGAAGAAGTGAGAAATAAAACTGGGAAACACTTTACCTAGTATTATTATAAGGTAGTGTGTTAAAAGACAAATAGTGGAGATTAAAATCAAACTGCCAGTGAAGTTAATGATTTATGGCTCCTGCATTTCAGTATGCCCAGCCATCTCACACAGTTTTAACAACTGCGTTTTCAAATTTATACTTTCAGTGTTTGCATTTAGTCGTCTTTCAATAAATACCATCATTTGAGCACCCTTGTTATTATTTAAAATATGTTAACAACTATCTGTGCATTTAGTTCATGCTTTCTCATTCCATTAAACTTGATCCACTTCCTGAAAGGAGAGAGGAGGACTTTGTTTTGGGAAAGGGAGAGTTCAGGTTCATTTGTTACTTCATGATTCAGAACTTTCAAAAAGCTCTCTGAAGGTATTTTGGTGCCAAAATTTTGCAGTAGAAAATTATGTTTATAGTGGACTGTTATCTTTTAGAATTATCATATGGAAAAATGCATGTAAAGCAAAAAGGCAATAATAAGTGTTTACTCTTGACATGCAGAAGTGCCTTTTCATTTCTAAAAATTTATGTTCTTTGGAAACAAAAATCAAATTGTCTGTCAGTTGCTCCTTGTTTTGACTATTTCTGCAGATGTTTTGTTTGCAATTAGCTTAAAAAAATTTTTTAAAATTCAGTAATTTTCTTAATTACTGTTGTATAGTGTTGAATTTGAGAGGATGAACCAATGTGTAACTGGCATGTTTGGCCAAGTAAATAAAAAAAATAACTTTTAATGACCTGAGCATAATTATGGATGACTTTGGAATGACAACTGGCAAAAATTGTACTATAATTAAATTTCCATTATAAAAGTTTCAGTTTTTGTTCTGACATGTGAGGCTAGATTGTGAAGAGTATTCATTTATAAGAGGAAAAATTAGAGAGCTATAATTTATAATTCAGGGTAATCAATGACAGCATTTCTTTTGTCAAGAAACCTTTCACTGACAAACAGCATTGCATTGTTAGTTGTTCTAAAAAGAAACTAAAAATCCTTTTGTTATTTTTTTCACTTACTGTAAAAGGAGATGAAAAATTCTGGTGGTTGAATTGTGCTGTAATTCACAGTAATATTATGCAGATAGTGCTTCTCAGACTGTTTCTCTTCATTAACCTTTACTTTGTGTAAGTCTATATCTAAGACTGTTTATGAAGAAGTGTGATCTTTATAAGGCCATCTTAGCAAGATTCTCTTTAATCTTGAACAGAGTTGGTTCTGATAGGAGAAGTGACAGCATATTTTAATTTTCAAACTGTCCAGTTATTGATTGAGATGGACCCTTTGTTTTCCAGTACTGGAGTCTCAAAGAAAATTAATAAAAACATTATGAGGCTACTCCGTTCATTTCTACATAATCTTTCAAAGGGAGTGCCAGCAAAGATTAGTATTTAAAAAGTTTGGGTACCAGATTTTCACAGGCAACAGCAAAGCTCAGAATCACTCTCATTTAACAATTAGATAAGTCATTCTTCTTTCACACACTCATTTGAGCTCTGCATTTACAGAAGTGTTTTATGGGCTTTAGTTATCACTGTTAATTAGACACAAGCCTAATTGCACACTGATTCCTCTTAATATACTATCTGTTCGTTGTTTAAACGAAATGTATATGCCATTCATGTCAAAATATGCTTGGACTCTTGACTGATTAATAATTACTTTCATCTTACCTATGAGTCTGTTAAAGCAATGAACTATTACTGTTCTGATAATATCACAGAATAGTTTGGCATGAATCTTCCAAAATTAATTTATTTTATTCTGTGTTACCGCTAAGCAGTTAGTATACAATATGGTACTGAGTTCCTAAAACAAGTGACTTGAAAATAGGTTATTTTCATAATGATAATTTTCAGAGACTGTCTACTAAAATTCAAAGTGATTGTTTACTTCTGTGTGTACTACCACTTTACTGTTAATCTTTTCACTTACAGGTCATTGCTTATGAAAGCAGTCAATGTTAAAATACTAAAATCTGTCAAAAAAGTACTTTTCTGCATTAATTTTCATCCTCTGCAGTAGTTACTTCCTGGATGTTACTGCAAGCTTCTGAGACCAGGTTGTATGTCTTCTTTCTTTTCATCCAAACAACAGGTTTTAGTCTTCACAAACTGATTTACACATTGATTGTTAAAACTATATGGTTTGCAATTAGATAATAAACCTAGTGGTTTATTCTGCATTTGGAGGTTTACAGATGAACAGTTCTGCAGTGGATCACAAAAGGGGTGTTTTCTTTAGAATGCTTTGCGCTGTCTTCTTTGAGAAGTTTTAAGTGGCATGGCCCTAGATATCTTCTGTGACAATTGTAATGTAATAGCAGTTGATTTGACAAGTTGAAATGCTGAAATGGCAGGGCAAGAGTGTTCTGCCTTTTCAATGCCTTAAGAATGCATGAAGAAGCAAAAGGTAGCCTTCAGAGAATTCTGTGAATTCTATGAACATGAGTAAATCCCAGATCCACCTAAACATTTAATTACTTCTTCATAGCAGATAGCTTATTACTTTGATCAAAAATGAGTGTACATCTGAGCAACTGATTGGAGCAAATCTTTATGAAGTTCTTAGATTGTATATAAATGATGACATTTATTTTTCAGATTTACAATGCATACATCTAGGTTTATTTTTGTAAGCACAAGTAACCAATTTCTTTTTTTCTCCATTTTTTTAAATTTTTTTTTTCTCCTTTTTTCCTTACAAGATTATTTCTTGCTCTGAAGGGATGGTGGAGCTATTAAACGATGATGAAAAGACACGTAACAATGGATAAGCTAATTTTAAACTCATTCTCAGCAAAAGCTGAACTATGTCTGCTAAAAGTTTCTACCATGAGGAAAGAGAAGGAGTAGCCATTTCAGAGTAAGTTGCTAGTAATTGGCAAAGTTGCACAAACAGTTGGTAAGGGACTGATGATAAAATGTGTGTGACGACTATGTGCACTGGTATCTCTAGGCATATACTTGCTTGTGCTATTTCTCATGCAAAACATTAAATATAAGGTTAGCAAATGAATTCAGAAGTTACTTAGTTGCTTTACTTTAACATGCCGTGGCTAAAAGAAAATACATTGAGTATAATTTAAAGTAGTAGTAGTAGTGACTATCTGTTTTATTTTCAGTATGAAATATTAAAGAATGTGTCCTCCTCAGATACTCTTTTAAAAGAAACTGACAGTGGTGTCATTTGTCTTCGGTGGTACAGAATTGTCCAGGAATTCAAATCACTATTTTGTATTGCCTATAGTAGAGCCACAGGGCCATGATGTAGAAGAAAAAGAAAATTGCCTATTTTCAATTTTAAGTTCCACGATTACAAAAATTACTGGTTTTGTGTTTGGGAGGGGGGAAAAAAGGCTTCAACAGTGTTTCAGTGATATTAGATGTTGACATTACAAATGGAATCACTTTTTCGAGTGAAAAACAGAAGCTGAAATGTGCAGCAACTCAGGATTGCTCTAGAATGAGACAACCTGCAGGAATATACAGAAGGTGTCATGGGTCAAGCCTTTACCTGCTCACAGCTAAAAACTTGTAAAAACTGGCACTCATTACAGATGTATCCTAACTCTTCATACGGAGAAACAAAAAGGGCAAAAAGAGCAGCTTTTTAGGCTGGATGGGGGAGCAGAAGTGAATGTGGAATCTGTCTCTTTTTGAGGCGGGAAGAGGGGAAAGGAGTAATCTTATTTCAGATAGAAGCATTCTAGATGAGATTCAGGAGACTTTGAGTCCTTTCCTTTTGAAGAAGTTTTTGTTTGGCTGAAGCTCATTAATCCAGTCCAACCTGGGGCTGCATTTTTTGCTGATTTCCAGCATTGTATTTGGCTTATATCATTCCTCATTCTCATTAACATTCCTGTTTTATTCATTATATCTAACTCCAGTTTTTGGGTAGCATTTCATGTGTAAGCCACGTAACAAAATAGGTTATGTAAGCATAATCCTGTAAAGCACAGTAGATAAAGCAATAATTGAAATAACACTAGATTTTGGTTTCAACTAATAATGATCTGTTGCTGAAAAAAAAATTCTGAGGCAATTCTATGGTATTTATCAGGAGTAATCATGGAAACAAAGAAGTGTTTGTTTTTAAGGTACTAGTAAGCAATCTGATTATGCTGTGTAATCATATTGCCATCATGCTCTTATTTCAGGTCATTTTATTTTGGCAAAAGTAAATATCAGCCAGTAATCTTCCCATGATCAAACTTGAAAAGATTTTGTCAATATTTTCATAATAAACTCTGTTGATCTTGCCCCAGAATTGCTATGAGTAATCTAAGGAAATGCCTTTGTTTCTTAGACAGCTTAGTGCCTACAATAAATACTACTCCCATAAACTTATTTTCCAAGATTCAGCAGACATATAAGTTCCCAACTAAGAGTTGCCTCCAGCTTTTACATAGGCTATCAGGAATGATGGTTGTGCTGCTGAGTGTGTATCTTTGGTAACTTCTGTAGTTAGCATGGAAAGACAGACATTGTAAAAGGTTAATTGAATGCAGGATCCAAACAAAGTGTTCTTACTTATCCTTTAAAGGACTCCTTTATTTATTTCCTATTTTAAATTCATCTTTTAAATTTTATTATCTTTCCACTCACAATAAAATGCTTTTAGGGAGACTAACCTAGTGCATCTTTGTTAGTACCCACAAGTCTCCTTAAGGATAAAGCATTCTAGGATGAAGGTAAGATCAGTTGCTCCTATAAAATATGTAAAGACCTGCCGGGCTGTTAAACAGTGATAATCCTAATATCTATTGATGAGGGACTAAAACCAGTTACTTTCCTAAAATAAGATCTAGTTTAAAGCCTCACTTTTAGGACATTGTTGATTGAGTTCTGTGATGTAATGCAAGATGGTGCTTCAGCTTTCTGAATCTGAGCAGAATGTGTTCTTATTCTAAACAGAGAAGACAAATGTGTCCTTAATCTTCCAAACTGTGTCCGTTAATTTTCAGATGGGACATTGCCAAGGTTAAGTTATAACACACTGAGTCTGTGTGTTTTCAATAGCTTTTCAAGAATGATACTATTTGTTCTGTCAGTGGAGTTAGAAGTTGCCCAAAAATCTAATATGAACAAGGGAATTTCCATACCAGGTAAAAAGACTAAATTCTGAGATCAGCTGCCATGGATTTTATGCAACTGATTTGAAATGCTGTGAGAGGTGCTAAGGAATTCTGCTGCTTAAGAATAAGCTGACAACAGTATAGTGTTACCAGCAGAGTTTCGTGTTCTAGAAGAAAATAAAAAGAATTCTCTCATTTTGTCAGAAAGATTGGATATATTTGCTTTATATTTTTAGTAATTCTTAATGGAAAAGGAGAGGTTTTCTGGAGGGTCTTTTTTTCGTCAAATTTTGCGTAACAGAATCATAAAGATTGAAAAAGAACATCTTGTCCAATCATCAGCCTAGCACCACATAATCACCCCTAAACCATTACCACAAATGCCACATCCACATGCTTCTTGAATGCTTCCAGAGATGCTGATTCTACCACCTCCCTGAGCAACATATTCTAATGCCTAACTCCTTCAGTGATTTTTTTTTTTCTAATATCCAATCTGAAAAACTTAAGGCCATTTCCTCTCATCTTTTCACTTGAGACATGTCAGAAGAGAGCAATCTCCACCTCACTACACCCTCCGTGCAGGTAGTTGTAGAGACCAATAAGGTCCTGAGCCTCCTTTTTCTCCACATTAAACACCTTCAGTTCCTCAGCTGTTCCTCGTAAGCCTTGTGCTCCAGACCTTTCACCAGCCCTGTTGCCCTTCTCTGGACGTGCTCCACCACCTCAATATCTTTCTTGTAGGGAGGGGCTCAAAACTGAACACAGGATTCCAGGTGTAGCCTTATCAGTGCCGAGTACAGGGTGACAATTACTGCGCTGGTCTTGCTGTCCACACTATTTCTGATATAAGCCAAGATGCCATGGGCTTTCTTGGCCACCTGGCCACACGCTGGCTCATGTTCAGCTGCCGTTATCCAACACACCCAGGTCCTTTTCTGCTGAGCAGCTTTCCAGCCACTCTGCCCCCGGACTGTAGCACTGTCTGGGATTGTTGAGACCCAGGTGCAGGACCTGGAACCTGGCCTTGTTGAACCTCACGCCATTGGCCTCGGCCCATTGATCAAGCCTGTCCAAATCTCTCTGCAGAGCCTTCCTGCCCTCCAGCAGATTGACACTCTCACCTAAAGTGGTGTCATCAGTAAACTTGCTTAGGGTGCACTTGATCCCCTCATCCAGATCATTGTTAAAGATCTTCAACAGGACTGGACCCAATACAGAGCCCTGGGGAACCTCACTTATCACCAGGTGCCAGCTGGGTTTACTGCCATTTCCCACCACTCTCTGGGCCTTTCATCCAGCCTGTTTTTCACCGAGTGAAGAGTGCGCCTGTCCATGCCATAAGCAGCCATTTTGCCCAGGAGAATGCTGTGAGAGATTGTGTCAAATCCTTTACTGAAATCTAGGTAGACAACACTCATAAGCATGTTGCTTTTGTCATAAAAGCAAACAGGTTGGTCAAGCAGGACTTGCCTTTCCTAAGCCCATGCTGGCTGGGCCCAATTCCCTACTTGTCCTGTGGTGTGTTGATGGCATTCTGGATGAATCTGATCTGCCAAGGTCAGGCTGGGAGGCCTGTAGTCTGACCCTTCTTGTAGATAGGCGTTTTCTAATTTCCAGTCAATGGTGTGAAAAAGACTAAATTATAATCCCAAAATTATATGTAATACATTGCTGTAGGTAAATCAGTGTAGGATATATAGATTATCTATATGTCCACTTTTTTCTTTTTTATTTTTTCTTTTTTTTCCTTTTTCTTTTTTTTCCCATGAACCAGCATAGGTTTTGCATATAGGCCGTTTGTTCAAAGTACAGATTATTCTTATCTGTGCTATTTGCTTTTTCACTTTATTTCACTTAGTTTCTTCTTGTGACAGCTTCTTTTGTCTAGAATCTTTACTTCTAACTTTTCTTCCTCTGCTGCATATTTTGCTTCTGGCTTACACAACCCCTTCATTAAAAGCATGGCATTTAGAATCACATTACACTTAAGTCATGCTGAAGTAAATATGCATACCTGAAAAAATGTGGTAAATTTTATGCTATGCCATTTTACTCTATTTGGTATGGTAAGACTGAACGGAGTGAAAATATGAAAATATATCTTGTTTTAAGATGCAAACTATAGGTTTGCTTTACTGTTAGTATCCTGTCCTCCAGAAATGGAAATGATCGAAAGAAAACAACTAAGAGATTATGATCTAATGGACAGTATTTTTTTTTCTTTCATTTTCCCCAACTTTATATAGATTTTAACAAAAAAAATGTTAATACCTATGGGATTTAAAATTTTTCAAAGTACTAGGAATGATCAAAAGAATTCTTTAAAAATACAGGCTATTAATACATTATTTAAAATAAGACATTGTAATGCTTTGTTTGTAAAATGATTAAGCTTTTTTTTTCCTTTTGCAATGCTTTCAGAAAGAGATATGAATTGTCACAAGATAGAAGAGGTTTGGCCATAGCAATGACCACAAAAATGCTCCCAGCCTTGGACACCTGACAATTGAGCTAGGATTTTATAGACTGTGCTCTGATCCTTTCCATTTCTTCTTAGTTCCACTTTTGGGGCTAGAAACTTCTCTGAAACTTTGGCTAAGTGTCTCTTTCAGTTGTGACCTATTGTCTTTGGCCAGCCAAGGTCTGCTGCGGTCTCCAAAGGGATTGTCAATAAGAGAGAAGCTCTTTTCCATCCTGTGGAGGAATTATATTTGGCATAGGCACTCTTCAGGTGCTTCAAGCAGAACTGCCCTGTGAAACACATCAGAGAAATCCCAAAGGGAATAATGTCAGAAGAATTAAAGAAATGTGAATGTCCTGCATCGTCTAGTTAATCTTCCTTGTAAAATAAAGAGCTACTTCAGAGCTGAATTTGATCCAAGAAACACTTGACAGTTTCTTTGATGCTTTTTCAAACCAGGAAGGATATTTTTTTAACTTTAAGTTTCAGCATTGAAAGGACATCTATCGTTGATATATATATGTGCCATTTGATTTCTCTATGATCCTAGGAATTAGTAAAGCATTTTTGAAACTTGTGGTGATGAACTTTTTTCTGTAGTTGGATTACACTTTTATCAAGCCATCATCCAAGAGAAAAGTCATTTAGAATATAACCGGAGTGAATTGTGAACTCAGCATTCATTGATTTGCAGTAAATCTAGACTAAAGCAATCTCATCTTCAGTGGAGCACTGATTCCTCCAGGGATTCAGATAAACACCAAAAGAGACAGAGCTGCTCTTTCAGAAATTAGACTTAGAAAAATGAAAGCCACATTTCTGCACAGATTTCTAGAGATACATCATGTTTTGGATTATTCGGAGTTAATGATTTTTCCCCACATAGATACTAAATCTGCTCAAAAAGTGCTAACTTCAGCATGAAACCATTCCTGGAAGCAAAGGAGTAGCTGGGATCTAGTTAGTAATACTGTAGCTGACACAAAGCTTTGTGACCCTGTGTACAAGGAGGGTCCACTGGCAGACAACATCATTCTGGAATTCAGAGCACATTTAGAAAAGGAGTAAGCTTAGGAATCTGGACATTAGTCAGAAGGTGGCACAGCCTCAGTGTCTTGGAATAGAAGAGTGTTAACTTGTTGAGGAAAGTCCCTAGAAATGAGAAGATTTAGGAAATAGTTCTTGGACTTGTTTCAACTAGTATTTTTGCAGAAAAACATAAGGAGGAGTTTTGGCTTCCCAAAGGATTGGATTCCAGCCACAGCACATATGCTTTCCCATATTTTTTTCTCCAGTTTCATGGTTTCTCTAGAAATGTGGAACTGAAAATTATCAGGTGGATAACAAATGTCCAAGTAGATTTAGCCATAGATTTTTTCCCATTAGATAGACACAAGCCAAGATACTTGCTTGGAGGCCTTCTGCTTTTTCACAGACCAGTTTCATTCAGTCTCACTGCTTTGCTTTTGAAAGTCAAATTTTGAAAGAACTCAGAGATATGCAGAGAAAGCTATTTTTGGTGCCTAGTCTTCTAAGAAAGAATCATAAAATCAGTATTTTAAAAGGGGATGAAAAGAGATTTACAGCCTATATAAATCCTATTACCATGCAGATATATAGTGATTTTTTTTTTTGTGTCATGGATTGAAAGATCTTTAGGAAATACAGAAGTAATACCTCATCCTTTCTTGGAAAAAGCCAATTTGTTCAGCCACTTTTTATAGAACCAGAGTGTGCTATAATAAGTAGCAGGATCATCATCAGGTAGGAACAGCACTTGCAGATCTTAAATGTCATAGATTATACCTTAAATGTTGACTTGTATAGAGATATGCTGTCAAGATACAGTTATACAGAATATAGCTATTGCTTGGAAAAGTGTTATTAGCAAAAGGAAAGAAAAAGGAGGAAATATGTAATGATCCTTTCAACAATCTGCAAGTCATAATATTTCATGTTGCAAAATCAACTTTCTTTTCCATGCATGCAAGCGGCAAATAAAAAAATGGGCAGAGCAAAGCAGATGGAAAAAGTATTTTCGTTTTCTTTATGAACTGACTTTAATCTCAGGGAAGCTTGGCATATGAAAATGGCAGTTTCAACTACAAAACTCCTTGAAATATTTCATCTAAGTATCTTTTAACCACAAGAGTATTTTCCACATCTTGGACTGATACTATTGTATTGGTACTAAACTTTTCTGAAGTCCATTTGTTGAGATGGAAGGAACATATGATTAAATTCAGATGTTAGTATGTTTTCCCTGATGGCTAGTCTGTAGTTTGTAGAGCTGCAAATGTTTCTCTCCTCATAAAAGAAGCAATTCCTTAGCTTTAATGATACCTGTAGTTAAGTGTGGTTCCAAAACACATAGCAGTAATGATGTAGAAACTAATTACACCACCTAACTTTCACCGTAATAACTTATGTAAAATCAATCTGTGATGTGGTTGTGGATCTTAGTAATCATGTATTTTTCATGCTTTTATACTGATTTATTTTGATTTTATTATGCTTGATTCATTTATCAGTTAGTGTTTTCATTTTAACCATGAGGTTAAGGGGAAAAGAAAAAAACAGAAATGGAAAAATCCATTCTGTGTGGTCCTCTCCTGGCTTTTTCATGGCTTTATGGGTTAGTGCTGAGCTGACTGCTAGACTGAAGACAAAATTCTGGATCTTGAGGCCTTGTCTTCTCCCCGCAGCAGCTTTGCTATTGCCAGAGCAGTTATCATCTCTGCGACTGTGAGGAGTCTCAGGTCGTGATCTTTAGAGGGTTTCAAAACTGCCTAGTCTTGGATGCAGATAGCGGTAACAAACATCTCTTGTGTAAAATTGCAGGCAGAGGGGTGATTTCACTAGTGCTTTCCTTTTAATGGATATTTCCCCCAGAAATGGTTTGCAGCCTCATGCAGTCTTTAGTTTCAAAATCACTATTGGAGACAGAGTGAAGGTTAGAGCTCCTTATTTGTACTTTCATTGTGTTGATAAATAAGATAGCTTTAAATTTGGGTAAAACACTGATAAGTGAGTGCTTTTTTTTCCCCCCTGTACTTCATTTGTAGACCTTTATGAAAATTTTAACAGCTGTACAGCTGTGCCGTTGCTGGATACAACACTCTGGATAATGCGTATAAGGCTATTGACTAGAGGTCTGTTCAGTTACCTGCTGAGGATCACAGAGAAATAATTGATGGAACCCCAGAAATTTCCACTGAGAAATGCTGATCCTGGTGATTTATATAAGAGTTTATGGTTAACTGTGTCATCTAGACTGAATTGGATAGTGACGCTTTGGGAATTACAAGTGTTGTAAATCCACATGGTTGTTACTAAGTTGCTTTGGGTACATTTTCTAGCAGATGGTTCAGACCTGTGCTAAATTCTGCATAAAAAGGAAGCAATCCTCATGCATCTTCACACTTGCAGCTTTTTAGTACAATTCAAGACTCCTCAGGCTGTTTCATTTGATAATCTGTAGAATCTCAGTTCAGAACAATGGAGGTTAAGGGCATGTGCTGACTCAAGAATAATGGGAGAGAGAGAAAATGTAATTTTCTAGGAGTAGAGGAGATAGATAAGATTTCTGTTAGCCCAAATTAGGTCTGCGTAAGTGTTGCTAAGAGAAGAATGCCTCTAGGTGTGAGCAGGGCTAAAACTCCTCTTTGCCTTGTTTCTGTGTCTGCAGTTAGAAAATGGTGTGGGTTTTGGAAGAGCCACATCACAGTCCTGTATTGCACTCTCACAGTAACACCTCAGGAGAAGCGTAGGAGGTCTCAGAGCTCAGGTGGGCCCTCCTGACACCTCTTACCCAGCAGTGGGAAACCCAGCAGTGCCCACAGGAATATGAAACAGTAGACCAGGGCTTTTCATCAGATGGCCTTAGTTTCGAGACACTGTGATAAGATCAGACATTTGTAGTAAAGGTAATAAAAACGTTAAGCCATATTTACCCTATTTACTCTAAAACATTTGTAATGCTAAATATATTGTACATAAAACAGCTCAGCACAAAAAAATTTCTTCAGCTGAATGTTGTAAGAGTTTCCTAAATTTCACATAAACAGTACATGCCATAACTGCTGCTTATAATTGATAATGATTGTTCAGCACACAGACAAAAAAAAAAGTGCCATATGGTAACACTTGATAAGCAAGAAACATCCAGATATACTCGCATTGTGAAGTTTTTTGATTCTTCATGAAATTTTTGGTCCATACCATAAAAGAGGTTGTATTTGGTATAGAATAAGGCAATGTCATTATTGCTGGTGTGCTTTATTTATTTACAGTTTTAAACAAGTTTCGTTTTAGTGGCGGTAAAAAGACTAACAGTAGGAAGAGTTTTCCAACCTCAAATATAATGTATATCTTGTTCCTAGGTATCAGTAAGGAATGTCAGATAACTGTGAATGATTTTAAGAAAGGAAGAAATAAACCATAAAAAGTTCACTCAGGGTAAAAGATGACCTACCTGTGAAAAACAGGTGAGAATTTGGAAAGTGCACTTCTACGTTGTTTGTGCTTTGTAGAGTTTACCAGGTGAGTTAAATTTCTGTATGAGAAAGAATGGATCCTGAAAAAGCTCAGTGCTTGCACAGTGCCCTTAGGCATTAAACAATAACTTTGGAAGGTTCAAGCTCTTGCAATACAGTCATCTTACAAATTTCTATACCCAGCTCTTTCTAAAATACATATTTTCCTGAGTAATGAACAGAGGTAAAGCTTTTTTCATGCTTGTGTGCACCAGTGTCTTACTATGTTAATTTGTTTTTTCTAGACAGATCATTTACAATTTAAAAAAACATTTCTAATTAGAGACACAGTGTTGTATTATTCTATTCTATTCTATTCTCTTCTATTCCATTCCATTCCATTCCATTCCATTCCATTCCATTCCAGTTTTTTAACAAACATCAAGCCTTGCTGAAAGGGTTCAGATTGTTTCATAAGCAGTACCCTCTTGAGGTTGTACACAACTTCAGAAATTCAGGTAGAAAAAATTATATGGGATTATTTCTTTACCTTTCTTTATTTGTTTTGATTTTTTCCCTCTGCCCCTTCAAAAACAAATCCAATACATATCCCACTTACCAAGAACTCAGTGCAAAGGCTAAGGAAGAAAAAAAGTTTCTAAAAAGGTAGTGTTATCCCTAAGCAGTAATTATATGGGTTAGAAAAGTAGTAGCTAAATTTTACAAAATACTTTTTCTATAATATTATATTTAAGCTATATTATTACCTAATATTATACTTGTAGCTATATATTACAGCTATGACATAAAATTAGTAGCTATATTATATACATTGAAGGAAATAGACAATGCTGTGTGACATGTAGACTAGGAAGAAATTCCAGGTGAAACTCACAACACTAAATTCTTATTTTGCATTTACTAGCTTGGGTTGGTTATTTTTTAGCTACTATTTTTCCAGTAACAGCAATTCTAATTATAATGATATGCCATGACAGCATACACCACTAGGAAACCGAACCCCACAGTTATCTAAAGGTAGATTATCTGATTTCAGGTTGGTTGTGCCACCAGTGCAGAGACCTGAGCTGGCTGCCAGTGAGCTCGCTTGGGTCTGGAACCCGCATGGCTGTGTTTGCACGAGATTGTGCGTCGGAGCCCTCAGGATGAGTTGGCATTTCCTTCTGAGCCTTCTCCACAGGCTCTCTTTTCTCTGTTACATCTATATTGGACCTTCCATTCTAATTTTGCAGTGGCATAATTTATACAAATATTTTATATGACCTAGAAAGATTTTTTCTCTCAGTTATCTCATCACTACTCTGAGCAACAGATAATTCATTGTATCTTCATTTTAGTTGCTCACAGCCATGCAAACTTGACTGGCCCTATAGCTTATGATATACCTGTAAGGCTGTACTGGTTTAACTGGAGTTCTGGCCTTAGACTGGTTTTTTGAGGCATGAGTTACAAGTTGGCCAAATGCTAATCAGACAAATTCTAGATCCTGTGCAGTTTTTTTGACCTGGCACAATGTTTAACGGAAGTGTCTTAAGAGATCCTCTTGGTCCAGTCTTGTATATGAGGCAGATAAAGCCTGAGTAAAATCTGTGTTCACTCCCTAAATTTTCAGGTAACTAGGAACTCTTACAGGCAAAATAAGCCATTCTCAAGAAAATTTGATCAAAGGACTATAGAGTATTTTATCTGAACTAGTCAAGATTTGAGTCTTGCTAGTTCTCTTTTTATTGTGAGGATTTTTTGTTCTTGATAGTCACAAGTATAACTGTTCCAGTCTTTTTCAGTTGCTGCTGGGTGTCCTTTTTGCTTTTTCAGGCAGCCATGGTGAGAAGATCATCTAACCGAGGGTACTTTCCACAATCTTAGTCTGAGGTGGTTTGGTGGAATGTTATGTCTGTGGACATTTGAATATGACCCATCTAATCCAAGTTATAGTTCTGTTAAACCTGGTAGAAAGTAGTGGAACAAAATCTAGGGTTTTATGTGGTTTCATGTGAGCTGTGCAATCCTACTCATGAGGCCTGCAAAGAAGGAACAAGTCTCTAGGGATATTTAAAGCTTTAAAAGCTTATTGTCCTAAGGAAGAGTCATGTTCACAAATTTTCTGTTCTCAAATATGGCTTTGGTTAGAACAGAGCTTTGGCAAATACTGCGTCTCCTGAGCAGAAGGCTCTAAATGGTGGCAGGAAATACGGTATTTTCAGATTACAGCTTCTGCTCTGGAGGTCTGAGGAGAAGCTTTAGAATTGCCAGACTTGGTGATGAAACATAAAACCAGATGTTTACTATTTTAATTGTGTGTCTGTTCAGTACATCTTCCATCATGTAATCAGATTTGCCTCCTGTCTGGAGGTATTTTGTTAAGAAATCAAGAAAGGTACAAAATAAAATAAAACTCACTTCTTTAGTCATTATGTCCCACACACAAACTACAGTAGCTGTGTTGAGGAGCAAAGTCAGATAATGCCCAGAAATATTTTAATTTTTATAGCTTCTGAAGTAATAGGAACATGCCGTGACTCTGGGGCATATTAACAAACTAAAATCCTTATTTGGATGAACCTCTTTAATACTAACTCAAGTATGATGCAAATTTTATAAGAAAATAAGGCATTTTAATTTTTAATGCTGTCAAATATCTTCATAGTGTTCGAAAAAGACAGAATTTCAGCTCTGTTCTGGAATATTTTTGCAAAATTACCTACCATCCATGCCTGATTATGCAGATTACAAAATTTTTAGATGGCATATGCCCTGACAGGCCCCCTCAGAGGATCATCAAGTATTTTGGTATGGAGATGGACTGTAAAATGTAGGTGAATAGTTTTCAGACCATTATTTCCTGATTGGAATATGTGGTGAATTAGCAGAGGAACACTACATAAGAAGACTTTGCCAACTTAGCAAGGTGCCAATATTGCTGCCATGTTAACTACCAATATCAGATCGTCCTCCTACATAGCATGGAAATTGCAAACTATCAGCTGTGTGCGGTAGGAGGTCAACAGTGAAGTCCTGTACAATGCAAAATAGATGTTAAAAAAGTCAATAAACAGTTGATGACACACTATGGGAAAATTAATGGGTGAGGAAGAAAGGTGGTGGAATGTTCTCCTCTAAAGCTTAAAATAAAGTTTTTGTGAAAAAAAAAAAAACACCTCTTCTTTTCATCTATATATTTAGTTTTTAGAACAGATCTTACAGAAAAAAACATCTTCTTCCTACAGAATATGTTAAGAAACAAATATTTTTTAACTATCCTTTTATGAAGCGTTTAACAAAGCATGTTATTTTCTTTTTCAAGCCGGAAGGCTGTCTTTTCCATGAAGTAGTAGTAACAGAAATAGTTTCTAGTTCTTTTCATAGCTTCATTCCTGTCTTTGGAAATGGGTGTTACCCATAAGACAAGCAAGGAAAACCTTTGATTGTTCCACTCTACAAGACTGCTAATGCACCTATCCATGGCTTTCTGTTGCACAAAAGTTTGAAAAACTTGAATTTAGACATTTGTTTTATCTCTGTGAAGGTCCGTGTCTCTGAAAGCAAATGGTGCTTTCAGATGAAGTTTACAGAGTGTGACTCTGCTTGTGTTACCCAGGCTCGTGGGGCCAAAGGAGGAGCAGCTCTGAGTCCTGCAAGTTCAACTAGAGCAATATTTCTAAGCCGCAGCAGGGAAAGCTGAGAGCGGTCTTTCGTCTTGTGGCCTTCTATCATGCCAACATCAGCACCCCAAAAGCAAAATTGAGAGGTGGTTGGTTCTTTTTAAGTGTTGTTGGAAATGACTAAAGGGATAGTGATGAAAAAATCCTGCAGCTACAGCAGCAAGGCATGTTTTGTTAATCATTTTAGCACTACTTTCCAAGCAGGTAAGCACATAAATAACTTGAAAAGGGTAATGTGTATGTTCCCTAATGCATTTCTTCCGGCAGTGTGGAACTCATATTGAGATTGGAAAAAAAATTTGTTCTTTGCTTATGAAGCTTAATATTGATCATACCGGGGTAAAATTTCACAGAAGAATGGGAAAGAGCTGCATAATCATGTACTTCTAGGGCTTTCACTTGTCTTAATTCACCACCATTTTTGAAACATAAAGCTAACTTTTAGTCTGTGTCTCTCTTCATGTGAATTCATTTCACACCTTGAATTTTTTTCTAACTACAGACATAATATTACACTTTCCTTAAGTAAAACTAGCACTTAAAGTATTTCTTTTCCATCATTGTGTAGTTAGTTTTGTTAGTTTACATTCTTCATAAATAATGGAAAAAAGAAATACAGCGGTAGTGGATATGGAAAGAAGTGATAAACCAAGGAATAAACATGGCTTCTCCTCTTGCTTTATCTGAGTTGCTTCCCTGATTCTCTTTCTTCATTTTTTTATACTCCGTTCAGTTCCATTTAGTCAAGATAGACCACAGATATATTAGCATAAGTAAAGGTAATGTTATTCAAATGATAGTGTGTTAGACTGGGGGTGCACTTGGTACAATAATTTCCTATTTCTTACTTCTTTTCCTTTTATGTATTTAATATTAAAGAAGAAAAGAGAATATATTGGTTTGTAAGAGAAATAGCAGTCAAACATAAAATAATCTGCTTTTTCTTTTTCCTTGCCTCTTTTCATGCTTGATTGTGATAGTCTGGGCCCTCTCTATGACAACACTTGATTTAAAAGGTACTAACTAATCATATTTAATTTGTTTTTCTTGAAGTCGTGAGGCTCAGTTCAGGTCCCAAAACACAAGCAACTAGTGAATATCTTTGGAGATTCCTTATAGCGTCTGTCCTGATCTCTCTGCCAGCCCAGAAGGACAGAGAATCTCCTAAGAGCCCGTCTTGTCTGAAATCCATCTACAGATCAGAATGCTAGAACGTTTCAGATAGCAGGCAACTAAACTGTGCTCAAAAGCACTTTATTGAGTCATACTCAAGTAAATCATATGGATGAATTTGTTGTTCATGCATTTATATTTTCAGATTTTGCTATTTACTTGCGTGGGTGAAATCTTGATAGGTTAGTGCAGTAGCTTTTTCATCCTCATATTGCTTCTGCAGAAGGCAAACATTTGTATTCTGTTACTCTTAAAGTGCAGAAATATTACATAGCAATTAGCACTGTGAGGATAATTGCCTCTTACGGGTACATTATGCCTCAGTTGTTTACTGGTAAGTGAAATGTGGAAAGTTGATATCAAATTAGGCAATAATGAAGGCAACAGCTTGACAGAAGGGAACCTGTTCCTTGCTTGTGGGTTTTGAGTGACGAACTCCTTTTATGTATGGGGAGTGTGAGTCTGCAGTCAGCTAAGTCTGTAGATCTTGTCAAAAAAACCTTCTACTGTGGAAAATATGCACCATTCCCTGTGACTGCTCGGCATTTATGTTGCATCTCAGTAATGTATTGCTATAAATCCAGAGAAAAATTGTCAATTACCAATATCCACTTGCATGCTCTGGTAGCCAGCAAGAGCCTTGAAGAAAAAGACTTTGCTCCTCTCTGTCCTTCACATTTCATTTCTAAAAATGTTGTGCAGTTTCATCTGCAAAACTCATTCTGATAAGCTCACTGAACTGCTGAAATTGTCTCTTTTCAATAAATCTGCAATTACCATGTTATTTAGAGCATCCACTGCGGACTAAATCACAGTATGAAAGGGCATAAACTACGTGTGTAATCACGAGTACAATGTGTACAGTTCTTTCTACACTGACCCTAATCACTGCTTTGCAAGAATGCCCTACACAACATTCACTACACATAATAGGCAAAATAACATGGGGTTATTCACAACTTCTGCCACTATTTTCCTTACTTCGTTCTTAACAGTAAAAAGCAAGTCAACTGATTTCTTAAAGCTTCTTCTGAAGCATCCTAAAATAAGACCTCACCCCTTCCCGCCTCCTCTCCAAAGAAACTTCTGGAGTATGAATTTCTGTGAAATGTAAAAACATGCAGTGGAGCAGTGAACAACAAATTTTGTTTCTGTGTCCTTGACTTTTGGTGAAAAGTAAGAGAAATGCCCTTATATTTTTTAAATGTTTATCCTGTGCAAAAAGGGAAGTGGAAGAAGGTAGCCTACACACAGACTGTGGAGGACAGGATTTGGTGTGTAGGGGTTGTCCCTTTCAGGTCTATGCTGTTTGTCCTATTCCCTTGTGTTTGTCTGACATCAAAATATGTGCAAGACCCCTGTGCAAGAACTGAAGAGAATTTTTATTTTTCATCAAAATGCGTTAAAGAATTCCATCCACCACACTAGAGACTTTTTATTCGAAAAACATTAATATGGAAGAAATAATTTTTAAACTGTATTTTATATAATACTAAATATTTTAATGGACTGTCCATAATGAAAGACTAGAGGTTTACCAGAGATATGTAGAGATTTGATTAATTATATAATTTGGGCCCTTTGGTAATATGCAGTAATTATTATTTGTGTTAGATTAGTCACTACTGGTAGAATATTGTCTGCTTTGTTGATCATTCAGTGTTATAATATTATTATTTTTAATATATTAAAAGTGTTACATGGGTTTTTTAGTAGACTGCTCTTGGAAACTAGATTAATATAGTATCTAAAGCATCTGTTCCCTTTCAAATAATTATTTTCCCCCCTTAAAGGCTTCTATCACTTGAGCTGCCTTGTTGGTTTTTTGAAAAAATTCTGTTTATACAGTAGTCCATTATCCTCTCTGGGAAACCAGTGTTGCATTTTAAACCAGTCAAGTGAGCCGACTGGATTTGGCAGCGCACACGTGTGGAGAGCTTGAAAGGAATGATACAATTGATTCCTTGTGTTTAGCTCCATTATCGTCCACTTTCGGTAGATGGCCATTCAGGAGATAAGTAGGGGGTCAAGATTTTAATAAAATCAAGAGCTAACTATTAAGTATGTTAAAGGTCACTGTGGTGATTTTTAATACCCAGTGTTGAATGAGAAATTACTACTGTTATTCTAATGCAATGTAAGTAGGGATGTACAACTTAAATAATTCAGTAAAACATTTTTGAAGTAGGCAGTATTGAAAAAATGTGGCTTGTTTTTTTATTTCTTTTTATTTGTCACACACCATTAAACGTCCTTTCCTCCGGGCTAAACCAGACATCTGCTACTTTGGCCTACTTATCAAAAGAAATGAAACTTTTATTGGCGTGACATCATTACATTTAAGCTTCTTTAGGAGAGGAAGAAAATACCAACTGGATGAAGCTAGGATGCCATTTAATATCTAGGTGAACTACCTCGTGTTAGCAGAGAGAAGTGTTAATTTGTAAATGATCACTCAAGTTCAAGCACTTCAGTGTGCATTCTCCTGCACGTGCAGACAAGCCCCCAGAGAGATTATATCCCAAATTTTAACATCAGAGTGGCCACCAGCTGCTGCCTTGGGAAGAAGGGAGAATAGCCAGTCAACAAGAGCAGGAAGTTAATGATGTTGATGTGTACACAGGTTTTAGAATTAAGGATTTCTTGACATCAGAGTTGGATTTTAAGTTTCCTGAAGCTCTTGTTTTAAATTACTGGCAGATTAAAAGAGAATGTGTAGTACACAGACTATTGTCATCGTTGTGATTGCAATCAAATGCAAGATGGTTTAGGTTTTTTTTTTGTGAGGTCTTTTTAATGCTAAAATTAAAACTCGATTTCTGGAGCACAGTACTACAGGTAGAATTCTAAAGCTACAGTCACAAAATATAGAAGAGACTGCTGCATTCCACCTGTTAGCCTGGAGCTCTCAGTTTTCTCTATTCATCACATGCTGCTGTCTCAAAGGAGTCAGTAACATTTTCTTTCTAATGCTGATGTCAGGTATTGCCAGTGGGGAAGCTACACTTTCCTTTGTCTAGATTTCTGGAAGCTTTAGATATGTAGTCCGCACATAGCACTGGATTTCAAAAGGTAAGCATGGGAGGGAACAATTAATGGCAAACTTCTGCTTGGAAAGAAAGCAGCTCTCTCTGTTCTCTTTTTTAATTTCTCGTGTTCTTTACTAAGAAACTTTATTCAAGGAAACAGTGTTGAATAGAGTTTCCTAGAGGCTTGCCCAAAGCAAACCACATTAGTAACTGAGAACTATGTTTCAAAATAGTGGTGCAGTAATAATACTTGAATATTTCTTAGTAAAATCTGTGACCAAAAAAAAAGCCAAACCAAACCCTAAATAAATCGTTTAGTATGTTTTTCCATTTCTGTGTGTCCCCATGGTTTGCTTTTCATAGGGTCCTAGAATGGAAAGACTGTCACGAGGCCTCCTCTTCCTTCGTTGTCTGAAAATATGTTATAAAGCACGTCAGCTATATTTCTGTTCTTTGTGACATCTTTTTGACTAGCTTTCTGAAAGTTCTCAAAGAAATTAGATTTTGTAATTTCTTCACCCCACCCATTCCAGCAGTTCATGCAGTTAGAAGTTTTTCTAATCCCTGATCAGCCTTCTGTGTTGCAGTGCAAATCTTTAATTTTTCAGCTGTAGACACAGAGAAAAGGTTATCCGCTACCAGAACATGGCATTCTAATTGAGTCCTAAGTAGTCGCAACAGTGTTACCTTTTTCACATATGCTACTGCTAAATAAAAATTATAAAAATAGTTTGTCCAATTCATTGTTCCTGCCTCATGGTAGCATTTCACAATTCTAATTTAGGAATAGTGTCCTGATGGTTGGTGGTAGGGTGGGATTATTCCTCTCTTTTTTCCGGAATTGTTGGCCAGGATCTTCTCAACTTTGCTGTTGCACGCAGCACTGGTGATAATTTTTAATAGCTACAGATCCTAGACAGATGCCTTTTAGCTATGCTTTGGCAGGATACCAGATCTCTACATTTTCAGTGCAGTTTTCCAATGGGATTTTTCATAGAGTCCACAATATAAAATCTTAATTTATGCTAATCCTCCTTAGCATCCTTTAGTTATAGAAAACTTACTTAAAGTAGTGTTAGAAGCGTTAATAAAGTCAAAACATATGTATCTGCTACTCTGTTTCCAAACTTGAGGCCTGTTGCCTTGTCAAAGAAATAAAATGGTTTTAATTTTCTGTGTGACATGTTTTTAGCAAGTCTTTTTTTGTCTTCTACTAATTTGGCAGGGGTGAGGAGGAGTTCTGTTTCTTGCACGTAGTCTAGTTAGTTGTTCTAGAGGCCTTTAATTCTTCATGTGTCTTCCTTTAGGGTTTTAGGAATAGCCTTGGGAAAAAAGCATACAGCTTTCTTTTGCTTTTTTGAGATCTTGCATGCAAGTTTCCCAGATAGTCAATTTTCAAGTAAACAGGGTGGCCAACAGGCGTAGGTGTGAAAATACCCAGCTTAGATCCAGCTACTCTTCAGCATGCCTCTTCCTTCCCTACTACAGGCTATCTTTACCCCTTGCATTTGCCTTTTTGATAAACAGTAGGTCGTAGTTGATTTTTTAGTGGATATCCATACAAAAGGAGCATTACATACTTCAGTTGTCTTGATGTCCATACTGGATGCTTTGCCTTTTTGTTAAATACAAAACTTCTTTTCTCCGTGGGTTTCTTTTTACCATGGTTTGTATAGCAGTTGCACAGTTCTGCTGGACCCTGCTTGATTTCTGTCTTTGCAGGTACTTAGTGATTTGACCAACTTTGTCATATGTTTCCTTCTCATCTCCAGGGGTTGAAAGGACAGAGAATGGTTCTCTAAACTTGGATAACTAACCATCATTATCTTTGCTCCATAGAAGATAACATCTGCTTTTCAAGATTTAGCAGCCTATGAGAATTTTGTGGGTTTTAACAAAAAGCCTTCCAGTCTCTGTATAGAGAAACTTACAGCAGATTGGACCTGGCTGCATAGGTATCTGTATTAATGTGTGGTCTCTTGGGACTTAATATACACAGTCCAAGTGGAAGTTTTTCTGTGAGTCCCCCTCAGCATCCTTTCCCATGCATCCCTTCTGTGTTAGGCTATTGATTCTCTGCGTTATTCAAAAGTAAAATGTCACTCTGACCAACCACAAAGTACATTACCAGAACAGCAGAATAAACCAGAGCATAATGTTTTTACAGTTTGCAAAATTTGTATTATGCTCTGTAAATTGAAGGAGTAATGACCTGCCTCTCTGGTTTTAGGCACAAGTCTTTCAGTCACAATGAACATTGTACATTTTTCTCTCCCTGAAATAGGTATCAATATCAGCAGTGTATATGACTTGCATATAATTTGAAAAACGTTTATGTATTTGTTTCCCTAGAAACCTGTGTAGTTCCTGATTTTTTTGTGGTTTGCTGTTTCAGCATGTAAATCTCATCTATTACCTTTTGATTTCCAGGAACTTTTCAGTTGGTCCTTACAAAATTACTTCAGGATATTGTAGAGCTAGACATAAATGAATAGCCAAGATTTAGCAGTTTTTCTTATAGTCATTTTCTGTCTCTCATATTTGTCAGTCATAGTATGTGGTTAATGAATGAAAGGTGAGTTATTTCATTTACAATCTGAGCAGTGTAGTGTCACTATATAGGATTTCCATTCCTAGATGTGTCATTATCAGTACAGCTGAGAACAACAAGAGTTTGTTAAATAAATCACATGGGTTTACTTTAGATTGAGATTTTCAATGTAAAAGTAATTCTTTTGAGTAAGTAATGAAGAAGGAATAGAGAAATTATATGTCTTAGGAAGGAGACACAGAATGAGGCTTCTGAGATCATACACAATCATAGAATCACTTAAGTTGGAAAAGACTTTTAAGATCATTGAGTCCATACATTAACTCAGCATTGCCAAGTCCACCACTAAACTCTGTCCCCAAGTGTCACATCTGCATGTCTTCTAAATACTTCCAGGAATGGTAACTCCATCCCTTTCCTGGGCAGCCTTTTCCGGTGCTTGACAACGTTTTCCATGAAGAATTTTTTCCTAATATCCAATCTAAACCTCTCTTAGAGCAACATGAAGCCATTTCCTATTGTTAAATCACTTGTTACCTGGGAGAAGAGAACAACACCCACCTGGCTACAGCCTCCTTTCAAGAAGTTGTAGAGAGTGATAAGGACCCCCAGAGTCGCCTTCTGTCCAGGCTAAATAACTTCAGCTCCCTCAGCTGCTCCTCATAAGCCTTGTGCTCCAGACCCTTCCTCAGCTCCACTGCCCTTCTCTGGACACCTTTCAGCACTTCAGTGTCTTTCTTGTAGTGAGGGGTCCAAGACTTAACACAGCACTCGAGGTGTGGCCTCACCAGTGCTGAGTACAGGGGGACAATCCCTACCCTGGTCCTTGGGGCCACACTAGTTCTGATACAGGCCAGGAAGTCATTGGCCTCCTTGGCCACCTGGGCCCATACTGGCTCATATTCAGCTGCTGTCAACCAGCACCCCAGGTCCTTTTCTGCTGAACACTTTCCAACCACTCTTCCCTCAACCTGTAGCGCTGTCTGGAATGTTGTGACCCAAGTGCAGGACTGGGAGCTTTGGCTTGTGGAATACCATCCAGTGGGGCTTAGCCTGTCAATCCAGCATGTTCAGGTCCCGCCGTGGAGCCTTTCTGCCTTCCAGCTGGATGTAGCTCTATTTACCATCACTCCCTGGGCCTGCCTATCCAGCCAGTGTTTTGTCCAGCAAACAGTGCACCCATCCAAGCCATGAGTAACCAGTTTCTCCAGGAGAATGGTGAGGGGAAGGGTGTCAGAGACTTCAGAAAAGTCTAGGCAGACAACATCCCCAGCCTTTCCCTCATCCACTAGGCGGGTCATATGTCATGCATTGTCAGAAATGTATTCCTGTATTCTTGGCACTGAGGTGTTGAGACTTCATATTCTTCTGGAATACAAGTTCCGTGAAAATAACCTCACAAGTCATTATAAATTTCACCTTACAAGTCCATGTTTGCTGCTTGCAAGGTTCACACAATGTACATTCACATGTACATTCACTAATATGTACATTCACAAGCATTTTCGTGTTCGACTGATATCGCCAAACCCAGAGGTTCGGGTGCAAAAGAAGCCAAACTTCTGATCCTTAATTTGGTCCCTTAAATGCACTTTGAATCAATTAAATCAGAACAGTGTAATTTCTAGAAACACAAATTACTTTTTGTTCCCAATGAAAATCTCTCATTTGTTTTTTCAATGTACAGATGGTAATGATTTATAACTGAAGGAGCAAAAAATGATTTTTTTTAAAGCTAGTGTGAAGAAAAGGTAGCCTTGATCTTCCAGTGGTCATGTTCATCTCAGAGGTGCACTGTCTGTTGGAAAGTGTCCTTATGTGTTTCTAATGCTCAGAAGAGCTCTCATTTGTAGGCTGCTTTGACAAATTGCTCTGCATTTTAAAAAGACTTGGCTGCTTCCAACCCTCTTCTTCAATGATCATAAGGTTATAGGTGCAAGTTTCAACTTGTCCGTGTGAAATAAGGCACCTGCTGAAATGATAAAGCGCAATGCTTATTGCAGACCCTTTTATAGGAGACTGCTGTGAGTTGTTTCTACAATAGCTAACTAACATCATCATGGCCCTGAAGAATAATAGGAAAAAGCGTTGAGGAGCAGAATATGAAAATGGTCACAAAAAAGGCAGTGGAGAGAAAACATGGATTCACAGAAAAAACAGTCAAAGGCCAAGTTTGAGGAATGGAGACAAAGAAAATAGTTTGTGCAAGCTTAGTGAATGAGGAGGGAATTGGAAGGATCTTGACTCTGGAAATATGTAGGGAAAATTAGCATCTCCCAATGATGAGGAGAGTAAATATAATAAAACAATGCATGACACAGTAAAAAAAGCATATATCAGATTAAAGCACAAATGGCAGAAGGTGAGTCTGCTATTTCACATGCAATATGAGAAATGTGGATGCCAGAGAGGGCGTCATTTATCCAGGAAAACTGGTTTCAGAAACTGAGGGACTGAAGTCATGATTTGGTAGTACCACAGAGACAGAGAGAACTGGCTTTGGTAATAGGCTGAATGTACAGGAGCTTAGAGGGGGGTTGATGTTGGGGTGCTTTAATCTCTTTCTTGCTCTACAACTAGAAGAATTGTCCTTTTTCGTTGTGGACTTCTGCCTTTGTTATTACTTAACCGTAAGGTCTGTGGCTTATAATTCTGAGTTTCTGTCATCTGGCCCTAAACAGGTGCTTGTCTATTTGTTTCTCTCCAATTATATAGAAGTAATTATTTATTCATTGTTTTCATTAAAATTTAATAAATATATGAGAGACTAGCTCATATTTTGCTTGAGACACGTTAGTAACTCCTTTACATCTTCATCTGCTTGAAGATAATGGATTAAATGAAAGCTTCTACTGGAAATTAAGGCTGTAAATTTACAGATAGGGATTTCAGTCTAATCAATATTTTGCTGATAATGATAACAATTTAATCTTATGAAATACGTTGCCTGTAAGATGGAGAATCAATGTTTCGACATGAAACACAGGTGTCAAGTTTGACAGTGACATTGCTGTCAGTATGTGGAGGAGAGTGGATTAAGTCAGCAAGCAGAGCAGAAATTCTGTCAAATGTAGTATGTGAGACACTCATGAAAAAGTTAGAAACAGTGGTTCCTGCTTATAACCTCTGTTCCTTCAATAATATGTTCATCTATTTTTGGTTTTATCTTACATCCCTTCTCCCTCTCTTTTCTTTCAAGTTGCAATTAGCAATACAAAATGCATTCTCTCTACTTCAGTCTCTTCTGTATTGTGTTCTGAGAACTGAATTTGTTTAATTATGGCGTAAGGAAAGCACTGCATTGTGTTTCAATGTTCCTAACAGTTACTACTTGAAAGAGAACCAGAACTATGTGGTCATGCAAACAAAAACTCCCAAGATTAAAAAAATGTTGAGAGACAGAAAAGAACACAGGATAAACACATTTCTTCATCAAATCCACAAGCACTAACAGGAAAAAAGAGTTCTAAATATATAATTTGCAATCAAAGATACGAGTAAGTGTTGTATTAAATCAAGTAGGAAGCTTTCCTCCAGTGTATAAAAAAGCTCTGATTCTGCAGTCTGTTTTCCTGTACTACTTAAAGTTTACCTTTCTACCAGGGGGCATTTTAACAGAGAGGAAGAGGCTGAATCTTTGCTATTAGTTACACCTCCTAAGCTTTGGAAAAAGTTCAGATAACATGCTGAAAGCACAGCAGCTGATTAAAACTATTGTTTATAATTATGCTAATACAGAAATAACGACATCATTTTGGAAAAGGGTCTCCAAATTCCGTAGGTCTTTGCAGCTCTAGTAATGTGCAGAGTTCGGGTCTGGCACCAAGTGACAGTGGTCATTTTAGGTCAGCTGCTGACATTTTGCTAGGAGCTGCTCACCTTTGGAGCTGTCTTTCCATCACTTGCGAAATCTCACTTCCTCTCTCCTCCTGTGACAACAGGAGCCACTCCGTCACTACTAGCTCCCAGTACTGCCAGATGCATCAGCAGCTGCAACAACTCTCATGTACAAACCGTGGGGTATATCAACACCATGCTGTTTCTGTGAACAGTGAGAAGATGTCAGTCATGCTCCTAGCTTACAACCAGCATGTCTGTACACTTGCAGTGCCTTGAAGCAGGCACACTTGACCTTTAATTCTAATTATACCCTTTTAGTGACTAAACCACAAAGTCAGGATATTTTAGCGGAATTATTCTTGCAAAAGCAAAGCAAGATGTAAGATATGTGCAGGGCTGCTCTCTGCCTGGGACTCCACATGTCATCTGAGAAAAAGAACTGGCCTGGGACCAGGAGTTACAGTATCCCTGTCTTTTAAAGGAACCTGAAACTGTTGCCTGCTTTCCTCATCTAAACTGCAAATAAACGAGGAGCATCTGCCAAAGATGCTGTGTCTTCGTACAGACCTTCAGTTAGGCCCTCGATTCACCTTATTTCATAATAGTGCCTTAGCTGAAAAAAAAGCCATGAGGCTTTTCAGCAATTCTCATTTTGTGTTTCTAGCTATCATTAGCTAGGCAGTGGAATGCTGGGGGAAGCTCTACAATGGACTGAAAAGAGACAATATGTTCATATTTCCATGCCTTCTAGAAAGAGAAATCAGTGTATTCCAGAAATTGTCTTTTCTTGATAAATGCATGCAAAGCAAAGATTTTGCTTAGGGAATGAATACTGCATTCAATTATTGTAACTTTATGGCATTAGCTGCAAGTGGTGATAATATCCTTTCAATACTCCACTTAGGATCTTAGACTCCCTGGAGAACCTAGACATCCATCATGAAATCTTAGGCTCCAGCATTCTTTGTTCATTGCTGTTTCATTGTCCAGTACAGTGATCTGTAAAGTTAATGTCCTGTCTTTTATTACATGTGGAAGCCATATGATTCACGTAGATTAAATCTTTTACCCAATGGATAAATGTGGATCTGATATTTCATCTCAGAGTGGATATTAAGAGCTGAACAAGTATGCTCCCCTTTTCCAGCCTTCTACCTTGCAGGAAAATGACCAAGGAAAACTGTCTTGTTCACAGAAATGAAATTGCTCTGGGAAAATGTCATGACAGATTGTAAGGCTAAATTTGTCATTAGTCTGGTAGGACAGGCTCGTTGCTTGACAATCACAACAGCCTAATTGCCATATGGATTTTTGAGGCCTGTGCTGCCTGCATTCCAAACCCTTGGGTTATGGTTGGTTTCCTGACAAAGTTACGAAAACATGACATGGGAGCATTTACAAGCCAGAAGTATCATTAGCACCAAATCTACTATGAATCCATTTGCTAGGAGTCACAAACTTGCCAAAGAAGGCAAGTCAGCAAAGCTTGTGAGGACTGGAAAAAATGTTTTCCTGGGCAGAGATGTCTCCAGATTGTGTTTACAGACTAAATCAACTACCGACATTATTTCTTCAACAAGGGGAGGGTAGATCTGCACAGGCTTCTTGTTATTCCTAGGGCTGGACCCTGTAGTAAATGCTTTCATTTGGTAGGAAATGCCTTCATAGTTTTATTGAAAGAATAAATAAATGATGCATAATAGCATCGACAAATTGTATTACTCCTGAAAACAAAGAAATTAATGGATAAACCAGAAACTGTATGCTCAAGTCTTTGGTTACCACATATTAAATGCTTGTACATTACTTTGAATGAAAGTGTTGCTCAGCTATCATGCAGAGTAGCTGTTCTGTATCACAGGGTATACCTAGCTAGGTTTTAAGGCATAAAGCCTTCTTCGTGTACTTATAGGATTTTTAAAAACATCCAAAATGTACCACAAAAATCATAGAAACTTTTCATTTTGTGCGATCTATGTAGTCATCAAATAATTAATGACAGTGGATGCTGACTGTGTTTAATCACACAAGATATTGGCATGAAAGATTAAAGAACCCTCATGGAGTAAAGAGAAAACATTAAGTGAAAATATGTGCTTAACAAAAAAAGTGAAATGAATTGAAAAATGTTTGGAATGTACTGCTTTTTTTTAAGATTCAGTTGCCTCAGGTCTGCTGTATCAGTGTATCACAAGGACCTCTAGTCCTCCATCTTCTTACTTTACAACTAGCAGGTGAACAGTCTGCAAGCACCTTGCAGATACCCTAGGCAATATGCTTAGCTTAGCTTTGTAACATTGTAATTTGCCTTTTGTTGAAAGGATAGATTTATTTGGTTTGCACTCACATGGCCAATTCTGCCCCTGGATGCGTGCATTAGGTATCAGGCTGCCTGACCAAAAATGACAGAGTATGTTTTACTATGGGCAATGTTTTACTATAATGCAAGATTGGAATGTTAGCCTGTGGTCACAAGGTGAGCCGTTTGCCGTCTAATGAAGTTGTTTTTGTTTTGGATGCAAGTGAGGCAGATGCTTTTTAGAAAGTAAAGTCAGTTGCAAAAGGAAAGGAAACCTTAAAAATGACCAGCTCCACTTTGGCCTGTGCCTCAAGCCATGAAAGTTTGATTTATACTGAGGACTTTGGCTCTTCTTCCACCTCAGATACTGCATTATAAAAGTTACTTTTTCTACTTCCACAATATTATTGAAAAAATACTTTATCTAGAAAAACAAGCTCAAAGTGAAATGCAATGACCACTCGCATCATAATGAGTGTACAGATTGTGCTATCCCTATAATTCTCTGATTGGAATAATTGCTAAGTAAAAATGGTAGTTAAAGTTCTTTTTTCTTTCCTTTATCTTCTAATTTTTCATGGTCTTCTGTATAGAAAACTTTTTTCTCCTCTGGAATGTTGCCAGCCGCTTCCATTCCTCAAACTTCAGCCTTGTCTTTGCTGCTGTTTAAGTTCTGCTCAACAGCAAGGATGCTCTTCTGTAAGTGCTCAAAGCAGTGTAAGCTGCCCCTTCCTCCCCAGCACTCAGGAATGTCTCCTCTTGCCATTGCAGCTTTTCTGACCAGTGGCAGCTTTCCTGCCGAGGACTGGCTGTGATCTGAAGTCTGCAGTGACTTAGGACAGTTCTGTAGAACAGCTGTCACATGAAGAGCTCAGGTTTTTTCGCCAGACATGTTTTTCAATAAACATCTCATATGAGATAACAGCCATAAACTTGATGGGAGTCAAGAACGTGAATCCTGTATTTCGTGAAATGCTTTTACAGAAAAGAGTGTTTTGCTGTTCTGACCTAAGTCCTGATAGTACTCCCTCTTTGCTCTTCTTCAGTCTGCATCTTCATGCAGCGTGTGATTTTTCTCTACTTTCTTTCCATAACTTCTATAATGATCCACTGCTATTTAAACTAAAAAGCCAACTATTTATGAGCTGTTTTGTCTATTTTCAAGAAAGCAAATGATACTAAATTTTTAAATGCATCTTTTATTATATTAATTAATAATTGGGTTAAAGGTAAAAATGAATGTACTGACATTGATTTACTTAAATTTTGGATATGTGGATGTAGTTTAAAATGAAACAGCAATCATTAGTGTTACCATATGGACTGCCAGATTTAAATGCATATAAAAATATATTTACACAGGAGTGAGATATCTGCAGATAAATGCTGAATTTCTCTCCTGGTGAGACAAACAGCTACATCTAAATCTAAATGTAATATTTAAGGCATACACAAGATAACCACAAGAGAGCTGAAATGGATATCAGCATTGCTTGTGCAATTCTGCAGCTTTATAGAGAAACAATAAAATTCTTTAATTCTTGTAATTAAATAAAGGAACTCATCATTTTTAGTGATGTCTGTGATACTGTTGGGCATTTTTGTGCCTGTTACGTTTTCATAATGGCATTTGTATGTACAGTGATCTTTATAATGATTACTCGGTGTTATATGGGGAGCTCTCTATTAGTCAGTGGGTTTGGTAGATTGCCTTCAGAATGTTTCAGATGCTCTTCTTCATTCTTCCTTAAAAGAAATAGAGGCACTTTAAACTAGCTATTATGAATTTTATTTCAGGATATGCCAGACAGTGCCTTAGGCAAGAATAAAATATTTTGTGTATATATAGAACAGCCATCCTGCACATATTTCTTTTGTCTCCATTGTATTGCTATATTCATTTTGCTGTCCATATGTTTCCCTCTTGACTTAAGAGATAGTTTTCCTGATCATTATGTAGAACTATTTCTGTTTTTAAAAATCAAAATGAGTTGCAAGTGTTTTTGAATCAAATAGGTTTATTTGTTTTAATTTTAAATAGCTTTTCAGTTGCACTGAGAGCAAAATTGTTTCAACAACACAGAGTCGTGTAGGTAATTGTATGACCTGCTGAACATATTGTAAAAAATAATGTGGTTGTAGTTACAAACATTAGGTTTTACCTTTATCAAGAGATTCTAGCAACATCATAAACAACAGGATTGAATCTTGAGTCATTTGTTCATGCCTTTGAAAACTGTAGATGGAAATACTGCCTTATTTTATGTGAATTCATGGGGATTACTTTTGTATGGACCATGATTAGTGCCTATGAAGCTGCTAGAAGCCTCCTAGGATTTGTACTGCCAGTTGTACCTAACTTCTTCCAAGTGTTTTTAATCTTGTTACTGCAAATTTATCTAAAGAAAATTTGGGTAAGTGATTTGGCATAAACTTGTAAAAATGCATGCTTTAGACTTCCCTCTCCTAGAAAGCAAAACCACCATAATAATAGGCTCAGATTTTAAGCTTTTTGTTTGTGGTTTTAAAGCCCTCTTACAAATATGTAACGTGGCCTTGCACAGCATGTATAAACACTACTTGGTTTTGTCTTCCACCTAGAACATTGACACATAGTGCTTCTTTCCAGTGACAGGTGACATTCTGAGCCAAAGCCTGAGTCAAATAATCAACCTTTGTCTTTATTCAGCTGCTTTTTCATATGCCCTGAATCTGCTAAGCTAAACAGTCAACTAGTACCAAGAAGAGACTTTCTGATGAGCCGTTTGGCACTTCTGCTTCTTATCAGGGAGTCTGGTTAACTTGAAGATTTCACTAAACGTCTATGCATGCTGTAGGAATAACCAAAGGTTTCCAGCATCCTTGAGGTCTCTCATTATCCAATTACACGTCTGTCTGTGGTGGGTCCCTCATGCTTCCTGGAGGCAGCTGAGAACAGTGGAAGCCTTTCTTCCATTCTCCAGTTCCTACTGGATTTTGCCAAGGGCCGTGGATTGAAATGAAGAAAAAACCAAAAGTGTGTTTTCCTGTTTGTGTCAGCCAGCAACTTTTACTACACCTGTCACTCAGAAGACAAGACAGCAAGGGTGGAAGTTCTTGGGATGCATCTAAAGCATAGGACATGTCCTCCTACTGGGTGTATGCACAGGGATACAGGATAGTGCTATGGTGAACATCTCTCCCAGGACATTTGCATGCTCAGACACAACCCTGAGAGGGAAGGATGATAGGATATCATCCTGAGTATTGGTAGGAATTTAAACTTAAACGATCCGATCTCGTCGTGTTAGTGAAAGTGCTGTATTTTGACTTTTGGTGACAATTCTGTATTTGATGGGAAACTTGAGAACGTGTGAGACTTGTCTGTGTTAACCTTTTTCACCTACCAGGAGTATGTCATCCACACTCCTCTTCAGCTGAGGCAAAACTTAAGGCCTTTGCTAACTTGCTTTCACTAATGGGCCTCATGTATGTATGAAAGCTTTTCAGGTCTCCCTGCTGTAGGTGGGATCCCCCACTCAGGATCCTTTGCACCATATGATCCTGTGGGGTTTGCTGTTCTGCAGCATGCTGGAAAGGGCAGAGGATACATATGTCTTCTGAACTTGCAAATCTTTCTTCAGTGCTTTGGGCTACAGAAGTTTTGCTATGACAGCCACATGTCATGGCTGTGCAGTGCCTGAATTCACTCATGAATTCAGAGAGAAAGCTACACTTGGGCTCGCAGAAACATTTTACTTCTCTTATTTTAACTCATAATTAAAACCAGATTTTCTCCAGGGATAGTCTTGCCATATTGAACAACTGTAACATTTCCAAGAATCTATCTTTTTTGTTACTGGCAGACAGTGTTGGAAGTTTCAGATCAGTGAGTTGAATCAAGAATGCTTTTGTACCACACTAAACGTTATTATAAAAATTATCACTGAAGTGGTTCCTTGCTGTTGCCTACTGAGTTTTTTCTTCTGTCATAAGCAAGGACTGCAGTATGAGGGAGCAGTCCCTCCAACCCCTATTCACCTGTATTCTTTATGGTAGCATTAGATGTTCAGTTCAGTTCAGTGGAAGGGCTGAAGTGAATTAACTTAGTTCTGAGCTGTCATGGGAGCACACTCTGCTTTAACTCTTAAAAGAATGAATTTTTTAATGGTTTTGGTGGTGTGGTATTTTCTCAGTTAGGAACCACTCTTGTATTAGAATACTTGTAAATATGAATTAAGGTAGTGAAATCTTCATTTAAATACAGAGAAGGAAAATTCTAGTCAAAATATTCTCAGACATCTAAGAGTAATTTGCTTTAAGGCTTCTTGAAAGTTCTGTCCATGGAAACTCCTGTTTAATTTAATTCTTAATTAAAATCATTATTCTGTGGCATATCTAACTAATTGTTTAGCAAGAGTAAAAAATGTCTGTGTCTTAATAATTTTCCAGACTTAACGAGCTGTAGTTATCGGAAGAAAGATGTTCTTTCTTGGGTACTTCTTTTTCATACGTCTTGAGTAGTCTTTCGTAATTTTAAAAAATAATATTGTTTTAATTACCATGGTTACATGCTGCTAGTGCTGATACAATTTAAAAGGATTGCTTTCTGCTCCAATACTTAATGCAGTGTGAATTCATCAAAAATTAAACAAAAAAGTTTCTATAGTGCAAAATTTTTTGTCTGTTTTAGACTGCTATCTCTGGAGGCCTTGATACTGTGTTCTTCATTCAGGGAACACTCTCTATACCTGAATGCAACTGAAAATACTCAAAATACCAAACCCATCTGTGGTGGGCTGACCTTCATGGCTCTGGCTGCCCAACACGTTGCTCTCTCAATGCCCCTCCTCAACAGGACAAGGGACAAAATGAGATGGAAAAGGTCATAGATCAAGGTAAAGAGAAGGAGATCACTTGCGCATCACCATCAGAGGCAAAACAGGCTCAACCTGGGAGAAATGAGTGTGACTTTTTGTCATTTGAAATAGACTTGAGTAGTGAGAAACAAAGTGAGACAGTGAGTTTATGCATTCTCAGAGCTGTGTCCTGCAGTGTGTTGGTTGGAGCCAGCTGGAGCCTGGTATCTCCTCACAGAGGCCGCTTACAGCCCCTCTGCCAGCACCTGGGCAGCTGCACCCAGGACACCATCCTAACTCACCTGTGTCATGGTTTAGGAAAGGTTATCCCCAGTTTAGTGCCCCCACCAAGACTTTCCAAAACCAGATGCACCTTATCCTCCACCTTCCTACTCTAGAGATGGAGTTGAGAACTGGAGGCATAAAAGATGAAAATCACGCAGTTGTAGGGGTTGATAAGTGCCCTCAGCAGTGGAATAGCTGGAGACACCCTGACCTTCATGTTGCTTTTCTTTAAACTTTCAGAGAATATGAAAAAGTAACAGTACCTCCTTCCAATGTAACACCAGTGAAGCTGGTGAACAGTCTAGAGCACCTGTCTTAGGAGGAGCAGCTGAGGAAACTGAGATTATTTAGCCTGGAGAAAGAGACGCTCAGTGGACACATTATCGCTCTTTACACTTACCTGAAAGAGGTTGTAGGCAGGGGATGTCAGTCCCTTCGCTCAGGTAACAAGTGACTGGATGAGAGGTAGTGGCCTCACGTTGCTTCAGGGAAGATTCATACTGGGTATCAGGAAAAAAAAAAACCACAGAAAGGATTGTCAAGCCCTGCAAAAGGCTGCCCAGGGAAGTGATAGGAGTTACCATCCCCAGAGGTATTTAGAAGACATGTAGATGTGGCACTTGGGGACTGTGTTTAGTGGTGGGCTTGGCAATGCTCTGGTTAATGGTTGGACTCAGTGATCTTAAAGATCTTTTCCAAACTTAACATTTCTATGATTCTGTTCTATGATTCTATAAATATCAAAGTATTTTGCAAACAGAGGATTTAGCTATTCAAGTTGGAGGTATCGAATGGGATTTCTGTGATCTTACAATGACAAGTACCTAAGTCAGAAATTGGGCTGAGGTTTCAGATTCTCCAGTACAAGGATCTTTCCAGTAAAACTTATCTCTGTGGATAATACTGATCCACACATTCTTTAGCTGATGGATTGGGTCCATCAAACAAGCTTTTGTTGACTTCAAGTCTGTCATTTTGTCTTTCTGTGACTTTTTTTCCCATTTTTTCTGTGTGGTTTACCTTTGAGATCCAGTCAGGAAAACCTCATGAGAATGTTTCCACCCACTCTGCCTGGTGCCGCCTGACCTCGAGTGCTGTGTGAAGTTTTGAGCACCGCATTGTAAGATACAGAGCTATTAAAGAGTGTTCAAAGGAGGGCCACAAGGATGGTGAAGTACCTGAAGGGGAAGCAGTACAGGCAGCAGCTGGGGTCACTTGGCCTGTTCAGCATGGAGGAGACTGAGGGGAGACCTCACTGCAGTTACAGCTTCCTCCTGAGGGGAAGGGGAGGGGCAGGCACTGTTTCAGCTCTGTGGTGACCAGTGACAGGACCTGAGGGAATGGCCTGAAGTTGTGTCAGGGGAGGTTTAGGTTGGATATTAGGAAAAATTTCTTCACTGAAGGGGTAGTTGGGCACTGGAACAGGCTCCCCAGGGAAGTGGTCACAGAACTAGCCTGACAGAGTGCAAGAAGCATTTGGACAATGCTCTCAAGCACATGGTGTGACTCTTGGGTTGTCCTGTGCAGGGCCAGGAATTGGACTAGATTATCTTTGTGGGTCCCTTCCAACTCTGTGATTCTATGGTCTAGTACAGCAAGATCAGTTAATATTTATAATACCTTATTAATGGCTACTTTCTGGGTTTCTAGATTACCTATTCTGAATATCACAATCCTGATTACAAGTCAATGAAATTATTTGTTCCCACAAATACAGTTTAAAATGAAGTTTTACTGCCTGCAGGATTAAATGAACATAAAGTAGATGCTCAGTTGCCAAGAAATTTCTAATTTAAGTTGGTTATACATTATATGAATATTTCTAGATTTTGGGTGGATATATATGCTAAATCCAGCAAACCATTTTTGTTTGCATGTAGATTACTGACAAAAAAATAAGCATCATCATATTTCAAGATTATAATAGACAACCTGTTCTGCAAATGCAAAAGCAGCAGCTCTTCTATTGTCGCCTTCTCATTTGGTTCAGTTATGAGTTACAATAAGAGCTTATATTTTCTATCATGCAAATGCAAATTTTGATACTTAAAATGTATGGTTTATAGCTTTCTGAATACTTCCTATTTTCTGAAATTAAACTACATTAAAACTGCATTTTCCTTTTTAATAAGGACATCTCTGTGGCTATTCATTGACCTAAAATCAGGGAACTGCTGATTTTGAACTGTAGTTGCTTGTTACTTTTTGTAGGTTTGGATTTTTATGACTTTTTGCTTCCTCTTTACTCTCTTCCCAGTTTTGTTAGGAAAAGCACACTGAAAGATTAAAACCTGAGCACTTCACAAACTCTATGTAACTTATATCCTGAATTTTACAGTTTCATAGTTGTGATAAAGACAGGGCAAAGTCAGCAATGAGAAATTTCTGTGCTTAGAAGAAAACTACATGATTTATAACAGGTGTCATCAATTTATAAATTCAAATTAGAGTAACTTACAAATAATGACTGTATAGTACTTGTTTTTATTACTTTGTGTATGACCTTTTTCAGCACAGGAATTATTTTCTATTAGTTCAGCTCAATTGGAAAAAACAATGCTTAATGGACTTGGAATCCCAAGTCACTGGTGATAGAATTAGATAGTTTTTAGATTTATTTAATTGCTGTCATATGCAGTTCGGTAATTTGTCACACTAGCTTATATCTGGGGCACTTTTACTGTCTTTTCCTTGAGTTGTGTGGTAAAACTGTGATCCAGGGCTCCTGAGTGATCTGCAGAGCAGTCTGGTTCTGTCTCAACAGTAAAGCAACTGCCTGTCTTGGACCAGTGAAACTGTGATCTAGTCCTGGCCCCACTCCTTTGCTCATGTTCACAGGTACTTTAGCAACCTCCCTTAACCTCTCCTTTCCTGAATATTTGATGGCTGATTTGTGCTCTTCCGTGTCAGTTATGGTTCTGGCATAAATGCACAGGTTCTTTAATCCATTTGACAGGACCAAGTTTAGAGGAGGGGAAGGAAGCAAAAGGACATAGCCAAATGCAAAGTGACCTGTAGTGTTTAAAGCAAGGGATGCTGGAGGCAACAGAGGGAAATGTAGTCCTGATAAATGTTTAATCTTTAGGACTAGAGAAGGGAAATAAACAAAACAGTCTTGACTAATCTGTGATACGCATTACACAAAAGCATATTTATTTCCTTATTTTCTTCTTTATCCCATGCTCGTGTTTGTTTATCCCTACTATTTCTGTCAGTACATCATATATTTCTGTATTGAGGCAGATAGCAAATTCCCAGGCGCATGCATTTTTGTGGGAATCTTAGGACTCTGTTAAATCTTAAAAAGAATTAACTTTGAAGCAGATTCCCATCCAGTACACTCCCTTTCCCAGAAGTTCTCAATTTTCCTCCACTGGCAGTTTATTTCCTTACCAAAATGTGTCAGAAATAATGATGGACTGGTTTCTTCTGTGTTTCATGCTTCAGTATAACAATATAAATTCCCTTCATCCGCAAGGTACAGTTTCTTATGTTTGCTTTTTATGGGGAGTGGCACAGCAAAGACTGATGGTAAATAACTTCTTGATCTGTCACAGGAAAATTCAAAGAAATCTACCAGAGCGGGAGCAGTGTGTGAGATTTCTTGAAGTATTTTCTGGATATAGGAGGAAAAAAAAGGTTGAATATATTCAACCAATAAATCAAGAGTGTATCCTCTTAATGTAGGCACTTTTTAAAAACTTTAATTTATAAAATGCTGTGTACAGTTGAATGTTGCAACTGGTACTGAAGCCAAGCGTTTTAGTTAGTGACAGTATAAAAGAAAAACATGGCATTTTAGGTTGTGGGTAAAAAAACATCTTAAATTACTCAGTAGCTAGTAACTACTCAGGTTCAGGTGAAGCTCCTGTGAAAGTCCTGAGGATGGACCTAAACATGAGGACATATATCCAGACTGAGTCGCAAATACATGAGAGATTCTTTCGGGAAGTGGGTCTTGTCACAGGTTAAACAGATGATCTTACCAACTTTATAGTAGTTACATATTTGTAGTAGTTAGCACATAATAGTGTGGTAGGAAGACAGAATATTCTATTCCACTTTGACATGTATGTAAATTCAAAGTTTCTTTTACCAGTTGTTACAGAGGATCTGATTCATTTATCAGGTTTATGCATTTGAGAGTTATTTGTCAGAACTGATCTCACTGTACATCATTTGGTTAAAGTTGATTGCACATGTCAGATTAGAAGAATGGTAAATACCCCTTTTAGATGAGTAACATTGATTGGTGGCATTTTCTCTTCTACGTAGATTTATATGACCATGTTGTCCTGTCATGTAGGTTCAATCTAGGTTCTGTTTTCAATCCCCAATTTAGCTACCACCGTTGTACGTAACAGCTCTGAAATAATGTGATTTGTCAGTGGCGATAGCCCACAGCGATAACCAGGACACGCTGCTGCATCTTATTCTGACTGATCTGTGAAACAGCATTGCCCATTTATTGTTTTGTGCAACGTAATAAACAGTCTCTGGGCTTCTCCTTTCAGGGCAGTTATTGAACAGCTGAAACCTTCGCTAACTTACACAATGGTTTATCTTTTCTCTACTTGGCTCTAGGGGTAACTCAAGCAGCTGTACCATAAAATGTAAGGAGTTTGAGCATGCTAATCTGTCACACAGCAGAGCAACAGTGCTTGGCCATTAATACTAGTCACAATCAGAAGGTGATTGGGGCACTGTAAAAAAATACATGTACTTTATTAGTGTGTAGAGAGAATGGTTTACCATCTTACAATGCCCTTGATGTATTCCAGCCATTTCTAGGAAAATGGGCTAGAAAAATGGATTCTTCCCTCACACTAGAACTTCTAAATGTTTATAATGTTCTCCTGGGTTCCCATTTTTTTGAGCAGTGAATAGAAGAGTGTATGTTATATTAATTTAATTACTCCTGTTTATGGTGCATGGTTAAATTGTGTCTGTTTTCTCATGAATATGCTTAATTATGAGCCATCCACCTGCACCATTCCTTAATATATTTGAAAGTTCATGTATTGACCCATGAAACCAGATGGTTTTACATTCACTGAACACAATTCTGTGGCATGGTAAGTGTGTGAAGGAGGTATGTCAGGTGGCCACAAAAGCACTTCTTCACCTTCAGCTGAGGCCTTCAGCTTCCTTTGTGTTGCCTGCATCTTCTGAAATGTGAGCAGCATCTGACCTGCATTCTGTATAAATTGGTCTGAAAGTCTGTGCCAGCTTCTGAAGGGTGCCACAGGTACCTGCGGAGGTACATGTCTGCCTAAATGTGTCTGTGTCAGATCAGCAGATAATGACATGTGCCGGGTTAAAAAACGATGGAGAAGTGATAGAAAAGGACAATAATGACAACGAAGAGCAGTCATGTGGTAACTCAGTCAAAGGGTTAAAAGCCTATGATAGGTTCAATCAAGAGGGACAGTATATGCAACACAGTTCATTTGACACAGTTTTCCTCAAAGATCATTCTGATCCATTATCTACCAAAGGTAGATCTACCAAAGGTAGATTCTACCAGAAATAGGCACTTTATTTGCCATCTTACCATGGTAGTTCTTCCAAGAGTTATTTGTCACCACCTTTTAATTCTTCTTGATTTACATATTCATGGCAGTTCCCGGGGTGAAGTTGGGATAAATTGTTACTGCCATATGCATGAAGTGGAAAGTATATGTCTGCACTCTTTATTTTTCATTTCTCAGTTAGATGTGTGCTTTCTTCATGCAAAAGAAAGAAAACCTTAAGAACACATGCTTGTCTGTCTTTCAAACTCTGTAGAATTAGCTTGTCATGAAATGTAAAACTAATGTGTAGTTGTAAAAACCACTGCCAGCATTTTCCTCACTAGTGGCTGATGGCTAAGAAGATTTAGAAATGAAAGGGGTTATTATAAAGTGATTACTGAATAGCTAGGTATGTCATTTTAAACAAGCAACTAAAATCTGTGTTGCAGATTTGGAATGTAATCTTGTTTGTATCATTCATACTTAAAATCTGATTTTGATTGTGGAGGAGTAATCATGTAATGTAGGTAATTTGACAAAAATATATCAAATGATGTTTTTCTTTCATTCCTTATTTAAATGTATTAGAATTTAAATGATTTACCATTCGGAGTATACCTATAAAATGACAACATAAAGAAATATTAGATTCAATTTACATGTGTTCAGATTTAAATTTTACTATAAAGTGAAACATTCATATCAGCCCTCTCATGAAAGAAATACTGTATAGAAAGCAACACTTAAAAATGTTACTACCTTTAAGAGGATGTAATGGAGGATTAAAAGGGTGTTATTAATGATTAGACCAATATATTTTGCAACTGTGAATGCCAGCCTGAAGACATAGGCCTCATGGAATATGTGTAGCCATGAATTGGAGAAGAGGTAAAAAGTTAAGGAAACTTCTCATGCATGATTTTATCACTCATTCATGTTTCTGTATCGAGTACTTGTAATAATATATTATTAAAAGCTTAAATCAGATCTCTGATCTGGTTTCAAGCAACTACTACACTTATTTTTGTAAACAGTCAGCTGATGTCTTAGATGCTTATCAAAATTTGCTTTCCATGTATCTTCTATAATTGGCTATATATTATGGTTCTCTCCCAAGAATTCCTATATCTTAGGTTGTGTTTCATCTAGAAATGTCATAGAAAAAAATTCTCTTAGTGATGATGTGATACTAGTATTTAGGATCCTTCCTGGAAACCTATAATATATCTCACATTTGAATTTGTGAAGTGAGTGAGTGTCTCATTATAAGAACTTGGCCTATTCATTTTGTTGCTGTGAGCTGTAAGTGAGCATTTTATTGTTTTCTGAGCTCCCACATTTTGGAACTAACCTCTTCTGTCCACAAAGTAAGGAGAAAAAAAAGCACATTTCAGTGCTGTGTTCTAATGGGTTAGAAATGAGGCTGAGAACTAGGATTCCATGGCTTTTGCTGATACACTGCAACCTTCAGCAAGTAATTCAATTTCTTTTCAGTTTCACTTTCTTTGGATATAAACTAGAAGAGCATGCTTTTGTCATACCTGATACAGATACGTAAGGTTTACCTACACAATATTTAAATTACATAATAAAATCAGTGGAAGCATGGTCTTGCATCTGGTCCCATGCCGAAGAAGAATGGTATTAGCTGTAATCGTCCTGTCAGCACGACAGTTTGGGAGATGCTGGCTTTTCTCTTTCCCCTGGTAGACTGTTGGCATCTCAACCAGGAAATAGAGGCTGAGTATGAGCACATGCTCTAAATGTGAATCTTCCAGTTTTCGGATGATGGGAAGTGGTTTAGTCCAGAGAAAGAAAAGTATCTGTGCTAGCGGGTGCCCTGAGATTTTATTTTACTTCAGTCTAGTCCTGTTGACACCTTCTGTCCAGTGTGACACTCTGGATGCTGATCATGATAGTAAAGGTGCTGGGGAAAATGTGTGCAGAAGGCTTATTCCTGCTTCTCAGTGCTCTTAAGTCTGCAATAACGAGGAAGGGTGCAGAAGGATCCCCACAGGCTGCTGCTCAAAGATAGTATGCTAACTTGAGAGTATGTACATCCTTCTGTTCGTTTTCTTTCACTGACATTGTGACCGTGGAAGACAAATTAATATAACTGAAAGAATATAATTAAGAAGAAGAAAGTCTTTTTTAAAATAATACAATTTAAAAGAAGCGATTTTGTCCAGAATATGCAAACATTCATAGTCTAGTTTTCAGCACATTTTATATATATGAAAACCTGATTATTTCTTCCTCTGTGGCATTGCAGGTGACTACCATTTCAGTTTTGCTGTCTAACAGTTCTTTCTTTCATTAGCGCTGAAACTCTGCAGGTCTTGCATCCCAACATTTTTTAAAGTGTCAGGGAGTACATTTAGAAGACTGATAGAAGGGCTGCTTTTCTGTGGGAGGCATCTGGTTTTGCAGAAGTAGGAACATGTTCTTTTGGAAATGTTATTAGTTAGTAATACGAAATACTGGTAAGAATTTTAAATACCATAATTTGGAATCTTTCCAGGAGATGCTGGGTATCTCCTGCGGTCTTTTGCGTTTACCTGAATAACCTTAGTAACTGTTGCTATCAATTTCCGTGGCTGCTCCATGACAGGAAGTAGAGATATTTCAAATGACACCAGTGTTTCACAAATTTAAAATTATTCTTTGCTGGATTTTAACATTTTTGGTTGTTTCCTGAACATGCTGTTCTCTTAGATGAGTAAAGTCGCCAACCTCTAATGTGCTGCTCTTAACTCAAAGGTTATTTCTGGATCTTCAACAGTTTTGTGCACACTGGCAGCTTAGTCTTTGTTTTCATTTTAAAATAGTGGGACTAAGCAGTACAATCACACCACCATCATCATATTAGAATTTTGATTCTGTTCATGAGTCATTTGTCCCTTTGTTTCTTTGTTTGCCTTCTCTTTGTTTGAATACTTTCTTTTATAACCCAAATAATGGACAGTATGAAAAATCATGTGGTTAAAGTGTTCCTTTTCTTCCTCTAATCCTAACTACAAAGCAGTTCTTTATATTAACAAATCTGACTGAAATAAAAATGTGTTTAAAAACTGTGAAATTTCACCACCCAAAATCTTGCCTATTGTTTCCTTCCTCAACTGCATTCTGCAGTTTTTGGCAAACTGGAATTGGAAAAACTCTGATCTGTTATCAGATCAGATAAATCATGTGGTATTTTGAGGAAAGAAGAGCTCTTTTTGAACTTCGGTCTGTTGTTGAAGAACTCAGATGAAGAATAATTCCAGTGTAAACATCACTCCATTACAGTTGAGTGTGATCTTTCACAAAACTGTTTTACCAAGTTTGCAAACAACCTCAAATTATTTGTGGTCATGTATAGATCAGATTTTAAATCCAGTAAGGACAAGCTAAACGAGTAAATTATTTTACCTATTTGTGCCGGTTTGGACACAAATCTAGGAGGAAACAACCTGAAAAGGGCGCTTCTCTCTCCTGCCTGCCAGGCAAGCGGGTCCTGGCAGCCCCTCCCCCCAGGGGGTTGGGAAAATAATTACTGGAATGAAAGTGAAAAAAAAAAAAAGTTTATTTAACAGACAGAGTCCCCCACAGGCACAGGGCAGAAAAGGATATTGAAACCCCACTCCTATCCACTCAAGAGGAGGCTGGTGGATTTTATATAGTCCTTTCTGTCTGTAAAACGTAGCTGGTCCCACAGTCCTGAGCCAGGCAGGGTCTGGCAGCCCCCTGGAGAGTCCTGCCAAGCAGGTCCTGGAAATGATAAGCTGGTCTTGGACGAAGAAGCAAGCCGAAAACCGTCGAAGAAGGAACAGAAGCCGCGGAGGCAAATCGCAGTTCCTTTCTGCTGAAAGCCGAAGAGCTAGAGAGGATAACTCTCTCCTCTCCCGTCCTGACTGGCAGAAACTGCCAGCTCGGAGAAGAAAAGCATGTAAACCTCTAACTGCAAGGTCAAGCGAGCCGCTACGAAGAGTTCCCCCGGCTTCTCTCTCCCTTTGCAGTTTAAAGGTACAAACTACATTCAAGCAGGCGATGGGGAATACAGTGTTGTCATAGAATTACCCCAAGACACTATTCTTGTTTGGTGTTGCCTATAGATATATACAAATGCAGAGATTTGTTTTCTAGAAACAAACCAAATGTTGTTACTTCAGTAGCAGCTGGTTCACAAGCCATGTTTTCTGTTCCCCTGTAGGTGGTCTCCGTCACTGTAATGTGCAAGTTCCTCACAGACATTCATGAAATTCTATGTTGCACCATGGGATACTGATGCTAGAGTACTGTGGCTCCCACTTTACTCAGAGGGAGTTCATGTCAAAAGATGTTAAGTGATTTGAACAAGACTACTTAGGCAATCCATGAAGCCTTTACGTTTAATTATCATTAATTAACTATTGTGTTTTAAAAAGCTGTTTTGTGGATAATATCTTAAATATTCAGTTTTCGTCTTAAATTTGTCTGTTTTCCTGTTCTGTTGATCCCTTGCTTCCTGTGTAAGGTCAGTAGAATCTGATCTGAAATTTAAGTCCCTCAAGTTGTTGCATAGCTAAACTCCACTAATAGTTTGCCTAGACAAGAAATAAATTCTTAATTGCTATTGTTAGATGCCTTTCAAATAGTATCTAATACATACCAGATGTCAGCAGCTACTGGAGTACCATGGAGTAGCAGAAAATCACCATTCTTCTTCTTTGTATTTCAGTAGGTCTGTGCAGTCTGTGATGAAAAGACAAAACTTCCAGTCTTGAGTTTTCATCCTAAACTCAAGTTTCGATGATCAATGACAGGATGCTAAAAATACACCTGAATGTCTGTGTGATTCTGAAATTGAGTTTCTGAAAAAGCATTTTACTTGTGGTAAAAGGTACAGTGTGAAGTTCCAGAGAAATGAGCTGTGAATTGCAGCTGCAATGGAAATTGATCCTGTCTGTCAGTCTGTGCTCCATATTCTCAGGAAAACAGAGTGGAGCAGAGAAGGAGCCAAGATCACCGATTAAATGGGATGCTAAAGTGCCAGGGGCTAGAACCAGGCTTACTGGTCCCTCAGGTCAGAGCGCAACTGTCAGAATTCACTGCCTGATTCCCTGCTGAAGCTGGCAGAAGGAGAGCAGTATGAAAAATGCTGCAGGCACCAGCAGGGGAATAGGTCAGAACTACCTGGCTAAGCTTCAGACTTGACAGGCAGTGTGCTCCTTTGGGAGGAAAACCTCTTCTCTTACAAATTGGGAGGCCTCATTTTCCCCATTTGCCTCATGATTCGTAACAGTAAGGCGTAAGAGAATAGCTGGAGTACTGAGGAGCAACAGTGGTTTGGTTCACTTAGAAAACTGCAGTGGAGAGATCTGGCTGTGTATCCTCTTCAGGTGGACGTTTACCAATTAAGGAGGTGATGCCTTAGGATTTTAGCTTTCATGTTTTTCATACATTTGTATTCCTGTAATTCTCTAGTGTATAACTCTAAATTCCATATAGAGTGTTAGCTACTGCTTTCCCATTTTGATCAGACACAGCAATTCCTCTCTAGGCCTGGGAATCAAGGACACCTTACTATCTCAGGCCCCAAGAAATATAAACAAAAGTGAGTTGGAGGGGGAGCAACCTTGGGTTAAATTACTTCAGTACTTGAAACTCTTAATTGGAAGATTAACCCCCAATATGCAGATGGACCAAACGCGTAAAAGTATGAAAACCCATGACCCATTGTCCATTTTTAGGTGTAGCCCGTGCGGGGGCTTCGTCTGCACTTAATGTACCTGAAGGCCTTTCAATAAATATAACCACTTTTTATTCTCCTAATTGTGTCTGGCCTCTGTTTTAGGTAGACCATCAAGGCATCAGAGGATCCAAAGGCTCAGGAAATAGCTCTCATGCTATGAAGTACATATGATATATGTAATACAATCGGCATGGTGTGTCAAACTCCTTATTCTTCTGCTCTAAATGGAGTGATTTCAGCTGTGATCAGCACTGTGAAATGACACTTCCCTGTGTAGCTACCACTTACCATACCTGGTGCAAGATAACAACAACAGACCATTGCTGGGATGACAGCCTGCCACTACTGCAGGGATAGTCATGAGCACAATAGCAGCATCTCTGAAGGATGCCTACTTCTTCACTCAAAGTTGGGAACTCACCATGGGAAAGTGATAAATCCTGCAGAAAATAAAATCAACTAAATGAAGTCATCATGCCGTAGTAATTAATTCAGCTTTCCTTTTAAATCACAGACATTAGCTGTAATTCTTTCAGTTCTACTTAACAGTTTCCTTTCCCCAAGTATCCTATGTCCTTCCTGATGAAGAGTATATACCTTCCAGTGTATTGGAAGTGATGTACTGTGTTCTCAGAACCATATCACGTTAAAGATAGAAAGACAGACAGAGAGATAATTAGAATTTTTTTTTTCCACAGTTAGAGTGGTCAGGTATTGTAATAGCTTGCCCAGGGAGGTGTTGCGAGTGACAATCCCTGGAGGTGCTTAAGAGGCATCTGGATTCTGGCATTGGGTGATGTGGTTTAGTGGTTTAGGGGTTACAGTGGCAGTGCTGTGTTGACAGGTGGACTTCATGTTAAAGATCTCTTCCAACCTTGATGATTCTGTGATTCTGTTGTATGAAATATTTCCTCTGGGGTATACAGTGATACCTCCAGAGAAGTTAAGTGCTAAATTGATCAAATGGAAACTTTGTGTTCTATCTTTTAGAGCACTAACTGCTATTTTCCAGGGCTATTTTGAACCACATGGCCTTTTTTAATCCCAAAATTCCATTATTACCTTAGCCTTTTTTTTCTCCTGGCTGAAAGTAGAGCCGTGAAAACACTCAATAACAGCAGGGTTCATTAGGGCCCTATTAGTTGCGTAAGCTCTGAATGAATGGTAGGAAAAATAGGTATGAGCTGTGTACCTATCTGATGCTATGGGTTACAGAATCAAGTCAGGAGCCAAAGAAACCAGAGTATTGGCCTTGTCTGATGAACTTTGTCCTGTGAATATCAAGGGAAGCTGTATTGTCTCCACCTAAATTCTTTTTTCCCGTGTCTGTTTTGTTGGAGGTGAAAATCTATCCATCATTCTCATAGATATAACTAGAGGGCTAACTTGTACTTTTTATTAAGGTAACATGGCATAAAAATACCTTCCTTCTGGGCAGAAATCTTGGATAGGTTTTGATCCAGGTATTTTGTACAGCCACACAATTTCAGTTTCAAAATGCTATGAATTAGGTTTATGTCTCTAATAAAATGATTTTTCAGCTCCCCTGTGAATATTCTGATGTGCCCACTGTGGAACTAAGCAGGCTGTTCCATATTCTTGCAGCGAGGAGCTTTGTTCAATTGTTTAATGTTGTATGTCAGGGTCACCTCAATTTTGTTGGTTTTCTATTTCTATTTAGCCCATTCAGATACAATTACAGTTACACAATACCTCTCAAATGTCCTTTGCTAGTAATCATCTCACCTAAAACAAGAAATTCTTAGAAGGTGAAGTGAAGTTAAAAAAACTAAACAGGAAAACTCACTTTCCATGAAGTTTATGTCTGAACTACAGGGAAGTAAATGTTTAGGAAGTTTTGGAGTCCACATGCCAGTCCTTGAGATTTGTTTCACATTAATTTTAACTATTGTAGCAATAGAAATGTGGCAAAGCCCCCAGATGCCTGAATACTTAACTGGGATGCCTGAGCATGGAAGCAGATAAATGGCTCAACAGGGATTTATCCTTAGTGGGGACATTTTTACCTCTCAGTCAAGTCACTAGAAAGGAGACCAGGATTAGAATTTGGTTTGTTTTGCCATTTTTTCACCAATTGCCAAATATTCTATACTGGTTATCAACATTGTTTGGCAGTGAAAATTAATTAAAAAAATTTACAAAGCAGCTGGATTTTTGAAAGGGGAAAAAAATTCCCTGCTTTGTAGATGTTAGAACAAGCAATTTCTTAACACCTTTTCTTCAAGGAGTTAAGATGAATAACATCTTTGAACAAGTATTTCAAGCATGCAGGGATTATGTTAAAAAGTAAAAAGATGAAATCCTGTGTAAATTGTTCAGAACATTCCCAGTGAAGACATGTTGATTAATAAACATAAAAGGAGGAAGATGCATATTAATTTGTTTACGTATAAGAGGCTTCTAACTCATTAAAAGTCTTCTAAGTGTTTAACTACTGAAGCAGTGGATAAAACCTGACGTTGTCTTTAATCTTTTTGAGGACTCAAATATGAAAAAACCCAGATTATTGCTAAATATGTATAATAGCTCTGTTAATGACAGTGTTTTAAAAATGTGAGAGGATGTCAGCTCAGTGGTTCTGCTGTAATATGGTGGAAATTTTAATTCACTTTTCTATCTCAGTTACTGTGACCAGTAGGATGGAAGAAAATGCTTGTGTATAGATTTTGGTAGTTTTGATTTTGATGGCTGATTTTCAACTGGGAAATCTCTAGAAAAGCACAGATGCAGGAGAATATCTTGTTTATTTTGTATCTTTACTAAAACACTACAACAAACTGAGGTATTTGCACTATTAACAGCTAATGTTTTTGTGGAAAAAAACCTTATTGTCTATTTTAAAGAAATTGGAATATTAACGTAATGTCTTGGACGAATAGAGATTGAGTAATTGCATTCAGCCTAACTTAAAAAGAAATGAGTAAGAAATAGCTGAAGAGCCATCTAGCCTTTGTATAAACAGTCCTGCAAGAAAGTCAACATATATTTGCAACTTTTCTCTGAAATTTCATTTTCTTTTTAGATACTTGTTTTGTGCAGGTTTTTGCTCTAAAAGTGTTAACATAAATAATTTGTGCAAAAGAAATTGTACAGGCTTACTTTTTGCAAGCAAAAGATAGGTAAAAAAGTGTCATTTCAACTGTATCATGCAATTTGAGTTGAAGCCTAAGAACTTTTTAGTGTTTTGTTTGCTCTTCTTTTTCCAGCAGAAAAACCCACACTTCTCACTCTTTTCTCCATTTTTCCCCGCTTTTTCAGAGACTATACTTCTGTTATACTGGAATTCTATATAGATTTCTATATGGATTTCTCTTTCTGCTTATCTGTCATATTTGTAGAACTGTACAACTTATTTCTCACATCACTATTATAATATGAATAAGTAATCACACCAGAATTGTGTTGGTAATTTTGCAGATCCGATGCGTGGGCCACGAAGACTGGAGGTTGTGGAGATTAAATCTCGACAGATCACTATTTGCTGGGAGCCATTTGGATATAATGTCACACGTTGCCATCAGTACAACCTCACAGTCCATTACCGCTACCAGGCTGGAGGACAGGAGCAAGTGAGAGAGGAAGTCAGCTGGGATACAGAAAGTTCACATCCCCAGCACACAATTACCAACCTGTCACCATACACAAATGTCAGCATCAAATTAGTATTGATGAATCCCGAAGGACGGAAAGAAAGCCAGGAACTTGTAGTGCAAACTGATGAAGATGGTGAGTTTTTGTATTTACATATACACATGGTACATGACCAGATAGTATAATTTTCTGTGTAAGTGCATGTTCTGCTTTCACTAAAATTCGTAACAGATTTTCCACCAACTTCACCAATTTTGGTAAACCTCCATTATTACAGTGATCTTTCACATAAGCTATAACATCCCACATAGTTTAATCATTTCTTCATTAAACTTGTGACTTCTGCTTGAACTGTGTTCTGCCTCTTTAAAGTTCCCGTATCAGTTTGAAGAAATTTCAGGTGATTGTCAGCAATATCCTCAGGGAAGCTCCTCTACTGAGCGTTGTGCTCAGCACTAAATACTTGTTCTTGGTTTGCGGTTTCTGTTTCTCTGTCTTTGGCTTTCTGACCACTGGACACTGTTAGTTGCTTATTCACACTATATTCCATATACAGGCATTTAAATATACAGATATTCCCTTCCTTTTAATAACTTTCAACTCCCATGGGGTTTTCAGATCTCTTTTTTTAAAAACTTACTTTATTTTGAGTAGTAATAAATATCATAAATAATAAATAATGTAATTAGCTAATGTCTTTCTTGAAGCAGAGACAGCAGAATTCAGTAATGTCTCTGCAATGCTCTAATAGTGTTGCATGAAAAGGTTATACCATTCTCCCAAGTCTTCTGTGATATTATTTTGATTACACATGCAGAGAGTTTATCAGAGCTCTCTTAGCTACAATAGCAAAATGAGTCTTCCTTGTTGAATTGGTCATGCACCAGGAATCAGTTTCACCTTTCCAGAATACTCTGTGCTGATATATAGCCTCTTACAAGTATCCCTTAGTTTTTTTGACCTTGGTTTTGGTTCTTTTAAATGCATACATTTCAAAGGAACCTTGTCAGATGACTCACGTTGCTTTATATAACTGATCTGCCCTCTTTCCGTTTTTATCGTCTGCAATCTGAACAGGAATGGATTTGTATTTTCTTCCAGATCAGTGATAGATTTACTTCAAACATGTTGGAAATATTTCTAGAAAAACTTCAGCAATGATGAGCTCCTTTTATAATAAATACTTGAAGTCTGTCATTTAAGCCTATTAAATTATTTAATACATGCTGTATTGGTTTTATGTAGGACTAATTTCTAATCAAAATATATGAGGGAATATATAAAACAATTTAGTAATATATAGTTACTAATGCAACGGATTCAACAAAGCATAGCTAACAAAAAGAAATGTTTAATTAGAATTCATTGTGCTGTCATGCTCTAAATTTAATTCGGTTCAATTGCAGGATGACAAAGCTAAAAAGCTTATTGTTGTCTAGGACGTTTATGTGTTATATCTAAAATTTCTTGTTCCTGGCCCTCTGGAACTTCATGGTATTTCAGGACCTATTAAAAACCAGCATCAGTGTCTGAGAGAATACCTTGAAAAAAATAACAACTTTTTAGTGTACTGTACACATTCAGTGAGGTATGCAAGGCTGAATGAAAAACAGCATGAGTATACTGACCCACATAATCACCGTAAGTTTTCAAATCACACAATCCTGTTGGTTGCAAGGGACTTCCAGAGCTCATTTAGTCCAATCTACTGCTCAGAGAAGATCAAGTGATAGCAGGTTGCTCAAGGACTTGTACAGTTGAGTTTGAGTACATCTCTAGGTGACCTCTGCCACTGTTTGAACCGCTCCCCACATGGCACAACTGCTCAGAGTTTGTGACCTTCAGATAATTTGAGAGGTTACCACCGTGCTTTGCTCTACTTCCAGCTTATTTACACTGTATTTAATGCGTCTTCCTTTACACATAAATCATAAACCTCACGATTCGAAATGAGTTTTGCCAGTTCTCTCCTACTTGGAAACAAAGTGCCCAGAATTAAGGTTGCCCTAAAGGTGTCATTTTATTGGTGCACACAGGACTGGGAAGCCAGTTCAGAACCTGTGCCCTTGGAGCTCCCACTTGGTGGAGCAAGGAACTCTATGGAGAGCTATGGAGAGGTGATAACAAAGTCTTAAACCTTGTAAACTCCCATAGCAGCATCATGGAACAGTGGGAAGAGGAAGTTCTGTAGCAGAAGTGTCAACAGGAAGGAGTCACCAAATGTCTTGCTAGCAGATCTTTCTCTTCCTTAACCATTTGGGTAAATCTCAGGAAGGAGTCTGTGAAGTTCAACCACTACAGCAAGTGGCTTCCACCTTCTTTCTGTGGCAAAAAATATTACATGTATCTTTTTTCTGAATTTTCCCATGGAGTTTGTGGAAAAGTGCTAACACCATAATGCCTGTTGCTTTACAAGAGTCCTGTGTGCATGTTTCAGGATTTTTTTTTTTTCACATTACTTTGCCAGTGTTGTTACAACATAAAATCACAGATACACATCCATGTGCTGTTTACATGTCTCCTCTGAAAATTGCATTGTCTTGGAGATAAGGCAGTGGTTGCAGAACAAGCAGGAAACTCAAGTAGATACCAGACAGCAGTTGGCGTACCTTTCATCAGAACCTTCTGACATCCCTGAGTCTTCACAGGTCTTTCTACCACATTAAGAGACTTTAAGAAAAATTGATAATGTCAGATTTTTACTTTGACTGTTTCACACTTCTCTTATGTCCATCCTGTTGTAGGTCTTCAGGCCTAATGTCAGTGAGCGTTGCTGCTCTATGCAATATGTGGCTCATCTTTCCAAGATAACTTTTCTAGTTCTGTCCCCTGAAACTATATTGTTATTTCAATGCTTCTCCATTTTCATATATGAATGTTTAATATGTTTTCCACTTTGGGAAGTAACACTGTTGATAAGTAGGTATCACAAGTAGATTTTACTTGCGAAAATTCCTCTTTGAGATATCACCTAGTTCCTTATAAAAAGGTGATTTGTTTTTTTTTTAATTTTCAGTAGAGGTTTACAGGAAATGTGTGATGCTCACTAATTCGTTCTTACACTGAAGGTGACATGTAATGGCGCTGTCTTGTTAAATAAATCATTCTCCTCCTGAGCTACCCTGTCCTTTGCTTCAGTCTTTGGGGAAATTATGGTGGGATGGTTTTTATGCCTCAGCAGTACAAATATTTAAACAGAGCATGTCCTTCTGAGATTTTTCTTAAAACCACTTCTTTTTTTTAAATTTGTTAGTCCCGAGTGCTGTGCCACTTGAATCCATTCAAGGGAGTACCTTCGAAGAGAAGATTTTTCTTCAGTGGAGAGAGCCAGCGCAAACATACGGTGTGATTACTTTGTATGAGGTATCTAGAAATTTGTCACATTTTACGTCTAATTTTGATTTTCCAAAGTGCATAATCATAAGAAAATTAATGTGTTTTTACAGCATATGTAAAATTAACTTCATTTTAAAAACAGTAGTCATTTAAAAGTAAATATAATGTAGGAGAGAATTACACAGGACTCAGCATGTCCTTGAGTTGCCAGCTTTAAGAAAACTGCTATTTCTAGAACTATGATATAACATTCTATCTAGTACTCTAGATCAAATACTTAAATTATTGAAAGACAGATCTTAGCAAATTACTTAAAAATAAGAGACATAAGACAGAGGTTACAGTCAACATCACATTTAGATAGGAGTCATTACAGGAAGCCTATTGTAATAGAAACAAGCAGGCATAATTAAAAAAATCTATCTTTTTAAAAATGCAAATTCAACAAAATTGTATGCTGTTAGATGTCTAAAAATCACTGCTTTTTCTCATGTGGAACCTCTGCCTGAATACCTCTTAGAAAAATTGACAAAAGACTGCACAGATTAAGCTGTCAGACGGTAATCACTGTTAAGCTTCTTACCTGACCTTACTACAAAATTGGTATTGAAATACTTTGTTTAAAAAAACCCACCTAAATGAGATACAGTGTAAAAGAAAAGTTAAATTGAATGGTAACCTATTGATACTGTTTTGAAAGCTACTTTATTGTAAGAGGATAAAATGTTATGAAAAAGTATGAATTGATTTTTTATAAAGCTAACAACTTTCTAGCTAGTTCGACAGTTGCCTGTGTTCGGGGATCAGAATGTTTTAGTTAAGTGTTAATGTTGTTACTGTTGCTAGATTTATGTACATAGAAACACACAGTGATGAATCCCGTTTCTAGTTAGGAACATGCCTGCATGTCTGATTCCATTGCTGAGAACACCCACTGTATCTGGGCAGTTCATCCTTAAATGCATACACACACACACAGCTCCATCAGCTGTGTTGAGATAGAGAGAGTCGTGTGACCAATGTGTTACCTTAATTTCTTTCCTGATAAAAGTTCAGACAGTTGGTGGTTTAATCTTCTGTTATCTGTTAGAATTAGAACGCTTAGTTGGGTGCTTTTTAAGGTACTTTGAGTTCAGTTTTTGGATGAGGATTTGTAGAGGATATGCCTGTATCTACTGTAATAAGGTCGGGGTTTATCTGAATGGTATGAAAGTTTTTATTACTAGTTTTCAGCACTTCATTGATGTTATATTAGATGGCTCATATAAAAATCAATTTTCATTAGGTCAGAGGTTTTAGGAAATTGCAAATGTTTAAGGTATGTAACACTGACACTTGGATATGTCTATGTACTGTATTATGGGTCTTCTTAATTAAAATTATATCAAATAAGTATAGCAAAAAGAATGTCAATTATCACTTTATAAAATAAGGGTTTTGGAATTGTTCGCATAAAAATGAAACTTTAAAAGCAAAAAGGAGGGGTGAATCATTTTTTACTATTCTAATTTTTTTAATGGCTTTCATATTTTTAAATGACTTTCATATTTTTAAATTCTCATTACAGTGCATAGAAATCAAGTAATTTATAGAAGTCTGGATCAAGTTTTACTGTGATCTTATATTAACATTTCTAATGAAAACTAAAAATACTGTTTGAATCAAGGAAGGAACTGAAGATACAATATACAGTTTGCATATATTACTTAACATTTATCTTTTTTTCCCTCCAAATGAGAATCTGACCTAGGTACAATATAATAACCTGAAAAAATCCAAATTAGCAATTGTAATAGCTAAGCTTCAGACTAAAATAGAAGCTTTACCCAATTTCTGAAAAGTTTGCCTTAAGCTGCCCTTATCATCTTTTACAGATAACCTTATTCAGGGGAAAGTGTAATTATAATGAAGTCAGCTGGAACTGGGGAGCTGCACCCCCTCTTATTCGCTTCTCAGTTTTTACCTGTTTGTTTTGGTTTTGTTACTGCTGCTGATCAAAAACCAACAGTAAGATGAATTCAAAATGTGACACTATTAAAGCCAGCATCTTGGAAGAATTAATGTAAGCCTGAACCCATCCTTTAGAGTTGTAATCTAGCTGCCTCTAAGTCTCTGTATCTATAAAAGTAATAACTCATATGAGTTACGACTCAGTTCCTTGCCCCTTCATGGGATTTGGGATTTGAAGAGTATAAGAGAGTAAGATAACTTATCATAAAATGTCTGACAGCACATACATCAGAAGGGTTTACTGGATAAAGATGCAATCTCTGTCCATCTGCTCAAGGCAGTTTATAACTTTCTTATTTTTTTGCAGATCACCTACAAAGCAGTCAGTTCCTTTGACCCAGAAATAGATCTATCCAATCAAAGTGGACGAGTCTCAAAGCTAGGAAATGAAACGCACTATCTCTTTTTTGGACTGTATCCTGGCACTACCTACTCTTTTACCATCAGAGCCAGCACAGCTAAAGGCTTCGGACCTCCAATAACAAATCAGTTCACGACTAAAATATCAGGTACTTGATCAAAGAATATTGTTATTTCCTTATGATAATGAGTTGGATAATTCTTTTGTTGTTTACTTCTTTAGAATTTAACAGGCAGCAAATTGAAAAAGGGAGGAACACGTTCATCCCCAAAGATGTCAAAGTGGCATATATTACCATATCTGAAGAACTTCCAAGTGCTTAAATATTAGCTAGTATTTTGAAATTCCTGTTCACAACTGTAACATATCACTCAAGAAACCCCTGTGAATTATGTGTTTGCAGCCAGTGCCAGCTGCAGTTGCAGCATTTAGCATAGGGTTTTTTTGGACCTGAAGATGAGGGTTTCATACAAAGCTTAGTCAGCCTTGACATGGTTCTAAATTAGAACAGTAACAGTGCTGGAAAATCTCTTTAATGAGCCATGAACAATCGAGAGTAGAGCAGAGATGCTGTACATCTAGAGGTCGCTTAAGAACTGTAGTTAGCCGCCAGGCTGCCTGTGTTCTAACAGGCATGGGGACTGAAGTGGATGGGAAACTGTATTAGACAAGAACATCAGGACTAGTGGTTTCCAGATAACAGCAGCATGACTCTGTCACTTCTGCAGATCCTTGACTAATATTTCAAGCCCTCCCTTGAGGCAGAGGAACACTTCATTGAGGGGACGGAATATTATTGCATCCTCCAAAATGCTTATGTAATTGATGACAAAATATTTTGGAAAGTTACGGTTGAAATCCCTTTATCTTCACTTCTCTAAAGTCTGCTTCAGAATTAAATTGGCGGTTCAATAATAAATTGGGCCCCTGATAATATTTACAGAAATTTGCCTTACCTGTTTGTGGTCAACTGGGCTTTCCAGAAAGCACTTGGGTACAAAATCTTCTTTCTCTTTTACTCTCATTCTTTGTACTTTTCCCTCATCTCTCATTTTCTGTCCTCACTGGAATGAAAAAAACTGAGAAGTATTTATAAGAAATAGAATTATTTCTCCTATCTTCTTATAGGAAGGGGCAGTTAATGCAAGGTGGAAGTTATTGCCAACACAGCTTTTTGTAGAGAAATAAAAATGTTAATTTTCAAGTTAGACAGTTAACTGTATGGAACATGAAACGTAATTATAATACTGCTCGGTAAAGATGGAGTTTGTTTTCCATCCCCTTTCCTATACTGCGCAGAAATTTTATCTGTCAAAAATCACAAAACAAAACACAGCAAATCTTTCTATGAGTTAGGATGATGAGACCACCATTATAATGAGGAATGGAGGCCGCTGAGTATGGATGAGAATCTGGACATTTGGGCATAGTACCCGATCTTAAATTGTTGTTTTCTGAAATTATATGTCACCAACAAAAATTCGCTAGTGGGAGCGAAGAGGCATTGCAGGCGTGCTTGAGGGTGAGGCCAACCTCCAAGTCTCCATGTGGCGAGGTTCTGCAGACTGTCTTGTCTGCATCCCACTCTCCCATTGCTTCTTGTTACTTACTGTACTAACAAGGACTGTTTATGCCTTGTCCATAGGTAGTTAAAGCCAATCTCTGATGAATTTAAAATAGAAACAAAATGTGTGTATTTTTTAATATAATTGAAAAGTCACAACTGGCGTTTTAGCTGTTGAATATGGAACCCTCTTTGCAGTGCTATAGGCTGTGATCTCATTGTCTTGCTGGAAAGCTTTGAGGCTCTTTCATGTGGCCAGTGATCTCCATTTTGGACAGATGTGAAACAGAACTTCTGAACATTTCTGGATGAAAGGTTTCACTCCTTTTTGGAACAGATTAGGTGCAATTTGACCAGTTTCTGCAGTTTACTTTGTCTAATTCTAGACTGCATTTTCTTCTGAATAAAAATCTCTAAATTTCCTGTCACTTGTTTCGGATAGTACTCTTATGTGCTGGAAATAGTTGCTGTGTTTTATTTTACAGTTATGTGAATATTTCCTGTTTTCTCTGTTTGTTGAGAAGTTCCTTCTTTACACGTAGGCAGTGTGGAGGAGGAAGAGTCCTAATGTAGACAGGGAAAAATGGAGAAGAGAAAAAGTAGCCAGGACTAAAGGTTATGACTGGGAGCACCACAACTCTTATCTGGGACAGGAAGATGGTTTTGGTCTTTCTAGGGACACTAAAATTAGTAAAGAGCGCAAGGAGGGCCTTAGGAGTCATAAATTAGGAAAATCAAAAAACTTGCTAAAATGCGGGCAGGAGACTAAGGACAAGAAATGACAGAATATTCAAAAAATGTTCAGAGTTCATGCAGCATTTTGGAGATACAGTTCTTGTCTGTCCTTGTTTTCAGGATGGTCAGGTTGAGAATGGGGCATTATATGAACAAGTTCTGGATATTCAAAACTGCAAAATGGGTCTGAACCTTTAAAGTAGTGTGCGATAGTGTGACTTAAGTGGTACCCAGTCACTTAAAATGATTAGTCTAAATGTTTGTGCCTTACATTCAAGATTGTAAACAGAATAAAACTCTCTCAGCTCACAAGGAGGTTTTTGAAGATTAATTTTTTTATTTGTGAAAAATTTCAAAACTGGTGAATAGCAATGCAAGGCATGAAGACTTCAATGTTTTCACAGCAGACTGAGGAATTGTGGAGTACAGTGCAGTTCTTACTGTGATCCTTACTTGGATATGTAGGGTGCTATGGATAAAGAGAGAGAAATTCATTTACCTTTCAAATAGATGCAGATACTACTGGAAAAATGAAAATGATTGGAAAATAACACTTGAAAATGATTTGCTAGAGGTTGATACTATCTGTATGTGGAACATAATACATTCAATTGGTATGGTACACGCAAAGTATCCAGTAAGATGAAATGAAATTCATTGAGAAGAACTAAATGAATCTTTGGAAGAATCTTTTCAGGAAAAGGTCTTCTTCCTCACCAAATATATTTTGCCTTTCAAGAGGGAATTAATTTAGGGAAGTTAATTATCCTGCATTATTCCTGCAGTCAGAAGAGACCATTGCAATGACCACTTTTTGCTTCTCTAGCCTTTAAATCTGTTAATTGTGCACCATCATTAACAAGTGAACAATAAGGATACGGCAGCCTGTCAAATAACCAATTAACTGAGTAGCCTTCCCTCCAATATAATGGTACAAATGTGAGTACATGATAGCACTGAAGAAAGTAGCAACAGTAAAAGACAATAACTGAGCCATCATTTGTTTTAATCACAACTGTAAATCTTTAATGAAGACACAGTTTGCAAAAGTGCTGAATGGAGCTTCAAACTAAGGTAAACTCTTGTCTTGGTGGACAGTAGACCCGGGACAGTTATAGCGCTAGTTAAAATTCCAGGAAAAACAAAATTCTGAGAGTGCATCCTGATACAACTGACATACTGAGAAAGCTGGGCTCAGTTTCAAAAACTATAGTCACTTCAGCATGCACATTTGCAGATGCTGTTCTTAAGATAACTTTTCATTTCCAAGTCATGGACTCAATAGTTTCTGCAAGCTTACTCCCACTAGTATCTGTTTCCTGTCTTGAAATTGGCAGTGAGCTGGTGTTTCTTTATTTGGGATTTGTTTTTTATTTTTTTCCTGAAGCTATTTAACAGTTGTCTCACACTTGCATTGTAACAGAAAGCATCTTAGACTTGTAGTATGGTCTTTATATTTGAAGAAGCCTTTAAAATTGCATATTCAAATAAAGATACAGCTCTTGAAAGAAGAAATACAGGAATAATGATTTCATTTGCCTCTTTTCTTTTCTTATTCTAGCACCCTCTATGCCACCATATGAACTTGAAACACCTTTGAATCAAACTGACAGCACTGTGACAGTCTTGCTGAAACCTGCACAGAGCAGAGGCGCTCCTGTCAGGTACTGGGGGAAAAAATCTTTATAAAATTAAAAACCAAATTGATTGATTTCTTGAACATATTTTCTGGGGATTTTGTACACAACAATCAGTGTCTAAATTCATGTCTGTATTAGCTCTAATTAAATTAAATAACTGAAGAAAATGAAAGTGCTTTGATGTTGAGTGTTCATGTATTGTTTAAAGGATTTGATCCAGATGCAAGTGGCTTGTTCTTTGAAGATAAGGAACAAAGCCATAGTTCTGTTGTGTGGGTGGCTTCTTTAAGGTAATTGCTTACTGCAGTGTTATAAGTTCAAGGGCATATCACATTTTTTATGCTGAGCTACTGTCTTTAATATTCAGTCTTCTTGTTTACTTCACAGATTTAAGATAGTCAACTCTTAGTAAGTTAGCCAATTTAAACAGTATGTACTGTAACATTCATTAAGTATTTGCATTATTTGACCATGATAGCAGAAATAATAATTCTAAAAAACAACCTGTAAAACCAATATCTTGGATTCTTCAGTGTTATATAGTATCCATTGCTGAATTTTCAGTTTTCAGAGGTTTATCTCCCTGCCAGATACATGGTACTGTGTAAGTTCTTCATGACTAGAATAAAGGATGCCTGATTTTCAGTGAGGAAAACAGAGAAATTGTTAGATTATTTTAAATGAGAACCAATAATAAGCTCAATACTCTGAATAAACAAAAACAAAGATGAGAGAAAGAGAGATTTTTCACAGCTATAGGATGTTTTTCCTTTTGGCTAATTCTGTGTCCTCCTTAATTCTTTCGTTACTATAAGAAGAGTTTCCATCTGTACTGAGTGGCTATCATATATTTTCATCCTGATGCTGAAGTTTTTGATAATTTCTGGTTATCTGGGAAATACAGATCTGGTATGCTTATATATGCATGAATGAAGATAGATGTTCTTTGGGTTTTTTCAGAATTTTCATACAATTCATATAATTAGGGGTTTTTTACTATTAGTTATATATATTATATGTACATAGGTCTGCATTTTGGAAACACTATCCCATCATTCATTCAGACACCTTTTTAAAAGGAATGTGTAGCACATGGACAAAGTCTGAACTACCCAAGAAAAAAGAAGCAAACATTAGAGCACATTTAATGAAAATGATTTAGCAGGTTAGATTAGAAACAGAATTATTTTATATTTGTCTGACTTTATCTCACAAAGCTCTAGTGTAGTCCTGAATTCAAGCATCTGGATGAAAATGGTACAAGTTGGAGTCATTGTTTAAACATGAACGTATTAGGCTATTAATAAAAAAAGGTTTCATTCTTTTTATCTACATTGTGAACTAAAGATGATTGGCTCCTATAGCAGTAGTGACATATCAGAAACTTCACTGACAATAGAAAGGAGCTCGTTAGGAGATGAAAGTGTGCCAAATAAGTGGATGAGTGGTTAGGGAAATAGGAGGAGAGATTTAAAGTGACGTGAAGCTATAGAACTGACAGATGAACACACAGCAGCAAATTTACTGATGTCCTTTGCAACAGGTCTTAAAATAAAATGAATGCTGACTGCAAACTTAGAGTGTAACTGCTGAGTGAAGCAGAGTGAAAATGAAAGTAAGAATTTCTTAATACTTCTAACATTTTATAGTACATTCCGCTCCCAAGCACACTGCTTGCAAAACACATTCTGCATATGGATTTTATCATCTTAATCTGTATTCATTGGGTGTTAAAAGTTTAGTCATACTTCATTTATTCACACCACTAGGCAAGATGCCTTGTCTATTGATTCTGCTACAGCTACCAGCTTGGTTAATGCAGATATTTGAAGCTGCACTAAACTTGCAGTGTAAATGACTGTTGTTGTTTTATTGATCAACACATCAACCATGACACATAAAATTCTTCAATTCCTGAGATGGAAAAGGAGAGCACAAATTCTGCCATTCATGTCAACAAAGCTGATACCTGAGGTGGTTCTGAAGTCCAGCTTTTTTTCCTGTGATTAAATGCGTTTTCTCTTCTTAAATAAGAAAAATCCTGGTATTTTATGCCACTTAGAATCTGCACACAACCAGCACAGCATCAAAGGAGAGAAGGTGCAATGATGATTGCTTAAATGTTGATTCAAAAAACAGACTTTATAGAAATGTTCAAAAAGCTCTGTTTGCAATGATAAAGTACACATTAATCATGAAGGCCAAATGGCATTCCAGGTTGTTTTAGAATTCATAAGACTGGACATGATTGAAATGTATTTTGTCAGATTTTTAATACAACAAATACTACTTGCTTTGTCTCCAATTTCAGGTCCAACATGTTTTATGGCTGTTGCTGTCTTTGTTCCAAGGAGATTATTTTGGAATTATATATATTCAAAGCAGTAATGCATTCAGTAATGATGAATGTATGCACTTCTTTAACAGCTGGCTAAGCTATTTTGATTTTTACAATGATTGTAATTTGCAAGGCTTAAATGAAACAAAAAATGTTTAATTTAAGATGATCACTTTGTGGAAATTGTGTAATATATGTCTTATTGCAGATATTCTCTTTTTTCAGATATTGAATTTAAGAGTCAGTAAAGTTTTGAAGAATTTGCATAAAAAGTATACAAACAAAAATATTTTTTCTGTGAGGGCTCTTCAATATCTGTTGAGGGGGGACTCAGTCTTCCAAGGCAATACCATTTGCACATTTTACTTCTCCAGGGCAAGTTAGCCTAAAGTTTAGAAGACTCTGGGGCCAGATTTTCTGCAAGTGTATAAATTGGTCAGTGTCACGTACTCAAACAAGGAATGCAAAGATCTGGCTCATACACAGGAATGAGAACTGTAGTGCTTGGTTACTGCATGCATTCAGTGCTATTTATACATACATCTGTGTTAAAAAGAACTTTAGACTGTTTGTCACATTGCATTATAAAAGGTTCTTGTGACCTCCTCTGAAAAATGTTGTCTTGCAAGGTTTTAGCTTCAGCAGGAGAATGAAGTTTTCTTTGTTGCACCTGTTTCTATTCAGTCTTGCCATGATAAAGGTCAAGTGTTTCCACTTCTTTTATCTGTTTACATAAGCAGCAAAATGTTGTCCTCATACCACCCTCTGCCTGCTATTCTGTGCCACATCCTCAAAAAGCTTTAATAGTAAACATCCCAAAGATTTTGGCTCAGGTAACACTGGAACTACCTGATGATAGCAAGTCTCTGTGAGGAGCAGACTTGGGAAAGGAGCAAAATGGACAAGAAAGAAGGCAAGACCATCCAGACTGCTCTGCCTCATGATCTGTTTCTCATACTACATTATTACAGAGTTTGGCTCAGCTGGATTTGCCCCATTAAACTCTTTGGGCCAGTTAATGGCCCATTCAGCCAACCTTTCTACTCTTACAGACTCCACAGACATTTGGTACTTTCCTATTCCGTTCTGAAATGAAAGAACAGGATGACCAAATGTGTCAGCTAGCAAATCCCTCTGGATGTAATACTTGGCATTCAGGACACCAGAGTGCTTCCTGTTTTGAATGCTCTGAGTTCGTAGGATCAGTCCAGCAGCATCTGGGGCTGCAAAGCCCAGACAGGATAAGAGGGAGAGAATTGCAGCAATTGCCAAGTAGCATAATTTAAAAGGATCTTAAAGAAAACATGCAAAAGGAAGCAAATAAACTTTCAATTATGTGAGTTGAAAGCTAAGTGTTCTAGAGTTCTCCATGCATGCCCTTTATCACCT